>CM053605.1:79546153-79612982 GCA_028646535.1 Procyon lotor | reverse complement strand
GCTTCACATTTCTGTTTCATTTATTGAGGTAGCATCTCTTATCAGTGGTATTGGCTCATATGAGAAGTGTGAAAATATACTAAGGAAGGAGCAGAATCTGTGGTTACTCTTTTTATTTATTTATTTATTTATTTATTTATTTATTTATTTATTTGACAGAGAGAGAGATCACAAGTAGGCAGAGGCAGGCAGAGAGAGAGGGAGAAGCAGGCTCCCTGCTGAGCAGAGAGCCCAATGCAGGGCTTGATCCCAGGACCCTGAGATCATGACCTGAGCCGAAGGCAGAGGCTTTAACCCGCTGAGCCACCCAGGCACCCCAGAATCTGTGGTTACTCTTAAGGTTTGAGTTTTCTGGTACATTCTAAAGAGACAAGTTTAAGAATATAAGTCAGTCTGTCCTGTGGGTCATAAAAATAGAAAGTTTTGTTTACCTGAGAAAGGAAAACAGTGAGAAACCACAAGGCTTCCTCAGTGAATATTTCCTTTGAGGAATAGAAATATTGATGATTCATCAAAGGTGGATCCATTCTTCTTCCATGAGATGAATTATCACATAAGATAGTCCCTGTGACCACCCCATCTTCCTTTTACCTTATGACTTAACTGAGATGTCTGGAGTCACTTTCAAGTCTTAGACACTACCTTATAAAAACTTCTGAATCAGATCAAGTGTGAAGGTTTGCACCCCAAATTTTCAGATATTCAGGCCTTGATTCTCTAAAGCTCCAATGGGACATAGGGATTTCGCTCTCTCTCTCTCTTTTTTTTCTTTTCTCCTCCTCCTGTTCCTCCTCTTCCTTCTTCTTCCTTCTACTTCCTATTTTTTTTTTTAGATAATTTTAGATAATATGGAGGGTAAACTTTCTAGGTTTGATCTGTGCTTTTAAGGATTTTTACTGAGACCTTGCCCTATGGACTACAGCTTATATGGAAAATGTCCACACTTTAAAAAATGGAAATAATACATTAACCATGAATCTAGAATAGAATGGACTATTGTCCTCCCTACCGCATGCCAAGGCTCCATTTTTGACATTAGTTTTAAATCTAATTTCATTGAATTACTGTTTTGGGGGGTTTGGGGATTTCAAATTCGTTTATTTTGTGTATTTCTTTTGTATGTTTGTTATGGTGAAATTTTTAGTCTGCTGTTCTTTATAATCACAGATGGAAGCCACAGAAATGGAGCCCTTGTATCTTGGTGCCAGAGTCTGTCAGGCAGGGGATAATGGGCACCAGTGAAGCCTGTGGAAAGGGGGTACAAACAAGAGGTAAGGGAATTTTAAAAGTTTTTCTGTTAAGATGTAATTTAAAATTATCTTATTCTTATAAACTATTGCTTATTTTATATTTGAATAGTTATGATTTTATTGGATTGAATTATTTATATTTATCAGTATTTGAGTTTATGTTTGACATTAAGTAATGTTGATATTATACCATCTTTTAACCATAACAAGCGAGTGTATCTGAGGACTAATGCAGTGGAAACAAATATCTATTCTCCGTCATTTGCCTATCTCAGTGCTTGCGTTCCAAACACATGTTGGACATGTTCCAAGGAATGAAAAATATGTCTATGATTAGACCCAACAGTATACATTGCACTTTTTAGGTGCTAATTTAATATTTGTTAAATGAATTAAGGATAATTGAATGAATGGACTAATCTTAATAATCATGACTTAAATGTAACTGTTACATATATACTTACTATGTGTTCTGTATAATACACATAGAAAGGAACTATTTAAATTCCTGGAAGACATTGCAAGTAGTCTTCTGGATCAAAGTAGAAGTGCTTTTAATCATCAATGCCAAGGTGTGACATATTGCAATCTCTGAAAAGCACTCAGAGCCTCATCAGGCTGCTCACTTTCCTGTTTCATTCATAATCCAGGTACCAATCAAATGAGGCTTGGTAAGAAGTGCTTTACTCTTAAAATTTAACCACTTTGTTGCTAAAGGGATGTAGGTAGCAAAATCAGACCCTGTGGAACCAATTGCATTATAATGGCTTTATAATTTTTTCTAAAAGGCATATTTAGAATTAAGTCTCTTCTTATTGCGTAAGTTAATGCATGGATAGGGATCAATCAAGCCAGCAGCACAATAACTCCCTGCTTTGTCTGTTGATTCAGAGCTGAAAGAAGTCCGCCATGGCCAGATGGGAATTTTAACACCCAGGTCAATGGAATCTTATTTTGTCTCCTAGTGGAAGCATTGCTTCCTTTGGAGCAAAGACCTATAGGGCAGCAAAACAAGATCATAGGAGACAGGAAGCAAACATTTTACTAGTGAGTCACCAGGGGTTATAGTGAATTATGCCACTTCTCTTCGTTCCCTCCTTTTGATTCCTGCACCTATGAATCCTGCCTATGGGGGAAACAGTACCAAAAATCAGGTGCTGGATCAGAGTATATACAGTCTTCTGTAAAACCATGTCTCAGCCCTACAAGGTATTGCCACCTGACTGGTATTGTAATTGAGTCTGCAAAAGACCTTTCCACCACTCTGTTAGGCCAGCTGCTTCAGGATTGTGGGGGACATGGTAAGATTAGTAAATTCCATGAGAATAGTCCCGTTGCAATACTTTGCTGTGAAGTGAGTTCCTTGATCAGAACTATAGACAAGGCATTCTGTAAGTCCGTGGCTAGTAGTTTTGTCAGAAGTATTGTTTGCAGGGAAGGGAAATATCCAGGATATACAGGATATACATATCCAGGATATACATATCCAGGATAAATTTCTATTCCAGTAAGAACAAGCACTGTCCCTTCTATGATGGAAGTGGTCCAGTATAATCAACTTATCACTGTGTAGCCAGCTTGCCACTCTGGAGAGTGGTGCCATATTAGGGACTTAGTTTGCTCCCTGCTGCTGGCATATTGGGCATTCGGTGAGGGCTATAGTCAGGTTGGCATTGTTGAATGGAAGTTCATATTGCTGGACCTCCGAATACCTTCTCTTCCTGCATATTGAGCATTCGGTGAGGGCTATAGTCAGGTTGGCATTGTTGAATGGAAGTTCATATTGCTGGACCTCCGAATACCTTCTCTTCCTGCATATTGGGCATTCGGTGAGGGCTATAGTGAGGTTGGCATTGATGAATGGAAGTTCATATTGCTGGACCTCGGAATACCTTCTGTTCCTACCACCATGGGTACTTTGTTCATGAACCCATTTGATGATGGCAGGAGTTACTGGAGAAAGAGGGATGACTGAGGTGAATAGTATCCATAAAATGGGCATCCTGTCCATTTGACTGTTAATATATTCCTCTCCTGAAGTCACCCTTTGGTGAGCATTCACATGGGACTAAAATATGTTCACATTTTTCCCCATACAGAAAGGCCTATCGATAGAACTCTTCCCCAGATTTCCTGGTCGCCAACTTTTTCAATAATATTCCTTCCAAGACCTTGGCCATAGAACAAAGACATTGGCCACAGTCCATGAATCTGTATGTAATCACATATCTGGCCATTTCTCCTTCCAAGCAAAGTGAACAATGAGGTACCTTGCTTTACATTCTACCCACTGGGAAGGTTTCTCTTTTTCTCTCTCTTTCAAGGCTGTCTCAGAAAGGGGCTGTAGTGCTATAGCTGACCATTTGGGGGTTGTGCCTACATATTGTGCAGAACCAACTGTAAACTAGGCTGGATTTTTTTCTTCTTCTGTCAACTGATTGTAGGGTACTCTCTAGGTTGGGAAAGAGCAGGTACTATAGCAGAAGTGGGAACCATAGACATTTGCCCACTTACTCATGTAACTTACTTGTGCCTTCAGGGCCTGTGTGGGCTGAATCACCTACATACCGCTTCCATTTGATGATGCCTTACATTGTGGCTTGATTTATTAAGTAACACCTGGTTCTTGAAGGCAGCCTGGGTTGTATGATAATTTGGTGGCCCATGATTAAGTCTTCATTCTCTAGCAAGACACAGTATCAGGTCAGAAGCTCTTTTGCAAAGGAGAATAATTATGTGCAGAGGATGGTAGGGCTTGGCTCCAAAATGCTAAGGACCTGTCCTGCAATTCGCTTATAGAAGCCTCTAAAGGCTGCAAACAGTGTTCCTGTCTGCTACTGATACTTGAGTAGCATTGGATCTACAGGGTCATATGGCCCAAGTGGCAGAACAGTATGCACAATAGCCTGGACTATTATAGAGATTTTTCTTATTCGGAGACCTGCTTAAAACTAGCAGCTTTTTGAGCCTCTTGATGAATAGGCTGGACTAACACACTTGAATAAGGAATATGTTGCCTCCCAAATCCAAGGAGGCCCACTAGGTGTTGTGCCTAGTTTTGGTTGCAGGAGGGGTCGGGTGCAAAAACTTATTCTTCACCAATGGAAGGGATATCTTCACATGCCCCACACCACTGAAGCTCTAGAAATTTCCCTAGGTAGAAGGCCTTGAGGTTTTTCAGATTTATTTCTTACCCTCTTAACAAAATGCCTAAAGTAGTGGCTACTTCTTGCTTACTAGATCCATTCAGAATAATATCATTAATATAATGGGTTAGTATGCTGTCTGATTGAAGGAAAAGACAATCAAGGTCCCCACAGAACTAAATTATGAAATAGGGCTGGAGAGTCAATATAACTGAGGTAGGAGAGTAAATGTGTGTTGCTGGCCTTGCCACCCAAGAGCAAACTGTTTCTGGTGGTCTTTATTATCTTTAAATATAGCAGTATGTGAGATTAGGGCTTTAAATAGGAATTTTGGGTCATTTCAGTTTATGTAATAGTTACACGTTGGAAATGATGTCCCTTTCAGAAGATTTATACCTGTGAATTTGATTGGCAAGTTAGTTTCATTCAGGACTTCTATAAGGCTAGAGAGTGACTGCATAAATTAAGGGAAGGGACCACCTCCTTAAAGTATTTTACTTCCGTATGTCAGAAAACTGTTGTAATGATATGATCTTGTCATTTTAATACCTCAACTACTTTCTACTGGAAAATTGCTATAACATATCTAGATCAGCAATATCTCTAGGAATAAAATTCTTTAAAAATGACACTCTTGTGTGGTGCACAGGTTAACGCCATGTCGTAGCCTAGACTTTCACATTTTGATACTAGTATATCATAATGGCTGGTTTTCATTGCAAAACCATTTAGTTATTTCTGAGGAGATACTGCTTATAAATTATGTGAAGTCTTATCACATAAATGGCAAATTATTTTATCTGTCATAAGAATAATTCTACTTTGGATTTTAATTCAAACAGATTCTAGCTGGAGACCAGATAGTCCCTTAGACCAGGCAAGTGATCTTGCGTTTTCTCCAAATTAGACACCAATATTACAGAATTTCTAGTGTTTATCTGTTGGGAAATTTGTACTTTTAAAGTAGTGACCTGGGTCTCCAATTTCAAGATAGTGAAGTAAAGACATTTCTACTCCATCTTTTCTCTGAGATGACTTCAAAACCAGCAAGGAGGATGTGAAACAATAAGAAAAAAAATAATGTCCAATGAGGTGTCTTTTATAAAATTGCTCCAGAGAACAAGAAGCACATTAAACTCACCTTCAAGGAAATGAGGAGACGTCTGTAACCTCAGTCACAATATATGGTTTAGAAAGTGAGTGGAGATACAGTGAAGGACTTTGCAGAACAAAATTATGCTAAAGTGTTGGCAGGGGTGAAGGTGTGGGGGCTGAAGAGAAATGAAGTGATTTGTCCTGGAGAACTCCAGAAAGTTACCACATTCTGCAAGCCTGATTAAAGAGCAGTGAGCAGTGTTACCCCTTTTCCTGTTCTTTTGGGAGCCTAGAAGCTTATTCTCCGGGGATAGAAAACCAAAGGAGTTATGTACTTTGGACAACCGGCAGAGGAGAATGGACGCCTCACCTCAAAGCAGGAGGATCAAAAGAAAGTCCAAGTAAGGAGTTAGGAGACCCTCAGTTCCCTTCTTTCACCTGCTTTAGCATGCTAGCCAGGTGGCTTGTATACTTTTCAGTTCCATGGATGACCTATCAATCTAAAAACACTTTAAATTTAAATTTCTCTTTGAGGAGTTTTTTTTTTTAAAGATTTTATTTATTTGACAGAGAGAAACACAGCGAGAGGGAACACAAGCAGAGGGAATGGTAGCGGGAGAAGCAGGCTTCCTGCTGAGCAAGGAGCCCAATGAGGGGCTCCATCCCAGGACCCTGGGATCATGACCTGAGCCGGAGACAGACGCTTAACGACTGAGCCACTCAGGCGCCCTCTTTGAGGAGTTTTTGAATCACAGAGGGAACATGAATTTTGACTATAAAATCAGGGAAAAGCCAGCTTGGGGTCATAAATTCTCACAAGAGATTTTCCCTCCCCTCACCATCCAGTGTTCAGTCTTTGATATGCAAGTGGCCTTGCCAAGGCATTTTGCTTTGCGTGTTTATCTCGACTTCACCCTCCCATAGAGGGCTGGCCTTTGTCATTATCATTTTTGGTGTGGGGCCTTTTATGAGATTCTCTGTAGTAAATCTTGAAGACATGACAATGGAAACTGGATCTCCAAGATTTGGTAGAAGCCCTCAAGATAAAAGTGATCTTTCTTGCTTACTTTGCAGCCCAAGCTTTTACTTTGTTTTGTGCTTTATGGATTATTTTATTTGGAGCTGGCCCAACAATACATTTAGAAGATACATGTTTTATCCAGTGGTTGTTTTTTTTTTTTTTTTTCATTTGAGAGGTCTTTTATGACTTTTAAGCAATTATACTACTCAAAACAGAAGTACTCCTTGTTTTATCTCACTGTTTGTATTGGTGACCTGGTTAATTGATTTGCAGTAAGAATACATTTATATAATACTCCTGTAAGAAGAAAAAGAAAGGAAGGAAAATAGAAGGGCAAGTAGAATTACAGCTGGAGCTAAATGTCTAATCTGTCTCCAAGGAAATGTGTATTCAGGGTTCCAATGTCCTAGCTATCCATACTTTAGGAAGAGCCATGGATTCACTCCGCCCAGCTCCCTGTACTTAATGTGAATAATGAAGGCATGGTCGCTCAGCTTGTGTCGCAAGTGAAAACGTAAGAGAAATAAACTTATGTATTCTAACACACTTTGATGAAACTGCCCTTAAAAGGGTACAACGTTAGTATTATAAAAGAAGAAGTTAAAGATGCTGCCATTCCTAGAAGGGGACTGAGTTTGTCTGTGACTGTTACGGTCTAATTCTTATTATGCTATTCACAGTGACCATTTTAAAACTGGCTAATGCCTTGCCAGTATGTTTCTTTTGGATGTTACTCTCCTCTTATTCATAAGCCTGTGAGTATACTCCATCATAGACAGGGCCTGGATATAGACAGCTCTCTACCAGATGCAGAGTAGGTAGGGGAGACTGAAGTTTTCCTATCTCAGATATCCTTGACTTCCATGATGTACCTATATTCTCCTTTGGTTTGTTTTCACTGAGCAGTGTTTCTGTGGACCAACAGAAGCAGAGCTCTCTTGTCAGATATTTTGTTCTTCCCTAATTGGTTTTTGTCCTTGTGAGAGGCCAATTCTTCTTACATAATAGTTTTGATTGAATCTGTGTTTTCTTTGCATCCAAGGGATCTCTTTAAATAAAGATATTTTCCAGAAAAAAAAAATTGGCAAAATAATCTATGAAGATGAGTTTCGATTTACATTTACACTTAGAAAGGGAGAAGGTTAGAAATAGGAAAAAGCTAAGGAAAAAAAAATAGTCCAAAGCCCTTACTAGTAAAGCAATAGTACCTGGTATTCAAAAATGAAAATTTGTATGAAATATATATTTGTATGTGTCTGCCATTTTAGCAAACTATGCTTTATTTGACATATTCTTTTTTTTATTAAATTTTTATTTAAATTGCAGTCAGTTAACATACAATGTAATACTAGTTTCAGGTGTACAATATAATGATGTATTCATTACCCAGTGCTCATCAGGACAAGTGCCCTCCTTAATTCCCATAACCTATTTCACCCATTCCCCCCACGCATCTCCCATCTGGTAACCATCAGTGTGTTCCTTGGAGTTAAGTGTCTCTTTCTTGGTTTGCCCCCCTCTCTTCTCTCTGTCTCTTTTCCCTTTGCTCATTTATTTTGTTTCTTAAATTCCACCTATAAGTGAAATCATATGGTATTTGTCTTTCTCTGACTGACTTATTTCACTTAGCATTGTACTCTCTGGCTCTATCCATGTCATTGCAAATGGCAAGATTTCATTCTTTTGGATGGCTGAGTAATATACCATTGTGTATCTATGCCACCACTTCTTTATCCATTCATCAGTCAATGGACATTTGGGCTGTTTCCATAATTTGGTTATTGTAGATAATGCTCCTATAAACACCAGGGTGCATGTATCCCTTTGAATTAATAGTTTTGTATCCTTTGGGCAAATACCTAGTAGTGCAATTGCTAGATCATAGGGTAGTTTTATTTTTAACTTTTTGAGGAAACTCCTTACTTTTCAAAGGCTTTTAATGGGATTAAATCTTTAAAAATTGATTTATATTATTTTTGAAGGACTATATAAATATAAGCAAATAAAGATACCACATAAGCAATTCAGGGAGAAATTATTTGTATTATAGGTCCAAGTACTCTACATTTATGACCAAAAATGTTTTTCTCTAGTTATGTTGTCTTCATGGGGAGAAACATATCTGGAAAAACAGACAGAAACAACAAAAAACATACACTTTGAAATAAAGAAGTGATTATGGCCTGTTGATAAAATGTTGAAACAGCCAATCAGCTAGTCATTCTCTTCTTTCTAATGACAAGAATTCTTGCATTTTAAGAGAGAGTATCTCTGGATGATTGACCTTTTTATTCTCCAGCCGGAGAAAGTCGTAGGCATTTAACCTTATAAGTTGCTCACATTTAGTCTCTGTCATATTTATCTACATAGATCACAACAAGAAAAATAAAACAAGTCATTTCAGTAGATTCAGAGAAGACAAGTATATAGGTTTTAACTGTGACCAAGCAATAATCAAAGACAGAGATAGGCCTTTCTTTTTTTATTTTTATTTTTATTTTTTTATTGCATTATGTTAGTCACCATATAGTACATCATTAGTTTTTGATATAGTGTTCCATGATTCATTGTTGCATATAATACCCAGTGCTCCATCCAATCTGTGCCCTCCTTAATACCCACCACCAGAGCTACCCATCCCCCATCCCCCTCCCTTCTAAAACTCCCCATTTGTTTTCCAGAGTCCATACTGTCTCATGGTTCATCTCCCACTCTGATTTCTCCCCCTTCACTTTTCCCTTCTCCTAATGTTTTCCGTGCTATTCCTTATGTTCCACAAATAAGTGAAACCATATGATAATTGACTTTCTCTACTTGACTTATTTTACTCAGTATAATCTCCTCCAGTCCCGTCCATGTTGATGCAAAAGTTGGGTATTCATCCTTTCTGATGGCTGAGTAATATTCCATTGTGTATATGGACCACATCTTTATCCATTCGTCTGTTGAAGGGCATCTCAGCTCTTTCCACAGTTTGGCTATTGTGGCCATTGCTGCTATGAACATTGGGGTGCATTTGGCCCTTCTTTTCACTACATCTATTACTCTTTGGAGTAAATACCCAATAGTACAATTGCTGAGTCATAGGTAGCTCTATTTTTAATTTTTTGAGGAACCTCCACACTTTTATTTTTGGAAGCAGAAAGTTTGCTGGGAAGGGAGGCAGAATTACTGCTTCTGTTTAATTCAAGATGAACAAAATGAGCATTTCTGTGGGAAGGAGGTAACTTAGCTGTCTCAGGAAATCCTTCCACAGATGTGTTTCTTAAATGGGGAAGGACTTTCTGGGTAATTTCAAGAAGGGAGAGCATGATACTGCTTGAGAGCCCAAATCAATATACTAAAGTTTTCAATCTAGGCAATGAATAACACTATTTTCAATAACTTGTGATATCATGTTTAATAACTGCTCATCTCCTAGGAAAAAATAATCAGACTCCAGTATTCTTGATATTAAAAATCATTCTTGGGATGATTTCTAACTTCAGTTCTGACTTTACCACCAGATCAACCAGTTGAAGGACATCATGTTTTTTTTATTAATATATCTTATTAAGTAGCATCTGATACAAAAACGCCTGATGATAAATATTTTTAAGGAACTTTAAAAAAATCCCCTCTAAATACAACTTTTTTTAGTAAAAATACAAGGAGGATCAGGTAGAATGTAGAAGTTAAACTGACAGTGTAGGGCAACTCTCTAAATTAGAATATCCTCAGATTTTAACAAAAAAAATAGGTTATATATAAACCATAGGCATTGGTTTAGAGAGTGAAGTGTGAAACTTCTAGCAAAGATTGTCTTTTTTACATAAGTGAATAATGATTCTTGGAGTTATTTTTCATTTCTTTTTCATGTGTAAGGATAAGATTAGCTTTGGAGCTTTCATGGTTGCTGCAGGTAAAATATGCACATTTTTTAAAATTGGCAATAAATTAAAAATAAATATTAAAGGAGGTGAGTAACCTAAGGCACGATGTTTTAGTAACACATTGTTAACTACGTGTGGGTTTGGAGATGTCTTTCACTAGCCTCTCCATTTTTTAACATAAGTTATAATACAAAGTAACTCTAAAGTTCACCTGCTCACTTCCTTAGTAGGTATTTCCCTGATGAAATGGGTTTCAGGGGTGGGGATGGGTAGGGGGTAATTTTTTTTTTTCATTTGAGTAATGCAGGCATTTGCTAAACTAGGAGCAATAATTTTCTCTTCTGATGGCATGGCTCTCGGTTACAGTACTATCTTCCCTTCAGGAATGTTAATATGAATTTCAAAGTCTACTGCAAACTGTGTAAATGTAATAGGATTATATTTCTCTTGTCCAGGACCAGAATTCCATCTCTTCACATAGATGTGAATCTCCAGGCTTCCCTTAGGGCTCAGGTGACTAAGGTCAAGATATTCATTTCTGGTTATCCCAGGATCCCTCTTGGGCTTGTGTCAGAAAGAAGTACTGTTTTTACATTTTTATTTGCATTTCTAAAGAAAACAGAAACCCCAGCACTCCTTCTAGTAGCAGCAAAAGGAGGAGGAGCTCCTACATGCTGTAGAGGCTCTGAAAACTAACAGAGGAGCATCAAAACTCAGACTAGCCACTACTCTAAATTCAAATAGATACAAAAATTGGAAAACGAGTGCCTTTTTATGCCAGCCACGGTTTGAAGGTTTCATGTGGCACGACAAAGACCAGCATTTTATTTTATTTTATTTTATTTTGTTTTATTTTTTATTTTATTTTACTTTATTTTATTTTATTTATTTTATTTTATTTTTTTATTTTTTATTATTTTATTAACATATAACAAAGACCAGTCTTTTAACACAGATGCATGAGGAATGAGATTTAAAAACCTCTTAAAAGTCAGTTACACTCAATCAGTTCATAGAAGGATCAACCTCATAGCAATATATTGAAAGTAGGAACTGAAACTAAGAAATTTGAGGTTCACTAAGGCTTTGTAATTATGCTGCACAGGATTCAGAAAGCCTCTACCAGCAGGAATGCTGACTTTGGGAATTCATTAGAAGGACGGTACATAAAAGGCATTTAAAAAAAAATATCAGTGGTACTTACTTGCCTAATGTATATACAGAGCAAAAGACAGTGATGAATTGAAAAGATTCAGTAGTTTTAGACCAAAGAGAGTGATGAATATTGACAAGAAATTTGATGTCATTTTTAGAAAAATAACATATTTTGAAATCATCTGCTTGTAGGTTGTAGTTGGTGCCAGTTCAGAGAAAGGACAGAGAAAAAGTACAGACATAAGACCTAGAGGCAATCCCGTGATAAAAAGATCTTTCTTTCTCTTTGGAATTTGAAGTACCTTGGCTCAAATCACAGTTTTGCCACTCACTACTTGTCTGAACTTGATGGAAGGATGTAACCTATCTGTGCCTCAGCTTTCCCACCCACAATGGGAATAATGATTCCAGTTTCTTGCTGCTTTTACCGATGTTTGCGGCTGTTCACAATGTGTTAATTCCCTTCCCTTTTTCAAAGCTTGGATAATGGGAGTATTTTGGGTCCAGGGAGAATGTGAATATTGTAAAACTAAGGGAAAATTAGTGGAAAGATTCATGGATTACATGAAACAAAAAGGCTGTTCTGTGACCAAATGATCTTCCTCTTAAAAATTCTCAGTGTAGAATTAGCGTAATAGTCTTTTAGAAATGCTGCAGTGAAGAAATCTATTCCTTTTTTTTCCTTTTAGAAGACAATTTGCCCAAATCTATCTGCCTACAGACAATATTTTTTTCACAAAATATCAACCAACATTTTTTTGTTATTGAGAAATATGGCTACTGTATCATAAAAATCACAAGAGGGAAATTTTTTTTCAAGATTTTATTTATTTATTTGACAGGGAGAGATCACAATCAGGCAGAGAAGCAGGCAGAGAGAGAGAGAAGCAGGCTCCCTGCTGAGCAGAGAGCCTGATGTGGGGCTTGATCCCAGGACCTTGAGATCATGACGTGAGCCGAAGGCAGAGGCTTTAACCCACTGAGCCACCCAGGCGCCCCAAAAGAGGGAAATTTTTAAGAAATATCTATGTGGTATTGCCAAATATTTTAGAAATAATTGTGTGAATAGAGATGAGAGAAAAGATTTGCACTAGACTGCATATTCAGAGTCTAGTCTCAGTGAAGTCATCGTACATGAAAAAAAATCATAGTTTTGATACTAAGGTCTGAGAGGAAACAAGTATTTCAGAGATGACTTTACACCATATTTGTCAAAGAAAAGAAGAAAAGAAGTTAGCATTATAGCTTAGGATTCAGAGAGCACAGAAGGACCATCCTACAAAAATAAGAAGAAAAAATAGAAATAAATGGCTAAAAAAAAAATATAGAAAGTGTTAGTGTTAGAGAGGGAGAAAATACTAAGTTGAGTATGATTCTGGAGATAGGAGGGGATGCAACTGAACGAAAAGATAAATTCAGGAGTCAGAAAGAAGAAAGTCCTTTTTTCCCTTAATTCTAAACTCTAGGGAAAAATATCAGGACACAGATGTAGGAGCAGTGAGGAAAAAAGATGAAAGAGTTTTTATAAAATGGCATTCCCACTAGTCACACATGATCTTCTAATTTAAATCATGTATATATTTGAGTAATATATATATATTTATTGAGTAATATATAATATATATTACAAATTGAGTAATATATATATATTTATTTATTAATTTATTTATTTCCAAAGGGTCTCCCTTTCTTTTTGAGACTCCCCATCTCCACTCCCACGTTGCACTTTTCCCATGGTGCCTCTCTACCTCTCTTGAATACTTAGATCCTAATCTCTAAGCCTGACTTTTCTTCTTCTATCCAAACCTTTCAGAGCCCCAATCTTCATAGTTTTCCTCTTTGCTTTCCTTGTCCCCATTTTAATGCCTTTCTGGAGAACCCTAACTTTCTCTGGAGCTTTAAGCTTTAAGCTGTTAAAGCTTTAAGCTTCAAGATGATCATCAGGTCTTTGTCTGAAGGCAAATCTCTTTCTTAACTCCAGATTAGAATTTTCACCAGGTGATCGTTACTCATCCTGCAGATGACATACTGATTGTTTAAATTAATTGCCTCCAAAAATGAACATACTACCTCCAGAAACTGGATTTTTCTTCCTGATTTTTCAGTCTCAAGTAGTTGAGTCTCCACCATCCATTAATAAAGAAGGTTGCCCAGCAGATCCTGCCAGTTCCATCTTCATAAATTCCGCAGTCTCTTCTCTCTTTTCTAGATCACTGTTAATGTGTTTCCGAGTTTCGTAGTAAGTTTCCAATGGTTCTCCTTGTATCTAGGTACATTTCTTATTAATCCATCCTTGTTCTGAAGCCAGAGCTATCTGTATAGAGTAATTCATCTGATTTTTATCATTCACCTACCAAAGAATTTTCACTGGTTGACCTTTTACCATCCCAAGTCATTACATGTGCCCTAAATGTCCTCCTAACATTCTGTTTTATTTCTTCCACTTTTGTCTCTCAGAGCCCCATCAGTTAGCCATTGCCCAAGTGACACCCATCATCCACAAAGCATTCATAAATGCTAAGCTTCTTCTTTAGCCTAGAAATCTTATCTTCCTCCACTTATTCAGTCCTACACCTCCTGGTCCCCTCTCGGATATTACTTACTTCTCCACATAATTCCATTATGCCTTCATTGTCCCCCCCATTGTTATATATTTCAACTCCCAAAATGCAGAGAATGTACCTTATTCATCTCTCGATCAGCAATGCTTCCAAATCGCCTTGCACTGTCTACTAATAATTGTTCAGTAAATGTTTGTTCAACGGTTACTACTTTGTATACCAGAATAGGAAGTTCAGAACATTGCCCAAAATACGACGAATAAAACTGCATATAATTCATATGTAATTTTATTCTGCAAAGGCAAAATCAGAAAGTATAACATATTAAAATTACTATTACAAAAAAAAACCTTTTTCTATGCTTCAGTCAAGAAATAGAAAAAGGAACCATGTGCTTATAGGAGTTTAATCTCCTGGAGAGTAGAATCTGTGTCACCTTTACTCGATAGTGTGTATATTTTACAGATTGTTTCAAAAGTCTATTTCTTGTGTAGGATAATGAGATGATGATAAAATACCCTACCATCAGATTCTCTGATGGTGGGATCATTAATTAAACTTGTGTAGTTATCAGGTTCCCCTCTAGGAATGTAGATGAAAGTGGAAGGATTTTGTCCCTTACCTACCGTATAGCAGGGGAAGGTGTTGCATCACTTTCTCCAGAGAGGTGGTTTTCCACCTGTGGTGAATTTGCTACCACCACCCCCTCCCCCCCTGGGGACATTTGGCAACATCCAGAGACATTTTTGATGGTAAAGACTGGAAGGCAGGAGGTACAACTGGCTTGGTTCTGGCCTATCAGTAGTGCCAAAGTTCAGAAATCCCACTTCTAGAGCCAGAAGTGTAGCGTTAGCTTCACTTTCTCACGATTAAACAGACGTAATTTTAAAATACCTTTTTCATTTAAAGGACTAATCAGAATGCTTCCCATATAAATATTTATTACAAACTGTGCTCAGGTTAATAAGCTAATTGGTTAACTGTGTGTATAGCTGTAAAATAATTACAAATGCAATTTAGGCCAGAGTCATGCTAAAGGCATTTTTAAAGAATTTGTTTCGATATGTAGATTGAGAGAAGTTCAGAATTTGCAGTTGGGTGGAAAATGGTAATAATGACAGTTGCAAACCGGCAAACTCATAATTAAATACTGAAGCACTCAGGCACACTGCAGATTTGAATACTCTACCATCTTATCAGCAACTTCCCTTGAAAGTCCAAGTGACATGAATGGTATAATTATACGACCCATAGACTATTTATCCTGTTTATATTTTGGAAACGGCTAAGTTTAACGTGTAATGACTTCATCATAATAATGTAATCAACTATTAACATAGTCGGCCTTTGTTAAGTAATTTGTCCCTTGTATTACTAGAGGAATAACTTTGTCACCACAACTTTTAAACTAGGAATATTTTTTCCATATGACACTAGTTCTTCCTCAGGCTAAACACTGATATCTGTTGGACATAAAGACCCTCACCTTTCCCTACTGTGCGGCCACAGTTTCATCATCCCAGTTAATTCTAATAGCTCTGGACCATGACTGGATCACAACCTTACTACAGAGTTTTCTTATTTCTTATTTCTTAGTGGAACTCTGAATCAGATTGCTGCTCTCTTCTTGCCAGGGTATAGGGGGCTTAATTTCCCAGCCAGTCGTTAAGACTAGTCTCCTGGGTTTTGAATATTAAGTTGAGTGAACAATTGTGGTGCTTCCTATAGAATTTTCTTACTCTTCAAATTTAAGAACTGCCCTAGTTTTTGTTTGTTTTTGAGATATGGTGGTGTTTTTTTCTCCTGTTGTGTGAAATATCTCCTATCCTTCTTTCTCCCTACCTTTATCTCTCTGTCTCTTTGGCTTAAGTTAACCAGAATTGGTCCTCTCAGCTGCAATTTTGCTATTTCTTTTATTTTTTTAAAGATTTATTTATTTATTTATTTGAGAGAAAGAGAGTGTGAGTGAGGGGGTGAGGGGATGGGTCGAGGGAGAGAGTCTTCAAAGAGACTCCCCACTGAGCGCAGACTCTAGTGTGGGACTTGATCCCGTGACCCATCAGATCATGACTTGAGCCTAAACCAAGAGTCACATGCTTAACTGACTGAGCCAACCCAGACACCCCTCTCAATTGTAATTTCATAATCTTCAATACACATCAATACAATAAACTTGTTATTCCTGTATTTCATATTCAAAATGGTGGCATCCCTTTTATTACTCTAGAATCTTCCTAATTCTTAACTAATCATGTCTTACTGAGGAGATTCTACAGATTTTACCTCAAATCTCTTCTCTTCTCTCTCTCCTTACTATTGCCAGTTTAATTCAAGTGCCATCACCATCTCTAGACTATATATAATATTTTTCAAATTTCTGCCTCACATTTCTGAATGATTATTCTGCAATTAATATCTCATTATAGAACTACCTGTTTAACGTTTTTAATGCATCCCTGTTTATTTCTGAAGCATGACATATAGAGCTATTCGTGCTCTGGCCCCTACTTTCATTTCTTACCTTACCTAGCCCTACCCCTCTTTTATGTAACTCAGCTAACCACTTAATTTTCACCTAGCCCTACCCCTCTTTTATGTAACTCAGCTAACCACTTAATTTTTTCCAGAGAGTTTGTCTTTTTTTCTTTCTTGTGCAAACTCTACTTTTTTTCTGAGTGACAGATTATTTACCCACCTTGTCCTAATAGTCTTCTTTCAATTTCTTTTTATTTTCTTCTTTCAATTTCTTTTGGTGCTAGCTGAATTGTTGGTTTACTTATCTTGCTCTTAGTGGTGGGCTGAAATTATGTTTAATTCATCTTTGTAACCCTGAAACGTAGCATCTGGCACGTTCTAGGCACCCAGAACGTTCTAGGCACCTATTTTCCATCTATATGGAAAATAGATGACACTGCTCATCTTTTGTTGTGGTCATAGAATTCTAACTAATGCTGGCATTTTTACTTTTTATTGTAGAAGGAGTTTCAAATATACTATATGTGTATGTGTGTGTATATATGTGTGTGTACACACCCATATTAAATAATTATTAACATGCTACTCTTATGTTTCCTTTATTCCTCTGTCTCTCCCTGCAATGTCACTGCTGATCTATGCTAACACATCTCACATGTAATTTCTTAGGTGAGCTTGTTATTGTCTCCATTTTCTTTATATTTCCACAGTGGAGTCACGATAGAATAACAACAATCTGGGGCATCTGGGTGGTTCAGTCAGTTAAGGGTATAACTCTTGATTTCAGCTCAGGTCATGATCTCAGGGTTGTAAGATTGAGCCCCACATCAGACTTTGTGCTCAGGACAGAGTCTACTTGTTCCTCTCCCTCTGCTCCTCGCCTCCTCCTTATTCTCACTTAAATAAATAACATTTAAAAAAAAGAAAGATAAACAACAGTCTATTCCAGTTAAAACACTAGCACAACCAGCAATATCATAACCACAAATGCTGAGGAAATGGCTTAAATAAATAACACAACTTGTCAACTATTTATTTTTCTATTTTACCTAGTTTAAAGTATTATATTTAAGTGGTAGATTTTGGGGAAGTAGATTTTAAATGGTATATAAAGATTATATATGTTAAATATAAAGCATTACATTTAAATGGTAGATTTGGGGTAGATTTGGGGTAGATGGGTGAGCCTGGTGGTGGGTATTAAGGAGGGCACATATTGCATGGAGCACTGGGTGTGGTGCATGAACAATGAATCTTGGAACACTGAAAAAATAAAATAAAATAAATGGTAGATTTTCAGTCTTTTCTCTAAAATATATTGAACATATACAGATGCCCATTTTTTTTCTTTGCACAGGTTGTCTTTATAAGATTCCCTTTGGAATTTTTTTAAAAGATCTTTTTTATTTATTTGAGAGAGAGAAAGCATAAGCAAGGGGAGTAGCAGAGGGAGAGGGAGAAGCAGGCCGCGCAAGAAGTCCAATGCAGTACTCAATCTCAAGACCCTGATATCAGGACCCAAGCCAAAGGCAGACGATTAACCAACTGAGCCACCCAGATACCTCTCTGGGAATTTTGAATTTTGCCATATGTCATGCCCCCATCCCTCAAACAGTGCACAAATACCTTGGGCAGTGGAAAACATATTAGTTTTAAGTAGAACATCTTGCTCTAGTGAAATGAAAAAGTTTTTTTTTTAGTTAGTGGAATTTCCAGTCCTGTATTTCTTTAAGTGCTGAGGTTCATGTGACTAATTTGTTACCGTTAATACCTGACGTCCAAAATATTTTATCTTCTCTTGACCAAGCTGAGTTAGGCTTTGTAAATCTGTGTCCTGCCTGACTTGGCCTTTTTCATTCACTGATTATTGAGTTCTTCCTTTGAATTTTGTTTTCAGCTATATGCTTTATGGCTATCAGTATTATGGTAATAGCATGTTAACCCAGAATATCAAAAGTTAAATACCATTATTCTCCTGCTGTAAGTCTTTCAGCAGGTTCTTTGAAAGGATAAACCCATTTGGCATGGCTTTTTTCTTCACATATTTCATATCACAAATTTTTTTGCAAATATTCTCTATTGGTCTCTAAGCGCCTAGACTATGAAGAAAATCATGCCAGGGAAACAAAGAAAAAACATACACATAATGTTATATATAATAATATAATAATTTTATATACTATATATTATAATTATATAATTATTATATTGTAAGGCATTGAATCACATGATTATGGAGGCTAACAAATGCCAAAATTTGCAGTGGACAAGATAGAGATGACTCAAGAGAGCCAGTGGTATATGTTTAAATCTGAAGAGTGGATGATTTAGGACCCAGGAAGAGCCAGAAAGAAATAATGTTCTAGTTCAAAGGGTCAGGCAGGAAACATTCTCATTTACTCAGTATTTTTGTTTTATTTGGGTTTTCAACAATTGAACAAAGGCCCACCCATATTGGAGAGGTCAATCTGCTTTAGTCAGTCTGCCAATACAAATGTTAATCTCATCCTTATGCATACAACCAGAATAAGGTTTGACCAAATATCTGGGAACTCTGAGATCCAGTCAGATTGACACACATAAACCATTACAAGTATCTAGTCCCTAAGGAAAAACTCCAGGGACTAGAAATTCTTGGATGTTACCTCTTACTTGCTCAATGCTTGGGCCATTCTAATATACTCTGCTGTTCCTTAACCATAAAACTCTGACCTTCTTCAAACTAGGTTACTTATATCTGGCCTATCAGATTCAAATATTTGACTCATGTTTACTGCTTTGCCTTTTCTGTCTTTATCTCCAGTGAACTGTTTTATTATTATTCCTATAATACTTGGATTGGGCATTCATTCTTGTTAAGATCTGATGTCTTTTCTAAAGAATTACAGATACAAAGGTTGGAGGAGATCTCAGCAAATAAATGGTAGGATGATCCTACTGTCCTAGCATCCTTTTCCCTGCCTTTACAACATATTTTATAGGTAAGCATACTGAGTTTAGCTTGGCGAGATTTGAGAATTTTTTCAAAAGCCACAAATTCCAGGTAAAAAATATGCAGATATCTAAAGGGGAATAAGTTGATTGCCAAAAGATAAATCCATAAATATGGCAATTTAAATATTTAAAGCCAAGTTCCATCATGACTCATTACCTGACCTTGAAGTTGGTATTGTACATCATTTTCTCCTCTCACACTCTTGGATTGAACCCAAAGTGCCTAACTTCTGTAGTACAGACAATATTCTAGAGCAAATTTACTAAACTAATTTGGTGTAGTCTTTATTTAAACATGTATAAATATATGATGAACTATAAGAGCTATTGATTTTATTTTGTGCCATTGAAAGGTTGCATTTAGATTTTTCAGATGAAGAAATCTGAGGACAAAGCTACAAAATAACATTTTTTAGTGGAACTATCAACTACTTTATTAGGATTTGGGGAAACATTTTTTGTTGAAAAGCAACAACATACTCTTATCAAACTTTAAAAAATATCTAAACTTGTGGCTTAACTGGCTATTAAACTTAAACATACATGTTTTTAACTTAGAATAGTTGCTATTGTATCTTTTTTTTTTCTATTCACTATAGGAAATTGATTTGGCACAAGTAAATGATAGATATGATTTTTAAACTTTCTCTCTCTATAGATATGTTATATTTTTGAGAAATTGCTTTTAAACCATAAAACATAATATTATATGCAATGTTTTATGTCTGTTTTCTCAATTGGGCAATAAAGCATTGAACAATATCCCTTATAGGAGCATTGCTGTGTCTCACTGTTATATGCTTGATGAAAAATATTTTATCTACTTCTTGAAATGAATAGAACTAGATAAAGGTTGATTATGATTTTTCAAAAATCTATTTCACAGATAGAATTTTCCTCTGCGTTTTATGTGCTAAGGGAAATCAAATAGCAATCTCATCATAGTTAGCATTTATAAACTTAATGCTATTTTAATTGCTTCTTATTCCTACTCACCCCTGCCTTCTGCAAGTTTCTAAACCATAAAAAAGAAACGTTAATTTATTCCAACTGAAATATCCATACTTATTATAGCAATATCATTTAATCAAATATAATGAAGAATTTAACCTGGGCACGTTATTTTGTAATTTACAAAAGGTTATGAACATTTACAAACTTGTCTTCCTGCCTTCCTTTTTTCCTCACTTCCTTTCTTTCAATGATAATTTTATGGTGTGCTATCTCCATTCCATTTACCTGTTTATTGACACAGTTTGGTCTGGTGATTACAGATTATAGGATATGAGTGTGTGTGTATGTGTTCTATCCAACTATTGTTCACTAGGACATTTCCATATAGAAAATGAAATTGTCAAAATTTATTACCAATTCAGCATGAAAAAGCAGAAATATGTTATTCTTGACATATATACTTCCTGAACATCAGGAGATGGGAAATTTATAAGAATCCATGAGAGGATAGCACTGGTCTAATAGAAGGCACATGCTGGAAAAAGGAAAAGTGAAATCAGCCAAGGAAAAATATTCATGCTTGTGGCATGGGTAGTTTATTTGATATTGGAATATGGAAAAAGTAAAGATGATGGATTAAATGTGTATAGGAAGCAACAGTGAATGAACTCTTGCAATGACTGAGGAGAGTAGAGGAAAAGACAGGCCAGAGAAGACAAAGAAAGCAGAGGACATGTGGAAGAAAGCATTCAAGCTGTAAAAACCACCTTGGTGTGGAGCTGTGGACAATAAAGTATATGTGGCAGTGCTAAGAATGAACTTATTTGTTGTAATTCTCATGACTGACGAAAGGAATTAAAGTCTTTTTATAATTGGAATTTATGACCTTTCTTATAATTCATAAGGCAATGTGAAAATCTCCCTCCCACTGGCTCTTTAAAAAATTATTGCAACTGCCACTGAATCACAACTAGCCCATTAATGTTTATTATGCACATTAACCCAACTGCCCCCAGCTTCCTTTTGAACTGCTGATCCTTTTTCCTTCCTGGCTCTGGACCCCACCTTTCAAAACGTTCTTCTGGCTCTCTCAGGCATGATTGTTTGTCAGTTCATTCAGTTATTTATTAATTACGCAGATACTGAATGGGAATCAATCATATGTAGGTATGACCTATGAGATATATATATATGAGACCTATGAGATATATATATATATATATATATATATATATATATATACCTATGAGATATATATATATAGATATGACCTATGAGATATAACCTATGAGATATATATATACACATATATATGTATAGGCACTAGTTCTAGATACTAAATACATTAATAAACAAAACAAAAATTCCTTATCTCCTGGTAAGGAATTATTATTTAATTAAATTGTATTAAATTATAATGAAAGGAAATAGATTATCAACAAAAGAAAGGGATGGTATGTTATGTCAGGTAATGAATGTTGGAGGAATATGCAACAGGAAAGGAGATCAGAAATGTAGGAGTCTGGTGAGGAAAATGGCTTAATTTCCAACATGTTGATCAGGGAAGTCCCGAGATAGTAAAGAGCCAGTTATATTCAAGGAACAGCAAAAGACAGTGAATCTTGATCATAAAAGCCAGGAGGAGAAAAGGGAGAGAAGAGGTCAGATAGGTGGAAGAGGGTCTTGTAAGGACTTTTGATTTTTATTCTGAGTAGAATGGACAGTCGTTGAAGATTTCATGCAGGAGACTGATGTGATCTGACTTAATGTTTGTTGAGTGGCTAATAGACCTTAAGTGGAAGGATCCAAGTGAGGATCTAGTTAGCAGGCTACTAAAACCATCCGGGGGAACGCCGCTGATGACTTTGACCCAGATGCTATAATTAGAGGACTAAAATGGTCATATTTTGAATACATTTTGGGAATTGGGCTGTTGGGATGTGTAAAAGGCTTAGATAAATGTCATGAGAGAAGAATTATCCCAGGATGACTGAAGATACAGTTTTGAGAGTCCTGAGCACATAGTTGATATTTAAACTGTGAGCCTGGATGAGATCACCAAGGGAATCCATATAGGTAGGGAAGAGTCCAAGGACAGACCCAAAGGTAAACAATTGGGGAAATGAGGAAGAGCTAGCAGAGGAGATAGAGGAAAAGAAATCAGTTGTATAGGAGGAAAGCTAAGTTGAGAACGGAGCCTTGCACACCAAGAGAATGGAATAGTTCAAGGAGGAGGAGGGATTGACTGTACTGAAGGAGGTATTGCTGAAAGAGAATGGTGACAGCTTGGAGGTCACTGTTGATCTTGGCAAAAGGAGTTTTGTGGAGATTGGTGGGGCGGGGGCGGGGGTTGGCGGTGGGGAGGGAGGATTATGAGAGCATGCTTGCTGTGGGTTGGAGAGAGGATTGGAGATGGTGACTGGGGAACACAATAAAAATGAAAAACCTTGTAACAACTTTTGATGTGAAGGGAATAAATTAGTGGGGCAGTGGAATTTATTCATTTATTTTGTTAGTTTCTAATATTGGAAAATTAATAGCTGAGGTAAATGGTTCAGTAGAAAGAGAAACTCATGATGGAGATAGAGGAAGGAATTGCTGGAAAGATGTTCTTACTTTTTTAATCTTTTATGTGTATTAGAAAATTAAGTTGTAGCCATTGAAAAGGAAAATAAAAGTACAGTAAAAATTCAGGCTTTTTCCTTCATGAGTTAACCATAATCTCAAAAGAACTTCTTTTGAGTCTTCAAATGAACTAAAAAATAACTTGGTGTGTATCCCTCCAGAAATGCATGTACCAATATGAGGCATTTTTAAAATTCAGAATCATATTACATTACAACCTTTTCAATTTTATTTAATATTAATAATTATTATAAAATAAATATATTTTGTAAAATATATTTGTATACAAATATATTTCTGTATAACTATATAGGGAAGTTTTTCTTTTTTTAACTAATGTTTAATTTTTTTTATTATAAAAATTATGTTTTATTTTATGTAAATGTAACCGAAGAAAAAGAACAAGAATGAATATGACAGCTTTACTTTAATGCCAATGCTTTGTTTTAGTTTCAAAAATAAAATTATTTGGTTCTCAAAAATTCATAAATTTCAAAAAATTCAAGGAAACATTAAGAAGTTGAAGTTATTTTTGTAATTTTAATTGTGTTTCTTAATGGCCTTAAATTTATTTCCATTAATAATTGGTGAACTGTATCCTAAAAGTCAGAATGTACCACTCTTGTCTAAATAGCAAACTCAATCTTCCTATGTTTTTAAAATTAATTTATTCCAAAAATATCTATCAAGTAATGACTATGTACTAGGCATTATTTTAGGAAGTAAGGATGGAATAATTTCAATGCAAGTAGAGGTCCTGCCTTCATTTTAAAAGCAAGAATACAGGGAGTATCGAAGGACCTTTCGCTTGCCTTGTCCCTAGAACACAGCTAGATAATTATCCAATCATTCTGAACACCCAGAAAATCAATCTGAATTCTGAGAGAACAAACTGCACAACTAGAGAGAGAGAGAAAAGGTCACATCGTGGAAGGTAGGAAGTATAGTGATGTGATTTGGAGGAGAAAAAAACTGAGGGTGCTGGGGAGGGGAGGGACCTGTGATCATGGAAAAAGGAGAGTGAGAGAGAGAGAGAGAGATAAAATAGCACACAGGGGATTGCATGAGAAAAATACTTCCCCAAAACCATTCATAGGGAAAATGAGAGGGGCCGATTACTGCAAGTTTTTACAAGCAGCAGAGGTCAAAGACAAAGTTTTAAAAGTCTGCAGCATCATCAGGTGGAGGCTGGCAGGCCTAGAGGTGCTCCTGTGGAGGAGAGCAGAGGCCCAGGAGTGGACACTGTGCTCTGAGAATCTCCTGGTTTGCACTACAAGAGACAGTTCCCCCTCTTGGGGTGCATTAGGAGAAGTGGCACTGCTTCACAGGGGACAAAAGAGCCTTCAGGAGCCATTGAGCTGCCTTGTTCTTTAGCATTTGAGCAGAGACTAACTAACTAACTAACATTTGGCAACTAACCTGGATGCCTGCTTTTTGCTATGCTTTACCATAAAATCCACGCCCCTTTGTGGTTGGTTCATAAGAGTGCTTTTCTGGGACAAAGCAGCACCAGCCACCACACAGCCAGACTCTCCCCCAGAGGATCAGCACGGTCCATGCCACATGGGGTCCCTAAAATTTGTAATTTTGAGACTCAGCCCTGCACCTGGGGTAAAACACAGGTGCACTGTGCTGTTGCTGGGCGAGCAGACAGTGCCAACACAAACAGGGTGAAGGCAAGGATCTTGCAGAAGCCTGGGACACAAGAGGGGAGATGGTTTGCTCTTCTGTGAGGACTACCTGAACAGTGGTGGGTGAAAACTCCCATCTCCAGGGAAGAGAGCAGGCCAACACTTATTTTCACTCCTCCCATCAGCACAGAGGGACATCAGCAAGTCGAACAGTGTCACAGTGGAGGTTTGAGCCACTTATATCAAACCCCACCCCACAGTACTCTGCAGGGGCCTTTTTTAATAGGACAGGTGTGACTGAGAGCCAGAACTGCAGTAGGTCCCTCCCCCAGAAGATCAGCACAACACCCCCAACCTAACCCTGCCTTCATACCTGCACACTGATCATAGAGTGCTGCAAAGCCTCAGCTCTAGTGGAAATAGAACTAAGAACAGGCTTTCCTAACACACAAAGTACAGAAACCTGAACAAAATGCTAATACAGAGGAATTCATCCGAAGATAAAGAACAAGGAGAGGTCATGGCCAGGGAGCTAATAAAAATAGATATAAGTAATATACCTTAACTAGAATTTAAAACAACAATCATAAGGATACTAGCTAGGCTTGAGAAAAGCATAGAAGAAACCAGAGAGACCCTTAAAGCAGAGATAAAAGACTTAAAAAGTAGTCAGGCTGAAATTAAAAAAAAAAAATGCTAAAACTAAGATACAAAACTGACTGGATGTAATGACCACAAGGAGGAAGAAGCCGTGGAATGAATGAGTGATATAGAAGATAAAATTACAGAAAATAATGAAGCCGAAAAATATTAGATCATGAATGTAGACTTAGGGAACTCAGCAACTCCATAAAGTCTAATAACATTCGTGTCATAGCAGTCCCAGAGGAAGAGAGGGAAAGGAGGCAGAAGGTTTGTTTGAGCAAATTATAGACTGAAAGTTTCCCTTATCTGGGGAAAGGAACAGATATCTAAGTCCAGGAGGCATAGAGAACTCCCATCAAAATCAACAGAAGTTGGCCAACACCAAGACACATCATAGTTAAATTTGTAAAATACAGAAATAAAGAATCCTAAAAGCAGCAAGGGAAAAGATGTCCCCTAACCTACAAGGGAAGACAAATCAGGTTACCAGCAGATATCTCCCCAGAAATTCTGGCAGGCCAAAAGAAAGTGGCATATTATATTCAATGTGCTGAATGGGAAAAAAATATGTAGCCAAGAATATTTTATCCAGCAACACTGTCATTCAGAATAGAGTAAGAAATAAAGGGTTTCCCAGACAAACAAAAACAAAAGGAGTTTGTGATCACTAAAGCAGCCCTGCAAGAAATAAGAAAGGGGACTTCTTGAGTGGGAAAGAAAGACCAAAAGCAGGAAAGATTAGAAAGGAACAGAGAACATCTCCAGAAACAATGACTTTACAAGTAATACAATGGTACTAAATTCAAATCTATCAGTAATCACTCTGAATGTAAATGGACTAAATGCTCCAATAAAAACACATACGATATCAGAATGATAACAAACAAACAAAACAAGACCCATCTATACACTGCCTATAAGAGACTCATTTTAGACCTAACAACACCTGCAGAGTGAAAATGAAAGGATGAAGAAACATTTATGATGTTAATGGATGTCAAAATAAAGCTGACTGATTATATCAAAAAAACTAGACTTTAAAGACTGTAACAAGAGGTGAAGAAGGGCACTATCATAATTAAGGGGTCTATCCAACAAGATCTAATAATTGTAAATATTTATGCCCCCAATTTAGGGAGACCCAAATATATAAATGAATTAATAACAAACATAAAGAAACTCATTGGTAACACTACAATAATAGTAGAGGACTTTAACACCCCACTTATAATAATGGACAAATCATCTAAGCAGAAAATCTATAAGGAAACAATGACTTTGAATGACACACTGGACCAGATGGACTTAACAGATATATTCAGAACATTTCATCCAAAACAGCAGAATGCACATTCTTTTTGAGTGCAGCATTCTCCAGAATAGATCACATATTCATTCACAAATCTGGCCTCACGGAGTACAGAAAGATTGAGAGGATACCACGCATATTTTTAGACCATAGCGCTATGAAACTTGAAATAAACCACACACACACACACACACACACACACAAATTGAAAAATTGGAAAGCCCCCAAATACACAGAGATTAAAGGAAATCCTGTTGAAGTATGAATGGGTTAACCAGGAAATTAAAGAAGAAATTTAAAAAAAAATACATGGAAGCAAATGAAAATGAAAGCATGAGAGTCCAAAATTGTTGGGCTGAGCAAATGCAGTCCTAAGAGGGAAGTACATTGCAATACAGGCCTTCCTCAAGAAGCAAGAAAAGTCTCAAATACACAATCTAACCTTACACCTAATGGAGCTAGAAAAGGAACAGCAAATAAAGCATAAAGCCAGCAGAAGAAGGAAAATAATAAAGATTAGAGGAGAAATAAATGATATAGAAACAAACAAAACAGTAGAACAAATCAAAACTAGGAGCTGGTTCCTTGGAAGAATTAATAAAATTGATAAACTCGTAGCCAATTTTATCAAAAAAAAAAGAGAAATGACCCAAATTGGTAAAATCATGAGTGAAAGAGAGATTACAACCAAAGCCACAGAATACAAACAATTATAAGATAGTATTATGAAAAATTATATGCCAACATATTGGGCAATTTGAAAGAAATGGATAAATTCCTAAAAAATTACAAACTACCAAAACTGAATCAGGAAGAAATAGAAAATTTGAACAGACCCATAACCAGCAAAAAAATTGAATCAGTAATCCAAAATCTCCCAACAACAAAAGTCCAGGCCTGGTTGGCATCCCAGGGCATTCTACCACACATTTAAAGGAGAGTTAATACCTATTCTTCTCAAATTATTCCAAAAATTATAAATGGAAGGAGAAATTCCAAACTCCTTCTGTGAGGCCAGCATTACCTGATTCAAAACTAGACAAAGATCCCACTAAAAAGAAGCATTACAACTCAATGTCCCTGATGCAAAAATTCCCAACAAGATAGTAGCAAATCAAACATTACATTAAAAGATTTATTCATCACAATCTAGTGGATTTAATCCTTAGTGGCTGGGGTAGTTTAATATTTTCAAATCAATCGGCATGATATGCCACATTAATAAAAGAAAGGATAAGAACCATATGATCCTTTAATAGATGCAGAAAAAGCATTTGACAAAACACAACATTCAAACCTTCAACAAAGTAGGGATAAAAGGAACATACCTCAGCATCATAAAGGCCATATATGAAAGACCCACAGATAATATCATCCTCAATGGGGAAAACTGAGAGCTTTTCCTCTAGTCGAGAACAGTCAAGAACACAACAGGGATGTCCACTCTTACCATTGTTACTTAACATAATACTGAAAGTCCTAGTCTCAGCAGTCAGACAACAAAAAGAAATAAAAGGCATCCAAACTGGCAAGGAAGAAGTCAAACTTTCACTATTAGTATACAACATGATATTCTATTCAGAAAACTTGACTCTACCAAAAAATTGCTAGAACTGATATAAGAATTCAGCGAAGTGGCAACATATAAAGTCAGTGTAGAAATCTGTTGCATTTCTGTACACTAATAATGAAGAAGGAGAAAGAGAAATCAAGACATCAATCCCATTTACAATTGCATCAAAAGCCATAAGATACCTAGGAATAACCAAATACCTAATAACCAAATACCTAACCAAACAGGTAAAAGATCTGAACTCTGAAAACTACAGAACAGTCATGAAAATAATTGAAGAGGACACAAAGAAATGGAAAAACATCCTGTGCTCATGGATTGGAAGAAAAAAATATTGTTAAAATGTCTATACTACCCAAAACAATCTGCACATTTAAAATAATCCCTAGCAAAATACCACCACCAATTTTCACAGAACTAGAACTAACAATCCTAAAATTTGAATGGAACCACAAAGACCCCAAATAGCCAAATCAATCTTGAAAAAGGAAAACAAAGCTGGAGGCATTGCAATTCTGGACTAGAAGCTATATTACCAAGCCGAAGTCATCAAAACAGTTTGGTACTGGTACAAAAACAGATACATAGATCAATGGAACAGAATAGAAAACCCAGAAATGAACCCCACAACTATATGGTCAACTGACATTTGACAAAGCAGGAAAGAATAACCAGTGGAAAAAAGACAGTCTCTTCTATAAATGGTGTTGGGAAAATGGGACAGCGTCATTCAGAAGAAGAAAGTTGGACCACTTTCTTTTACCATACAAAAAAATAAGCTCAAGATAGCTGAAAGACCTAAATGTGAGACAGGAAACTATCAAAATCTTAGAAGAGGATACAGGCAGGACCTTCTTTGACTTCAGCCATAGCAATTATTTATTAGACACATCCCCAAAAGCAAAAATGAACTACAGGGACTTCATCAAGATAAAAAGCTTCTGCACGGTGAAGGAAACAATCAACAAAAATAAAAAGCATCCTACAGAATGAGAGAATATATTTGCAAATTACATATGATAAAGACTTAGTATCCAAAATCTATAAAGTACTTATTAAACTCAAAACCTAAAAAAACAAATAATTCAGTTAAGAAATGGGCAGAAGACATGAATAGACACTTTTCCAAAGAAGACATCCAGATGGCTAACAGATGTATAAAAAAATGCTCAACATCCCTCATCATCAAGGAAATACAAGTCAAAACCAGGATGAGATACCACCCCACACCTGTCCAAATGGCTAAAATTAACAACACAGAACACAACAGATGTTGGTGAGGGTGCAGAAAAAGAGGAACATTATTACGTTGTTGGTGGGAATGCAAACTGGTGCAGCCACTCTGGAAAACAGTATGGAGGTTCCTCAAAAAGTTAAAGATAGAACTACTCTACTATCCGCAGTTGCACTACTAGGTATGTACCCAAAGGATACAAAAATACTGACTTAAAGGGGCGCATGCAACCTGATGTTTATAGCAGCATTATCAACAATAGTTAAATTATGGAAAGTGCCCAAATGTCCATCAACCGAGGAATGGGTAAAGAAGATGTGGGGTGTACACACACACACACACACACACACACACACACACACACACACACACATAGTACTGGCATCAAGAAGAATGGAATCTTGCCATTTGCAATGACATGGATGCAACTAGAGAATATTATGCTAAGTGAAACGAGTCAGTCAGAGAAAGACAAATACCATATGATTTTACTCATATGTGGAATTTAAGAAACGAAACAGATGAGCATAGGCGAAGACGGAAAAATAAAGAGAGGGAAGCAAATTTAAGAAACTCTTGACTATAGAGAACAGAGGGTTGATAGAAGGGAGGTGGGAAGAGGATGGCCGAAATGAGTGAAGGGTATTAAGGAGGGCACTTGTTGTGAGCACTGGGTGTTATATATAAATGATGAATCACTAAATTCTGCTCAAGGCCAATATTACACTATATGTTAACTAACTAGAATTTGATAAAAATTTGAAAAATAAATAAAAAATAAAGACAAGAATACATTTTCATACAGAAATCTAGATTTAAAAATAATAAGGCAAAGGCAAAATAAGAGAAAGGCAAAATTCCTGTAAGTGATAAAACATTTTTAAGAAGAAAAAATTCATCAATGGATAATTATTACAGTTAGAACCTATTATAAATTAAATAAAAATTACAGATAACATGACTTCATATTCTCAGTAGGCCCTCTTATCCATCTTTAATTTCTTTACTGTTATATGTATACTCTTATTTTTCCAGAAAATTCTGGTATGCCCTGTTAATTGCTTCGAGTCATAACACATTTAGCTTTTTTCATCTATGATCTATGGATCTTTTCTTTTTTCTTTTCCTAGAGTTTCCTTTTTGTTTCTTTAGATTAAAAAAAAAAAAAGATGATTGGGACACCAGGGTGGCTTAGTTGGTTAAACATCTGCCTTTGGCTCATGTCATGATCTCTGGGTTCTGGGATGTAGCCCTGCATCAGGGTCCCTGCATAGTTGGAAGTCTGCTTCTCCCTTCCCTCTGCCCCTCCCCACCCTCCACTTAGGCTCTCTCTCTTTCTCTCTCTCTCAAATAAATAAATGAATTCTTAAAAATTAGATTGTATATATTTTTCTTAGCAGCTGTGTATCATAATCATATTTCCAGATTTTGATCATACATTTGTTTTATGGTGAATACTGTCTTCTTGAAAACAAGTTCATGGGGCTTGATCATAAAACTAGGACTTAAATTTAGTTCTACGGTCTTTTTTTTTTTTTCTTTTTCCTTCTCTCTCTCTCTCTCTTTCTTCTTTCTTTGTGTGTGTTGTATGTGTGTGGGGGGGGGGTGTACCTTTGCATTTAATTTTGCTTAGCTTATGTTTCAGGAGTCCCGAGGTAGTAAATTTCCTGAGATTCCTGTGTTAAAAAAAGAGTTTATTTTCCCTTAAACTAAGATGACAGTCTGACTGAGTATAGCCCGATGGCTCTGAAATGATCACCCCCACACCCAACACACGTACACACATGCTGTAGGTCCAAATTTATGCCAATCAGACACTGCTTGTATCAGTCCAGGATCAACCAGAAAAACAGAAAGAGTAGGAGGTATTGATTAGTAAGGGAGTTAGCTTACACTTTGTGGAAACTAGTTAAGCAGTCTCTGTAAAGCTGTATCTAGCTGACGCTGAAGTTTGAATTCTATAGAGAAGGTATGCAAGAAGAGGTCACAAGTAGGCTTGAACCCACAAGCAGTGGTTAGGACCTCACAAGGACAAATTGAAACTCAGGTTCATCTTTGACCTTAGTAATGAGAGTATCCAGCAGAAGCTGTTTTTTGTTTTGTTTGTTTTTGTTTTTGTTTTTGTTTTAAACAAAAGTAAACACATAACCTGGCCCAGGAGCCACCAAGCTATAGAGAGATCCAGGGGGGAGGTAGAACAGTTGTAGGCTTAGCTGCTACTTCATGCCAGGGAAGCAAGTCAGCAGATCAGCAACAGTTGTTGAGCTGTAAAATGGCTCTTGCTTCTCATCCTTCTTTCAGATTCCTGGAAATCTTCCTTGTGGCCCACTCTAACCTGAAATACACAAGTAAGGGAATTCTGGGAAACTTCCAAGTTTCTGGGAAATTAAGCAAGTTAACATGTTATGAAACGTACTCTTTTAGGTAGCCTATTTTTGTGATGCTTTGTTTCAATTTCTCCAAACTTAAAAGATTTCTTTTAAAATTGGACTTCTAAAATTTTACAAGAATTTGCCAATGTGTTTATCATCACCAACATCTTCATTCTCATCCTCATCTATATAGTTAATTGTTTTAATATTTGTTTTGTTATTTTAGGTTTTTCTTTCTTTATAGTTAATGGGCAAAATATACATATTTATATGTATCTTCAGTGAAGAATTTATATTTTATTATTTCTATGCTTCTACCTTTTTTCTGTGACATCTTTAGACATATATATATATATTCTATATTTATCTTCTATACTTTACTTGTTTCTCTCCTTGTCTCTTTCTTTTTCCATTTATTTTAATTTTTATTGTTCAGATCTAGGGTATGGTTTTTAGCCATGTATATTCTATTTTGTAACATTTTTATCGAATGTTTGTGATTACCAATGATGTTTTTTTACAATTCTGATGACTCTTATTTTCTGATTGTCTCTTTTTCATAAGGCGTTAATGGAAGCAATAGGTAGATGGATAGATAGAAGAAGATAATATTTTCAAGTAACAACCTTTTTAAAAAATGATGCAATATCCTTTTAAGTCTTCAAAAACAGGAACACTTTAAATTCTCTGCTGCGGTCTTCATTATCTCTGGTCATCTTGGTTTTTTCCTCCTCTATTAAGCTCTTAGTTTTCCTCATTTGTATGTCTTGGGATTGTTGGTTGCTCATTTATATTTACAGTTGAAGACTAGTCTGAAACATGGAACATGGGCTTCTGCAGCAGCATTACAAAATAGGCATATCCCCTGGATGGGAAGGATTAGTTTAGGATTAGCAGCTCTTTCAGGTTTAACAACACAGACAGACCCTTAAGAGAAGAGTTCGAGTTGCCTTTTTGCTTTTGATGTTGGTGAGTCCAGCAGTCCCGTGAGAAGCTCCTTTTTTAGCCCTCCTGGCACAAGATAACCCCCTGATCCCCCATGACAAGAGGGAGCATTAAGTGATTTCAAGCAGGAAAAAAACAAAAGAGACACTAAACTTTCTAGGAACGTGTCTTGACAACCCAGGAATAAGGGGAAGCTACTCTGAATCAATATCAGTTTTTATTTCATCCCAAATCCAAAGGTTGTGTTCATTTACCTTCTAAACACACACACATATTATAAGAGTCATGAAAACGCTCTGGATAAATTGCAGCCTTATTTATTAGAGTGTGAAAATGGGAATGCTAAGTGCCACATGTGAAATGTGTCCCTAAAAAAGGCTATCAGGTATCTACTTGTAGGAAACCATTTGCATATTTTCATGAAAGGTAAAAAATCAATGGTCATGGACCACTGAAGATCTTTTACTATTACTATTACTTTTACTTTTACTATTCTGTATGCATTAGGATATTGCTAGGTGTAAATTGGATTTATGTTGCACAGACACAAATTATACTTTTCTCAGAGTAAGTTGTAGGATTAGCATGTATTTTAGGGCTTATCATTCGTGATGTTAGAGCCTTTGTCAGTCAGATGATTCCCAAACCTGACCAGCAGGAATTTCCTCTCTGGGGACTTAGAGCTCACTCACAGGGGCAGCTACCCCCTGTTAGCAGGAAGAAAACTCTTTTGGGCATGGTTGCAATAGGGCAACTACTTCCTGTCGTGCAAGCACTGTGTCATTCTGTCCCTGCTGTCCTGTCTCATCTGATAAACACATGCAATGTACCTTAGAGGAAAGAATGGAAGCTTCCCATTACCCTTTCCTCCAGGTGTTATTGTTCCACCCACCTGCCCCTACAATGTTGCACCTATGTGCACTCACACTCACAAACTCAAGACACAACCGCTGCCATGGTGGAGAGGGCTCTGCTCTATTGGAGCTCCAAGCAGAAGAGATCATCAGAAATAAGGGAGCAGGCATTTTTTAAGAATGTATGAAGACTGATTTTACTAGCCCCGATCAGGTTCTAGGTCAGTTTGTTTTCTGCTGAGGCTTCTTTCATCTATGAATAAAGATCTAGCAGAAATGGTTCTCTTCTTCAAAGTCCTGGAGGAGCTTTACAAGTGATGGAGTATTATTGTGTATAACAGCCACATTTAAAGAGGTTTATTTTGGATTTTACTCAGAATCATTGTGAATAGTTGATGTATCCTAGCCCTAAATTGTGCAGTAGCACACGTTAACACAGAGTTGTCAAGGTATAGGTATCAGACAAGCCGTTTTTTTTCTTGTTTTATATATTTTCACAATTTTTTTAGTTTCTAAAATACAATAAGATTTATACCTTTAAAAAATATTATATCGATTTATATTTAAGTCACAGTGACACACAGCATTCTGTAAGAAAGTAATATAATAAATAATACCTGCAATCTCACTGGCCTGGGAAAATCACTGATTAAATTTTAGCAAGCAACCTTTCACATATCTTTTTATAAATGTATATACAGAAACATGTCTGGGTTTTCAAATTTTCTAATAGTTCCTAATAGACATTTCTGAGAGTCCTTTTTAATTGGTACAAAGCTATTGATTATATGCAGGCTTCATTTTGTGGTAATTAGCTTATTACTGACTGATGTGAAGGTGTTTATGAGAAAGAGCAATGAATAACTTTTATCCACTTTTAATAGAATTAGTAGAATTTGCTACTATATTTACAGTTTTTGGGTCAGAGATCATGTATCTTTAGAAATTTTAGCGAATACTTCCAAATTAACTTCTAAAATATAATATTATTTTATTCTCTTAACAATAGTATAGCACAGGGAACCTGGGTGGCTCAGATGGTTAAGCATCTGCCTTCAGCTCAGGTCATGATCTCAGGGTCCTGGGATCAAGCCCCGCATTGGGCTCTCTGCTCAGCGAGGAGCCTGCTTCCCCTTCTTTCTCTGTCTGCCTCTCTGCCTACTTGTGATCTCTCTGTCAAATAAATAAATAAAATCTTTATAAAAAAAAAAAACAATAGTATAGCACAGAGCCTGTGTTCTCACTGCTTTAGCTAATGCTAGGCCTATTCAAGACTGTTAGTATTGGTTGATCAAAATGGATAAGAGATAACATGTTTTTGTATACCAGTATTTCTTTGATGACTATTATTTCTTAGCCAATTATATTCCTTTGTAAACATTGTCTCTCAAAGTTCCTTGTTTTTTACGGCTATTTGTCTTACTGTTTTTTCCTATAGTTTGAAAGAGTTCTTTGATATATTATGAATAGTAAACTTTTATTTGTCATATATTTTTCAAGTATGTTCTCAATCTGTTATTTGTCTTTTAGCCTTGTTTAGGACTTTTTATGTGTTTTTAACAATTATTGGACAGGGCTCCGGGATTGATACTCATAATTTTTAAACATTTTCTGGTGGCATGTCTCTATCAGATTTTACCCTGGTTTCCAGATTTTATTGGAAAAGTCCTTCTATTCCAAGCTTATAAAACTATCTACCTATATTTTGCTGTTATATTAAAATGTTTTATTTAATTATTATATTGATTTATAATATATTTGGGATAAAGATTAAGAGGTTGAATGTCTTCCTTCGTAAGAAGCCAGCCAGTTGTCCCAGGTACTTCATGATTTGAAAAGCAGCCTATCAAAATTTCCCATGTAAGGGTCTCTTTCTGAACCCTATTTTCTTTTGATCCATCTACTCACATTTTACCAATTTCACTGTTGTGGCATTCTTCGTTTTGTAGTGTGCCTTAATATTTCCTAGCAAATTGTTCCCATTGTACTTTTCATTTTAAGAACTTTCTATAATCTTCCATGTGAATTTTTGAATTCTTCAGTAACTGTTTATTTTGACTTTAAAGACTTGGTATTGTAGGCATTCTGTAGCCTTTGATATCATCTCAGAATTATTACCTGAGTAAAACATATTTCCTCAGAAGGATAAATCTGGTGGGAATATATTAGCAGTTATAGCAAAGAGGTATATATTTTCATGAATGCGTTAGAAGTTATAGTCTTCTATAGGCTGCACGGAGGGAGAAAAGATTACCACAAATGGTAACTTCAAGGTAATCCTTAAAACTAAGAAGCTTTAGGATATGGTAAAGATTAAACCATTATCTTAACAGAATGCTACAGTCTTCATTTATGTGCTAAAAATAACCTCTGACGCTTAGCCAAAATAACCAACTAACCAAACAAAAAGTTATTAAGAATTTGCTCCAGCAATTTTCCTGATGGGTTTATTCCTCTCTTCCCAATTTTTCATGTAATATTTCTAATGTATTGAAAAAAATTTAAGTTCACAGAAGTCAGTCACCTAAGTAAGAACTAAGTGCTATGAATAAACAGTAATCAGGTTAGAATGTTTCTTAACTTGACTGAGGAACAGGATAGGTAGGGAGATGAACCAGCGAAAGAAGTAGAATTTATAATCATTGAGTGTTGCTAACATTATATCAATATATTATTCTCAGTGGATAATTAAGGCCTTTTAATTCTCTGACTTGGCATATTCTGACATAATCATTATTTCAATAGTGAAAGTAAAACCATAGGGTAAAAAGTCTCTGTAATTTAAAGTATAAATTGAAATAATTTGTAAATATAATTCTTATTCATAATGTTACATTGATCCCTGAATGCAGTTGACAGTTTGTCCCAGGTGATGTTAATATGTAAATCTTTTGTATATCTTAATTTTTTTTCTGTCCTTTTATCTTTGCAGAATATTGATCAACTATTATTTTTATATAAAATGACATTAGCTTACATAGCAGTTTTCTGATCTATTTTTGTTTTTCCCAAGCATCTGTGAGCAGTCATTTGAAGTCCTTCCATACACTAGAATATTCTTTATGAATGAAAGGTGTTCAAATTATGTTTATTGATTATTGTGTAATGAGCATATTACACATAAACCTTTTTTGTGATATGTTGTGACTAAATTTTCTGTGATTACCTACTTGTAGAGGTACTTTATGAAATATGGTAAATGAACTACTTATTCTAGAGGATCAAATGATGTCAATTCCAAAAAAAAAAAGGGACTCTAGAACATGCTAATCAAATACTTTTATAGTTTATCCACAGATGTTTCCAGAAGGTGAAATACTTTTACTAACTCACAGCACTTCAGTTCCATACTTTGATGGAGTTCTAAGTCATTAATATTAATTGCATCCTGTAGGTACATCATATTTTTATCTTCTGTAAACCAACTATATTAGTCAAGATTGTTTTCATTACTATAACAGAAAATATAACAAACTAGGCCAATTGAAAAGAGATGGAACTTATTATTTTACATAGTTCAAAACTCTAGGGTGTGGATCTTGCATCAGACATGACTGAATTTGAGAATTCAAATAATGTCATCAGAACTTGAGTTTCCTTCTTGGCTCTACTTCCCTATGTATTGGCTCCTTTCTCTGGCTGTCCCCAGCCATGAGGAAAGTACTTCTCCACTTGAGGCCTAACAACTGCAGGATAGTGAGGACTTCTACTTTGCAAATGGTGTGGCAAATTGAGGTTTAATGCCCAGATTTAGGGTTATGTCCCTGAAACAGTCAATATGACTCTCATAGATTAGCTCCAAGTCCAGTGCCCACCAAAGGAGATGTGAGATGGAATCAAGCCTATCTCAAATACAGGCCTACCTCTTTTATTGTACTTTGATTTATTGTGCTTTGCAGAGACTATGTTTTTTCCAAGTTGAAGATTTGTGGCAATCCTGTGTAAAGTATTTTGTTCCTCCTGTGTCACATTTTGGTAATTCTCAGGATATTTCAAACTTCAGCATTATATTTGCTAAGGTGATCTGGGATCATTTTTGGTATTGCTATTATCATTGCTTGGGGCCACCATGAATTGCACCGATACAGACAGCAAATTTAGATGTTGTGGGTGTTCTGTTTGCCTCACCCACCAGCCATTCCCTGTCTCTCCCCCTCCTTGAGCCTTCTTATGCCCTGAGGAACAATACTGAAATGAGGCCAATTAATAACCCTACGGTAGTCTCTACATGTTAAGTGAAAGGAATGGTCACAACTCTCTCACTTGAATTTTTTTTTTAATTCCGTCCCTTAATGATGTATAAGTAAAATACAATGTTATATTAGTTTCAAGTGTACAACAGATTGATTCAACAAATCCATACATTACTTGGTGCTTACCACTATAAGTGTAGTTGCCATGTGTCACCATACAATGCCATCACAATATTACTGACTATATTCCTTATGCTGCAATTTACATCTCTGTGACATATTTCTTTCTTTTTTTAATAATTTTTTTAAGATTTTATCTATTTATTTGACAGAGAGAGAGACAGCAAGAGCAGGAATATAAGCAGGGGGAATGGGAGAGGGAGAAGCAGGCTTCCAACTTAGCAGGGAGCCCCATGTCAGGCTCAATCCCAGGACCCTGGGATCATGAACTGAGCCGAAGGCAGATGCTTAATGACTAAGCCACCCAGGCGCCCTGACATATTTCTTTTATAACTGGAAGTTTGTACCTCTCAATGCCCTTTTTCTATTTCACCCATCCCCCCCCCACCCACCTTCCCACTGGCAACCACTAATTTGTTCTTTGCATTTAAGTGACTCCTTTTCTTTTTCTTTTATTTTTTTGGTTGGTTTGTTTCTTCGTTCATTAGTTTTGTTTCTTAGATTCCACATAATAAGTGAAATATGGTATTTTTCTTATTCTGATTTATTTCACTTACCTTAATACCCTCTAGGTCCATCCATGTTGTTGCAAATGGCAAACTTTAGGATTACTTGCTCTAGTTCTGTGAAAAAAAAATGTTATTGGTATTTAGATAGGGATTACATCAAATCTGTAAATTGCTTTAGATGTTATGGACTTTTTTTCTTTTTTTTTTTTTTTAAAGATTTTATTTATTTGACAGAGAGAAACACAGCGAGAGAGGGAACACAAGCAGAGGGAATGGTAGCAGGAGAAGCAGGCTTCCTGCTGAGCAGGGAGCCCGATGTGGGGATGTGGGGCTCGATCCCAGGACCCTGGGATCATGACCTGGGCTGAAGGCAGACGCTTAACGACTGAGCCACTCAGGCACCCCAGATGTTATGGACTTTTTAAGAATGTTGGTTCTTCTAGTCCATGAGTATAGAGTGTCTTTACATTTGTGTGTGTCATCTTCAGTTTTTTATCAACGTTTCATAGTTTTCAGGTCACAGGTCTTTCACCTCCTTGGTGCAGTTTATTCCTAGGTATTTTCTTTTATTTTTTGGTGCAATTATAAATGAAATTGCTTTCTTAATTTCTCTTTCTGCTACTTTGTTATTAGAGTATAGAAAAGCAGCTGATTTCTATATATTAATTTTGTATTCTGCAACTTTATTGAATTCATTTATCAATTCTCATAGTTTTGTGGACTCCTTAGGGTTTTCTATATATAGTATCAAGCCATCTGTAAATGGTGACAGTATAACTTCTTCCTTACCAATCTGGATGCCTTTTGTTTCTTCTTGTCTGATTGCTACAGTTAGGACAACATAGGACTACTATGTTGAATAGAAGTGATAAAATGGATATCTTTGTCTTTTTCCTGATCTTAGGGAGTAAGCTCTCAGTTTTTCACCATTGAGTATGATATTTGCTGTGGCTTTGTCAAAATGGCTGTTATAATGTTGAGATATGTTCCTTCTAAACACACTTTGTTGAGAACTTTTATCATGAATGGATGTTGCTTTTTGTTAAATGCTCTTTTTCTACGTCTATTAAGATGATCGTGTTTCTCTTCAATCTTTTCTCTTAATGTATCATAATGATTGATTTGGAAATACTGAACCACTCTTGCATCTCTAAAATAAATCCTTCTTGATCATGGAGAATGATTTCTTAATGTATTGTTGAATTTGGTCTGCTAATATTTTGTTAAGGATTTTTGTATTTATGTTCATCAGAGATATTGGCTTATAATTTTCTATTTTTGTTGTGTCTTTTTCTGTTTTATAGTTTCTTTTTTTTTTTTTCTGTTTTGTAGTATCTGGTTTTGGTATCAGGGTAATTCTGGCCTCATAGTATGATTTTCGAAATTTTCCTTCCTTTTCTATTTTTTGGAAGAACTTGAGAATAGGTGTTAACTGTTCTTTAATGTTTGGTAGAATTTATCTGTGAATCCATTTGGTTCTGAACTTTTATTTGTTGAGAGTTTTTGGATTATTGGTTCAATTTCATTACTAGTAATGAGTCTGTTCAAATTTTCTATTTCTTTCTCATTCAGTTTTGGAAGATTTATGTTCTAGGAATTAATCTGTTTCTTCTAGGTTGTCCAGTTTGTTGGCATATAATGTTTCATAATATCTCTTATAATCCTTTGTATTTCTCTAGTGTCAGATGTTATTTCTCCTCCATTTCTGATTTTGTTTGAGTCCTCCTTTTCTTTTTTTTTTTAAATGAGTCTCTTTTTTTTAGATTTTATTTATTTTATTTTATTTATTTATTTGACAGAGAGAGAGATCACAAGTAGGCAGAGAGGCAGGCAGAGAGAGAGAAGAAAGCAGGCTCCCTGAGCAGAGAGCACTATGCAGGGCTCCATCCCAGGACCCTGAGATCATGACCTGAGCCGAAGGCAGCGGCTTAACCCACTGAGCCACCCAGGCGCCCCTCAATGAATCTTGATAAAAGTTTATTAGTTTTATCTTTTCAAAGAAATAGCTCCTGGTTTCATTGATCTTTCTATTACTTTTTTAGCCTCTGTTTCATTTATTTCTGCTTAATCTTCACTTCCTTCTTTTTTCTAGGTTTGCATTTGTTCGTTTCATTTTCTCTAGCTCCATTAGGTGTAAGGTTAGGTTTTGTATTTGAAACTTTTCTTGCCTCTTGAGGTAGACCTGTATTGCTATACACTTCCCTTCCAGGACTGTTTTTGCTGTGTCCCAAAGATTTTCGACCAGTGTGTTTCCTTTTCCATTTGTCTCTATGTTTTTTTTTTTTCCTCTTTGATTTCTTGATTGGCCGATTCATTGTTTAGTAGCATGTTGTTTGACCTCCATATATTTGTGTTCTTTCCAAATATTTTCTTGTAATTGATTTCTAATTTTATACTATTGTAGTCAGAAAAAATGCTTAATATGATTTCAATCTTCTTAAATTTACTGAGACCTGTTTTGTGGACTAACATTTGATCTACTTTAGAGAATGTCCCATGTGCACTTAAAGAAAATGTGTATTCTGCTGCCTTTGGGTGGAACGTTCTGAATATATCTATTGTTAGGTCCATCTCGTCTAACATCATCCAAAGCTACTGTTTCTTTGTTGGCTTTCTGTCTGGATGATCTATCCATTGATGTAAATGGGTGTCATGTCCCCTAGTATTATTGTATTACTGTCAAATTTCTCCCTTTATGTCTATAAACAGTAGTTTTATGTATTTGAGTGCTCCTATGTTGGGTGCATATATATATATGATAGATAAAGAGAGAATTGTAATTGTTATATCTTCTTGTATTATTCCCTCTGTCATTATATAGTACCCTTCTTTGTCTCTTGTTAGTGTCTTTGTTTTAAAGTCTATTTTATCTGATACAAAAATTGTTACCCTGGCTTTTGTTTTTCTTTCATTTGCATGGAATGTCTTTTTCACTATTTCACTGTACATGTTTTTAGATCCAAAGTGAGTTTCTTATAGGCAACATATAGACAGGTCTTTTTGTTTGTTTGTTTGTTTATTTATTTATTTATTTATTTATTAACATATAATGTATTATTTGCCCCAGGGAACATTGGTTTTGGTTTTTTATTCATTCAGTCCTTCTATGTCTTTTGTTTGGAGCATTTAGTCTATCTACATTTAAAGTAACTATTGATAGGTATGTACTTATTGACATTTTGTTAGTTGTATCTGCTTATGTTTGCATAAGCGGACCACTGTTTGACTTCCATATATTTGTGTTCTTTCCAAATATTTTCTTATAATTGATTTCTAATTTTATACTATTGTCAGAAAAGATGTTTAATATGATTTTAATCATATTAAGAAACAGAGGTGTTTCTTCAATTAAGAAACAGAGATGTTTTTTCTTCACGTATAGTTTGATGTATTTCTTTAGTGAAATGCTTTGATTTCTTTCTCTCTACTTTTTGTGTATTGCTTATAGGTTTTTGATCTGTGGTTTCCATTAAGTTCAAATATAATATTTTCTATGTATGACAGTCTATATTAAGGTAATGTTTGCCGAAGTTTGAGCACATCCTAAAAGCACTAAACTTTTACTCCCCCTCCATATTTTATGTATATGATGTCATATTTTCTATCTTTCAATTTTTGTACCCCTTGACTAATTTTTTTAGATATAATTGATTTTACTGCTTTTGTATTTTAAACTTCAAGTCCAGTACTGCTCTATAAATGATTAATCTACCTTTCTTACATGTTTGCTTTTACCTATGAATTTCTCTCCTTTCATAATTTTGTTAGTTCTAGAGATAGCCTTTTCTTTCTACTCAGAGAAGTCCTTTTAACATTTCTCATGGGGACTGGTTTAGTGGTGAGGAATTCCTTTAACTTTTGTTTGTCGGCAACACTCCATCTCTCCTTGTACTTTGAACAATAGCCTTGTTTGGTAGAGTATTCTTAGTTGCAGCTTTTTGTTTGTTTTTGTTTTTCGTTTTTCCTTTCAGTACTTTGAATATACCATGTCACTTCCTTCTGGCCTGCAATGTTTCTCTGAAAAATTAGCTGAGAGCCTCTGGGATTTCCCTTGTATTTAACTATTTTATTTTTTCTGCCACCTTTACAATTCTCTATCACTACTTTTAGCCATTTTAATTATTATGTGCCTTCATGTGGACATCGTTAGGTTAATTTTGTTGGGGGAGTCTCTGTGCCTTCTGGATCTGGATATCTGTTTCCTTCCCCAGATTAGTGAATTTTTCAGCTATTATTTCTTCAAATAAGTTTTTCTGCCTTCTTCTTTCTCCTCCTTCTAGGATTTTTATAATGCACTTGATGATGTCACTGAGTTCCCTTAACCTTTTCTCAATTTTAGTCTTCTTCTGCTGCTTCTTCTTCTTCTTCTTCTTTTTTGTTGTTGTTGTTGTTGTTGTTGTTGTTGTTGTTCAGCTTGGTTGTTTTCCATTACCCTATGTTCCAGACCACTGATCTGTTCTTCTGCTTCCTCTAATTGGCTCTTGATTTCCTTGTGTTTTGTTTGTTTGTTTTTAGTTATTGAATTCTTCATCTCTGATTGGTTCTTTTCTTTATATTTTCTGTCTTTTTGTTGAGGATCTAAGTTCATCTAATCTTTCTTCAAGTCCAGTGAGTGTCTTTATGACCATTACTTTGAATTTTTTTTTACCTGCCATACTGCTTATCTCAGTTTTATTTAGTTCTTTTGCTGTGATTTTGTCCTGTTCTTTCATTTGAGGTATATTTCTTTGTCTCTTCATTTTTTCTAACTTTCTGCATTTGTTACTATGAATTACAGAGGTCATGTGTGTGTCCTGGTCTTGAAATTATTGGCCTTGCATAGAAGAGGTCCAATTTGGCCCCATAACACAATGCTTTCTTGAGTAGAAACAGGCAATTCAGGATTGTCTCCTATGTAGATTCTGTGCACTCTGCTGTTGTGACTGAGCCATCATTGCCTTTAGCTCAGTCAGCTGCAGTGACCGGCTTTGCCTGCTATGTGTGCACTGTGTAGGGTGAGACTTCCATGAGCATGTAGGTGGGCAGGGTCAACAGTCTGGCTAGCTGTCTGCAAAAAGCCTGTCTGCACAGATGCATCCATCAGCAGGGTATACGCCCTGGGGGTCCCACAGACACTTTGATTGGTGAGTGGGGCCAACAGTCAGACTACTTGTCAGCAATCAGCTTCTGCCACGGGTGTAAATGCACTAAATGGCAGGGCTCTCTCCCTGTGTGGCCAGTTAAATGACTTAGCTGCTAGAAGTGCAGGCATGCTGGTGTGGGGGTTATCTCCCCCTCTCCAGGTTAGGAGTCACTTCTGAGTAGTGCAGTTTCCTGCCATGGCTGCTCAAATTGTGTAGTAGCGCATTGGAAGTGCACCTGCTAAGACAGGAGGATTGGATGAGGTTGGCCCACAGGTGACAAGGACAGGTCATGTAGAGCTAGCAAGATATGTAGAGCCTGTTAGTATTCGTTCCTGCAAGTGTCCAGCTACTAGTCCAGGATAGAAGAAGAGAAGTGATACCCTCAAGCTCCTTTGTTCTTGGAGATGTCTCCTGAAAAAATCTCTGCCCCTCCAGCACACATTCTGAGATTGGTAAATAGATCTTCATACATCCCCAAGGCATTTTTCGAACTGCTGCTTCCTTGCTGTATCAGCTGAATTATTTATTCTTCTGGCTCTTTAAAGGTGGGTACTCAGTTTTCTATTGTCCTCTGGCTCTCCTGGAGGTAAAGCTACTGATTTTTAAAGCTCCCTAAGTTAAGACCCATTGGTTTTCAAAACCAGTTGTTATGGGAATTTGTCTTCCCTGTGCATGTCCCTGGTGCATAGGGTTCTAAATGTAGCATTTTCTTCTCCCTTCTCTTGGCTTGCAGTGTCCTTCTTGTTTGTGGTAGTCTCACTGGCATTTTGGTTCTCAATCATATCTCCACCCCTTCTACCTTGCCAATGTGGTCTCCTCCCTGTGATTAGCTGTGGAAGGTCTGTTCTGCCAGTTGTTGGGTCATTTTGAGTTAGTTTCACAGATATCCCTGTTATCTCAGTGTGTCCATGGGACAGGGTGAGCTCAAGATACTCCTACTGGGCCATCTTCCTTCAGTCTCTCACACCTCTCTCAGTAACACAATAAAAAAAAAAAAACCTAGAAACTGATTAAGCTTAGTGATGAAGGCATGTCAAAGCTGAGATAGGCCAAAATCTAGGCCTCTTGTGCCAAACAGTTAGCCAGGTTATGAATGTAAAGGAAAAGTTCTTGAAGGAAATTAAAAGTGCTACTACAGTGTACGCATGAATGATTAAAAAAAAGGGAAACAGCCTTACTGCTGATGTGGAGTAAGTTTTAGTAATTCCTCTAATGGATCTGGACAAAGTCAATTAAAAACTTTCTGGAAAGAATTCACCATTCCCGATGTTATGAAGAACATTCTTGATTTGTGAGAAAAAGCCAAAATATCAACATTTAACGGGACTTTGAAAGAAGTTGATTTCAACACCCATGGATGAGTTTGACAGGTTCAAGACTTCAGTGGATAAGGTAACTACAGATGGAATGGAAAGAAGTAGAATTAGAAGCAGAACCTGAAAGTGTGATGAATTCCTACAATCTCATGATAAAGCTTGAATGGATGAGGACTTTCTTCTTATGGATTAGCAAGAAAGTTTTGTCTTGAGATGGAATCTATGGTTGGTGAAGATGCTGTGAAGGTTATTGAAATAACAACGAAGGATTTCAAATTCCATAAACTTAGTTAATAAAGCAGTGGCAGGGTTTGAGAGAATTTACTCCAATTTTGAAAGAAGCTCTACTGTGGGTAAGTGCTGTCAAATAGCATTGCATGCTGCAAAGTAATTGCTTGTGAAAGGAAGAGTCAATTGATGTGTTAAATTTCATTATTGTCTCATTTTAAGAAATTGTCACAGCCACCCCAGTGCTCAGCAGCCTGCCACCCTATCAGTCAACACTGAGGCAAGACCTTCTACCAGCAAGAAGATTGCTACTTGATAAAAGCAAGGATGATGGTTAGCATGTTTTAGCAATAAATTATTTTTAATTAAAGTATCTGCATTGTTTCTGTAAGGTGTAATGCTTGTGTGCATTTAATAGACTACAACATAGTATAAACATAACTTTTATGTGCACTGTAAAACCAAAAGTATTGACTCACTGTATTGCAATGTTCCCTTTTTTGCTGCAGTCTAGGACTAAACCTGTGCTTGTACATCTACTGAACATCTAGCAAAGTTTTCCCCTCCAAGGAAAAAGCTGGGTATTGACAGCAGAGGATGGAGGCAGGGTACATAGAGCAACAATAATGTTGGAAAGTCATGATACTACATTATTTCTCTACTCCTTTCTGACAGAAACAGCATAAAATTTGAAATCTAATGATCTGAGTTTGTTTTTGTCTGTATGCGTAACCTTGATTTTATCTCTAACCTCCTTGTTCTGCAGTTTTCCCACATATAAAATGGGAATAGTTTCTCTCCAAGCATACCATGAAGACTGAATTGCATCAAATATGGAAAGGTGTAATGTGTAGCATCTGGAAATAAGACTCATTAAGTGAAATTTTGTAATGCAAGTTGCCAGTCTTACTGTTTCTCACTCTAAGATCTTATTCTATTCTAATACAATACCTCCTACATATCTCTTTATACTCTCTATAATTCCATGAAAAATCATAGAGTGTTCTTGAAGTTGGGGCCTTTTGAAGACCAAATCAGTCAATCAATCAATCAACCTTTGTTCAAGGGACTAAACTTGATGTGTATATTTCTATGAAGGACATAAAATGAGTCCTGAGAGCCTGCTCCTCCTCACTAAGGTTCTGGTAAAAACGTGCCACATGTTTCTTCCCTTCTATACTCTTCATGTCTTGGGAGTACTCATGTCTTTCAAGCTTATTAAATGTGATCTTTACCACGATGTCATCTTCCGGCTTCAAGGTTCTTACTACTATCTGCAGAGAGGTGCTAGTCTTGTTTTCTCTTATTCAGAGCACTTGTTCACATGCACTTGTTCAAGGCTTAGAGAACGATGTTTATCTCTTTGTTTCTGTGGACGGTTTTTCTTGCCTTTAGTGTGCTCGGTAGGCTGCTGACTTCCTTCTCTGAACCGTAATGAGCGTGGTTGCATGATGCTACCTACAGCTATAACTCTCACCTGGAAATGATGTGTCTCTGTTCACCTGTCACTTTGCCTGCCAGGGCCACAGAGGAGCGGTTTAGGATGCTTTTGGCAAAAAGTTACTTCTTATTGGGAATCCCAGGGGAATTTCTGTGTCTCAGTATCTGCACACCTAAGCCCCTTTAACCCGGGTTGTTGCTGCTTAATCACTTCATGTTCAATACTGTGTGGCCTGCAGAAACACCTGACAGAGTGTGAAGCTCTGCAGAGATCCATCACTGCTGTTGCTGCTCTTTTCTCTTCTTATTTAAGTTTGGATTTTTCATGTCAGATACTATGGTGGAGACTTCTAGTTGCCTGAACAATTGTCATTTTCATCCTTTTCTTAATAATAGAAACTTGGCTTTTGAGGAGTATTCAGGCTGAAAATAATAATAATTATTATTATTATTTCTCGGGCTTGTTTCTCAGGCTTCCTTGAAGCTAGAGGTAGCAAGTGAGTTGCAAATAGAAATTATTGGGTAGCTGGGGCACCTGGGTGGCTCTGTTGGTTAAGTGGCTGCCTTCTGCTCAGGTCATGATCCCAGGGTCCTGGGATCGAGTCCCACATTGGGCTTCTTGCTCGGTGGGGAGCCTGCTCTTCCCTCTGCCTCTGCCTGCTTGTGTTCTCTCTCTCTCTCTCCCTCTCTCTCTCTCTGACAAATAAATCTTTAAAAAAAAAAAAAAAAGAAAAGAAATTATTGGGTAGGGCTTCTCTTCTCTTGGAAGAGAATTAAGGAAATATCCTTAAGTGGGTCTGACTTGGCTGTCCTCTTGGTGTGGTCTTACCTGGCTGGTGGATGAGACCTTTGGATCTCTAGTCGCTGTCTTGGGGCCTTGAGAATGGATGGCACACACCAAGGACTAAAGAGCAGAAAGACAGGAAGATCCTTGGGAAGTTGTTCTATCAGCCTTGGACTACTTGTCACAGGGTTTGTTTTATAAGAGAGAATAAAATTGGAAGAGAATTTAATGTGTTTAAACCACTAGAGTTGGATTTGTTATTAGCAATTCCAATGTGATAGATACTCCCTTATAGACTTTTTTTGTTTTATTTCTTGTCATAGTACCCATATTTAGCATATGGTCTTATACAAGTGTAAATATATCATTATTATATTACCTTGTGGCCCAGTTTATATAGTCCAATATTATATTTTTTTCTATATCTATATCTAAATCTATATCTATATATCGATATATTCTCTTACATACTACAGCACTGTCAAACTCTTTTAGGCTACTGGGCCTTACTTATACCAAGAAAAAAATATTTCCTTTTTCTCTGAAAAGAATCTTTCAAGTTCATTAGAGAGTATAACTATTTTGAAATCATATGCCTTCAGTAAGATTTATCAGTCTTTGATTAAGGAAATAACATGTGGTGCCTGGATGGCTCAGTCAGTTAATTGTCTGCCTTTGACTCAGGTCTTGATCCCAGGGTCCTGAGATCCCTGCTCAGTAGAGAGCCTGCCTCTCCCTTTCATTCTGCCTCTCCCTCCCTGGCTCATGTTTTCTCTATTTCAAATAAATAAATAAAATCTTAAAAAAAAAAAAAGAAATAACACTAAGTGCAGAATTTGTTCTTCATAAAGCCTTATTAATTTTGAGTTAATCTTTGTATATTTGGACCATGTAAAAATTGACTATAATATGTTGAATAGTTTTGGAATTATCCCTTTGTATTAAATGGCTGAACTATGATTTTATGTCTAAATAGAAGAATGAGTTTTATTATATGTATGTAAAAAATGCTTACAAAGGTGGGCTGAAAGAAGTGTGTCCTGATTAGTGAAAATTCAGTAATTCTTCTCTGCTCCTCTGAAAGCCAATCCTTTACCTTGAATGTTCTTTCCTTTCTTTGATAAAATACGACTCATCCTGAAAGCCCAGATCAGATGGCACTTTTTCCATGAATCCCTCTCAACTTCCAAGACAGACTTATTCCTCCCTTTTAGCTTCTCAGAGCAGTACAGCAAAATGCATTTACACACTAATCTAGGCTCTCTGACTTCATTTTTTTAAGACTCTCTGACTTTAAACTTATATGTGACTTAGCCAAATTACTTAATTTCTTTAACCCTTTATATTCTCATCTTTGAAATGACAATGATACTTATGCTGTAAAATAGCTATGAGATTAAATGAGGTCAGTTACATAAAGTTTTCACAAAGAAGTCAGTCTCTAATTTAACCCTCAAATTATAGAATTTTTCATTATTCATATCTTCTTTATTAACTCTATAAGAATTATTCTTTCCATGTTAGCACTTAACATATACTGTAGTTTAGAGCATTGAATCTCTTGAAGGCTAAATTGTGAACAGTGTAGAACAGGAAAATTTCTTATCCATCGTTGACTAACCTTGAACTAAATAGTGATTAACTCATCCATTGAACAGGGTAAATCTAAAATAAGTATCTTTTGTTTATTTTATTTTGTTTATTGAGGCATAATTGACATACATTATACTATTTCAGATGTACAACATAATGATTCCATATTTATATATGTTGTGATCACCATAATAAGTCTAGTTAACAACCATCACCATACAAAATTACAGAATTAATTTTTGTGTATGATGAGAACTTTTAAGATTTACTTTCTTGGCAACTTTCAAATGTGTGATACAATATTATTAGGTAGCAATGCTGTATACTACATCCTTATGACTTACCTAAACTTTATAACCAAGTTTGTACCTTCTGACTCCCTTTACCCACCCCCACTCCCTGCTTCTGGCAACCACTAATCTATTCTGTGTATCTTTGAGTTTAGTTTTTGTTTTGTTTTGTTTTGTTTCTAGACCTTACATATAAGTGTGATCATATGGTATTTGATTTTTCTGACTTATTTTATTTATTTCACTTATTTCATAGCATAATACTGTCAAGTTTCATCCATGTTTTTGTAAATGTCAAGATTTCATTCTTTCTTAGGGGTGAATAATATATTTGTGTGTGTGTGTGTGTGTGTGTGTGTGTGTGTGTGTGTGTGTGTTGTATCACATATTCATTCGTTTGTTGATGGACACTTAGGTTGTTTCCATGTCTTGGCTATTGTAAATAATACTGTAATTGACACGGCAGTGCATATCTCTTTTGGAGTTAGTTTTTTCATTTTCTTCAGATAAGTACCCAGAAGTAGAATTGTTGGATCATGTGGTCTTATTTGTAGTTTTTTTGAGGACCTCCATAGTGTTTTCCATAGTGACTAAACCAATGTACATTCCCACCATGCATAGAAGAGTTCCCTTTTCTCAATGTCCTTACCATCACCTGTTGTTTCTTGTGTTGTTGATTTTAGCCATTCTGATAGGAGTGAGGTGGTACCCATTAACATTTTTATTTGCATTTCCCTGATGATGAGTGATGTTGAACATCTTTTAAGATACCTGTTGGTCATGTGAATATCTTCTTTAAAAATATCTATTCAGGTCTTCTGCCCATTCCTAAAATAGATTGTTTGATTTTTTTGCTGCTGAGTGGAATGGATTCTTTATATATCAAGTATACTAGGTATCTTTTGGATGAATCAATTAATTCATTAATTAAATAGTGATTGATTTTTGCCTGCCTTGTGCTTTGTGTATAAAGATCATACATACACATTCTGAGCTATGGCCCAGTCAGTTGAACACCCAACTCTCGATCTCAACTTGGGTTTTGATCCCAGGGTCATGAGCTTAAGGCCCACGTTGGGCACCATACAGGGAATGGAGCCTACTGAAAAAAAAAAAAAAAGTATTGTGTTTATGCTAATGAATCTACATAGTTTTATCTGATCATTTACTCCAGAAGGGGTAAGAGAGCCTTACCATGATACAGAATAAAATTAACTTCCCCAGATAAAGATTCCTCTGATCCTGGCTTCATCAGACTGTCATGTCAGTTGCTGAGCCAACCAATCATGGGGCAGCATAGGAGTGAGGCAATGTGGTAATGTGAAAATGTTGGCAATAGGAAAATTAAGACCTCAAGGGCGTTCAAATGAATCCTGTGAGATGGGGAGCTGTGCATCTTTTTCAGCAACTACCAAAAAATACAAATACCCCAACCATATTGTGTTGTTTTAGTCCATGCTGAATTTCATGGAGTATAAATTCTTGTCCAATCTAAGCACATCTGTTCATAATAATTAACTTCTGTGCCTTGTGAGCAGAAAAGCAGCATTAGCTATACAGTGAGATGCATTGGCTTTATTTCTGTTTGTCATAATGATTCATTGAGACATTATGGGGAAGCAGATGCTTTTTACGCATTCGAAGATTCTGTATTGTGGCTGCCTATGCACTGCCATTACTCCTCATATGTTGAATTAAGCAGGGCTTTAAGGTTGTAGAGCATTATGGTTGTCAAGTGTTAATACCACTGTGGGAATATAATTTTGAAACTTTAAAAAGTCATTTGCTCATTCCAAAACTCAGTTCCCTTTTTCTCTCTCTAGTGCGGGATCATAATTTAAACCCTAATCTGGATTTCGAGTAGAAACTTTTATAAAGTTGCAAATCACTGGACTGGAAATTCCTGTGAAAAATTTAATTCCACTCCCAGATCTACCACCTTCTCTGTCAAAAACAGGCAATAACATTTTCCCAGTAGAGAAGTTATGGTGGTTAAAGTACAATTATAGAAGTAGAGCATGTAGCAGGGACCCTGGCTATAATAATAACCATAGCCAATGGAAAGTTATTTTTCAACTCTGTTCTATTTGGATTATTGTATTTAGTACTCAGAAACTTCTATGAGGTAGATACTATTATTGTACCCATTTTATGTATGAGGCAACTAAATCTTAGAGAAATTAATTTTGCCAAACTCATTGACTTAAGAAAGTGTGGAATTGGTATTCAAGCCCATATTGTGCCACTTTAGAGATGACATCCTTTAACTTTGCTGTTCTTTATTTCATAAATGTTAGCTGACTAATGTTTGACTAAAGCTGAGATAAAAGCTTATTTTGACCTTGAGTTGAGTTTCGATCAGACATTTTTTAAATCATACCTTCGAAATGGTTATAATATAGTTAGGTAAGATATAAAAAATGCCCAAGAATAATACCCTCTCATCTAGACTTGGAACATCTCTGCTTGACACAGAACTACTCCTTGTTGTCTTTTAGGTATAGAAACCTCATTGTAATTGGTATGGGAAGACCTGGGGGAAAGGATATTTTATTATCTTTATCATAAATACATCAAAAATATCATCTGATACTTGCACAGTTTTCATATTGGAAACTCATCCCAAAGCTACTATTGAAAGGGCAGCCCTCATCTGTTACTGTTTGGCTCCACATTCCAGACTCCTGGTCAGACTCACTGGCCCAAGCCACTCAACACATATTTACACACATAATTTAGTAGAAACTCAAGAATGTGTTGATAGAGAAGTCAAAAGGCTGTGTTAGATCATGTTCAATCAAAAATTTTGAATGAGAAAAACTATTTGTGAACAGAAACCATGAGATTAAAAAGAACCTATTAAATGGAATAGCAAATAAATACATTAGTAAATAAAATCAGCATAGTTAACAGAGAGAGTAGACTGAAACAAATATGAGGATGGAGGCAGAGGTGGCATGAGAGAAAGACTATTCAGCCGATGAGCAAAGAAACAAGTAGACTCACTTGGCTTCCATAGACCCTAGTGTCTTTCTCCCACCAGAAGCTTGGTCTTCAAAGTGTCCTCTTTTATACTTATGAAATCCCCCCTTCTCTTTTTTCCAGACAAAATAATCTTTTAGTGTCTCCCACTTTCCACTGAGGTGTCGTAAGTAACTTCTTTTACTTTCAACCGAAAGAATGAATTAAAACATCTACTCTTCATTGACTATGCTGGAAGGTAGTGTGTGACATTAAGCAGAGAATTTTGGCTGCACATAGATGGCTCTGGGCTTGCATCTCTTCTTTGATACTTATTGCCTGTGGAGGGAGGAATAGAAGCTATTTTGATTTAGTAGGAGCAAGTAGATGAGTGTGTCGTGTGTTGCTTATGTGAATGAATTTGATGGGAAACTTGATGACAAATTTGTCACCAAGCCAAACAGGCGACAAACTGCTGCGAATTGGTAATTTGGAATGATATTAATTCCATCAGCTTCACAGGCACAAATTCATCATTTTATAGGAGAAAATTTAGGAAGATGAATGAGATTTTATTTGACAAGAATAAATGTTCTGGGTCTTGCAAAGCAAAATGCCACATTATTGTCAGCAGTAATACCTTTCATTTATTTTCATATTTTCCCTAGGTCATAATCATTTTGAAAGTGAACTTTAATTAGGAAAATGCATCACTTTCTGACGCTCAGAGCAACGAGTGCCTACAGGAGATATCATCATTTGAGACTTAGGTTATCTCTTCCCCTGTTGACAAAACTCTCAGGGATATAATGTTTCAGAGGTAAAAGTGAGTGTTTATCTTTGAAGTTGATACTATTTTCCTTTCACTTATCAAGCTGTTTTGCAATTTTTAATTACTACTCTGTATTCTAATTACCCTAAAGCAAAGATCAACCCCTTTAACATGTACAGCCTTTGAGTTTTGTGTGGTTAGACACACAGCAGGCACTCAATAAATGTTTGTTCCTTTAGTGGATAAAAAAATAAACTAGTGATACAGCTTTTCCCTAATGAGTTAGCTATGCATTGTTGTATCTATGATGCTTGAATTAATATTCTTAAGTGGAAAAATGTAGTTAGCCAATAATTAATGAAACCTGTCCTGTTCATATCATTCAATGAGAAATTACTAAATATTTTGAACCCATTCGAAAAAAAAGAAACCCATTCATTCATTGCTTTGAATTTTATTATACACTTTGTGAAATAACAACAACAGAAAGCCTCTATAGTTCCTATCCTCAAAATGGTTATAATGAAAAGGGATATAAATGACATGTTTACTAACCAACATACTTTGTGGAGGGATTGCTACTTTCTCATAGTGATTCTTACATAGTTCTTCTCCTTTTGTTAACAATGGACAATTTGGGAGGGGTCTCTATAGAAAAATAAAAGTTAGGGGTGCCTGGGTGGCTCAGTGGGTTAAAGCCTCTGCCTTTGACTCAGGTCATGATCTCAGGGTCCTGGGATCGAGCCCCACATCGGGCTTTCTGCTCAGCAGGGAGCCTGCTTCCCCTCCCGATGCCTGCCTCTCTGCCTACTTGTGATCTCTCTCTATCTGTCAAATAAATAAATAAATTTAAAAAGAAAGAAAGAAAAAGAAAATTTAAAGAAATATCTTGTTTGTATAAACCAAAGGAAATACAAATCAGACCAAGAGTCTGAAAACATGAGGGAACTAGTTAAAGAAAGGACCAAGAAGACAAATTAAAATGGGAGTCAAAGCATTTTGAAACCAGTCCATTTTAATGACTGGTTTCCAAGGAGCTTTCTCTCAGGAGGAAGAAAGCCTCAGACCCGAGTCTGCTTGATCAATACGCACCTCTTCGTTGTGAATAGAGGTCAGCAAACTCCATTTCATAGTTAACTGCATTCCACTGGTTGTTCAGTTTCCATGATATGATATGACAGATCTACTCAAATTGCGTGGTTTTACTTCTTATCCAGCCTGTGGCTTTGCCATAGGTGTTGGCATTATGTAGTGTGTCTATTCAAGATTTTGTTGCTATAGAAAGAAGTAGTCTCTGGACAGGCAGCTACAGCTAAATAAGAAATCATCTCTGAATTCTATACCATACCCCACCTCCTCTTTTTTTAAAACAGCTGGCCCCAGATAGAAGGTCCATGTCTGGGGCAGGGTAGAAGTTCCAAGCTGAAGTGAAAGCAAACAGTTGAATTCTACTTTAGTTTACTTTTCATCTACAGCTTTTTTTTCATTTCCCTATTTAGTTTCCATAGAAAAGAACAAGGGCAGCAGTAAAAGCAGGTTAAAAATACTTGTACTCAACAAAATAATATTGCAGAAGGAAACCTCATTGATGGAGTTGGCCAGACCTGCACTTCTTCATGTATTAGTAGACTGACTGTAAGGAATTATGTACTCTACATCAGTTTCATGATCTTTAAAATGACAAGACACACCATCAAATGATTGACAACTAAATGATATAATCTGAAAAAAAACACATTTAGCATAGTGTCTGATACTCAAGACATGTTAGCTAAGTTTAATATCTGAAATATGAGAATAATATCTATTTCTTCTATTTGATAGGAAGAAATGAGGTGATATAAATGGATTTAGAGGGATGATTTTGGTAGAAGTAATTTAAAACTCTACTCAAATTATCCTACTACCCAGAAGTCAAGACTTAGCATCTGCTTCATTTTTTTTTTCTGTTTTGACTCTTCTGTATTTCTTTCATTTGCTGGCTTCTCTATAGCTACACAATTCCATACTTAACATCCACACGTTGCCCTGATATCAAAAGGAGAAGTGATATATCCTCCTGGTGACTTCTCTTTAGTATGAGGGAATATTTTTTCCTAGAAGCCTTTGGAAATCTTCCCTCATACACCATTGGCTTAGATTCTGTCACAGGCCCATTCTAGAACCAATCTTGTTAATAGGGGAAATATCAAAACCTGATATGCTTTAGTTTACACTCCTAAACCAATAAATATTTACAGAAGTATAACCTTTCTACTCTTCACGCCTACCTCTGGCAGTGCTGAGGGATTTCTCTAGAGACACATATTCGTAGTGGGCAGTAGTAGATACACAGAGGAAAATTAGGGCTCCCTCAGGAAAGAGTAGTATGCATAAATAAAGAATGCATAAAAAAAACCCAGCACTGTAACAATGTATAAACATGCCTTTTTCTTTGCCTGGCATGTAATTGATGCTCAATGTAAATTGAACTAAGGAAACTTCAGGGCAGGGGTGCCTGGGTGGCTCAGTAGGTTGAAGCCTCTGCCTTTGGCTCAGGTCATGATCTCAGGGTTCTGGGATCAAGCCCCGCATCGGGCTCTCTGCTCGGCAGGGAGCCTGCTTCCCCCTCTCCCTCTGCCTGCCTCTCTGCTTACTTGTTCTCTCTCTCTCTCTGTCAAATAAATAAATAAAATCTTAGAAAAGCAAAAAAACTTCAGGGCAGATTTTACAAAGCCATTTAGATTTCTAAAAGTGGGGCTGAATCATTGACAAAGGGAGCAGTGGCTCTGTTTTTTTCCTACAACCATGAAATCTACCCAAAATCATGCCTGCCAGTTCTCTCATATTGCCCTTCTGAGTAAGAAAAATTGTCAGTTAGTCCAGCGCATTGATTTCAGTTCCACCAAATGCAGAGCTGCTTGGAGATATAAAAACAAATAGGAGACATTGGAATGAATTTTCTTTGAAAATAAATAGTTGACGAAGCTGGATGTACAGAAGTAAAAATTACTTGAAACCTCACAAAGTAGTAGCTAAACCACCAAAAATCAATATGAGAATGTCAGAAGAATGCACACCCCCTTGATACATGCAGTTAAAAAATGGCTTAAAAAAATAACTTAAAAGACTGTTTGTCATTCTCTTAACCTATATGTCTACATGTGTCCTTTTTCTCCATAAACACAAGATTTCTAATATAAAATAGAGAGCAATTTCATACACACAGCAGGCATGGCTAGGTGTGTTTTATGATAAATGTTTAAGTGTGAAAATAATAAATGCATAAAATCGCACTGTGGGTCAATGCTAGAACACTTAAGCTTGTTGATTCTTTCCTAGAAAATACAGTTATCCACATATTTAATGGTTTTATTTCTATTTGATTAAGTCACCTTTCCTTCCTTTAGTGGTTAGTAAGTTATTTGTCATTTCTAAGGGAAAGCTGGGTGTACTTTTTGAGGATTTGCATATTCTCCTGCCAAAGTCCTTGATTTAAAGAGCAGGCATGAAACAGCTGGAAAAATCTGGCCAGGGAGGGTCTGGCAAGCCCAGCTGATGGCCACACTCGAGACTCTCTGTGACATCTGCTGAGCATTGTGGACTTCTTACTGATCTTGCTCAAGAGCACTGGCCCGTATCAACCACCCAAGGCATTCAGGATTTGATTGGTTTGTTTTGATTTATTACTATTAATATTAGAGGTACCTCATTAGAGTGGTTTCCTACTTAGGATACCAAGGAACATAAACTCAGTATAATCTTACTGTGATGAGTTAATCTAAACTCTGACTGGTACTTTCCAGTGATGTCTTTCTTCTCTTCCTTCCATGGATTCTACTCTTCTCCCTCTCTATTTTCTCTTTGCTACTCTCTCCCTCCTCCATATCTCCTTCCTTCTACCTACTTTTCTTCTTTACTCCCTTTGTACTTCCTCCCTCCATCTCTCTTCCCTTCTCCTCTACCTTTCTCCCCATTAAATATTTATTGCAAGCTTATAATAGATAGATCAATAAATATGAGATAACTATAGTGCATCGTTTTAAGTAAGCTCTGACTTTGAACCATGTAAAAGCTAGTTGTGGTAAAAATATGTTTTCAAGCAACAGCATCAGAATTGTTAGAGAATGAAATTAATTTCAATTTCTAGTCTTACACATGCATTTCTTTATAGCACAATAGTAAACTGCATTAATTAATCATTTGAAGTAAAAGCTGTCAAGTTCTACAGATGTGGCCTTTAATGTTTCCAGATTATTTCAGGGGCCTTTTTGTAAAAGTGTCCTGGCATTGAGAAAAGTAGATAATCCACAGTGACATTTTTTTTTTTTTTTTACCATTTAGATGAATTTTCAAGGTACCATGGAGGCAAATGTCTACAGTGCTCTTCCAGTGTCTTTCCCCTATTGATATGGGGGGTTTGCTTTACAATTAGGTATGTACAAGTTATTGACATTTTTCACTACTTCCCTATGAGTGGAACATGGGTCTATGAGACTTGACATCTTAGTCTTAAACATGCATGGGTTTAAACCATCTTAGTCTTAAACCATGCATGCATGGGTCCAATCAATTAGGTAAAGACAACATGTTATTTTCAAAATTAATTTTAAAAAATTGCTAATTTTTTAATTGAATTTATTTTACCCTTAAGAGCTTCTCTACTAAAAATTAGATGGAGAAAAGCTCAAGAACAAATACAGTAACTAGTTTCCAGTAGCAACAGGCTTTGGTTGTCCTCTTACGCTAATGCTTAATTATATTGAATTTCGTGGAGAACACTTCTGAAATTTCACATAAAACATTTAAATGTTAATCAGGACACTGCTAATTTTCCTGTTATTTTACTGTGATAAACAAACAAAAATAAAATCTTTTTTTTTTATTCTCACTTTAAAACATGAATCAAGAAAACATAGCAATGGAATATATGCTAGCAGTGAGTGTATCTCTTTCTTGGAGAAAGGGTATAAGGAGGCTTCTGTCTAGTGGGCCCCAACTGGTTTTCCTTCTTGCAACATACCTTCCAAAGTCCTCTTACCACGGAAAGGTTTAGTGAGCAGCAGGAGTTAGATGGTCATGTAGTCATGTGTATCCAAGAAACCATATGCATCAATTCAGAGTAAGTTTCTGAGAAATACTGGGAGAGTCTGTAGGGTAGAGGAAATAGTTGTAAGTAGAGAGTAGAAGAGTGCATGCTAAGAGCATAGGCATCATCCTGGACATCTCTCCCCCTCCATCTCTGTCCCAGCTCCAGGTTCTCACAAAATTTACTTTTTGAGGATTCCCACATTGTCTCCACCTCCACCATGATCACCCTAATTCACATCAGCATTTCAATCCATTCTTCACTCTTGTAAATACAAGAACAGAACAATGTCCTTTCCTTGCCTAAAATGCTTCAGTGATTTTCCTCTACTCTTAGGACAAGGCATGATCCTTAACATGATTGAGGAAGACCCGTATATCTGTATGCCTTTTCATGCCTGGAAAGCCCATTCCTCCCTCAGACTCCATGCGCCAAGCCACACTGGTCTTTGTTCAGTTCCTAGAACAGAAATGCTCTCTTTAACCTCAGGCCTTCTGTGGATCTCTCCCTTCTTTCTGGAATACCCTCCTCAGGAAAGGAAACTTCTCTGTCCCCACACTGCTAAGATCTCCTTGTGACACTCCAGATTATTGTAGCACCTTCCACAGCTTTCATTTATGAATTTGTGTGATTAGTTACTTAACTACTCTTTAATTAATGAGGTGACAAGACCAGATAATAAATGCCATGAAAACCAAATTATAAATTCATGTCTGTTGTACGTACGCCTGATTTCCTGGAATCTAGTATAATGATGAGGAACTCTAGTTTACTTGTATATGAATACATAACTATCCATGGAAAGAAAGTGCAAGATCCTAGATGTGAGATCTGGTATCAGGCAGACAGGAATTCCAATCTTGGCTTCCTTGCTATCTAGCTCTGTAATCTTGGTCAAGTTGCATAATCATCCTTAAACTTCGTTTCCAACAGGGCTAATAACTTGACATGTAGTGATTATAAAATTTAAATTAGGTAATGTCTTAATAAAGTTATTGCCAGTAATATTATGCCATTATTATACTTAACTCTGTGTTAAACTTGCATTAATCAACATTCTAATTTCCTCTTAAGGGCAACTGATGGCAACTTAGCTGAAAGCACAGTTAATATGATGTTAAAACTGCAATCTTTTATTGGTATTTCTTTGACTTTTTTTTTTTTTAAGATTTTATTTATTTGACAGAGAGAAACACAGCGAGAGAGGGAACACAAGCAGAGGGAATGGTAGCGGGAGAAGCAGGCTTCCCGTCAAGCAGGGAGCCCGATGCGGGGCTCAATGCGGGGCTCGATCCCGGGACCCTGGGATCATGACCTGAGCCGAAGGCAGACGCTTAACGACTGAGCCATCCAGGCACCCCTTTCTTTGACATTCTTAAGAGTCATCAGGGATCAGGAAGTGGACATGATTTCTGACTCTCTGTTCTTTAGTTATCTAGCTATGAAGTGTTGGATTTTGAATTCTACTCTTTTCTTACTGTCTATGCCATAAAATTTTGGACTGTCTACTGTCTGGCTCTTTCACTGGCCTATTTCATCCTGGATCATTGCCAGGTTATCTTCTCTTTAGCAGGTGACGACTGGGAACATCGTGAGTGATGGCATACCAACTATGCAACAAGAGAGCCAATATTGAAAGACCAAAAAAGAAAAAAGAAAAAAAGATAAAATTTCAGCCTTTTGGCAATGTAATTTCCAAAAATAGAAAACAAAAATATGTAATAAATACGCATTATTTCCAGTTGCAACTTCTTGAGGTTCAGGAAAATATCAAGACTATTGGTAAAAATAATGGTTCCTCAGTCAGGAAATTTTCAGAATTTTTCAGAAACACTCACCTGACCAAATTAAGTCTTATGTATTCTTGTCTCTGAGCACCTCTGTCTAAATATAGCCTCTGTTCCTAATCCATCAGTCACCTCTGATTATTTTATTCAGCATGTGCCTAGACTGTGCCAGACATTCTAAAAGGTCTAAAAGACATAGTATCTGCACAGAAAGAGTTTATTGCCTAGTTGAGAAAATAAATTTCCTTTATGGATTAAAATGACAGCCAGTTAGTAAACAAACTCCAAAATTTTATAGTACAGATAACTAGAGAAAAGAGACCTAGAAGAGGGTCTTTATTTGGCCTTTTGTAAGAAAAGCAGCTTTGCTTGGATAGCTAAAGATACTCTCTTCCCTTCTGATACCCAGGTGCTTTCTCTTCGTTCCCTCTCCTTTGTTCTATACTTTGTACTCCTGCTTAGGAGCCTTCCCTTCTCTGTGGTCACTGATCTCCTTCCACTGCCGCCTCCCAGGGCCACAGTAGCTGGTAGCAGAACATGTACACTGATGATGAGGTGCAGCAGTGAGCAGAAGGCTGGGTGGAAAAACTCTCTCCCTTGACTTTTCTTAATTCAGCTAAACTCATTCTCCAGGATGGTTCTAAACTAGAAGTCAGCAAACTTTTGCCGTAAAGCCCCAATAGTAGGTATGTATGGTTTTGCAGACCATATGGTTTCTGTCACAACTACTCAGTTTTGCTATTCAACCTGAAAACAACTGTAGACAATATGTAAATACAGGGGCATGGCTGCAGTCCAGTAAAACTATTTACAAATAGGTAACAGCCTAAATTGGACTCACCGGCTGTGGTTTGCTGAGACCTGTTCTGTTTTCTCAAATAGATCCTGTTAATAGAAACTGTTAATAAGCTGAGAATTGGGTTAGCTGGATTTCCATAATGTACTCCAATAACATTTTATTTCTGTGGACACATATGGTAGTTATTTGGAAATTCAAATTGAGTTCATCATAACATACAAACTTTGAGTATACAACCACTCATAAGTTAGACACTGTCTCTTTGTCCTGTATAAGCCAAAAATTGCCTAGTATTGGGATTTTCTGAGCGCTCAAAGACAAGGTAAGAAAAGCACTGTCTATTAGTACTAGATTACCAAGGAAGTACATATTCTCCCTGGGCCTTGTAAGCACAATCTGATCTTTGTCCTTCTGCTGTTTCCATGAAGGGTCCATAAAACAACAGAGGACAGATTAGCAATGCATTACATGCAACAGATTAGATGCATCGGGTCTTGCTTCTTTTATTTTAACCTTTCTTGTATTCTCCCCACCCCTAGGAAAGAGTTTTTTCTCATCCACATTGAATTTTCCTGACAGAGCTAATAGCCCAGGCTCACAGCCTCTAAATAAATCAGCAACAGTTGGTGATATTATTGGTTTGGGAAGAGAAAAAATGTTTGGCATGCATTACATTAGTTAGACAGATTGGAGCCAGATTAAGGACAGAGGGGGTGGTAAGGTGATTCTGAATTGTAGTTATTGCCCTTCCCTACACTTAGAGTAAATAGATCAAATGCTGGTTTTGAAGATAGCAAAAGCCTAGGACAGGCTAGAATATTGATTTTAGGTAATTTTACTTTTACAGAGAATGGTGATTAGGATTCAGGCATAGCGTATCTAAGAGTAAAGTTTCTTGGGTTTAAAGTGAAGAATATTGCCCTCCCAAGTTCGAAATGTTTGTTTTTCTTTTCTCTTTTTAGTTATTAGTAGTTTTTTTATTCCTACTGTTTTATTTATATATATGTTTTCCTAATTTTCTTGAGACTTCATTCTGGTAATGAAATATTCCGCTAGTGAACCATTAATAAATATTATTTAGTGCACTTAATTTTCAAAGAACAGAGATGTTTACTATTTAGAGAAGCATAAAATACTGTGTTGGGTTACATCCTGATAAGCCCATTGTAAACTGGAAATATTCTAAGTCTAAAATGCATTCAATACACCTAACCTACTACCATCACATCTTAGCCTCACCTACCTTAACTATGCTCAGAATACTTACAGTTGCCTACAGCTGGGCAAAATCATCCAACACAAAGACTATTTTATAATAAAGTGTTGAATATCTTATCTATTTTATTGAATACTATACTCAGGATCAAAAAAGCAATGGATGTAAGGTAGAGAATGGTTATAAGTGATCAGTCTTTTGCCCTAATGATTGTGTGGCTGACTGGGGGCTGTGGCTCACTGCCACAGAGAGAACTGTTCGCATATGTAGCCCAGGAAAAGATCCAATTTCAGAAATCCAAGGACAGTTTCTATAGGATGCATATGGCCTTCCCAACTTTGTTAAATTGCAAAAAAAAATCATTAAGTCAAACCATTGTGATCAGGAAATGTCTGGACAAAAAATTAAAAGGTTGTTGATTATTGAAAGTTTCATGTTGCTTTTCTGAGTCAGTAGAAGAAAATTCTCAATTATCAATACCCAAGTGTCAAGGCAGCAGTTAATCATGAGGATTAGATTATCCAAAATACTCAAAGTGACTGTAAATATTTGGGGGCCATTTATCGTTAATAGTTATGCCTGATGTTAAGAAATTTAACTGCCCGCCAAGGATGCAATATAAAGAGCTGAAGCAAGAAAAGCTACCAAGTGACTTTCTTTCTCCCCAAACTCACCTTTATCATCTTTGGATGCTACACTGGCACCACCTGATGGAGTCTGTCTGACTCTGCTCCAACTCAAATAATTGTAATTTTCATCCATTCAGTTCTGGGCCCAATCTGCTATGGCCAGTGTGGCAGGATTTTACATATCCATATGATAGCCAAGGATCTACCCTGTGCATCAGAAAATACAGATAGTGCGATGGAACTTTAATTTCCTTCCCTTCGAGCTCTACCTTCAAAATGGGCTCATATTGAACTAAAATCAAGACATGTGTAGGGGTGCCTGGGTGGCTCAGTCGTTAAGCATCTGCCTTCAGCTCAGGTCATTATCCCAGGGTCCTGGGATCGAGCCCTGCATCGGGCTCCTTGCTCGGCGGGAAGCCTGCTTCTCCCGCTACCATTCCCTCTGCTTGTGTTCCCTCTCTCACTGTGTTTCTCTCTGTCAAATAAATAAAATCTTAAAAAAAAAAAAAAAAGACACGTGTAAAACTGTCAGCAGATTAATTGCAATAACAGTGGCTCTTTTCATGGCCTCACTCTTTGTGCGGGGAACAACCATACCCTGATGACCGCAGGATAGGCAATTAAATACGAAGTCGGGTTCTCGGACAGAAGACCACACAACTGTGTGTGTCAACTTCTTTTTGATCTGTTTGGTGGAGCATTGCATTACATAAAAGCCCCCCATAATTTTTAAAATGTCTTTTAAAATAATCATTTACATAGTTGGTTAAGCGCCAGACTCTTGGTTTCAACTCAGGTCATGTTTTCAGGGTCTTGAGATTGAGCCTCATGTGGGGCTCTACGCTGAGTGTGGAGCCTGCTTGGGATTCCTTCGCCCCTTGGTCCTTCCCCCCTGCTCACAAATGTGCTCTCTACAGACATAAATAATAGATAGATAGATAGATAGATAGATAGATAGATAGATAGATAGATAGATAGATAAGGTCCCCTGGGTGGCTCAGTGGGTTAAAGCCTCTGCCTTCAGCTCGGGTCATGATCTCAGGGTCCTGGGATCTAGCCCTACTTGGGGCTCTCTGCTCAGCAAGGGAGCCTGCTTCTCCCTCTCTCTCTGCCTGCCTCTGCCTACTTATGATCTCTCACCTCTCTGTCAAATAATTAAAAAAATATTTTAAAAAATCTTAAAAAATATAATAAATAAATAAATAAATAAATGGCCATTTAAATGTCTGTTTTTTGAGAGTAAAATGAAGATCTTTGAGGTCACACCAAATCCTCCTCCACTCCAATCTTTTGTATGTATCAGCTTTTTGACCTACAAAGAAGCTGGAAAATAATATACTGATTATTTGTATGCCAGCTTTTCCTGTTATTAACATCTTACATATAAATAATAATGTCATTATCTGAACCAGGAAAGTATATTGGTATAGTACCATTAGTAATCTTCAGACGTTATTCAGGTTTCACCAATTGTCCCATGAATTTTGATTTTTGTTTTGCTTTGTTTTTCTGGTCTGTGAGTCAATCCAGGATTAGTTTTTCCAGAAATTAGCATTTAGTTGTCATGCTGCCTTCATTGCCCTCAACCAGGGACTGATTCTTCGGTTTTCCCCTCTCATGACCCAGACAACTGTGAAGATCATTTATTTTATAGCATGTTTCTCAGGTTGAGTTTGTCAGATGTTTTACTTTTCTTTAGATTGAGGTTATATCTTTTTGGCAAAAATGGTGTCAAATCAGGAGTTGCATGATATCAACATGTCTTAATTTTGATCACTTTGTTAATGGGTTATCTGTCAGGTTTCTCCAATATGAAATGGCTATTTCTCTCTTGGAACTAAGTGTTTTTGTAGGAATTTACTTTGAGACTATACAAATATCCTGTTTCTCATTCTTTTTTTTTTTTTTTTTAAGATTTTATTTTTTTGTCAGAAACACACCAAGAGAGGGAACACAAGCAGAGGGAATGGTAGCGGGAGAAGCAGGCTTCCTGCTGAGCAGGGAGCCCCATGCGGGGCTCGATCCCAGGACTCTGGAATCATGACCTGAGCCAAAGGCAGACGCTTAATGACTGAGCCACCCAGGCACCCCGCTGTTTCTCATTCTTTTGCTCAGTAATCTTAGCAACCATCAATGATTCTGAGTAGCAAAATTTGTAAATGTAACATTTGTCAAGTGGTAATTTTCTATTTCCATCATTCTTATTATATTTATTCATTTGAATACTACTGATAGGAAGAATTCTCTCTTCTCCACTAATCAATTTATTGAACTACTTATATTATGGATCATATAGATATAGTAAATATTATGTTAATATATAATAAAATATGTATCATGGATAATTATTTTTTCCTTTTTTTTTAAAGATTTTATTTATTTATTTGACAGAACGAGATCGCAAGTAGGCAGAGAGGCAAGCAGAGGGAGAGGGGGAAGCAGGCTCCCTGCTGAGCAGAGAGCCCAATGTGGGGCTCCATCTCACGACCCTGAGATCATGACCTGAGCTGAAGGCAGAGGCTTTAACCCACTGAGCCACCCAGGCGCCCATATTTTTTCAATGAATTATAATCCATTACTATCACTATTCTGTTGCTCAAATTGTCGCAGATTTGGCCATTGGGAGCTCCTTCAGGTTGGCTCCTTATTTTGAAGAGAAAAAAATATACTCTTATGGACAGTGTTATGGTTATATAATGTTATGTAACAAATCCAAAATTTAGTGGATTAAATTAACATTGCAGTGTTATTAATTCTCATACTTCTAGGGATTGGCTATCTTAGCTTGGTGTTTTTCACTTGGGATCCATCAAACAGTTGCAGTGGGGCAGCGGATAGGACTGCTGAAGTCTTCTTTAGTTATGTGTTTAAAGCTCGGCCAAGAGTGGTTGGAACAGGAGGAAGCTAGTCAGGTATTTTTTTCTCCAAATATTCACTCCAGATGGCTAATTAGGCTTCCTCATACTATAGCAGTCTCAAAATAGTTGGACATTTTATGTAGCAGGTAGTTTCTCCCAGACCAGGTGTTCCAAGGGACCCATGTGGAAACTACAAGGTTCTTGATGACCTTGGCCTCAGAAATCACACATTATTACTTCTACTGTATTCTATTGATCAAAGCAGTTATAGACCAGTGGTTTCAAGTTTGGGGAGTGGGAAGCCTGGCCAGCCATTCTCAATGGGGAAATAGCGTGCAGAAAAAGGAGAGAAGAAATTGATGATGACATCTTGTAGACAAGCCACTGTACATACCTAGTGTTGATTTAAGTTAGTTTAATTTTAATGCCACCTACTACATCTAAATCCATAAAACTAAGAAAATATTATTTATGCATATAGTGATTATGAACTATAAAGTAAGAAAAGTTAAATGCAAACTAAAAATCTCATATATTTTTAATAATATTAATTTACATGACATTTGGTGTTGCTTCATTAAAGCCAAAAATCTGCTTGAGATATGGTACAAAATGCTGTAATGTAATGTTTTTTAGTTTGGCATACTAAAACTTGATCCTTTCATTAATTACAAAGCTGGTAGGTATAGTAGGTATAGTACACATCCTGAGATCATTTGCTGGTAGAGGAAAGGAAAGAAGGACAGAAAAAGTAGTAAAGCTTATGTCTGGGAAGGTTAAATTTGTTTTAGGGATTTTATTAAGGTCCTTTGGCTTCAGGAAGTTTTCTTTTTCATGATTCTATACCTGACTGGGTACTTTTTATTTAATCAACTAGATAGTATGTATAGTAGATACAGGTCTCCACTCTCAAGGGAGATATAATCTGTTTCTCTGTAACATAAGGAAGTACCATCCTGAACTTTCTTTTGTTTATTTTTTAAAGATTTTATTTATTTATCTGAGAGAGAGCGAGAGAGTGGGATGAAGGTCAGAGGAAGAAGCGGACTCCCCTCTGAGCAGGGAGTCTGATGCGGGATGCGATCCTGGGACTCCAGGATCATGACCTGAGCCAAAGGCAGACACCCAACCAACTGAGCCACCCCGGCGCCCTGAACTTTCTGTAAAAAATTGACAAAGGACAAGCTTTTTTTTCTGAATAAATATCTTTGGAAGACAAAGCCTGATCTCTGGTACTTTTCTTCCAAGACCTGTGTCATCAGTTGGAGTCTTGTGCCATTAGAAATGCAGTCCTTCGGGGCACCTGGGTGGCTCAGCGGGTTAAAGCCTCTGCCTTTGGCTCAGGTCATGATCTCAGGGTCCTGGGATTGAC
>CM053605.1:79520103-79546053 GCA_028646535.1 Procyon lotor | reverse complement strand
TGGATTGGGACCAGAGTTAAGGTGGATGCCCTAATTTCTAAATTGAAATATATAATAATAATAATAATAATAATAAAGAAAGGTTCTACACTTGGGGCTTGGGGCTTGGGGGAAATTTATCTGGCAGCTATTGTTAATAAATTGGTCTCTTACTGAGAGTCGTAAAGGAAAGTGTTTTGAGCCAAGTGATTATCATGTTGTGACTCTGGGAGAGGGTCCAACCAATGGGAAGGAGCAGCCATAGGATTTTATTCCAGGGCTTTGGTGGCTTTGGGAGAGGCAGAAAGGGATGTTCTTTTCTCAGTTATATACGTGCATGTCTCCTTTCCTGCCCATACCTCCCTCTTTAGCTCTCTTTTTCCTTTGCAATTTAACCATGTTGCCAGGTATTGACTACAATTGACTAGAGAGAACAGAATAAGCTTTTTTCTTTTCTTTTTTATTATCAGACAGGTCTGGGATTTTATCCCAGTTTCTCCACTTACTAACCATGTGGTATTTGGTAGATTGCCTGATATTCTGATACCCCAGTTTTTTTTTCTCTAGGGCAAAGATCTAATAAGTACATCATAGGATTGTTTTGATATAGAAACTTACTAGTTCAGTGTCTCTCTCTCTCTCTCTCTCTTTCTCTCTCTCTCTCTCTCTCTCTCTCTCTATATATATATATATACATAGCATATCTCCAATGTACCAGACATATATATATGGTATTCTTATGGTTTATAGTCAATATAAATTGAAATCACTTCCTTTATTATAGATATTTTATCTTGAATTGTGCTCTTATGTCCAGAACTTTCTTTCCACCAAATAGATACAAAGCTGGAGTATGTTCTCCATATTGTGTGATTTAAGGGAAATTCAGATTTTACTTTAAAATTCCAGGTTTGGGATGAAATATATTTTAAAACTCATGTGTGAGGAACATAAAGAATTTAGAAGGAATTCAGAGGAGAGCTATCTAAATAACCAAAGTGTTAGACTGGGTTGTTTCCCAAAATTGGCACTTTTGGTTCCCAATATTGGCACTATCGGTATTTGGGACAGGATGACTCTGTTGTAAAGGATTGCCCGGGGCAATGCAGGATGTTTAGCTTTTCTGCCCCTAAGTACTAAATACTGCCTAGTCATTGCAACAACCACAGTTCTTCTCATTTTTAAATTCTACTGAAAGGAGCACTACCACTCTTAATTGAGAACCTCTGGACTAGACTTTGTATTTATTTGTTTTACAATAATGGGTATGTTTCCAGATGTTAGTTAGACTGAACACATACTATAGGGCATAAATACTATACTATAGCTTGTATGGTGTACAAATATATACTATACTGTACCATTAGAAATTGTAGAAAAGATAATTTAATGTATACGTTCATTCTTTTGAAATATATTGAGTCCTTGATGGACCAGAAATTGCTAACATAAAGGATTCAATAGGTGATGACAGCAGTGGTCTCAAATACATATGCTGGGTTGTTGGGTTTTTTTTAAAAGATTTTATTTATTTATTTGACAGAGAGAGAGATCACAAGTAGGCAGAGAGGGGGAAGCAAGCTCCCTGCCAAGAAGAGAGCCGGATGCGGGGCTCGATCCCAGGACCCTGAGATCACGACCTGAGCAGAAGGCAGAGGCTTTAACCCACTGAGCCACCCAGGCGCCCCCACTGCTGGGTTCTGAGATGGCCTAATAAATGGTGTTTCATTTCTTCCTTGAGTTCTGAATGAATTGAGAAGAAAGACAGTGGGTTAAGGCACAGGTCATTACATGTTTTGCTTGTCAAGCTGATATTGGAGAATGTGGTTTATATCTGGGGACAAACAAGTTTCCAAATACGAGAATGAAGCAGACTTACCAGCTAGTTGTGGCAAAACCAGACTGGGACAAGCCTTCCCACATCGAGGGATAAGGTTGCTGCCACGGTAACGTCCATAGTATGAATGAGCAGAGGAGACCTCATGATTTCTGCAGGCAGGCTCAATTTTCAATGAGATGAAAAGGAAGGTGCTATATTTTGTTCCACCCATATTATTCCACACACTTCAGTCAATTTCCTGCCCTCCATGGGAGGGGCAACTAATGAGAAGAGATGGACCAGGAGTGTTACAGCTGGTGGAACTTAATTCCTGTGGAGGAAAGAAACATCACACGTGGGGAAAAAAATTGTATTTCTTTAATTATTACCTTGGAGTTAACTGCTACAAAAGCAAGGATGTACTACGTCTCAAACAGGTGGCCCTAAGGAGCAGAAAGAGCATGAGGATGGTCTAAGGGCAAATGGAAGAATGGGTAGTTATCTACAGAACAGAAACAGGTTGACCCCCATGTATCTCCCTACTTCAGCTTCGGTCAAGCAGCAGTGGTGGACATACATGTTATCAGATGAGCCTGATATTTAGTAGCTCAGATGGAAAAGAAAAATTGGTGATTCCCAAGTGGAATAGGGGGTAGCCCGTTCAGAGACTGACCCCAGAATCTTTTTTGACTACATATTCAGCCCCCTGCTCCCTCCTGAAAATGGACACGCACACAAGCCACAGCAGTATTTCTTGCCTTTCCCACCCCCATCCTCAGACACGTGGTGTATTTTGACACATCAAATAGTGTAATGGAAAATCTCAACTGCAAACAAATGCAAATAATTGTAAGTCAGCAGACATTTAAGGAAAGCCACCATTACCAAAGCAAGAAAGAAAACTCACTGAATGGAAGAATCTACTCCTCTACCAGCAGGAGTTAATTGAGGAAGCACAGTGAGAATAAATCAGATTTTGATACTGGTTTTTTGATTAAGCATTTTAGCTACGTGAATTTAATGAAGCCATATCCTCGGGGAACTAAGGGAAAACAACTTGCCACATAGAATTTTATGTCAAACCCACACTATCCTGTTTATATGTGAAGAGAAAATAAAACCGAAAAAAACCAAAAACCGAAACAAAACCAGACATACAAAAACATATGGTGCTCTCTAGACATAGACCTCTCTGAAAAAATTAGATGTGCCTCAGAAAGATGAAAAATAATTCAGGAAAATAACTGGACGTAAGAATCAATGCTACTAAGGGATGTGCTCAATCAAAATAAGAGATAAAAATTTAAAAAGACAGAAAGAGAGAGAGACAAAGGGAATGGATATGGAATCACAAAAATAGTGACTGTGACCAAGAAGAACAATTAAATAAAGACAAAGAAAAATGCCAGTCCATTAGGCCGAGAACAGCCAATGTACGCTAGAGTAGGGGGAAGGAAGAGACATGGAGATCCCATGGACGAGATAGTTTGTGAGATTAGGAGAGAAATTTAGGATGTGAGCAATTCAGCTGATGTAACATAAACATGTAGTAGAAACGACAAAGTAAGAAACAGTATAAGAAAAGACATCTTGACAAGACATATATTTTTTTTTAATTTAGTTAACCCCTGTGTCCCGCCTTGATGAAGTGTTCTGAGTTGCTTGGTGTGGTATGGGGAGCAGGAAGGCCCCTTTATGGCTCTGTAGGGCTGGGGTGCTGTCAGCTGGTTCTCGGCCTTGTGCACCTTCCTTTTTCTTCGTTTCCAGTGCCTTTTTTCATTGTGGCAAAAAACACATAACATAAAATTTCCCATTTCAACTATTTTTAAGTGTACAATAGAGAGGTGTTAATTATTTGTCCGTTGCTGTACAACCTTTTCATCTTGCCAACCTGAAACATCATGCCCATAAACAGTTTCCCTTCCCCACCTCGCCGAGTCCCTAACAACCACCATTCTTTCTGTTCCTAAGTTTGACCACTTTAAATACCTCATGTAAGTGAAATCATGCAGTATGTCTTTTTGTGACTGACGTATTTCACTTAGTACGGGGTCCTCAGAGTTTATCCTGCTGTAACATACAACAGAATTTTCTTCTTTTATAAAACTGAATAATATTCCATTGTATGCATATGCCACATTTTCTTTATTCATCTACCAATGGCCATTGAGCTTGTTTCCACATTCAGGCTGTTGTGATGATTCTGCAATGAGTATGGGTGTGCAAATGTCTCTTGGGAGATTCTGTTTTCAATTCTTTTGCATGTATGTCCAGAAGCAGGATTGCTGAGTCATACAGTAATTGTATATTTAACTTTCTGAGGAATCACCATATGGAAAACACAATGACTGTACCAGTTTACATCTCAGCAACAGTTGTGCCAGGGTTTCCTATTATCCCACACCTTTGCCAACCTTTGGCTTTATTTTTTTTGCGGTGAGGGGAGATGTTGGGAGGTTTTGATAGTGGCCATCCAATGAGTGTCAGGTAATATCTCATTCTGGTTTTGATTTGTATTTCCCTGATCACTAGTAATGTTGAATAGCTTTTCAGATGCTTGTTGGCCATTTGTTTGTCTTTGGAGGAACATCTATGCAAGTCCTTTGCCCATTTTGTAGTTGAGTTATTTGTTCTTTTTGTTGTTGAATTGTAGGGGATTCATTTTCAAAAAATGTAGCATTACTAGGGGGACTCTAGAACAGAGTTTCACAGTAGCTGCACTTGAATTGGACCATTAATCATTTTGTTTGTGTTAATTCACCAATGTGGAAAAGTCCATATGGAGGCATTTAACCCATCTTAAAGGCTCTCGTGTGAAGAAAAATATTATGAAAAAAAACTACATAAAAAATTTCATGGCTAGCCAATTGATGTAGACACTCAACAAAAGATATGATTAAAATGTCACCAATAGACTATCTAGATTCAAGTTCACACAAGGTGGTGTCAGGAGCCAAACATGATTTAGTAACTAAAAAGCAATTGTTTGCCACTGAATGCCTAATGACAATATCCATAACTGCAAGGCCAGATGTTCAGACTCGTGTTTTCTGTGTGTGTTTTCTTTAGTTTTTGATTTTCTGAGTGCTGTTAATCATATGCCCTCGATACGCAGTGTTCAATCCATTTTGTTAGCCTTTTATCATTTTAAACAGTTACAGATTATGTCTCCATGGAGTGTGCTAGAAATGTCCTTATGTTGCACCAGACTATGCTTTATGAGATAAACAAATGAGTAATTCAAGCTTTGTGGTGAGTACGTGCATCACATAAGGGCTCAGTCATAATTTTTGAATTGTCTGCAATGCACATTAAATCAAAGTGTCTATCTGAAACAGTAGTAGTATTTCATGAGCCGTGTAGAACAGTTTCTTATCCTATCTCTAAGAATGCAGCTTTTTTTTTTCCAGTTTTGCTTGGGATGTGGTGGAGCACAAAAGTTTAATTTAATCATGGTCAAGGTCAAGGCGCTGGAACCTACATGCTGCATTTTTTATTCCTGTTGTCTTGAGAGTTTAGTAATTTGTGCATATGGATAGTATATCCCTGGCTACAAGATATTGTTCTTTACTTTTCTTGAGGTTTTAGAAAGTGATAACAAATCTGAAACTTTTGAAAAATCAGTAACAAAGTAATTATGAAATAATATTTTTCTGGCCATCTATGATGGTAATTTCCTGAATATGCTTGTGTGTATGTAACTATTTCCACAGACTGGGATAAATTTCGAAAAGGTTGCTGATACATTTTGTCCTCTGGCAAAACCCTTTATTTGACTCTATGATCAAAATGAAAAATGGCTTCCGAAGCATCCGTTCAAGTCTATTGCTTTGGGAAATCATGTATAAGCAATCATGGGAATCTTCAAATCAAACTAACTTATGTTCCCTATGGAGACATTATTTTGTGATTTTTTTTAACAGCATTTTTACCCATTTGTCATTTCTTTTTGGAACAAGATGATCATGAAAAGGAGTATTACTAATTTGTGATGCTGATTGCATTCCATTTCAGCTGATTAAAGCCAGCTGGGACATAGTACCCCAATGCTGCTTATAAGAATCATGCCTGGCATGTGCAAAGTTCATAAAAATCCTTAGCAATTTGTTAAATAATGTGCCAGGTGATAGCTATAGATTTGTAATATTTTAGCAAGGTCTATCTTTAATTCATGAACCTTTCAATTTCCTTAAAAACTTATGCCAGGAGGGCAAGCTGTCTGACCCACTTATAGTTATTGCAAACTCTGCTTCCAGTTACAGTTTCAAAGTAGGCTATTGCTCCTGCCTGCTGTGTTCAACATTTTATTGAGACCATTTTTCTTTGACTCTTGAATACCCAGGTAGTTACTTGTGATAGTTATTTCAAATTCTATTCTCTCTCATTTTTTTAAATGAATCCATACTTTATCAGAATCCTGCTCAAAGATCAGCCAATGAGAACTACTATATGCTAAAGTCATAACATCAAAAAAACTACCAGAGATTAAGAGAGAGAAATGTCTTTTTAAAAGTAACTATCTTTTCCGCTAACTCCCAGGTAAATGATAAGGTGTGGTCATTGTTAATCTTAATTTACTGGACTAAGTTTTTCATATTTCTACTATGGAACACATAACTAGGGGTTGGAAAGAGTGCTATTACTGTTACGTCTCATTGAAGGTCTTTTAAATAGTAGGTGGTTTCTCATAATTATTTTTAAAAATAATTATTTCGATAACTTGTTATGCACTAAGGATAGAATGGAGAACAGGGTATATAGAGCACTACCCCTGTGTATCTTTTAACTTAATGGTGAAGTTGTGTACTAGACAAATGCTTATAAGTAATTACTAGTCTAATAACTGCTATAAAGGAAAAGTTCAGAATAAAAAGAATGAGTTTAGTAAATTGATGCAGATGAAAGGAACTTGATTGGTCAAGAAGAGTTCTTTATTTCCAACAAAAGAAATAGTATATATAAATCTGTATGTAAGGAAATTGTTCAGGATATTGAAGTAATTGAAATAGAACTAGTGAAAAAAAAAAGAAATAGAACTAGTGGCTAAATTATAGCCAGTAATAGAGTTAGGGAGTGGCCTAAAATAAAGCTACATCAGTGGGGAGGGAAGAAGGATCATATGGGAGTCTGTAAGCCAGTGTACCTAGAATTTATGATGAAAGCAATAGAACCATAGTAGTGTTGGGTTGGAGAGTGGCATGATTAGATTTAGGTTCTCAAAAGATCACTCTGGCAGCAGTGTGGGGTAGGAATTTTTGTGGGGAGAGACTGGATTAAGAGAGACCATGTAAGAGACTGTTTTCATAATCTGGTGAAGACTTGATGGTAGCTTTGATTATCAACATACCAGGGGAGATGGAGAGGAAAGGAAGTGCTGAAGAGGTATTTTAAAGGTAGAATAGCCAAGATTAAGAAGGTAGGGGAGTAAAACGGAGAGAAGTACCCAGGAAGACACTCGGGTTTCCAGCTTGAACAATGACAGCATGGAGACCACTAATGAGTTAGTCTCTAGAGTGAAGCAGAATGGAGAAAAGATCATTAAGAGGACTTTGGAAATGTCAAGTTTGAAGATTCTGAAAAAATAGCAGAGATGTCTGTGGACAATGAGAGCTAAATGGAAGGGTTGAGTTGCAGAGTCAAGCCTGGTAATCATTAGTCTCAATATTGGCAATTGAGTCTTTGGGATTGGGTGAGATCTGCTGATCTGAGAGATGGCAGAATGTCAAGTGAGAAGAGATGAAGACTTAAGAGCAAACCCTGAGGAGCTCTAACATTAGAGCATGATGTGATAGAACATGGTATGAATTTGGGGTGTCATTTAATAACTTACGTAATTAGCAAATTATGTTGAACATGGAATGTTACAGTCATACAGTTGATAGATTATTATTTATCACCATCAAATGAAGTACTCTATTTTCACCAGGATACACACAATATTCTGAGAATTCAGGCAAGTCTTGCCCATTAAAGCTTCGGATTATTAAATGCAACTGTCTGTGCATAAGCAGAGTGAGTTCCAACTTTAGCAAACATTTATACAAGGGATAATTTCCAACTAAAGAGAAAATAGAGTTCTGATAGAAGGAGACACTGGATAAGTCTTGATAAAGTTTAGAAAATAAATAAAATGTAGATAGTTATCAGCATTGGACTCTGGGTCAAACTTGAGCATGAGGACACTGATCACATGGGAGGTAAAGAGAAGACCGAGACGGGAGTGAAGACAACTAGGAGATGGGAGAGCCTTGAGATAAATTTTGCCAACTGGAACTTTTAAGGATAGACTTTCAATAATATTGATAGTTTTATTTTGAGTCTCCCTAGGGTCACAAAACACCAAATGGTCATATTATTTATTCTTTTTCAAGAGGAATACTTTACATTCAAAGGGGAAAAGAAAGAAGAGAAAAAAATTATCTAATTCTAAAGGAGAGATGGATTCTGCACACTAGTCAGGACAGAATAAACATTCTGCTCTCCTTTACGTTTCTCATCTGCCTGCATATTCCAAGTAGAAGTTAATAGACTCGTAGTTCCCCTGATATGAACCATGATTGCTTTGGAAAGTCCATAGGTATTCACGTTCACTATCTCACTTTTTATGGAGGGACTTTGTTGCCCTTCCCACTCAAAATCAGTTCAGTTTTGTTGGTCTTTCCAGAACCGGACTCAGCTCATGGGTTGAAAAATAGTCTTTTCTTGGCCTTAGGGAATCTTGTTCTTAAAATTATTGTCTCAGGATTTATGGGGTTTACCTAGATTGGGATTTATGAGATTTAGAATGCCTCCCACGCCTGCAGCCCTCTCCTGAAGCAAATGTTCACCAGTGGTTCCTCACACAGACCCCTGAGCAGGTGTCCTGTGTCCCTGACATTCACCCCCACAACCCAGGGACCGGATCTCAGAGTTCCACTTGAGGCTGACCAGAGCTCTGTTTCCCAAACTAGAGTTAAGGTTAAGCTTGCTGTGGGAATGTTTGTAAATGTGCAGAGTGCTAAAAAGTGTTCAGGGAAAAAAAAGTCTTATCTTTATAATAAATGACTTTTAAGCATAAACTGTTTTTTTTAACATTATAGAGGCTTCAATATGTAAATATACATTATGACTGCCTAACAGGTGGACTTGGTACGCATCTTCGCTAGCTTTTCTGATGGCAGAATAAACTCTGTTTAACATCTGCTAGAATTAGTATCCCCTCCGAGGATTATTTCAATAGAATATAGAAATGTTGAGTTAGCCATAAGAGAGACTGGATACCTTTTAAGTTGGCCTGGTTATGGAAATCTGCTCAGTTGACATGTCCTGTATTAGTCAGTGACTATTTGACTCAGATTTCCAATTTTCTTTTTTTTTTTTTCCTTTTGGACATATTTCCAATTTTCTAAAGACAGATAGGCAGTGTTGGAAAAAAGTCAGGAGTAAGTGGAGATGAGGATAGTACGCAAAGCAGTCGGAAAGAAACTGAGCAATGAGTATGACGATATACTGACTTTGGAAGAAATAGGTGACCTGATCTGAGAGTTTAGCAAGATGCATCAGTTACCAGATGCACTGTTAGACCATTCCTGTTACTGTTGGCTTCCGCTCAGTAATGAACCTTTGTGCAGGTGTGTGCAAGGCCAAGGGTACAGCTTCAGACAGTGGTCCATACGTCCTAGCCTCCCTGTGTATCCTTAACTGACCTAACCAACCATACTCCTGATCCTTAAAGTTGGAATGTCTCTGTTGACTCTGTCCTATCCTGGATGATGGCACAGATTTCCCTGACAGAATCATAGGGGTAAAGATTTATTCTTCCAGATCTCCTAGCACACTGTATAAATTAGGTTGTGTATTTGTTTTCATGCCTGGCACTCCCTAAATCCTTTACTAGTGAGAATTTGACCTGGATTTATCCTTTTCGTTTTTCTAGATAAAGACTTGTAAATAAATACATATGAAAAAAAGAATCTTATACCTACTCTGCTTAATATAATAGATGCTTCCACCATTAGGAGCTTTCCTTCAAATCTTGTATAATCCTTATTATAAATATTTCAGGAAACTCTACACATGGGTGAAAAAGGGGTAAAGTGTATTTTAGGAGAATTAGTAGGCTGTGGCTATAACAGAAAAAAATATAACACATTTAACTCAGTCTCTGTGTCACATTCTATTAGAGACAGGTAATCTTACAGCCATGTGGTCTGCTTTTACAGTCTTCCAACTGGGTCTGATATCTGATGCTCCTCTCTCTCACATTAATCCTCTTTGTAACTACCGGCTGGCCCTGGGGGCAGAGCCAGGGTCTCTCTCCTCTCTGCTTCCAGACAACTACGTGCATATCTCCACTGAAAAGATTTTTATTATGTAAGGTTATGGTTACTTGTTTGTATATTTGTGTTTCCCACGAGATTATGAGTTTCTTAAGGGCTAGAGTAGTGTCTGGGGGCACCTGGGTGGCTCAGTGGGTTAAAGCCTTTCCCTTCTGCTCAGGTCATGATCCCAGGGTCCTGGGATGGAGCCCCTCATCGGGCTCTCTGCTCAGCAGGGAGCCTGCTTCCCCCTCTCTGCCTGCTTCTCTGCCTCCTTGTGAGCTCTCTGTCAAATAAATAAACAAAATCTTAAAAAAAGGGGGGGGGCTAGAGTAGTGTCTGATTTGCCTTTGCATCAGCACAACCTCATAGCTCTTGGATGTTGAATGCATGAATATAATAATGCCATCAGGAAAGAATTCTTTATTCTTGATATCTTAATCCTGGTAAATGTGCAATGCATGACACTTTACATTTTAAAAGTCCCTCTTTTAAGGATGAATACCCAACTTTTGTATCAACATGGACGAGACTGGAGGAGATTATGCTGAGTGAAATAAGTCAAGCAGAGAGAGTCAATTATCATATGGTCTCACTTACACGTGGAGCATAAGGAAAAACATGGAGGGCATTGTGAGAAGGAAAGGAAGGGTGAATTGGGGGAAATTGGAGGGAGAGAAGAACCATGAAAGACTGTGCACTTTGAGCAGCAAACTGAAGGTTTTGGAGGGGAAAGGGGTAGGGGGTTGGGTGAGCCTGGTGGTGGGTATTGAGGAGGGCAAGTATTGTATGGAGCACTGGGTGTGTTACATGAACAATTGATCTTGTAACACTGAAAGAATAAAATAAATGTATTTGGGGAAAAAAAGTCCCTCTTTCAAGAGGAAAAGGAAACTGGTTAAATTACCTATAGGTCCACTGTTGGAAAGAGCCATTAAGTTATATTCATGGTTTCACCAATTGAATCAATTTTTCTTTAATACTTGTATTCAAATCCACTGCTAAGCAATATAAAAACAGCATATTGGTACATTTAGATTCTTTCTGTTATAGATCTCCAAGCAGTTTCTATATATAAATATGTATGTAATATGTAGAATATATATGCATTTTATGTTCTATATATATATATAAATGTATGTTTATAGGTATATATCTAAAATTATAAATAAAAATCTCGATATATAATGCATATAAATAAAATAACATAGGGTACATCTGACAGATAGGAAATAGCCTCAGGGTAAGAGTTGTGCATACAAGTTCCATCGTCACCCATGACTGAGTTGTTTCACACTTGCCTTTGTGGTTGTATATCATAATATGAAATCTACAATTTTCTTGAATGAAATCTACAAGTAATCTTGCTTTTTTTGTAGTTATGAAATAAAGAATCAAAGTAGAACTACTTTTTTCAAAAACCAGCTCACAAACTCAGTCCTATTTTGATCAAAATTTAAATTTCAGGTCCTTCTAGGTATCTGAACAGCCATTTATTTCTGCGACTTGATCATCTAATCAAAAGGGAATATTCTGAAGGCATTTTCATTTTGTCTCAAATTAACAGTGAGGCTTCAAGCAGATGTTATGAGAGATTGGAAATAACTGTTAAATAAAAAGAATAGCAAGGGACTACTGCAGTCTAGCAAGGAAATGGCAAAGTAAACAACCAAATAAAAAAAATTTAGTAAGCACCCACTGTAAGTATCTTTAATAGATTTATTTGGAATGATTGAGTTTTTAATGGTTTGTGAAAGGAGTAATCATGAATGAGTTTCAGACCTCAAATATTTATGCTTTTTAAGAAGAGACACAAACTTTAAAGCCTTTTAGAAGCTTCATGTTCTTATGGAGGGTTTTATTTTTGCTGGAGCCAGAGCAATAAAAACATAAGCCAGTTGCTATCACCTCTTAACATTGAAATGTGGATGGAGATTTAAATGCTGCAAGGCTGAGGATCAGAATGGCCCATCAAAGTTGTGTTACAAAATAAGCAATATCATATGATTGATATTTACTTTACAAAGAAGAAAATGACACAATCATAGCAGAAATATTTCAGTAAGAATAAAGGATTTCTTTTGGAAAGATATAACACCTAAATATTCCGCTAAAAGTATCTTAAGAGAGGATGAAAAGCATAAGAAATTCCCATTTACTACTGAGAAAAAAACCATTTATGTTTGTATGGACACAGGGATCTGTTAGGGACCAGAGGTATGGTTAAGATTAAAGCATAGTAATAGATAATTCCTAATGCATAAATACTTTTTAAAATCAGCATGAACTTTCCAAAGAGTTGTAAATATAGTCATACCATTAATTTTTCTAATTAATTGATCCTCTGTGAAGACAGAATGAGCAGTGGTTCAGAGCCCACACTCTGGAGTGAGACTTCCTGGCTCTGAGTCCTACCTGTGGTGCATAACAGCTCCTTGGACTTGAAAAGTTACTTAACTTCTTTTTTGCTTCTATTTCTTTATACAGTAGGAATGATAATAGAGTGCAACTGCGGAGCATATAGAATAGTACCTGGCAGAAAGTAAATGTTGTGTAATGTTTAGCTAATGTTTTGCTTTTTTGCCCCTTTGCCTTATCTTACTCTTCCCTGAAAATCATAGGTGTCGTAGTCTGCCATGCACATCTAAGAAGGTAAGAATGGGCATCCATGAAGTCCCCTGCAGGCATGGTTTCTTCGTGATACGGCACGTTGCTGTTGAAGGCTAGTCTGTTATAGCGGTCCTGTATATTAATCTTCATCTGGTGTCACTGGGCCACCAGGGTTCTTCATGTGAAGACAGTTTTATACCCATAGTGTGAACTCTGGCCAAGGGTACTCTGTCACAGGTTACCAATTTTGCTCAGTACCTTTATTTCTCAGACATATCCTCTTGGCTCTATACCTGCCCTAGTGTATCCTTTCAGGACTGACTCCATGATCCACCAGTAAATGGGGTAGAACTCTTGCCCTGCTTCTCTCTTTAAGAATCAAACTTAAAGATTAGCTATCTCTTCCCCTTAAATCCTTAAACACCAAGTATCTGATAACATCCCTTTAGGAGCTTGAACAACAAGGCTGCTCACTCACCCTTCCAAAGGAAAACTATCTTCAAATCCAAAAATGTATCTCTGGTGGAGTCTTATTTTAATAGCTCCTAATGAATCTGTCTCAGAGCCTACTCTCCACGTCCTCAGTGTAGCCCTTCCAACACTGATTCTGGGTTCGACCACGTGACTTGCTTTGACCAATAAGATGTTAGCTAAGATGCTAGCACAAGCATAGATGTTACAAGTGCTTGCCCGTTAGAGATTGTTCTATTGGATAGCTGCTGTCATCCTTTGAGGGAGTCTTGCACTCTTTCAGGTGTAAAACCACATGGAAAAGAACCCCCGCTCTTCTGTCTGTACAGCCCAACCCGGCCTCTAGCTGATCTTCCAGCTTAATGCTGTCCCATAAGTGAGCCCAGGCAACACTGGTAGAATTGCCCAGACAACCCAGAGTTGTAAGCCTTCATTTTGTGTGGTTTGTATGCATAAATAGATAAACTGATACAGTGTCAATGCCTACTATTCAAACTAAAGTACTATCGAACACCTCTCTCCCTAGTGAAACACACACACACATGCGCACAGCACACATACTTTTACAATTTGGTAGCAAACGTTGCTATGCTGGGCTTGAAAATGTACTAGGTGTTCATAGGAAAGGTAGCTTATAATTATATTTGTCAAAACAGATTAATGACATTCTATGTATATGATTCATTAAATGAAAGATTTGGTAAATTCCCAGGAAAAGATTTTACTAGGTATTAAGAAAATTCAACCTTAAAGAAAATACGTGAAAAGAAGGAAAAATAATAAAATTGATATTTTATAATTAAACATCTTCCAATATTGTTATGCTTCAAAAATACCTTTTCCTCATTTGGAAGTGTCTAAGTATAACAGCAGTGACCGTATCCTGTGAAATTTGGTGGCCATATTTGGTGGCCAATGGTATACATTCTCCATTTACTAGTTTTGTGATTTGGGGGAAGATGATAGGCTTTTCTGAGCTTTAGTTTTATCTACAAGCAAAGACTGTATTATCTCATGTAAAGGACCGTTAGAAGTATTAGACAATATTTAGACAATGATTTCACCAAGCACCTAGCAAAATGTTGGGCCCTCAATGTCTTAATTGTTTAGTATGTTCAGGGCTCTCTTTAGCATTACTGATTGCCAGTTTTGAGACCATATGGACTGACTTTAAATAAAACCACTGGAAAGTGTTCTGTTTGAAAAAGGTATTTGGAGAAAATGGACAGGCTAACTTTGGGGGCCTTCTAAGTCTCTCTTTTGAGGATAATGCATGATCAATACCAAGACCCCCCTCTCTAATCTCCCATCCCCAAATGTTAAGAGTTGTAAGATGAGACACATCATAGGGATGAAATTGCAATAGCTCATGTAATAATAACTGTGGCAAGAGCTATGATGATAATTTGCTCTGCAGCCTCACTCTTATTCACACCTGCTAGAACATTTCAAATAAAGAGTTAGGCCGTATCCTGTGTTTCTAACAGTTCCCTTCTAAGTTGCATTTTAATCCTACCACTTATTCATATCTTAGAGCAAAATATTTCTCCACTTATTCTCTTTTGCCTTCGCCCTGACATCTTCCCTTATTCATGATGCCCTCAGGCACCAGTTCTGAGATGTGCCTCTTTCCAATATCCAAGAACAAGTAAAGCAAACTTCTTTTGTGGGATAGAAGACTCTTTAGTCATTTTTTTTTTCCTAAAAGGAATTCAGATTCCCACTGAAGTTTCCTCATGGACAAGTTCCCTGGAAAAAAAAAAAAAGAAAGAAAGAATATATATAAACTGCTATCCAAGGCTCTATTAAGAACCTTATTTCTTTTTCTCTTGTTTTATAAAATGATTCAAAATAGAACAGACCTTTCAATCTCATATAATAGCATCTGCAAGAGCATTCTTGGTGATGATCAAGGGCTGATTTAATTTGCAGACAGTAGATGATTTAGATGTAAACTTACTACAAATACAAAAAATATGTATATTGAAGGCTGGAGATAAATATGGCAAATTAATTTTACGAAACAATATCTTAACCAATAGCAAGGCTGTTAATGGTTTATGAAAGATCACCTCACAGGAAGCAAGGGGAGCGCATTAGGAAAATGGCTCCCAGGTAAGCAACCCCACTCACACCATCAGTGACCTCCTCCAATCTACTTCTGGTGTTACTTGTTACTCCCTAGACATTCCAGGAAAGCAGGAGTGATCAGGAGTTGCTGTAGATCCATTAAGCCATATTGTACTTAGGCTCTCTTTAGTGCCAAATGAAGTGTCTCACATTTGGAAGGAGCTTTGTGAATACTCAGTGAGTGACGTTTTCAACGTGGCTCTAGTAACTTTACTTTTCCAGGTATCACAATCTGGTTGTCCACTTTCATGAATTATTTATATCAGTGTCGTTGGTTATTAATATATGGATTTGTGGGTTCTCTGAGAGTCTGCAGCTATTTACAGAGACAGCTTTTACTTATGGGCATTCATCAGATATCCTAAAATACATATTCCTCACTGAAAACAAAACAAATTCCACACCCCATTGCCTGTAGAGACCAAAGCCCTTAATAGAGCATCTAGGGTCTTCTACGATTTTGTGTGCGCTTACTTTTATAGCCTTATTTTCCACATAAGCCTTAGGTTTTAGTCCAAGGAGGGCTAATTAGCCATGCCATTCCCTCTCTATAGGATGTCATCCTTCCCCATATTATTAGACAAAACTGTATGCATCATTCATGGTCCTGGGAAGGAGCTACCGCCAGGAGCATCTCAACCACCACTCAGTCCAGCAGTAGAGTGAGCCACAGACAGGGAGGGGACCAGGACTTTCATAGTTGGCCTTTGAAAGAAAGGCATAGTAGGGCATAGTACTGGGACACAGAAAAACCAGCTTATCTAAAAATGATCTGAGTTAAAGAAAAGGGGAGTCAGTGATAAGGCATCAAAACAGAGGAAAAGGAGGCGAAATTTGAGAGAGATTATGGGGGAACTTTAAGTCACCATACTACTTCCAAGGAAGACAGCCACGGTGGGGGGGGTGGATGAATTCAAAGTAGGCTCTCATTGGAGGAGCGCCGTCAGACAGAGATAGCAGGATGCTACAGAGAGACCTCTGGCCTTAATCTGCCCTTTTATTGACTCCAGACCTACATTTTAGAGGAGCATGTTCACCTGTAGGCTATTGTAGTAACCCTCGACACTTGCTAAAACCTTCGTTCCCCTCCAGGGCACCATGAACTTTTAGGAAAACAGATCATGCCCCATGGACTCTTTACAGATGTGCATATGACACACTTCTGCTTTACTGTGAGGTCCTGTTTGTTCCACACTTAGGTTTCTATCCTTTCCACACCCGCTGACTCCATATTCACCAACACGTACGAGCTCCCAAGACAGGTGGCATCTGAGATATTTTTTACTGAAATAATGAATAAGGCAATGAATAAGTAACTTATTTGTAATATAGAAATCTTTTTTTTTATGTGACACAGAGAGATCAAAAGTAGGCAGAGAGACAGGCGAGGGGGTGGGGGAAGTAGGCTCCCTGCTGAGCAGAGAACCCGATGTGGGGCTCCATCCCAGGACCCTGAGATCATGACCTGAGCCGAAGGCAGAGGCTTTAACCCACTGAACCACCCAGGCACCCTGTAATATAGAAATCTTAATGTGAAATACAGTAATATGGAGAAAATACGGGCTTAAAACATACCTAGCAGGGCTGTGTTAACTAAGTAACAGTATATTTTTTAAGCTTAGGTAATCAACACTAAAAATTAACTTTCCAGGTAAAAATACACTGAAGTCTGTGACCTTTTTAAATGAAACAATGTCCTCAGAGACATCTCAACACATGAAATATGGACTAGAATGCAGAAAACATGGATTTGTGGTTGATTCTGCTGGACCTGAGGTTGAGCTTTTTTGAGCCTTAGTTTCCTCTTCTCTGAAATGGAATAATTCCCTGCCTCAGGTATCACTACTTCCTTTTTCAGATCTTTGCAAGACTTGCAAAAAAGACATAACGCTGCCTAATTTGTCTCCAATTTTTCTTTTACTGGTTATGTATCAATAAGATATTGTGAGGAGAAGAAATAGCAGAAGGAGATGGGTAGCATATAAGATGTTTCTGAAAGGTAAACTTTGGGAGATTTTAACTACAATACTTCATTAATATTTAATATTTAAATAATTTCTGGGGTGCCTGAGTGGCTCAAACAGTTGAGTCTGACTCTTGATTTCAAGTCAGGTCACAATCTCAAGGTCATGAGATCCAGCACCACATCAGGCTCCACGTTCAGCACAGAGTCTGCTTGTCTGTCTTCCTCTGCTCCTCTCCCTCCTTGTGCTCTTTCTTTCCCAACTCTCTCAAATTAGTAAATAAATAAAATCTTAAGTAGCTTTTAATATTTCCTATAAATTTAATTACATAATGTAATTAAGTTAAAATACAGACATTTTAGTAGATGTAATCACTCTTCTAATACAATATTAAATGATAGAATTTCCATAACTATTTTTCCTTTCTCTGTTATTTCCTTCACTGTCATCTCTTTTACCATATTTTCCTACCAAAAATGCTTTAAATTCAATTTGAAATGAATAGTAAAAGAACAAGCTTAAGGAGGATAGTATGAAATTTTTGCTTTGCCTCTTTTCTTCCAGAGTGATGGCATTTCACCTTCAAAGTTACTATGTTCTTCTTCAGGATTAATCTGTCTGGGCAGAAGAATAGATAAAATGAGAAATAAATGACTATTTTTCTTTTTTCACTTGATATTTTCCCCTGGAATTCATGCTTCAGTAACCAAATTGTTTGTTAGTCTCATGTCCTGGTGCTGCTGTTGTTAACCAGCGTAACTAATATGTAGTTAGTTAAGTCTTAGATAGCCTATATAGCACAAAGCCAGACAGGGTATCAAAAGATCTGGATTCTAGGGGCGCCTGGGTGGCTCAGTCGTTAAGCGTCTGCCTTCGGCTCAGGTCATGATCCCAGGGTTCTGGGATCGAGCCCCGCATCGGGCTCCCTGCTCGGCCGCTACCATTCCCTCTGCTTGTGTTCCCTCTCTCGCTGTGTTTCTCTGTCAAATAAATAAAATCTTTAAAAAAAAAAAAGATCTGGATTCTAGACCCATTTTTCATTTTAAATACTTGCTTCAACTTGGGCAAGTCACCTTACATCTCTGAAATTTAGTTTCCTCATGTATAAAAGGTGAGAGTCAATAGAAATCAGAGGCATAAGCATGAAGCAAGTTACAGAAATGTGTTATTAGGGCAGGAGTGATGCAATTGAAAGTAGTGGGGCTTCTATAAAATTATAGCTATCATCCCTTAAAGTATTATTTAATTCTATGCACACCTACAAAACAAGTCTGCAGGCTAGTTCAAAAGGCCACCAGTTTTTAACCCTTGGATTGAGTCATCTCTGTGTACCTTTCTAGCTTTAAAATGCTGTAATATTTATAACTACATTAGTTTGGGCTACCATACCAGACACTAGAGATGGTTGGCTGAAATAGCAGAAATTTATTTCCTTATAGGCTGGAAGTCTAAGATTCGGGTTCCAGCAGAGTCGGGTTCTGGTGAGGATTCTCTTTGTGGCTTGCATGGTTGCTTGGATGGTTTTTTTTCTGGGTATGTGCCAGTGGAGAGAGAGATATTTCTCTTTCTCTCTCTCACTCTTGATTTCCTTATAAGGCTACTAATGCCATCAGAAGGTCCCATCCTTATGACCTACTCTAATCCTCGTTGCCCCCCAAAAGAGGTCTCATCTCCAAACACCATACTACTAGAGGTTGGGACTTCAACATATGAATCTTGGGGAACACAAATATTCAGTCCATAACATAACCCATTTAGTGTATCTCCCTGAACGTATTGGAGAGGGTGGGCTATTTCCTTTGAAGAGGAATGATAGAGCAGGAATAAAACATTCCCCATATCCAAAGATTAGGGAGGGAGTGTGAGGTCACTGTTTTCTGTCTGGATTTAGGGTATGTTAAAAAAAAAAAATCTAGGGACCTCTGGGTGTCTCAGTCAGTTGAGCAGCTGCCTTCTGCTTGGGTCATGATCCCTGGGTCCTGGGATAAGTCCCACATCCAGCTCCTTGCTCAGCAGGGAGCCTGCTTCTCTCTCTGCCTCTCCCTGCCACTCTGCCTGCTTGTGCTCTCTTTCTCTGACAAATAAATAAATAAAATCTTAAAAAAAAAACCTATAAATCTCTAGATTTAAAAAAAGTTATAAAATTTTGTACTAAAATTTCTTACCAAAAATATAAGCTGTTTTTTCTTTCTTCCTCTTTTTTTGCTCTCAAAAAAAGCATGGACCAGTATTTTGACATTTATTTAACCCTTTGATTTTTCTCCTAGCCATATGAAAATTATGTCGTCAGTGAAGAAAGTAACTAAATTAATTCTGGGTTCTTCAGCTGGCTTACATTGAATTGTCAAAGGGCAATATAACAACTCAGGTAGTTTCTGTACAAACCCATTTTATTAATGATGTCATATTCAAATACCTGGGTTCCTTTTCAGATGTATTTTTACCGTGATCATTTAGATGATCAGAATTGAAGATTACAGAGCCAAGAGCATTTCACTGTTAAAAAAAAAAAAACAGATGTCTAAGTTACCACCATTTGGAAAGTTGTTTTTTTTTTTTTTAAGATTTATTTATTTTAGAGAGAGAGAGCGGGGGGAGGGGCAGAGGGAGAGAAAGAGACTGTCTCAAGCAGACTCTGCGGTGAGCATAGAGCCTAATGCAGGGGCTCAATCTCAAGACCCTGAGATTATGACCTGAGCTGAAACCAAGAGTCAGACACTTAACTGACTGCACCACCCAGGTGCCCCTGGAAAGTATTATTAAAAAGAAACAATTTTCTTATCAACTCCTTAGAAAAAAAAATTGTGTTGAGTTTTAGCTTTACCCAAATTCCTTAATTCCCAATTCTTACCTAATTATAAATATGTCCATTATGTTACTTGCATTGGGAACCCTGACCACAAAAGACTGCCATCCCATAATTTTCAGAATTCTCAATCATATTTAAGTAAAGTAGTCTTAGAACTCTGCTTGGAATTTCTCGAACTTGGTCCAATTTGATATTTATTTCCTGAGTCATCTTAGTTTCTTTCTTTTTTTTTTTTTTTTGTCTTAGTTTCTTTTATAAGGATTCATTTTTTTCCAAGGAAACAGACTACTGGCATATTGGAATGTAAGCAGTACTTAAGTGTGTTAAAGCCAAGTTTTTAAAGAATATTTTACCATTTTCCCACCCAGTCCTCCAGCTTTCCTTGGATTTGATTTGAACTCATTAACTATCCCTTCCAGGTCATTGTTGTTGTTTTGAAACAACCTCAGACATTTCCCTTCCTTTTCCCTACAAGGTACCACAGTCTGGGAGGAAGCAGGTCTCTCATAGTCAATAATGATTTTGTCTTGGCCAAGAATAAAATTAGATTATTTTGCCGTGGGTTTGTTAATTGTTGTCAGTCTCTCATTGATTTCTGGCATTATTTGCTTTAGCAAATAGCAGCTTGGAGGATCTGGAGGTGCCTTCAGTACCAAAATCCATTGTCTACTGCTTTAAATTTGCACCACAATTTTCTTTGTGACTCATTAGATCTAAGGGATACATAAATTAGAGCTACTCTTCTAGAAAAGAAGAAATAAAAATATGGAAATAAAACCTGAGATTATGTAATTTCTAAATCAGGGATCTTTGGGGGTTGAATGTCCTAAAAGGGGAAGAATCATTCTAAATAAGGAAAGTGAACTGAAAACTTCTAAGTGATCAGCTACCTTTGCCTTTCCACACAGCTCAGGAACAAATTACTCTCTTTTATACTCCCCGATGTTCCTGTAAGTTCATCTCTCATTATGAGCCAATAACCATCCCGCTTTGTCTTCATCATTTTGACCTCTGTTATCAACAGTTTTCTCTGTGTCTGGTCCTAGTTTTTCCTTCTAGAGGGAAAGTAGATTATAAAGGAGATTAAAAGTAGATTATATCAGCCACCTGGGCCAACCAGCTGCTTCCATTGTCAAAAGCCAAGGATTGGGTTTCTTTTGTGTGCATTTTTACTTTATAATGTTTAATAGAACACATAGTAAGCCATTAATAAATAAAATGAATAAATAGCTGCTTCTGTTATTTTTACAAAGGCAGAAGAAAAAAATATGCCATCTTTTGTTATGTTGCTTTCATTTTTTTTTTTTTGGAGAAAGATAAATACATAGGTAGAGACAAGTTAGAAAGGCATTACCTATAAAGAATGTATTTATGAGACATAATTGAGCATGTTATATATTTGATTTGAGACAGTATTTTCTATACCGGGGAGTATTTTAAATATGTTAGAGTTAATCTATTTTATTCATTCAGTCATTCATTTTAAGGTTTTACCAAATGTATACATCTTTATAAATTGAAGGACCAAATAGTTCTTCAATGGGAGTAAAAAAAAATTAAATAATTCTACAAGGTTTTTCTCCTTGCCTCCATTTGCTTCAGCTACTTTTCGCTGATTATGCTGTTTTTAAATCACCTCCAGAAACTATGGTTTGTGACTTGTTATATTTTCAGATTTATGCATTAACTATTGCCTTTCCCCTGTGAATAATAAGGATTTAGTTCTCTTGTATTATCCTGCCCCCACTACGCTGGTACACTTTCCATTTTCCCCATATGATTATCATGTAACTTTATTAGATCAATATATTCAGTGTTCATATTGGTATGATTATAGGAGTATTTTTGAAAGTCTTACTCTAAGTGAACTATGACAATCATTCCTTCCTTGAAACATCTTACTATCCCTAGAGTTATTAATTTTCTAGGTTTTTTTTTTCTTTTTTTAGATTTTTATTCATTTGAGAGAGAGAGAGAGCAGGAGCAGGGGCTGGGTAGGGGAGGGCAGAGGGAGAGGGAGAAGCAGACTGCCAGGTGAGCAGAAAACCTGACTCGGGGCTCAATCCCAGGACCTGGGATCATAACCTGAGCCCAAGACAGAAGCTTAACTGACTAAGCCTCCCAGGAAACCCTAAGTTTTTTCTTTTTTTCCTTTGCATTGTTTTTCATCTTTCTGGCCCTGAGAAACTCCCAGACTCTCCACTGATTGAGTAAACATTTTATCAAGATAATCAGATCCTTCAGTATCATATTTCAGAGAAACTTTCATGGGTCTTTCTGACCTATTCAATGTCAATTTCATTTATTCAGCCACATTTCTAGAGAGTCTGTGTTGCAAGTCAGAATAACTTTTGGCTTTTGTTTTTTACCCCTTAAATTTAATATTTTCCTCGGTCTGTATTAATTAATATTTTCCTCGGTCTTCCCCTTTGCCTCTTGTCCGTTGATTTATGGCTTCCAAAATCATGACACCATTTTGTTCTTTCCCATTCTCTTAATACATTAATGACTCACCAAGTTTAATGAAGTTTTAGAAGGAGGTGGAAGTATAATCACATTTCCATTCTGCATCTTTACCTGGAAGTCCAGCTAATTTATATGTGTTACATAAAATGCCTTCCTATAAATAAATAAATAAATAAATAAATAAATAAATAAATAAAATGCCTTCCTAAGTGAAGTATGGATTTATTTTTACCAAAATTGTAGAATGTTTTAGCATTCATGTGTTAGCATGCTGTACGTATTTAACAACATGTAAATAAAGAAAATAAAAACAATTATGCATAAATGCTTACTTTAAGACCAGCTGGGTGTGCTGATCTTGCAAGTGCTCAATAAAACCTTGGATTACAACAATGTATTTGAGGATGCTCTGTCCTGCCTGTACCCACAACGTCATCATGGAGTATTACAACAGGAAGTGTCACTGATCAACCTGGTCCAACTCCTTCATTATGCACATAAATACACTTGATTCTTAATGAGTCTTACCCATAGTGGCTCATGCAGCTCTCACAGGGAAAGCCTGGGCCAGACTCAGTCTCCTGACTGATGCTGTTGCCTCTTCAGATTGTGTTTGGGTCCTGGTCATTTGCGTGGAACCGTGGCTAAAGAGCAGGTTTCACTTGGGTGCTGTGGAGACTTCTGAAGCAAATGTGGAAAACAATGTATTGTCAGAAGATTCAATCACAGACTCCAATTAGCCTTGGTAATTTGAATTATGCAGGTGGCCAGTACTGGCTCAAAGTAGTTTAATGTATGAATTGAATATTGTTAGTCACATTGAGTTTAATTATTTCTCATTGCTTAAGGGTAAAAATAGATCAAGTTCCTGTCTTAACTTATAACTTTTAAGACATTGAAAGGCGGTTCTACTCTTAACTGAGCTAACTTTAGCTGGTAAAAAATTTACACATCAGAAATCGGAGGTCACTTGATTTTGAGCGATCTATCACTTCAAATTCAGGTTCATGTAAGAACATGGGTTGTTTACATTGAAAAGTGAATCTTTGAGGTCGAATACCATTGTTGTGGATAAAAAACCTTTTGATAGCAGGCTTCCGTGTTGCATTAAAATAGATTCACTTCCGGGGCTCCTGGGTGGCTCAGTCATTAAGCGTCTGCCTTCGGCCCAGGTCAGATCCCAGGGGTGTGGGATCGAGCCCCACATCGGGCTCCCTGCTCCGCGGGAAGCCTGCTTCTCCTGCTACCATTCCCTCTGCTTGTGCTCCCTCTCTCGCTGTGTTTCTCTCTGTCAAATAAATAAAATCTTTAAAAAAAAAAAATAAAAATAAAATAAAATAGATTCACTTCCTTCCTATTTATTGCATACAACTTTTCAGGAATCCATCTGCATATCGTATGAAGTGACTTGTTCCTTATTAAAACGTCTTGTGAGAGAAGCTAAGTTGTGTGACGAGCGAATATATGTGACGAGTAAGAACTACAATATGATTCTCTGAACCCACCGTTACTCAGACTTTTATTATAGCCTTTTATTAAATTTGAGATTCTAGAACGGAATGAAAGTGTAAAAATTTGTTTTTCATAGAGCATGCAACAAATGCTTGGTCTCCAGAGGGACCAGAGACAGAATGGGGATGAATAAACATAATTTCAGCAGCATCTTGGCAGATCCTGGGGGGAGGAGACCTAACAAAATGAAAACAAATGCCTTCTTGACGTGGCATCAGCTTTGTACCTAACAGACAGTGATTATAATGGCAATGATTATGATTCCCTGTAAAGCATGAGTAGTCCTAGTGATCTACAAAGAGGAAATCATTTGTAGAAAAAGAAAATAATTTTTTTTTTTTTGGCAATGACTTCTTTAATAGACAACAAAGGTACAGGTGACAAAAGAAAAACAAGTTGAACTTCATGAAAATTAAAGTTTTTTTGTTTTGTTTTTTACATCAAGAGACCCTATTAACAGAGTAAAAAGGCAAACCCACAGGACAAAATCCAAACATGTTTTAGTGGATAGATCACAAGACAATGTAATATACTTCAGCAAGGGGTGGGGGAGTACGTGTGGATATTGTGCTGATATTGTGCTGATTTACTGTTTCTCTGTAGCAGTGAGATAATTAATATCCTGGGTCTTTGCACTTGTTTTTCAATGGAGAACACCAAATTACTTCTTAATTTGGAGTTTTACATCTCATTTGTTACTTAGTTACTGTTACTAGAAGGATTATACCAGGCAAAGTTGAGCTTCCTGATAAATGATACAGGACTCATTATCAAGATAGCTTATTTCGTGGCAGATATGTATAGTTAAAGTATGTGTTTTATATAGGCATCTAAGAATCTTAGCTTTCATACTCTAAGGGTAAGTTGTTTTTTTTTTTAATTCTGTTATTACTTGGTGCAGTGATTTGGCCCAAGTCTTCCCTATGCCTTTATGTGAAATGCAGCAGGTAACTAAAGCACCATCCATCTGTCAAGCACAGAGCAACTGTTAAAAAAAGTACCCAGCCCATTTTTTTCTCCTGATTTGAAGTTGTTTGCACAACAGCTGTTTGCAGAGATACAGGTGAAACTTATGTAAATACTGCCATATTCCTTTAAAAATGGAATAAATCACCTTCTCCATGCAGTGTATGAATTAGCATATTTATTCTTTCACAGCTTCCAAATATACATTTCCCTTGTACATGTACATAAAATAGAGGCTGGAGGAGTATAAAGCTTCTAGCAGATTGCATAGTTATAGGCAATATTCTGTAGAATGAAGTGTGTATGAATTTTTTTCCAAATATATAAAAGAAATGTCAAGAAACTTTCATATGATTTGAATTGAGGACTTCATTTGGCATAAGACACAGAATTTAGATGTGGCAGATATTTCTGAAGGAATCTGAAGACATTTTAGTGGCAGTGAGAAAAATGACCTGGAAATGCTAGAAAGCATTCCATCATTAGTTTACATTTCTAATGAGTCTGTGATAGAGAAAGAAGGACAGCAAAAGAATTTTTAAGAGGAGTTAGAGGATTCTTACCTGACAGCTTTTAAAACATGGTAAGAAATTAACTCTAACCACCACACAGTGCTTTGGTTTCAAAATTTGTTTACATACAGGTGATTCTCAGATATTTATATATTTACTGGGGTCTCCACCCACATTGGAAGTTTTCTGTGTAGACTATAAGCCCTCTTAGGGCAGAAATTCTGTCTTCTATTACTGTTACTTTTCATAGTTCAACCTACTGTATCCTCCAAATAGCATTCTACAGAATTCTAATTTGGCAAGTATGGCACCACAGAAAGTCCAAACAAATGTGTTTTTGTTTTGTTTTGTTTTGTTCTTCTTAATGGAGGACAAAATTTAAAAAGGAAACTTTGTAGGTCGCTCTCCAACATGT
>CM053605.1:79448594-79519603 GCA_028646535.1 Procyon lotor | reverse complement strand
TGTCAGTCAGCATGTAATCATAAGCACACACTTTATTCAGACTTTAGTTTTGAAGAATGGGTCCTCCAAACACTGCTCCCACATGCTGTGCTCTGCACAGGGAGAGAAAATACAGGGGAAAAAAATGAATGCAAGTGGGGTATGGCAAGAACTGGCTTCTACTTCCAAATCAACTCATTGGGAGAATAGCGAGTGAAAATGCCTTTTCTATTAACTTACAATTGTCACAGAAATGTAATCACTAACACACCCAATGAGTAAAATTAGAATATGTGGAGTGTTGGTTGGTTCAACTCCTGTGATTAAAGTCCAAAGGGGAAGAGCCTGGGTTTGATCCTTGTGTGGAGAAGTTGGCTTGGTCATTCCAGGGTGACCCGATGTCTGTACATAGTAAATGCAAGTGCTAGATGGCCACCTTTCCTGTTCTTCCTGGTATGCCCAGGGCTCCTGAACCTACCCTACACCAGGGCTGGCCACATTGGGAGAGGATTAGAACAGTCTTTCTCTCTTATCTACAGCCAGAGTAATAGCACAGACAAGAGGGGAAGACTGTATTCCACACAGCACGCAAGGGACCCTATTGATGTGCGTCCTCACCTTGGCCTGCACTTGGCTCTTGAGCATGGAGTGCTGCTGGCACTCGTGGTGGACAGTTTAGAGCATGTCCACATAGTAGAGACAACGAGACATGCTTGCTATGAAACGGAGCATAGAGTTGGCCTTCTTTTTTGGGACATAGCGCTTTCAATTACTTCTAACTGTTCTCACTCCCTTCTCAATTCCAGTATTTCTCTGAAGAGATTTTCCCTTCATTCATTCATGAAGCCAAAAACTGAATCTTGAAGGTTGGATAGGGTTAAGGGATGGGGGGATGTGGCTTTGCATTTTCCCTGGCTCAGACTGACCTAAATAGAATAATGCACTTTTATTTAATGTAGATGTATATTCTTTTTTTTTTTTAAGTAATTTCCACCCCCAACGTGGGGCTTGAACTCCAGCCCTGAGATCAAGAGTCACATGCTTTACCATCTGAGCCAGCCAGGTGCCCCTAAATGTCCATTTTTAATTATGCTTCATCTTGAATAAGAAATAAGTCCACTTGTCTGTTTTCCCTAAGAATACCCTCAACAGAGTATGGGAGAGTAGTTTTAAAGATAGTCTGGATGATTGAGGAAAGCCAGGCATGGTGATTGAAAAACTAAAGAATGAAAACAAAATAAAGCAGTGTGAGAACAGGGAATGGAGAAGTCATGGTAAATCTGATTGTGTCAAATCTGCGATCCTTCTTTTATTGAGAGCAGATGAAATAGGCCCAGTTCTTATTCCAGTGAATGAGGCAGTACCTTAGAACTAGAAGAAACACTTCTCCCCTGTGTTGGAAGCTAAATAACGTTCCCCCAGAGTGGTAAGTTCTAATCTTTGGAAGCAGGGAATGTCTTCCCTTATGAGGCCAAAGGGACTTTGCAGATGTAATTAAGTTAAGGATTCTGAGGTGGGGAGATTATCCCAGGTTATCCAGGTGGGCCCAGTGTAATCACAGCAGCCTTTATAAGGGAGGCGGGAGCCAGCGTGCTGGAGAAAATGGCGGCGGGCGGCGGTGGGGTACGGTGTGTTTCTGCACAGAGTGTGCTTTTGAAGCTGGAGCCAGATTGTGTCTGAAGGATACAGGCGGTTTCTAGAAGCTGGAAGAGTGAGTGAGCTACTTAATTCTCCCTAGCCTCCAACAAGAGCCAGCCCTGCTGAGATCTTGATTTTTGCCTTGTGCAACTGATGTGGGACTTCTGACTCCCAGGATTTGTAAGGAAACAAACTTGTTTTTTCATTGGCTTACTTTGTGGTAGTTTGTTAAAGTGGCAACAGGAAAACAGTAACTCCTTGGAAATAAATTAGCCCTGGAAAAAAAATCATGGGGCTTCTTCTGAAACGATAGAAAACTGTTGGCTTTCCAACAGAGCGCTTCTGTGCCTCTTCCTCCTGCTCCATGGTGGGCTTCAAAGAATCCATCCCTCCATTTAGTGGCACCTGAATGTGTGTCAGTGACTTGTTGGGAGACCTCTCCGTATACAAGCCAGACCCAGGTTCAGCAATCCTGGGCCTCAGTACCCAGTGGTGAAGTGTGGGTACGGCAGGTCTCACGTTTTTTAATGCTTCTTAATTTACCCACTTTATTTAGGTTTTTCTCTTTGAGCCTGTCTGCCATTATGGCTTTAGGAAAAAGGGGTAAAGTCTACCTCTAATAGGAGATGGATGCAAGGCAGAAGTGTCTGTTGGACAAGAAGAATGGAAAGCTCTCTTGTTGCCAGAATGGGTGCTGGGAAGAAAATTCGAAGAGCCTGAGGGAGGGGAAAATGGAGCCAGAGGAGGGTGCATCATGGTTTCTCTGACTCAGGGCTAGTGTTGTAAGCATGGAAGGTTTGAGGAAAAGGAAGAAAGCTGAAGGGTTTATGTTCTGTGCTGTGTTTGTAACTCTGGGAAGAGAGGACCTGCAGGGACCCCACTCCAGAAGGAGGGCCTGACTGGCTCCCCAGAGTAGCTTCTGCTACCGTGAGTCTCCAGAAGTTCGTGCATGCTCTGAGGAGGGTGAGGTGGCTGCTGGTGATGTCGGCAGGCCTACCAGGAGGATATGCCCTGTATCTCCCAGAGCACTGATCCCGAGGCCCTAGGATGCACCACGGCCGGGTTGGCCTCCTCTGCTAGAGGTTGAGGGTCCCTGACTGGGCTGAGAGGAGACTCTAGCAGTGAATGTCACCAGGGTCAGCAGTCACCAAGTGGACATGGGCCTCTTCGGGCATTAGAAGAGTCCAGGATCTGCTTCTGAAGGACCTTCTTACAGATCCAAGGCCCTTGCTGGCTGCCACACCTGGGTAGCTGAAAGAGGAAGGCTGAAGAGAATTTACCCAAAAAATTATTTCAGATAGGAAGGGAACAAATTAAAACAACCCAAACTGAGATAGCTTTAATTGGCATAGGTACTTTTCCTGATTATCTACCAAGGAGGGAGCTCTTAGGAAGATTCCATCATTCTGTAACGAATGAATTGGAAGGGAAGGCAGTTCTGCTTAGACTTAGCAAGAGGTGGTTTCTCCTAGCTCCTGGGTCTTCACAGGCCCTTCTCTGGCCTTTCCAGATTCCTTCTGTCTCACAGAGAGAGTCCCACCAGAGTCCAGCTTCCCTACCCAACCCTTACCTCTTCCTAGTCCCTAGGACCCTAGAACTCCCTGCCTACGTGGCCCTGAGCCAGCGTCAGGGATGGAAAACTCATCTTTTGAGTCTGACCTGAGGAAAGCTTCCTTTAGCTATGTGTCTACTCCAGGCCTGGGGAGGATGACACGCAGCTGACTTGTGATTAGAACTTGGAAGGATTGACAGCATTCGCAAGTGCAAGAAGATTCTGCCTGGGGTAGAATTGAGCTAGAATGAGAAGGGAAGGAAGGGGAACAGGGTATGGGGCTGGGGTGCAGGCACATTCCAGATGAAAACTTCATCCCAGAATTTTCACTAGATCCTAGCTTTCCAAGACGTTGGGAAAGCAAATATGTGCATGTAGGGAAGCAGAACAGATCTCTTACACATCTGTTAATTTCAATTTGTAACTCTTAACTCTGAAGACTTGGGGTTTATGACCTCCTTACTTTCTCCCACTGAACCCCATGCTTGTCTGGGGCAGCCTGGCGTAATGTCTTTAAGTTAGTACCTTCCCAGTTACAGACCACATATCTCTCTACATGACAGATCTTATCGAAGAGGAGCTGGGGTCCTAAGGGTGTGCAGAGCAAAGACAGGAAGCCAGCCCACTGTATTGCTGGTTTTCTGCACAGGCCTGTGTTAGGTCAAGCCCCTCACTTGGCTCAAGTGGTTTTTTTGGGGTACCTCCTACCCCACTTTCATGTGTTTGTCCTTCCAGAAAGCTGCTCTGACTGCCCAGTGCCCGAGGCTCCCATGCTGGGCTCTTGCAGGACCCCGAGTGCAGTGATTGTTTCTTCCATTGGTGTGTCCCCCTCTACCAGTACATCCAGGGCCTGACAATGTCTGACTTGGTTGAGCTGGGCAGCTGTTGTCTATCCTTCCTGTTTCTTGACACACCTGTAAATGGAGCTTTGTGCTTGAAGCAGGTCACGGCTACAGGACAGCAAGCGCCTGGAGCCCTCCTGGTTTTTTAGCATGTTACCCCTGCTTCCTGGAAATCATGACCTCTAGAAAGAAATTCTTCTCAACCTTTCTTGTCAGCTATGACAATTGAACTCCAGTCCACAGCAGCTTGGGGAGAGTAATGTGGTTGTCCTTGGTGAAGGTGAGGGGTGTAGACAGATGGGAAGTAGCAGCTTCCATCACTTACTTATTCTTCCCAGGCTGAACATCATCTTTTCTTATCAGGACAATGACCCCTGCACTCTTCATACCATAAGTGGGGGGGGGGGAGGGGGGAAGACCAACTTATCACAGCATGTCTGACGATCCGAGTCTAGAGGTGATAGAGGGCAAAAAGACTAGCTGTTGAGTCACAGTTAAAAATCTCATGATTTTAGTCACCTTGGAAGCCTGAGAAGGCTTCTTAAGACTCCCACATTAACAGCAGGTAGTTCTTTTTAAAAGTTAAGCACACTGAGAATGCAGATAGGCCCTTTCTTTGTTTCTTTTGCTAGATCATCAGATAATTTTACATTCTGTGTCAGGGCATTCCTTTTCATGCTGCTAAAACTGAAGAGAGTCAGGTAATGAGAAAGCAATTAGTAACTCTTCTTTGCTTTTCATAATTTTCCCCCCATCTTTGAGGCTCAGCTTCTGTCACAATTACAAGAGGTGAAGAAGCTGAACTCGATCCTATGTGTTGTATACATTGTTAGACACCGTGAATGGGAAAATACAACCTCAAACTTCACAAAGGTTCTGTGGGGTTCCAGGTGCCCCTACCATGCACATTTACTAGGTGACTGTCAGCATCTGAGGGCTTTCATCTGAGTGGCTCAGCTCAAACACGTGCTTTTCCATAGTTCCTTAAGAATACTCAGCTGTCCCAGGCAGCTAGCCTGAGAACTTTCTGTCCAAAGCTTAAGGTAGCTAAATGTCAATGCCCAGTAATGAGATTGTCCTGCAGCTATTGGAACTAATTTTACCTGGCAGTACAATTTTCCTCTCACAAAGACAATATTCCAAGTCTAACAAATGATTATAATTGAGCAATGAATTGCCGTTCCTTAAACAGTCTAGTCCATTTAGAAATATGACAGGAAGGGTCAGTAGTAAATGCCTCTCCCTTTCCTCAAAAGACTTTGCCCCTTAGTATAAAGGATAGTACTTGAACTACTTAGAAACCCCCTCCCCCAAATTTCTCTAGATTGTGGTCTGCAAATGATTTGCTATGATCCAAAGGACCCAGGACTCAGTGGAACTAAATAACAAATGTCTGACACATAAATTCCCAGTAATGGCTTTTTTTTTTTCTGCCTGCCCACTGCACACCCTTTCCGAGTAAGATTGAAGTACCTACTTTTCCTTTCTATACCCAATTCCTTCATTGGTTGTTTGCATTAGGGAGATGATAGTGTTGTACTACCTCTTTCTGTCACTGTCACTACCGTAGCCTCCCAGAGGCCAGACTATATGTACATATACACATAGTGCTATAACTCATAGTTATATATTGTGGATGGATGGATGGATCAAGTTCGATAAGATCATTAGGGAACAAGCTGTAGGTAATAAAGATCCAGGTGTATAAGCAAAGTTTGACTTTGAGACCACCACAGAAGTAGAGAAAATGACTCAAGGTGTATTTCTGATTTTAAGGCATAAGCTATATTTCTTTGCCTTATTTCATTCCTCTCCTGGTCTGTAATGAAGCACAAATGGTTCTAATGGTCAGAAAAGTTTGATAAATCTCCCTAAGCCTTAGACATTAAAATGCTTTTGAATTCAGCTTTAGCATAGAGAGGCATGGTACATGTCTGGGCTGGATATGACGACCTCAGTGAGGTATGAAGCTGCAAATACGGCGAGCACTCTTCTGTCCAAATGTTCATGGTCCTCTCATGAAACTCTAAAGATTTTTTAAGGACTTTGATCTTGGTGCTTCTGGAAAGAATTCTCAGTAGGTCTTGGATTTCAGTTTCTGACTTTATCTGGAGTTCTGATCTATGTTAGCTTATAAGGCTCATTTTTATAAATGATTAGCAGGACGCTCAGAGCATCACATGGAAATAGACAATATCTTTGGGAGAGCCATGCAGTCTTTGGAATAGGCTACTGACTTCAATATTGTAATTGAAAGACTCCAGTTAGACGACTTAGGGGCCAAGACTATTGGTAGTGGGATTTGGAAAATTCTTCCTGAACCAAGTCAAGTAATGTTGGATTCTTCTTTCCTGTTGCTTGTTATGTTTCCATTTCTAAAAGACTTTGTCATAAAAATAAGTCATTCTCCAGTGGGCGCCTCGGTGGCTCAGTTGGTTAGAAGTCCAATTCTTGGTTTCAGCTCAGGTCATGATCTCGGGTGGTGTGATGGAGTCCTGCTTTGGGCTCCCTGCTCAGCACTGAGTTTGCTTGAGATTTTCTCTCTCTCCCTCTGCTCCCCTGATTCATGCATTTGCTTGCTTGCACATTCCCCCACCCCAAAAAAAAGTCAGTCTCTGGGCACATGTACTAAGTGCTTAGTACTGTGCTAAGTATTTCATCTGCGTCAATTTACTACATAGTATAGGTATTCTCATTGTATGAGGAGTTAATGGAGTCTTCGTACATAACTTGCCCAAGGTAACAAACAGTAAAAAAAAAAAAAAAAAAAAGTCTTAGTTCTATTTGACGCTAGGGCTTATAATTTTATCAGTATACTTGGCCACCTCTGTTTTCTCAAAATGAGTTCTTGGACTTAAGGAGTCTACACACCTCTAGTGGTTAAGAACTATATTGTAGATTTAAAATAATATATTTTAAAAATATCCTTTCCCCATGAGTTGCCTAATGGAAGGAGGCTCTGAATTGGATTGTGCCACTAGTTACCCTCATTTACTCCAAATATCTTATTTCCTGGTTTTCCAGTCCTGCATACTTTGTGCTTGCTGTTTTTCCTCAGTAATTTCATACCCATTAGTATAGTTCCATATCCATTCTTCCAATAAATGTTTATTAAATGATTCATTTTATATTAGAATGTTCCCAAGAAACATTGATTTTTTTTTAAGATTTTATTTAAGAGGGAGAAAGTATGTGTATGTTAATGCTTGCAAAGAAGGCAGTTGGGGAGGGGCAGAGAGAAAGAGAGAGAGAATCCCTAGCAGAATTCACATTCAGTGGGAGCCCAGCAGGGAGCTCGGTCTCACAATCCTGAGATCATGAAATGAGCCAAAAACAATGGGTTCACTCAACCAACTAAGCCACCCAGGCACCCCTCATTTGTTTTTGTCTGGTGATTTTTTTTTTTCCACACTTAAAGAAATTAGAATATTGAACTTGGAGAAATCGGAGTGATAATGCCTGACGTAAGCAGATGATTGTATGATCTGTAGTGTATCAGTTGCCACTTACCTTTGAGTTAATAGACCATCAGAAATAACACAGAACAGTGGTCTTGAGATTAATGTGGGTAATGTGAAACTTCATACTACAACTGCCAGTGTTTTCTTTGGCCTTTAGAGATCTCTAATGTCTCTGTTAGACTACTCTAATACATCAATTTGTATAGAAGCAATGGATCTGAATTGGTCTACATAGCCCTATTAAAGTAGTGAATGTGTTTAGGGCATATTTGACATATTGTTTGACTAATGGGGATTTTTAAATGTAGTGCCAGAATCCTGTGAGATTCAACAGTGGTTTTCTCCTTTATCCCTCAGATTCTGAAGGTGGCCAAGGAAGAAATGAGCTATGGAGGGTGACAGTGTGTGTGTACCTAAGAGAACTATCAGTCTGCTTGATTTAAGATAGAAATTAAAAGTTAAATAAAAAGGTTAATAGCATTTATGGAACCTTTTAGTGTGAGATGACTGTTTTAAGCTTTCTTACAACTCTTTATTATAGGTTATCTTATAATCATTTTATAGATGAGTCTAAGCACAAAGATTAAATAACTCCATTCATGTAATTTCCAGATGTTTGGAATATGTATGCATACCATTTGATAAGAATGTCTCTGAATTACATCATATACTATATTTTATTTTTGATGCTTTCTTTCATTAATGCAAAATAGCTCCATATAGGCATTCATTAATCGAGTTTGCTAATTTAGTTTGTAAAATTTCAAAATATCATTGAATGTTTATCATAGTTGTCAAATTATACACCAATGTGAAAAATTTTAAAAAACTTCATTGAAAAAATACTTTTTTTTTTTATACATAGAGGTTCGGATTTCAAATAACAATGCTTCCTAAAAGTATTTAAAAATCCTCTTCATGTTAATCAGTGCTTTGTCATCTTGGGGGGAAAATACCTTAGCAAGACAAAAGTCGCCTAAATTGACTCCAGATTAGTTATCTAAATGTGTAATTGAAATTATATTTACATGTAGCCTACTTAAAGAATATTGGTATATTCATTAATGGCTATAATATTCCCAACAAAACAGACATGATGTTGGCCTTATATGCAGGGGAATTCCTAGGATGTAGATAAAAACAAAAGCAAAAATTACTCAAAACCAGTGAATAACCCCACCTGGCACAGAGCAGTTGTACAAACTGGAAAGGTATTATGTATGCATCCATTGTCATCTGAGCTAATTCCTTGGTCCTAAAACATTGGATTTCACTTCTGGTTATTAAAAAAAAAAAAAAAATTGAGTCCTCTGTGTTCAGAATCATGAAACTGGGTATCTACCCCAAAGATGAAGTGAAAAGAAGGGCCATATGTACCCCAGTGTTCATAGCAGCAATGTCCACAGTCGCCAAACTGAAAAGAGCCAAGATGCCCTTCAACATACAAATGGATAAAGATGTGGTCTATATATACAATGGATTAGAACGGATGAATACCCAACTTTTGTATCAACATGGATGGGACTGGAGATTATGCTGAGTTAAATAAGTCAAGCAGAGGAAGTCAATTATAAGGTTTCACTTGTGGAGCATAAGGAATAACATGGAGGACCTGAGAAGGAAAGGAAAAGTGAATTGGAAATAGGAGAAGGTGAACCATGAGAGACTATGGACTCTGATAAACAAACTGAGGGTTTTAGAGGAGAAGAGGTGGGGAGATATGTGAGCATGGTGGTAGTTATTAGAAAGGGCACATATTACATGGAGCACTGGGCATGGTACGTAAACAATCTTGGAATACTGAAAAAACTTAAGGGATTCAGAATGTAAGAATGAGCAAATAAATGGAGTCCCTATGTACAGTTACCCTGCATTATAGAACTTTTCATTCATACAAAGTGGTCTTAAAAATGTTGATCCTAAGCTATGGTATGTTTATTCCCTGTAACTTGATAGATTTTACAATTGTCATAAAAATGATCTTAAGCTAGGATTTCTTTAGGATGAGCAATTCAGCAGATACCCATTAACCTACCCTGTATCTGCAGGCTCCATGCCAAATATGGGTTGTCCATGGGTGGGCTGCAGTAGGACCACCTGGGACACTTAAAAACATATGCCTAGAATTTTCCCCCAGAGATGTTGATGCAGTAGGTCCAAAGTCATGCCATAGAATCTATATTCTCCTAGGTCTCCATGGTTAAGAATCAGTTTAGAAGAGTAGTTTTCACCTGGGGCAACATTTGGCAACGTCTGGAGCTTTTGGTTTTCACAACTGGAAAGGTGTATGGGCTGCTGGCATCTGGTAGGTAGAGGTCAAGGATGCTAAATCTTCCAGTGCACGAGACACAAATACTTGTACAAAGTATCCAACCTAAAATGTCAATAGTGCCAATACTGGTCTAGAGACTGCAAAGACTGATCTCTACAGAGTCCATAATTAGGGTGAATAAGGTACACAAAAATAACCTTTATGAATGAATAAAAAGTCACTACCTCAAAGAATCAAATACAGAATTGAGCAAAGTTTAAGTTCTTTACCTCAAGATTATTGGTTATTTTGTGGTATGACTAGAGACCTTCCAGTTAAAAGTCTGGGAATGAAATTTTAAAGAATTATCTGCAATTGATAGGATATCTGTAATGGGAGTTAGCTGGATAGATTATGCCTGTATTTGGAAAAATACGTTTAAAATTTTCTCCTGAGATATTAATAAGGAAAAGTTTATTAATAGATAACAACTTTTTTTAAGTACTAGTAATGAAGTGAAAATAGGACCATTTCTAGAAGTGCCATTCAAACAGAAGTAAATTAAAATCAGGGAAGAATTCACATGATATTCATGGTCTTGTCCCTTTTTTTTTTTCCTTTTTGCTCTTTAACATTCTTTCCTTAGTTTTAGATCATCCCTAGAGATACAAGTTCGTGTACAATAAATTACTGAAAGTTATTTTGGTTGCTGTCAGTGCAACCAAATTAGATTAATAATGAAACCAATTAAATCTGTAGATACCTCCACTGGCAGCAATAAACGTTTAATTTCTAGAGAGAAATAAGGTTAGCTGTGTTGAACACCTTTTCTAATCACAGTAATAATCAAATTTTCAAACATCGAGGGATTGTGCTATTTTGTTGAAAAATAAGCAACAGACTGACTTGATCAAAATAATAAAAGAATACATTTTTTTTTTTTAAAAGCGGTTTCCTGTATCTCTGATGATAACCAGTCAGCAGAAATGATGGAATGCCTCAGGCAAACAAAAGGCATGCCTCCCCTTGTACAAGAATGCACGGTCCCGTGTCGAGATGACTGCACCTTCACAGTTTGGTCCAAGTTTACACCCTGCTCCACAAATTGTGAAACAACCCGAAGTCGACGGCGACAGCTCACAGGTAGGATTTACCTTTCATTTCCTAGCTTCAGACAAGGGATGCACTCCTGAACCTGACAAAGAGAATGGAAGCTCCAGGAAAATGAGAAATTTTATCGAGTCTCTCCTTTTCCCAGCCCCTCCCTGACATTCTATATCTCCTGTGTCAGTTCCTGACACATAATGTGTACTAAATTAATACATGTGAAATAAATGATGTGAACCCTTCTACAGCTACGAAGTTCCTCTCTACATGGCTTTATAATCTTTACAGTGGCACATGGCAACATAGAACCCACTACCTTGGAGTAGTTAATGGCAAAGTTTCTGGTACTTGGTCATGCCAGGATCTTAGCAGGGTGATCTTAAAGATCACTAAAGATCTTAGTGATCTGTAAAACACCTGAAAGGCAGATCTAATCTAGAGCATTCTCTTTTGCCATTATTTTACAAGCAATTGGACGTCTTAGAATTTAGTTGTAAGATAAAAGTCAAATTACGTATGTACTGCTTTTGTGGTATATTATTTTTGCTGTGTTTATATCTATGCAATTTAGTGGAAATTAAAGCAATTAATAGTTGAATCAAGGTGCTGGAGCAATTTTTGCCTATAATGTACAAATAATTGATGCAGTGTAGTATAGTGTGTTTCTTGTCTAGATAAATATCCCATAATTTCTTCTAGTTGTATTTGAATATGCAGAAAACTTAATTTAGGTAATAAAGACCCAAAGGAAAAAATGCCAAAATAATCATTGGGATAATATAATTGTTGTTGACATTGAAGAATTAAGCACAGAAGACCATTTGTTCTTATAAGCAGTTTAAGAACTGATTCTCTTGGTTTCAAATTCCCCTTGTTTGAATGTATGGCTTACAAGATTGTTTTAAATTTAACTCTAATGGATTTACTTAATCGATGAGAGCCTGTAACAGGGTTTCTACACACAAATCAGAAGCCCATTCATGAGTAGGCAAGCTATAATCAAATAGAAACAGCAAAATATGCTGTACTTTGTGCTCTTTTCTACAATAATCTGTGCATACGGGACTTTGTGCAACATCACTTGTATTTCTAAGATGAAAAATGTTCTAGGGAATATAATGGGGTAGAATGTGTTTGACAGTAGTAATTTCAAGTTCAGCAGTAACAGTAAAACTTAGTGCACATTCATACATAAGGCTTCAGAAGCCATCATCGTGGCAATTCTCCATCTTTGAGATGAGATATTCCTTCAGAGGGAAAAGAAGGTTTTAATTACTGGCCAGTTTTCTTGAGAGTTTACTAATAATTCACGCCTGCAAGTTGAGAATGGAAATACAGAAAAACCTAGGATATTTATTGAACTAGTACAGTTTGTTAAGAATTGTCAAAACCAAATAAGCATTTGGCTTATTTAAAATACACTTTTAATGTAAATATTGGCAGTACCGTTGTACATTCTTCTGCAAACTCCATACCAAGAATTACTACTAAACTATTTTGAATTTTTCTAAATTATTGGTTATGCTTTTTGCTGGGTAATTGATCTTTGTCTTCATGTCTTGGACACACCAACAGATGAACTTTATGAAATGCATGAGTACTAGGAAAAACAATTCTGTATCATTGAGTGTATAGTAGGTAGTAGTGAATTGAAATTTTTTAAGACTTATTTTTATTGTACAATGTATTTCAGTCTCTCACATGTAATTTGGTGGTAAACTTAAGTAATCTCTAACATGAATGGTAGAAGGCATGGACTTAAGACTGTAAAACAGTGTGATTCTCTTCAACACAGACACACATAAACACATAGACAAAAATACAAGCCACTCCATGGACTAAGGGTTTATTTAGTGTGTTCTTTCTCTTTTCCATTTTTAACATGAGACTTTAATTCCATATCTGGATGTCCTGGGTGTTGTACCTAAACTAGATCATCACAGGTTTTGGATTGAAATGATAATTGTAGCAGTTGTTTGTAAGTGCTGAAAATAATCTATTGGTAATTTGTTTAGGTTATTAATATGTGAAATAACTGGATAAATAAAACACATTTAATACTTGTAGTTTTATTGAGGGAAGAGCAACAAATTTCTGTCTGACACAAGAGGGGGAAATGTCTTTACAGTTGTACTAGGGATTGGTTTTATTTTTGTTAGCTTGAGTTTTAGTAGTAAACTAGTTCTGAATCCAAAGTTTGTTTGTTTTTTTTAAAGATTTTATTTATTTGAGAGAGTGAGACAGAGCATGAGAGAGAAGGTCTGAGGAAGAAGCAGATTCCGCATGGAGCTGGGAGCCTGATGCGGGACTCGATCCCAGGACTCCAGGATCATGACCTGAGCCTAAGGCAGTTGTGTAACCAACTAAGCCACCCAGGCGCCCTGAATCCAAAGTTTAATACTGATTTTTCTTTTTTTACATAACTTGATCAAAGTAAAGAATGCTAATTTCTCATTTTGAGAACCATTTCTGTATTGATGTACGCAAATCCTTCTTCAAACAGTGATGTCCTCTATTTAAAGTTATCCCAAATACAGAGACTGCTTATATTTGTACAGAATACTTGTTCTGCTAGCAACTTTTGGTTGCCTTACAGATGAATATTTTTCCTCCTGTTTTTTGCTCACTTCTTTTGTCTTCCTTTTTACCCCCACCTCCCTTTTTAAAATCTCCTTAACATTTTTCTTGACCACATATGCATGCTATGCCTTAGGAATACTACTAGGGAATAGACATTCTAATTTAAGAGTTTACAGTGTAATGGACTATAGAGATTTTATTACAATTAAAATACAATATAGAATTTATGACAGTGGCTGTTGTCTTAGTGCTACATTAAAGTCTTAACTGCTGCTGTAACAAATTACTACAAAATTGGTGGCTTTTAAAACAACACAAATCTATGATCTAGTCATGTAGGTCTAAAACTTCAGTTTCACAAGGCTGAAAATAAGATGTTGGTGGAACTGTATGCCTTTCTGGAGGCTCTAGGGGAAATCTTATTTTTTCTTCCCCCAAGCTTCTAGAGGCTATCCATATTTAGCTCATGACTCTTCTTCCATCCTGAAGTTCAGTAACGTTGTGTCTATTCTCTTAGGAAAGGTTCTCTAATTTTAAGACCATGTGATTAGATTGGACCCACCCAGAAAATCCAGAATAATCTCTCAGGGCCCATAATTCTAGTCATATCCACAAAGTCCATTTTGCCATCTAAGGTAACATAATTACAGGTTCCAAGAACTGGGGAGTGAACATACTTGGAAAGGCAGTTTGTGATGGGCAGAATAAGGAAAGTACAGAAGAGTACCTTTTCCATACCTGAGATGAAGAGTCTCAAGAATGGCTTTCTGGCAAGGCTATTGTCTGAATTTGTACTTTAAGAACAAGTAGGCATTAACTGGACCATGGAGGGAGGTTGGAACTTAAGAAAACCTCTAATGCAAAGGCCAGAAACAGATGAATAACTTCCAGAAACTGAAAGATGGGCAGTATGCCTAGCTTGTAACATGCTAGAGGCAGAATGGCACAACATAGGTAGGAGGCAAGTCCTAATGGTCTCGGTACTGTGGAGCCATAATGACCGTAGCAAGGGGTCTAGACTTCATTCCATGAACTATGGTAAGTCAGTGAAGAGTTTTAAGTAAATGAATGATGTGATCAGATTTCCATCTTTGTGAGCTGCTGCTTGTTGCAGTATGGGGAGAAGATTGAAAGGAATGTGAAGTACAATGGCAATAAAATACTAGGTGTTGTGGGGATTAAGTTGGAAATTTGGAGATGGACTACATATGGGTGGTATTAGTCAGAATGGCAACAAGGACTGATTCAAGAGATAGTCATTTAAAATGACCTCCATCATTAAACAGACGGATGCAGGTAGTACAACAGAATTCAAGTGTGACATCTTAGATTTTGACTTGGTTTTGTTGATACAATTGGGAAATGAAGATAAAGGCCCAGGTGTGAAGAGGTTGAGTATGGATTTTACCAGGTTGAGTTTGATGGGCCCTTGAGGTTCTAGTCTGTGGCTTAGAAGCTTGAGCAAGAAATCTAGAAGGGAGATGATAAGAATTTGAGATACATAGAGTCCTTTAAACTCATGAGTGAAGAAAACGGATCAGAAAAGAGAACTGAGGGCAGTGCCCTGAGAAAGCCCATTAGTTAAGAGATGTAGAGAGAGGAGAAATAATGCAACCAACAAACAAATGCAATTTTCCTAGACGAATAGCAGGGGTGAGGGACAAAAAGGTAAGGTACAGTGGAATTTGGGAAGGCTGTTTCAACAGTGATGGGGTGATCAACATTCTGAACAATTACTGAATGATTAAGTCTGAGGGATAAAGTAGAAAGATATTCCAGGGCTTCATTTATCAGTCAATGGTAGTTTAAAGAAATAGGTAGAGTCTGAATCCAGGCTTAAATGAGTTGAGAATAGAAATTGAATAGATGGAGACAACAGTTTTTTAGGGACATTTAAGAAGCACCAGAGACTTTGTTATGCTAAGTGCCAGTAGGAAGGAACCAGCCACCACGCATAGACCTATCTTTCAACCTGTAAATTCTCACAGCCATGAAGGCTGTGTTTCTCAAACATTTTCTCATTAAGTGCTCCTAATCGTAAAGGCGAGTGAATACATCTTACTAGAGAGAGTGGCATGGCTGAAGCTCCTGCAAGATCATTTCGGACCCTGCAGGAATCCTTATTTATTGTGGTCATAAGCAACATGTCAGACCATAGAGCCAACCATCCAGGCAGCAACTATCAAACTGTGTACAAATTCTTTGACAATGAGATAATATCTCATGCATCAGCTTGAATCAAGCATTTCTGAAACACCTATAAATACTGGGAGTAAGACCAATAAAGCAGCCTACTTGATTTTTTTTTTTTTTTTAATAACCAGCCAAGACTCTAGCTGGTGATGACTTATTAATGAAACAAAATATAATTAGATCTATTAGAAAACTTTTAGGAATCTAATGGGAGTGTGTTGGCAGGAAAGTTGAATCAAGTGACATGCTGACTTGAAATCCCATTAAACATGATTACCAAGTACTCAGCAGTGGGAAATGATTCTGCATTCTCATTACTCAAAGACAGGATCACAGCTAAAAGGTCCATCAAAGTCAATTGGTTAAGGTAAAGTCATATTCTAGAATACTTAAAAAGGTTTTTCAAAGTGGAAGCTATAACTTTTTCTCATATTAAATTACCCAACAGTATTTGAGCATTTATTTCCTTTTATTGTGTCAGCATTTGTGAGCTGCCTGATGGCAAGGACCAAAATAAGTTCGACTTTGTCTGCCGCACCCACCCTGAGTGGCACCTAGCCTCACTCCAGGGCCATTGGATGGGAGGATATCCTTTTGTTCTTTGAATAAATAAACTATTTCCAAAACACATCAAAAAGACAGGATGTTACTATTTCCAGTGTTTTGTTGGTTTCCCCGGAAACCACTAATTTCAAGGAAAACAGACAAGGTAATCTGTTCTTACCAACAAGTTGTAGGGAAAATCAAATAAATGAAAACTTTCCAGCTGTTGAATCACTGCAGCAAACATCTTCTAGTTTCTTTTTTTTTTTGCCACTATTCAATGTAAACCATTTTTAATTTTTTTTCCAAATAAACTTTTTAAAAATTTTATTTGGCGGAGTATAAGCCAGGGGGATGGGGGTACAGCAGGCAGAGGGAGAGGGAGAAACAGGCTCCCTGCTGAGCAAGGAGCCTGATGTAGAGCTTGATCCCAGTAGAAGGCAAATGCTTAACTCATCGAGCCAGCTAGGCACCCCTCAAATTTAATTTCGCAGTTGCTTTGAGAATTACTTCCATTGTCCTAGGATTTGTTTTCATGGCAAAAAAAAGTGGGGTGCGGAGATGGGCAGGGGAAGGCCATATTTTATTTGACGTTTAGTAAATAAACACTAGTAAAGACAATAATGTGACTTTTAACAAAACAGATTGGAAATTAATATATCAATGTCTGTTTTTGCAAAAGGGAAAAGCAGGAAGAAAGAGAAATGCCAGGACTCTGAGCTGTACCCTCTCATAGAAACAGAACTATGCCCTTGCAATGTATTTACATCTCAGCCTTATGGAAACTGGTCAGATTGCATTCTTCCAGAAGGCAGAAGAGAGTCTCAACGGGGATATCGGGTACAAGGAGACAGCAAAGAATGTGGAAAAGGCCTGCGCTTTCGAGCAATAGCCTGCTTTGATAAGAATGGAAGACCTGTTGACCCCTCCCACTGCGGCAGCTCTGGTAAGAAGATGGATGAGGAGGAACAGATGGGAATATACACATACAGCTGGGAGGTATATCCAAGGTCTAGAATTGGTACTCTGTTCTATAATATTTCTTGCAGTTCTCCTTTGTTAATAACACACCTTTCATAAAATGTAGGCATTTGGAATGCACATGTCCATATTTGACTGGTTATTTGGAACGTGATTATTCTGGATCTTTGACTCACCTCACTCTACTTGACCTTTGGCCACCTGGTTAAGTGTGGATGAGTGCGGTTGCTTTACTTTATTGGAAAAGCCGTATCTAATACAAAAAATACTTTGTGGTGGTTTTTGGTGCTCTGATCATACACATAGAAAGCATCAGGCCTTGAATTTTTTCTAAGGTAATTGACAAATTATCAATGAAAACGTTGGCTTAAAATGTGTTGCAATGCACTATATAAGTATACCCAAACTAATAGAATAAAACTGTAGAAAAAAGTCATCTGGGAGAATTTTGTGAGCTGTTAATCAGGGAGAAGTCTGCCTTTTTTGAACCTTGGGAGAATTTGAAAGATAGGAGTAAATGGAGAAAAGAGTGAGATTCAGTATAGTCAGGATAAATGTTGATGGGGGATGCTGAGGCTAATGATTACAATGGAGCTTAATGAATTTCATAACTCTAGTTTGTGGCTTATTTTTTTTTTAAGACCAAAATGATTAGGAATTTTACAGAGCATGTAAAAGAGTTCATGTTTGGCAAACTCTGGGAAACAAAAAGATTTTGGTCTCTATTGTCAAAGTCTTGTGTTCTGATAAGCTTTCTCAATAATAATAATGGTAAGTTGATTTCAATTCTGTTACAGAAGTCAGGTAAGTGACAGTTTGTCTAAGATATGTCTGTATCATGTGAATGCAACCTAAGGCTTAATAACCTTTTAATTGGTGATATCATTGTTCTGCTTCCTGGATTACTCTGTAAAATTTTCTTCAGTGATTTCACTCAAACATTATACACCTCAGAAGCAAGTTGTGGACCCATTTCATGGAAACCAAAACTGATTGACTTTAATTTTTGTTTTTCGGTTTTTATATATGTATTGGCTCATTTTCTAAAAGTAGATTTTCCCTTTTTCCCATTGAAATATGTTTGATTTATAATGTATAAATTTAAGGTTACAACATGTCAGTATGTGAAGGATGACATCTGAATTTTGACCAACTATATTGATTCTAGAGAAGGCTTTAGATAGCACGGACATATTAACAAAATGCTTCTGAACCACGAACACAGGTTATTTTCCATATGTTGTATCTACTTCAATTTTTTTCAAGTAAATTTTGTAGTTTTCATTGTACACATCTTTCACTTGGTTAAATTCATTACTACATATTGTTTTGGTGCTATGGCAAATGGGATAGTTTTATTTTTCAGATGCTTCAAGATTAGTGTATAGTTACATAAATAATTTCTGTAGGTTGATGTTTTTTATATCTTGGAATTTTACTGAAATTGGTTAGTTTCAACACATTTTTTGGTGGAGTCTGACATTTTCCATACACAAATTACAAATGCAAATAGTGACAATTTTACTTATTTCTTTCTGATTTGGATGCCATTTTTCTGGTTTTGCTTAATTTCTCCAGCTGGGAATTGCAGTACCATATTGAATAAGAGAGGTGACAGTGGGCAATCTTGTCTTTTTCCTGTTAAAATGAAAGCTTTCAGTTTTACTTGAGGAAACCATATTCTTATGTTAGATGGAATGTTTTACATATGTCAAGTCTATTTGCTTTAAAGTATAGTTCAATTCTAGCATTTCCTTGTTTTGTTTTTGGTTTTTTTTTGTTTTTGTTTTTTTAAAGGTTTTATTTATTTGACAGAGAGAAACACAGCGAGAGAGGGAACACAAGCAGAGGGAATGGTAGCGGGAGAAGCAGGCTTCCTGCAGAGCAGAGAGCCCGATGTGGGGCTCGATCCCAGGCCCCTGGGATCTGACCTGGGCCGAAGGCAAACGCTTAACGACTGAGCCACCCAGGCGCCCTTGTTTTTGTTTTTTTTTCCTGTTTGGGTGATCTATCCATTACTGACAGTGTGATGTTGAACTCCCCTACTGTTACTATATAATTGTCTATTTCTCTCTTCACATTTGTTAGTATTTACTTAATACATTTAGGGGATCTAATAGTGGATGTGTATACATTAATGACGGTTACATCTTATATTGACTCTCTTATTATATAATCTTGGTTTCTTTTTTGTGTTTGTTTTTGGCCTGGAGTCTATTTTGTCAATTACTATTCCTGCTTTCTTTTCATTTCTACATGCATGAGGTGTATTCTTCTATCCCTTCAAAATTTGAGTGTATGAGTGCCTTTACAGGTGAAATGAGTCTCCTGTCAGCTCTATCCAGCCATTCTGTGCCTTTTGATTGGTGAATTCAACCCATTTGTACTTAGAATGATTATTGATATGTAAGGACTTATTACTGCCATTTTATTTGCCTTCTCGTTCTTGTATATCTCTAGGGTATTTTTCTTTTTTCTGCCTACCCTTATAAATTTGTACTTTTCTACAGCGATATGCTCTGTCTCCCTCTTTTTTATGTTGATCAATCTGCTCCGGATTTTGGCTTTTCAGTTAAGATGAAGCTTACTTAAAACTTCTCAAGATACTACTGTCCGTTTTGTGCTGATATAGTCTCCATTTGCCTATATTCTCTACCCTTTTACCCCTCCTTTGTATATATCTGATGTCAGTCTACCTCTTTTATCCTTTATGCTCTTCAACAAATTACAGTCACTATGATTATTTTTAATACTCCTTAAATTTATACTATAGTTCAGTGGTTAACACACATTCTAGCAGAGTTTGTTTTCTATTTTCAACTTTATCAAACTGTTTTGTACTTGATATGTTTTCCTGTCTTTGATTAGCATCCTTTTATCCCAAATGCCTTTCAGCACTTTTTGCAAGTCTGTTGGTGAACTCCTTCAACTTTTCTTAATTTAAGAACACCTTTATTGCTCCCTCCTATCTGAAAGACAACTTATGGATCAGGTGTTCTTGGCTAGCAGTTTCTATCTTTCAACACTGGGTGTGTCATCTGTGTGTCATGTACTCTCTCCTGGCCTGTAGAGTTTCTGCTTAGAAATCTGTTGATGGCCTAATGGGGTTCTTTTGTAAGTAACTGCTTTCCCCTGGTTGTCTTTCAGATTCTCTACCATTAACTTTTTTTTTTTTTTTTTTTAACTGCTCCAGTGTAATGTGCCTTGGAAAGGTATTTTTGCATTGAGATAATGGAGTCTTCTATCAGCTTCCTGGATATGTATATTGAAGTCCTTCCTTAGGTTTGGAAAGTTCTCAATTTTTGTGTCTTTAAACTCTGCCTAATTTTGCCATTCTCCTTCTGTACACCAATTTTATATGTTCTGATCAAATCTAAAGCTATCACAGTTTTTTACCTTTTTTCTGTTTTCTTTTCTTTTTTCTTAGCAACACAGTGAACATGTGCTCACACTGAGGAGAGGAGGGGCAGAGGGATAGAGAATCCAAAGCAGCTCCACACCCAGTGCAGAGCCCAGTGTGGCGCTCTGTTTCACAACCCTAAGATGATGACCTGAGCCAAAATCAAGAGTCAGACGCTTAACCAGCTGAGGCACCCAGGCACCTCTTAAGTTTTTACTTAAATTCCAGTTAACATACAGTGTAATACTATTCTCAGGTATATAATTAGTGATTATTTTTTTTTTAACACTTCCATACAGTACCCAGTGCTCATTACAAGTTCAATCCTTAATCCCGATCATCTATTTAACCCATCCCCCACCCACCTCCCCTCTGGTAACCACCAGTGTGTTCTCTATAGTTAAGAGTGTGTTCCTTGGTTTGCCTCCCTCTTCTCTCCTTTTTTCCCCTTTTTCTTACTTGTTTTGTTTCTTAAATTCCACATATGAATGAAGTCACATGGTATTTGTCTTTTTCTGACTTATTTTGCTTATTGTAATACTCTCTAGCTCCATCCATGTCATTGCAAATGGAAGAGTAACATTCCATTATACACAAACTCATACATGCATACCACAGTTTCCTTATCTATTCATGAATTCATGGACCTTTGGGCCACTTCTATAATTTGGCTATTGTTGATAATGCTGCTATAAACACTGGGGGCATGTATTCCCCTGAGTTAGTATTTTTGTATTCTTTAGGTAAACACCTAGTAGTGTGATTGCCAGATTGTAGGGTAGTTCTATTAACTTTTTGAGGAACCTCCATATGGTTTTCGAGAGTGGCTGTATCAGTTAGCATTCCTCCTAACATCAAGAGGATTCCCCTCTTTCCACATCCTTGTCAACACCTATTCTGTTGTTCATTTAGTCATTCTGACAGGTATAAGGTGCTAATTCATAGCTTTGATTTGTATTTCCCTGATGGTGAGTGGGGTTGAACATCTTTGCATGCTTCTATAAGCCATTTGGATGTCTGTTCATGTCTTCAGCCCATTTTTCAATTACTCATTTTTTGGATGTTGTGTTTGAGAAGTTATTTATATTTTGGATACTAACTCTTTCTCAGATATGTCATTTGCAAATATGTTCTCCCATTCTGAAGACGGCCCTTAGTTGTGTTGTTTCCTTAACTGTGCAGAAGCTTTTTACCTCGATAAAGTCCCAATAGCTCATTTTTGCTTTTGTTTCTCTTGCCTGAGGAGACATAGCTAGAAAGAAGTTTCTATGGTCAATGTCAAAGAAGTTACTGTCTATGATTTCTTCTAGGATTTTTATCGTTTCAGGTCTCACATTTAGGTCTTTAATCCATTTTGAACTTAGCTTAGTGTATGGTGTAAGATTGTGGTCCAATTTCCTTCTTTTGCATGTTGCTGTTCAGTTTTCCCCACAGTATTTGTGGAAGAGATTGTTGTTTTCGCATTAGATATTTTTCTTGCTTTATTAAAGATTAACTGACCGTATAGTTACAGGTTCGTTCTGAGTTTTCTATTCTGTTCTATTGGTTTATGTGTCTGTTTTGTGACCAGTACCTTTTGGTCTTGATGACTACAGCTTTGTAATATAACTTGAAGTCTGGAATTGTGATGACTCCAGCTTCACTTTTCTTTTTCAAAATTGCTTTCGCTATTCAGGGTCTTATGTGGTTCCATACAAATTTTAGGATTGTTTACTCAGGCTCTGTGAAAAATGCTGGTGGTATTTTGATATGGATTGCATTAAATGTGTAGATTGCTTTGGGATAGTATAGACATTTTAAGAATATCTGTTGACCAATGTGTGACCATCGAATGCCACTCCATTTCTTGGTATTGTCTTCAACTTCTTTCATAAGTGTTCTGCAGTTTTCAGAGTACAGGTCTTTCACTTATTTGGTTAGGTTTATTCCTATGTATCTCACTGTTCTGTAACTGTACATGGGATTGATTCCTTAGTTTCTCTGCATTATCGATGTAGAATTGAGACTGTACGTTGATTTTTGTATCCTGCAACTTAACTGAATCTATATCAGTCTAGGAGTGTTTTGGTGGAGTCTTTCAGGTTTTCTATATAGAGTATAATGTCATCAGCAAATAGTGAAAGTTTGACTTCTTCCTTGCTGATTTGAATGCCTTTTATTTCTTTTTATTGTCTGATGGCTATAGCTAGAAGTTCCAGTACTATGTTAAATAAAAGTGGTACGAGTGCACACTCCTATTTTGTTCCTGGCTGTAGAAGAAAAGCCGTTTTTCCCCATTAAGGATGATGTAGCTGTGGGTTTTTCATACATTGCCTTTAGTATGTTGAAGTATGTTCTCTCTCAACCTACACTGTTTGAGGGTTTTTATCATGAATGGGTATTGTAGAAAAAGCATCTGACAAAGTACATCTATTGAACCATTTGGTTACTTTTGGAGGTACATGTTAACTAGAAATCTGGATCCTGTGGTGGAATATTCCAAGGCACTTCTGTTACAGTTGTCCAGTTACTAAAAGGGGAGAAAAGAGAGGAATGACTCATACTGTAATCATGCTGAGGTCACCGACATACTGATTTAGTCATTCATTTGATCAAAACCTGTATATTGAACACCAGCTATGTACCTGATCTTCTATAATTTGGGTGCACATTTAAGGTGAAGTAGAATATTCAGGAAGTTTGTCTAGTTTCTAGTCTAGTTGTCTAGTGTCTAGTTTATTTAGAAATAAAAGGAATATCGGGTATTTATTAGCTCTTTGGATGCTGAATATAAAATCTTTAAATAAACTTCAGGGAAGTCCTTGCTGAAGTGACAAAAATTTGAGATGTGAAGTATGAGAAAGAGGCAACCACATGAAAAGTACATACTAGATCATCTCAGGTAGTGGAATAAGTATGTTTTAAAGAGGAAAGTAGGAAAGAAGTTCTGCAGCAAAACAGGAAGCTCTGTGGTTTGAATATAGGGAGTGAGAGAATTCTGTGAAATGAGGTTGAACAAGTAGGCAGAATCTTGTGGAACAAAGCAAGGAGTATGGATCTAATTTAACTATAGTCATATGTGAAAAGAAAGGTAATATAATCCAAGTTTAAAACAATACAGGTTAGTTTCAGACATACAGCATAATGATTCAGTATTTGTATATATGGTAAAATTGGAGCAACTAGTCAAAAACATCTATTAACTTACATTGTTAAAATTCTTGTGATAAGTTTTAAGACTTAGAACTTTCAAATGTACAAAATAATTAATCTATTGTATATTACATCCCCTGACTTATTTATACCTGGAAGTTAGTACCTTTTTACCCATTTGCCCACTTCCAATTCCCTACCTCTGACAACCACCAGTCTGTTTCTTATGTCTATGAGTTGAATTTTGTGCGCGTACGTGCGTGTGTGTGTGTGTGTGTGTGTGTGTGTGTGTGTAGTTTTCTCCCCACGTATAAGTGAGCTCATACAGTATTTGTCCTTATCTCTTAAGGACAAATTTTTCACTTAGTATAATGACCTCAAGGTCTATCTGTGTTGTCACAAATGGCATGATTTTTTTTATGCTGGGTGATACTCTGTTGTACATTTTATTATGTTGTATTTGTCTACTGTCAGTGGACACTTACATTGTTTTGCTATTGGAAATACTGCTACAGTGAACATGGGGATACACATATCTTTTGAAGTTAGTGTTTTCTTTTTTCCCAAGATAAATATTAGAAGTGGAATTGCTGAATCATATGATAGTTCTGTTTTTAATTTCCTGAGGACCATTGATACTGTTTTCAGTAATGGCTGAACCAATTTACATTCTTAACAACAGTGCACAAGTGTTCTTCGTGCCATCCTTGCCAATACTTGTTATTTCTTGTCTTTTTGGTAATAACCATTCTAAGAGATGTGAGGTAGTATCTTCTTGTGGCTATGATTTGCATTTCTAGATAATGAGTGATGTTGAGTATCTTTTCATGTATTTGTTGGCCATCTGTCTGTCTGAAAAAAGTATTCAGCTCGTCTGCCCACATCCTAATCATGGGTTTTGGGATTTTCTTTTCCTTTCTCTCTCTCTCTCTCTCTCTCTCTCTCTGTGTGTGTGTGTGTGTGTGTGTGTGTGTGTGTGTGTTTTTGGGGGTTGTTTTGCTACTGAGTTGTACAAATTCTCTGTTTTGGTTATTAACCTATCAGATCATATCAGATTATGATTTGCAAGTACTTTCTCCATATTAACCCATCAAATCATATCAGATATGATTGGCAAATACTTTCTCCCATTCTATAGGTTCTTTCTATTTTGTTGATCATTTTCTTTGCTTTGCAGAAGTCTTCGTTAGCTTGAGGTAGTCCCAGTACTTCCTTTTTGCTTCTATTGCTTTTTCTTGTGTCAAATCCAAAAAATCATTGCCAGGACTGATGTATAGAAGCTTACCACCTATTTTCTTCTAGGAATTTTATGTTTCCAGTTTTTACCTATTTAAGTCTTTACTCCATTTTGAGTTAATTTTTATGGAGGTGTAAGATAGTGGTCCAATTTCATTCTTTTCATGTGGCTGTCCGGGTTCCCCAACAGTATTTATTAGAGACTATTCTTTCCCCATTGTATATTCTTGGTTCCTTTGTCATAAATTGACTGTATAGGTGTGGGTTTATTTCTGGACTACCTGTTCTGTTACATGGATGAGTCTATTTCTAAAGCCACGATCATACCACTATCATTAGCTTTGTAGTATAGTTTGACATTAAGCATGATAGCTGTTTGTTCTTTCTCAAAATTGCTTTGTCTGTTGGGCATGTTTGTGATTCAGTAGAAATTTTAGGATTTTGTTTTATTTCTTTGAAAAACACCGTTGGAATTTTGGTAAGGATACAATGAATATGTAGATTCTTATTAGCATGGATATGGAAATAGCAGTTCTGGTCCAGCACAGAACATCTTTCCATTTATTCAATTTTTTTAATCCGTGTTTTTTTTTTTTCTAAAGATTTTAATTTATTTGACAGATCACAAGTAGGCAGAGAAGCAGGCAGAGAGAGGGGGAAGCAGGCTCTCTGCTGAGCAGAGAGCCCGATGCGGGGCTCGATCCCAGGACCCTGAGACCATGACCTGAGCTGAAGGCAGAGGCTTTAACCCACTGAGCCACCCAGGCGCCCCTAATCCATGTTATATAGTTTTCAGTTCATAGGTCTTTATTCTCCTTGGTTAAATTCCTAGGTTTTGATTGTTTTGATGAAATTATAAATGGAATTGTTCACTTAATTTCTCTTTCTGGTAGTTATGTGTGTGTGTGTGTGTATGCAACTAACTGATAGTAGTTCTATATATTGGATTTCTTGTATCCTGCAAGTTCACCAGATTTATTAGTTCTTAGAATTTTTTATGTTGAGTCTTTAGAGTTTCCTTACATAAAATCCTGCATCTACAAATAGTGACAGTTTTCTTTTCAATTTGGATGCCTTTTATTTCTTGTTAGCTCTGGCTAGGACTTCTAATACTATGTTGAATAAAAATAGTAAGAGTGGGCATCCTGTCTTGTTACTGATCTTTGAACAATTTCCAGCTTTTTATCATTAGGTATGATGTAGCAATAAGCTTATCATATACGGCTTGTATTATCTTAAGGTGTGTTCTCTCTGTACACACTTTGAGAGTTTTTATCAGTGGATGTCATATTCCCTCAAATGCTTTTTCTGCATCTATTGAGATCATATGCTTTTTATCTTTGGTTTTGTTAATATGGTGTATCACCTTGATTATGTGGATGTTAACCAATCCTCTCATTCCTGGAAAGAGTGTGACTTAATCGTGGTGTATGATTCTTTTACTGTATTGTTGAATTCAGTTTGCCAATATTTTGAGGATTTTTTTTTTGCATCTATGATTATGAGATTTTTATATATATACACATATATATGTGTATATGTTTATTTATTTATTTTTTGGGTTGCCCTTACCTTGTTTTAAGATCAGGGTAATGCTGGCCTTGTAAAATAAGTTTGGAAGTCCCTCGTCTGTCTTTTTGAAAGAATTAGAGAAGCATGGGTATTCTTTTTTGTATGTTTGGTAGAATTCACCCATGAAACGATCTGGTCCTGAGCTTTTGTTTGCTGGGAGTTTTTTGATAACTGAATTTCCTTACCTATAATTGATCAGACTTCCTACTTCTTTGTGATTCAGTATTGGTAGTTTGTGTGTTTCTAGAAATTTATTCATTTCTTGTATCTTGTCCAATTTGTTGGCATATAATTGTTCATAGTAGTCTCTTAAGATCCTTTGTATTTCCATGATATCAGTTAATGTTTCCCCTTCCATTTCTTATTTTGAGTCCTGTCTTTTTCTTGGTGAGTGTAGCTAAAGGTTTATTAATTTTGTTTCTCTTTCCAAAGAACTGGCTGTAGGTTTCTTGAATCTCCAGTTGTCTTTTGAGTCTCTATTTGATTTATTCCTGTTCTGGTCTTTGTTATATTCTTCCCTCTAACTTTAGACTTGATTTTTCTAATTTCGTGGGGTGTAAAATTAGGTTATTAGATTTTTCTTGTTCACTGAAGTGGACATTAACCACTATGAACTTTCCTCTTAGAGCTACTTGAGCTGCATCTCTTCAGTTTTCCTATGGGTATTTCCACTTTCATTGAATCAGTATTTTTTTAATTTCTCTTTATTCCTTCTTGGACCTACTAGTTTTTCAGTAGCATGTCCTCTAACGTCCACATATTTTTCGATTTTCCAGTTTTCTTCTTATAACTTGTAGTTTTATACAACACTTGTGTTTGAGAAAAATGCTTGATGTGATTTCAGTATTTTTAGTAAAAGTTGTTTTGTGGCCTAACATATGATTTATCCTGGAGAATATTCTATGTGCCCTTGAGAAAAATGTGTATTGTGTTGCTTTTGGATACAAGATTCTGTATATGTCTATAAATTCCATCATGTCTAACAAGTCTAATGACAATATCTCCTTATTGATTTTCTGTCTGGATTCCCTATCAATTGATATAAATATAGCATTAAAATTTATTAGTGTACTGCTGGAAAATTCTCCCCTTATTTCTGTTTTTCTTGATAAATCTAGGTGCTACTTTGTTGTACATGTTATAAATCCTCCTATATTGACCCTTTTATCATTATATGACCTTCTTTTTCCCTTAAAATCACCTTTTCTTTTACAAAAACCATTTAAGAAATCTATACCATGTACAGACTGACTTCAAAGGATCAAGGATGCATTGGAGATGACTGCAGTAGTCATGGTATAAGACAGGATTTTAGGTTAAACGAGGATGATAGCAATAAAGAAATAACAAAAAAGTAGTTTTAAAATGAACTTTTGAGGTAAACTTGGCAAATTTATTGTAAATGCCAGTCATCTTTTTTTATCTTACTGATCAGTGATTTTTCATGTCTTTATTTTTTCTTTTGTTCATTATTTTTTTAAAAATTTTTATTAACATATAATGTATTATTTGTCCCAGGGTACATGTCTGTGAATCATCAGGCTTACACATTTCACAGCACTTACCATAGCACATACCCTCTCCAATGTCCATAACCCAGCCACCCTATCCCTACCCCCACACCTCCCAGCCACCCTTAGTTCATTTCGTGAGTTTAGGAGTGTCTTATGGGACGTTGCCCATCCCATCTTGTTTTATTTCTCTCCCCACACCCCCCCAACCCCCCCCTCAGATTCTTCATATCAGAGAGATCATGTGATAATTGTCTTTCTCTGACTGACTTATTTCATTTAGCATAATACCCTCCAGTTCCATCCATTTCGTTGCAAATGGTAAGATTTTGTTTCTCTTGATGGCTGCATATGTGTGTATATATATATACCACATCTTCTTTATCCATTCATCTATCGATGGACACCTAGGTTCTTTCCATAGTTTGGCTATTGTGGACACTGCTGCTATAAACATTCAGGTGCACGTGCCCCTTGGGATCACTACATTTTTATCTTTAGGGTAAATACCCAGTAGTGCAATTGCTGGGTCATGTCTTTTTAATTTAGAAAGTTCTGGTTAAAGAGTGCATCTTTGAGAAAGAGGAGATGTAACTGAATTTGCAGAACAACAGCAAAAGCTATTAGAGAATCTAATATTTTTATGAAATAGTGCTTTGATCAAGATTTACCATAGATGCATAGCCTTTATATTTGTGTTAAGATAATTTTATAGTACATCTTTGAAAAGATTTTTAAAAAGAGTAAGTGGCAATACTTCATTTTGTCTCTAGTAAAGAGACAAACCCCCATCAAGGCAGGGTGGTGAGAGTCAACAGCACCATTAAAAACATAGGTTTGGTTTTGTTTCATTGTAATCTGAATTCACTCATTATGAAAAATTCTGACTTCATGTATGAACAGGGCACAGAGCAGTAACCTGAATCTTGCTGTTCTAAGAACAGTGAAGACTTTAAACTTTTTTGCTCTTACATGGATTTGTCTTTATGCATCTTTGAGACCTAAACAGAATTCCCCAGAATTATACCAGAAATTTCTTAGTGAGGGTAATTATTCCTCATGCTGAGGTGTCCTGTGTGGACCTTGGTGGTAATTATAGCTATAGACAATACAATGTAGTAAATTCTCTATTCTCATAGATACCATGGATGATTCAGACCACAGATAATCTCAGCCAAGTCTATTTGACTTTATGAACAGCACTACGGAGCTAACAGTAAAACTGCATTTTAATTTTTAAAAATTAAGGAATTTCTCTTTATGTACTGTCAGTAGTTGTTCCTGTTGAGTCCCATCATGGTTTAATGCCAAAGTATATAATTTCCCAAGTTTGGACAACAGGCCAGAGGTTGCCTGGGATTACCTAGTTCTTACAACAAAATAGCATGTGCTAAAAGTAATATAGTTGAGGTGAGTTATTTCCAAGTATGTTTCTTATCCCACTGGTAATTAGTCTAAGAACAGGACATAAGAGCATACAAGGCTTTCTTTTCTCTGTTGCGCTATCTTCATCCTTCCTTTCAGTGAATTCTCTGAGAGGAATTACAGAAAGATTGGATCTGAAAAATTAGTCCACTTCATTACTTCCTATGCTCCTTACTGGTCTTTATTTGTCTTCATAGTCCACTTAATCACCAACCTAAATATTATATATTCACTTAAAAATGGCTTATCTCTTTCCTAGCAGTACATAATGAAGTTTCAAGAGAAATTGCTGCTTTTTTGCTTTTTTTTTTTTTTAACTAAATACACAACACCAACACTATTGCCCAAAAGTTAGTAAGTTTTCCAGATTTTTGAATATAGGACTGAATCCTCAAGTCTTCATAATGCTTAATTTTCTCAAGTAGTTTTCAATCTTTTCCTTGTATCCTTCTGTCTAATAATCCTGGTAGATGTTCAAGTATTTTGCCTTGACCTATCCATCTGACATCCATTAACCAGGAGCCATCAGCCATCATACTAAAAAGCAGGTGTGACCATGCCAGTGCTCTGCCTGTACTCTTTCTTGTTCTCTTCTTCACACCTCCTAAAGAGAACAGGACAGCTCCTAAAGAGGGCATGACAGAATGTCCATGATTAGTCTACCTGGCCTGGTCTTTCTCATTTCAGGAGACTCTTTGCTCTTTGGATTAAGACCAAGTGCTGTCTACTCCAGGAAGTATTTCCCCTGTTTCCACTCTCACGAGAGGTGAGGGGATCATTCTGAGGATTACCATGATTCTTTGTAATTCTTTCCATGACTGTATTTACTTTTTTTTTTGTCCATGTAGATTTTTTTTCTCTCATTAAAATTAAAGCTCATTGGAATTCAGGACTAAATCACGTTCATTTCTTCATCCTCAATTTGTAACAGGGTCTGGCTCATCAAGGCTATCAGTATAGATTCACTGAATGAATGGAAAGACTAGTGTAGACATGACATGAGTCAACACACATAAGCCTTTATAGAAGTCCTGAGATGTGTGTATGTCTGTGCATTTGTGTTTTAATAGATCTTTAGGTACAAGAGCTACATAAAATGAACATAGATCCATAGAGAAGTCAGCTAGGCTATACATGGTCAAAGACTACTACTGCTTTACTTTGCCCTTGATCTGCAGTTGGGGATTAGAGGAAATGAAGTTCTATTGCTGTAGTTGGACAAACAATGTTTTTCAAAGAATGGGGGAACATAGAAAAAGATTTCCAAGTGATCCAATGATAGCTATGTACAATTTTAATTCATCAAACTGAAAAATAATGTAATCTGTTTTATAGCTGATTCTAGATGAATAGGCAAATAATTATTTTTATTAATAATTCATCCAGAGATAAGAGCATTTTAAGTTTAACTATTAAACAATTTTATTAACTTGCTCTCATATATAAAGAGGTATGGATAGCAAACAAAGCCAAAAAAAAAAAAAAAAACCTAAAAAATCATTGATTTAAAGAACAATGTTTCACATATTTGCCATTACTGGAAAAATTAATCCAATTGTAATTGATTTAGAAAGCTCATATCTATCTGTAGGTATTCAATTTAAAATACTGAAAAATTTGTTAAAACTACATATAGACAAGCTTATTTTGCCAAATGACTAGTTTCCTTTGTCCTCTATCTACATCTTTGTTTCATGTGACTGTGAAAAGCTCTACAAATCATTACTCAAGGAAGAATTAAGAGTGCCTGTTTTGGGAAAACTTAAATTTGACAAGATGAAATTGTATTTTTTTTGTTTTAATAGTGTTGTTTAACAAAAATGCATCAAGTATTGCTGTTTTAGAGATGTTTCACACTTCTACCCTTAAGTTTCCATCTCAGTTGTTTTCTCCTTTTGTTTTGCAAACCACTTCTCTTTTGCCTAAATTGACTCTAGTGGTTGCCTATCCACCATCTTCACTGGATTCTTCCTTCCATCACCTTTTTTCTCTCATTTCTAGAGGCATCTTTCCCAAAGACAAGTGGAATTACCACTTTCCTAGGTTGACACTGGTTTAAAACCTGTGGCCCAGATGCCTTAGCACAACCAAGGCCCCTTATGGTTTTACCTTTTTTTAATCTCTGAAGCCTTACCCCTCATCCTTCTTATGTTTCAATTCCAGATTTCTCAGGTTCTTGTACATCTCAACACCTACAGCACTCTCCTAGGACTTTTGCCTTTTGTACCTCTACATTTTATCTCTGCTATGACTAATTTTTCTGCTTTACAACCTGATTCTCTGCTTAACTTCTAATAACCTTTCCAGACATGCATCAGAAACCACCTCCTCTAGAAGACCACAGGCTGACTCACCAGTCCACCCTCCCCCAACCCCTAGAACCCAATAAGAGCTCAGATTATCTGTGTTGTCTCTTACATGCTTCTCACATTTCAGCTACTTTATTGCTAGTTGATCCTGCCAGAGGCTGATAGGTGCTTCTCGAGGGAGGGACTGTCTACTCTGTCACTTTCCTCACCTACATCCGACAAAGAGCACATCATACATACTGAATAAATAATAAAACATGTTGTAAATCCATACTTATGTGTAAAGAATTTTAATGTACATGTGTTTCTTATGAATGCCGTAAGAAAACTACAAACTTGATGACTTAAAACCTTTATTCTCTCACAGTTACAGAAATGAGAATTCCAAAATCAGTTTCCCTGGGTCAAAATTAAGGTCTCATCAGGGCCATGCTCCATTGAAAGGCTCCAGGAGAGAATGTAATTCCTTGCTGTTGGCAGTTCCTAAAGCTGCATTCCTTGGCTAACAGCCTCTTCCTGAGTCTTCAGAGCCAGCGGCATAGCTCTTGGCTTCATTGTCTCCTTGCCTCCTTATTGTGTGTCAAATCTCCTACATCCCTCTTAAAAGGACATTTAGGGTTATCTAGTCTGTGCTAATGATCCAGAAAAATTTTCCCATTCCAATATTGGTAACTTAGTCACAACCGCAAAGTACAGACTTTGACATACAAGGTAACATTCACATTCTAGAGATTAAAACTAGGATATCATTGGGGCCATTATTCAGCCTACAACAGTATGTTACAGCTGTTAAATTTTTGAAACTTAAAGATGTTCAAATTAAAAATCGGAAATGTCTCAAGGAAACATTCGCCTAGGGTTATGTTCTTTATTTCTTCATGTGTATAGTGTCTAGTGCCTACACAAGGGGATTTATATGAAACCACAATCTGGAAAAATATTTGGCAAAATAGAATGCGGAAATGTTTAAAAAAAAATGGGGCTTTCGGTTATTTCCTTGAAAGACAATATATGGAATTCGTATTTCCAATCACTTTTTTGTGGTTTTGTTCGTTTCAGGGTATAGGGGATCCATTTCTGTCCAGGTCCTACATTGTTTATTTCTTTTTATTTTCTAATTTTGACGTTTAACAAGTAATGGAGACCAAGTCTTACTGATGACCTCTCATTTGAAGAGAGGAGTCTACTACTAAAAATGTTTGAGGAACTCCTAGTCTAAGAATTCAACCAATGAACCACTGTTCCAATGCAGCCCTTCATTCATATATGTATTTATTCTTTTAATGAACATCAATGAAACATTTAGGTTATATCAGGCTTTTTTCTATGTAACAGTATATAAAGATAATTGGAGATACTCAATCTAATGCAAGACTGTTTGGGGCACTTCCAAATTTGGTATTATCTCCCTTCTCTGAATCAACACCCTTGATTTTTTTGAATTACAAAGAAACAAAAATTTCAGGACATCAACCAGTCTATCAAAGGAGTGGGGAAGAGACCTCTCTCGTGTCTCTTATAAGGGCATTAATCTCATTATGAGGATCCCACCCTCATGACTTCCTCTAAGCCTAATTACCTCCCACATAACCATCATTTTGGGGGTTAGGGCTTCAATATCTGAATTTTAGGGGAACAGAATTCTTACTATAGCAGACTGCTAATGAACTTAGTTTTCTTGGGGGGGGGGGTGACAATAGTATTTTAAAATTGTGGAAATAGTTGTATAACTCTGAATATCCTAAAAATTATGCACTTTGATGTGTGAATTATATCTCAAAAAGTTAAAAGTAAACTTTAAAAGTTATAAAAAAATAATAAAATAAAATTAAAGAAAATAAGTTAATGAGGAATTCATAATTCAAAAGATCTGATACAAAACATATGTATTGCATGTGCATGTCCATGCACACGTGTATATAAATGTGTATACATACACATATTAGCACCTATCTAAAACATTGGCACTAGGAATTCTGACTCACTTTGAGGATTTTCCTGAGACTATTTCAATGAGAATAGACTTGGAGGGGCTCCTGGGTGGCTCAGTGGGTTAAGTGTCCAACTCTTGATTTCAGCTCAGGTCATGATCTTTGGGTTGTGAAACCAAGCCTAATGTTGGGCTCCATGCTCAGCAGGGAGTCTGCTTTAGATTCTCTATCCTTTTCTCTCTCTCCTCTCTGCCCCATCTCCAAATAAACTTATCTTTTTTTATAAAGTACACTTGTAAATAAGTAAACTTTATTAAGTACAGAATGTACCAGAAGAGATATATGAACAAAGTGTTTGAGGAAGTCTGTGATAAACTAATTCTGGGATGATTTCAGTAATGTGTTTCAGGAGAAAGGAGATTGGAACTGGGTCTTAAAGGAGTAAAGTGGGCATTGTGGTTTGGTTAAGGCGACTAATTCTGTGTGACCAGGATATAGGTAGGTGTTACAAGATGCAGTTGGAAATAAAAGTTAGGATTAATTTGTGTAGGAACTAAAGTAGTAGAAAGACTGTTCTTCAGGGTACTGTTTGTAATGTTTGAAATTTTGTTTTAAAAGTTGGAACTTTTAAGGGATATGTATCCATCAAAGTTCCATTGTTAACTAAAATTTTTATGATCAAATTTAAATATGTATCAACATAAAACAATCTTCTTATGTTCATGGGACAGAAGCTATATAAAGCTGAAAGAGATGTAAAATTTTAAATGTTAAAATTTGAAATCTGTTCCCTAAGATATACCCCCAGTGTTAAAGGACCATAGCTACACCTATATGACAGCTTTAGGGCTCAACTGTTTCACTACAGGGGTTCATATACCCATAATGTTGACTTAGGACACACTCATCAGTGGTTAATGTTCCCAACAGTTGCCCTATATGTAAAATTGCTTGAGGATAAGTGAAACCAAGAGACCTTGTTCTGACCCTAACTCTCCCACTGGTTTCGCAAATCTCTAACTGTCAAGACATTGCTGCTTTAGAAATACGGTTGTTAACGAGGGCTGTGATAGGAGTCCAAATTTATTTTGGAAAGATCATTCTGGCTTCAAGTTGGAGGCTGTGGATTTAGATAAAGGAAAAAGTAAAGGTAGAGAAACCAATTGGAAGAGGATTGTAATAGCCCCTGTGAGAATGAAAAAAGGTGGACGCCGTAGGGGAGCACAGGGAAGAAAGTGCCTGAGAGTCCGAGGAAAAAGCAGTGGTGAGAGGTGGAGAAACAGTGCAATTAGCAGTACCATTGAAAACTGGGTCAGGGATGGGTGGAGACACTGGCAGGGGTAGGATACAAACTTGAGAGTGGAAAGTGGACAACTCAGTTTCAATTTGTGAGCTGAGCAGAACAATTAAAGATGTTAAAATAACTGAAAATATTTTAAGCCAGGAGAAAAATCCCAAATTATGGGTCTGGGATATAAATACTGGCTTAGTTTTAGGTGGCAAGGTAGGTGATAAGGGTGATGTTGAAAATAGGAGGAAATTATCTTGAACAGAACACTTAAGCCATCTTTCTTAGTTGGGATGGAGAGAGAAGAGTCTTCTACCTTCTGCTTAAACCTCATTGACTAGAAACTCTCCTACAACAGTCAGCTGAACAGCTGTAAAACTGGAAAGATCTTTTTAAAATCTAAATGGAGCTCCCTGTACTCATTGGTTCCAAATTAACTTTATTCAATTTCAAAAATATGAATATACTCTCCCTTTGTGTGTCTGTCTCTACACACACAAACACACACACACACTATATTGTGTGTATGTATCTCTCCTATGTTTATAAGTTTATAAACATTTTATTTTCCAGGCTAAATATGGTGTTTTATACTCTATCTCCTATGCAATATCTAGCTCTTGATTACTGTGCTCATTTTTCTCCAATATGTTTCTATTTGGCAGTAAGCTCTTAAATGATGGTAAAAGGAACATGGTGTGCCAATGTCACTTTCAACCACACATTTCACATACCATCTGTTGCAACCATACTGGACTTCATACTGGACTTCATCCCACTGCTTCCCACGCACCTTCTGCCCTTGAATGACTCCTTCCTTTGCCTATTATGTTCCTTCCTCAGTCTTGTCTTTTCAAGGTGTTTCTCTTTATGATGAACTTCCATTCATCTTTTGAACCCTCAAGTCCATTTCTTCAAAGAGCATTTTCCCCAATCTTAATAGACCAGTTCTGTATTCTTACAGAAATATGATCATACTTCCATGTAAAACATGAGATATATAATAGATTATATCTCTTTACACGTTTTGTTCCCTTTCCAAATTTAGTATCCACTTCTTAGCTCATTAATTTATTAATGCAGGACCTATTTGTTGAACACCTAGTCTGCATCCAGCCCTATGCTACACCTTGTTTATGTAGTGTTAGACAAAACTTGCTTTCATGGGCCTTGTAGTCTAGTTATTGACATATATTAAGAACATATATGCACAGGAAATATAATTTCAAGTCATCCTAAGTGCTAAGACAAAATTGATCAGGGAACAGAGTAAGAGGGGACATCATTTAAAATGGGTAATCAGACAAGGCCACTCTAAGAAAGAAAATACAATCTACAAAGTAAAGGATGAGTAGATGTTTAATAGGCAAAGAACAGTCTTTCAGCCAAAAGAGAAGCTCAGTGTTTCTTGAATAAATAGGAGTACAATATCCTCGATATTATATTGTATTTACCCATATTCTCTGGGCTATTTAAATAGTATTTTGGGCATGTTTTGTTAATCATCTTAAATACTTCCCAGTAGATGAAGTTTACATTAAAATAAATGAAATGTTTAATTTGTGTGGTGGCTACTGATGAATTTTCAGTTTGTAGCCAAATCAGGTTCCCTTGTTTTTTTTGGGAACCACTATGAAGTTTTTTATTCCCCCATTCTGAGTATGTTCAGTTGCCTTTTGGGTACCATAATGCAGAACTTTGCTTTTTCCTATCTTCTTTCTCCTATTCTTAGTTGTAGCTCATTACTCCAGCTTGTTAGGCACTCTGAATCTTGATTCTGACATCCAACATATTAGCTATAACTCTCAGCTTTATATCATCCCAAAATTTGATAAGCATGCCATCTGTGTCTTTATCGAAGTTGTTAATCAAAATGTTGAGCTAAAAGGACCAAGCATTTTCCCTTCAGCATTCAGCCTGGAAAATAAAATGTTTATAAATTCATAAATGTGGGGGATATTATATTGAATTATATATATTATACTGAATATATATATATACATATATATAATTTTCCAGATTTGTTGAAATACTTTTATGTAGACAACATTTTAGATTTTTTAATTGAATAAAGTTAATTTGGAACCAGTGAGTAGAGGAAGCTCCATTTAGATTTTAAAAAGATTTTTCCAGTTTTACAGCTGTTCAGCTGACTGTTGGAGGATAGTTTCTAGTCAATGAGGAGGTTTAAGCAGAAGGTGACTCTTCTCTCATCATTCCAAATTAAAATGATGGCTTAGCATTCTATCCAAGATAACCTCTTCCTGTTATCAACATCACCCTTATCATCTACCTTACCACCTAAATCTATGCCAGTATTTATATCCCAGACCTATCATTAACGATTTTTCTCCTGACTTCAAATATGCTGTTATTTTAAGATCTTTAATTGTTCTGCTCAGTTCACAAACTGTCTGAAACTGAGTTCTCCACTTTTCAGTCTCACGTCTGTGTTATACCCTCGCCAGGGTCCCCATCCATCCCTGACCCAGTTTTCAAGTGTTCCTGATTCTACCCTGTTTCTTCTCACATCTCTTATCCTCACATCTAAGACTTTTAGGTTCCGGGAGCAGCAATTCCAGATCTCTCATCAGCTATATTCCTTCCCACTGATGTCATCAGTGAAAGTTTCAATCTATAAGTTCTAACAATTTTTCCTGGGTATTGGAGCCATGCCTAAGAGAGATGAAGAGTAAGATACTGGCTTTTCAAGTCTATGCTATGTGTTAGGCACTCTGTCTGGGGGCCTTGCCTACATTATTTCATAACTTCTGTTTATACAGAGTATAATCTCAGGGCCCACTGAGCCCACTCTTGATATAGTATCACACTGGAGGAAATTCGAGTATTTTAAATCTTTTCAGATTCTCCATGGGATACAGAGAGGTAGAACCATGGGTCATCATCCACAAATTTCAAGTGTACTGTTTTTCCCATTGCTGCCCCACCCAATGTCTACTGCAGGACTTTGGGCAGGAGAAAAATAACAGGTGTCTTGAAGGTTATTACAGTTTTTTGTCTCCTTGTGTTTAATGTCTAAAGTAGAACTAAAGTGCTTTATTGTATGTGTTCTCAGGAAATTTTCTCTTTTGAATACCCACTCAAACTGATATATTATCAGGCTATTTTTAATTTTAAAGAACTAGGAAAAACTTAAGTAACCCCAGGCATTGGGGTCCATTGTTAGACACATGAGGAGTGAAGGACGCAAAGAGAACTTCCTCTGCCTCAGAAGGAAACACAAATGAGTCCTGGGTCTCTCCTTTACTTCTCCCTGCTATGTGTCTGGGTCGTTGGGTCTCTTGAGTCTTGCCTGACAGCCTAGACGTTTCTCCCCTATCTCCTCCACTGTCTGTGTCTCATATTTAAAATACCTACAGGATCTGATGGAGGTGCACATTCTCATTCTCAGTCCATGCACATATCTCTCTGATTCTTAATTCAGTTTCATAATTTCCCCTTTCGCTCTCTATCCCCAATCCTATTAGCTTCCCTCATATTTAATTTATAACCATCTAATCCACCCTGCATGTGTTGATCCTAAAGTATATGTATTCCTAAAGTATAAATATATGTAATTAGCTTGTGTTTTGTTTACATTTATAATATACATCCATCTCATTTTCACCTTTACTAGAATATAATTGATAAATATAAATTGTATGTATCTAAGTTGTATAATTTGATGTTTGGATATATGTGTTCATTGAGAAATTCACCCCAATCAAGCTAGTTAACACGTTTATCACATAGTTACCTTTTTTTTTTTTAATGTGGTGAGAATAATTAGAATCTACCCTCTTAGCAAAATTCAAGTATATGATACAGTACGGTTCACTGTGGTCACCATACTGTACGTTAGATTTCCATAACTTGTTAATCTTCTACAACTAAAACTTTCTACCTTGGACCAGCATCTGCCCATTTCATCTACCAACTTCTGGTAACCACCACTCTGCTGTGCTTCTGAGTTCAACTATTTTAGATCCTGTGTATAGGCAAAATCATGTAGTATTGTCTTTCTGTGCCTGGTTTGTTTCACTTAGCAAAACAGCCTCCAAGTTCATTCATGTTGTTGTAAATGGTGAGATTTCCTTCCTTAAGAATGAATCTTATTTCATTATATAGAAATGGCATACTTTCTTTATGCATCAACATGTAGGTTGTTTCCACATCTGAACTATTGTGAATAGTGTTGTAATGAACATGAAAGTGTAGATATCTCTCTACTGATTTAATTTCCTTTGCATATTTATTCAGTAGAGGGATTGCTGAATCATTGGGTAGTTGTATTCCAATTTTTTTCCTGATAAACATGGCTAATACTTAGCATTTACAACAGGGTATACCTGGCTTTAAATGCTCTATTAGCTCATTCTATTTTTACATCAATGTTATCAGTTATTTATTACCATGTTAGATATGGGGATTAAGGAATAGAAAGGTTGTATAAGATTGCCCAACTAGTAACGTGAGATCTTGTTTTCTCATCCATGCAGTTTGATTCCAGAGTGTATCTCTTAATATATTAACTGCCTCCATTCTTCCTTTTATAGATTTGTTTATTCCTTTAGGGACACTGCATAATATTCCATTGTTTACACATATATAACATTTTATATTTCTTGTACAATACTAGTAATTATCCAGGCTTCATTCCAGTTTGGGCCAAATAACTAAGGCTGTTGTAAATAGTTTTATCATGGTACTTTATGCTACAAAATGAATATTAGGTAGCTAGTGAGAAAGTATAAGTACAATTTACCTCCCTCCCAAAAAAATTAAGAACATTGACCAAAAAATGAAAAATATGCCAAAAATCAATAGTTGGTAGCCTTTGAACGGTGAGAATATTTTCTTCCTCAAACTCTTTTCTCTTTTTGCTTTCGGTTTTCTGTATCTCTGCATTAAGACTTATACTCTTTACAGCCCTTATTAGCTTTTGAGTCTCATATGTAGAATCAAAGCCAGAGAGTAATTTTTACCTCTATAGTCTGTATATTGTGTCTCTGATTTTTGCATCAGTCCCAGTATGGATTGGTTTTCCCTGATCATTTCTAACAAATGAAAAATAAGAATTCAATGCCTTAAAATACCTTAGTTGGCACTACTACAATTCTCTTGAGTAATAAGACTTGAGGATTTTATCTGTCTCTATCTGAATCATCTTTGGGGACATCAGAAGGATGACTATAGTACTCTTTAACTTCAGATGAAATAATTCATTGAACCAGAGCTATACTCCAAATATACACAGCTATAGGCTCTGCCTCCTTCCTAAACTGATAATGATAGTAAAAAGATACCTAAAAAGCTAAGCTGAGTATGGACTGCATGAAGTAAAAATAAAGGAAGCTGTACTAAGTGCTTCCTGAATTGGATCTTCACTTCATCGAATTACCACATAGTGAGCATTTTGAGGTTACGGAATCTCATGCACCTTAAATGCCAATGGAGAGACATGAAAACAACAGATTAGGGAAGTTCCATAAGTTACATCAAGGAACTTGGACTCTAATAGATGAACAGGGAAGAGGGACCATGAAAGGAGGAATGCGAATGGTAGCAGCGATAATGAATTCATTGTATTTTTAAAGTCTGGAACTTCATCCCCATCTTTATGTGCCTTCAAGCTCTGTTCAGTATTTTAATATGGCTGCTTTAATTAGCACATAACTATTCTTGCCAAATACCACAACTCGTCATTACTTGTTCTATGTGTTTGATCAAAATTCACTCAAGCTCTCTTTCCATTCCTGCACACCCCAGAGGTTTTGGCTTTACCAAGAACATATCATTCTTGAAGACTCAAAATGTTGAATCTTTCCTTGTAAGGGATTTCCCAAGCTGAATTGTCTTCCTGCTTCCCATACCCATTGCATACACTTAAGATGATGTTACACTTTGTTTGCTGGAGAATAATAAGTAATAGCAATAGCAAACTTCGTATCCCAGATCCTCCTATTTACAGTTCTTTGAAGTTGTAATAATTAACTGCATTTTGCAGATGAGAAAAATCAAGTCTTGAAAATGGTCACCAATAAGAAGTGGCCTGCTTGATGCTGAACTAAGGTCTTTCTCATTTTCAAGCCCATGCTATTATGTGCCATGGTACTTTGTCTCTCTCATAGAGACAGCTAACTCGGAGGACTTGCTTGTGTGGGCAACACTACTTGGAGCTACTACTTAGAGCTCTCATTCAATTCTCATATGCAGTGAGAATTGTCATTCCCATCTTAAAAACCAGAATTTGCAAACCTCTTTTTACAAAGGTCCAGATAGCAAATATTCTGACTTTGTACATCATACCATCTCTGTTGCAATTAGTTACCTCTGCTCTTAGTGCAAAAACCACTATAGGCAGCACTTAAATGGATATGGTTATGTTCTAGCAAATTGTATTTAGAAAACAGGCAGAGGCTGGACTTGACCTGCAAGCCATGGTTTGCCAATTTATATTATGGATGATAAGATTGAAATTCATATCAAAGTGGAACATAGGCCCAGGCCTTGGTTTGATCTTAAAGGCCGGGATCTCATCCATGTGTTTTATTGTCTTCCTTATTATGGTCTTTATTCCTCACTCCAGTGGGTTATGTCCCCCCAAAAGATATGTTTAAGTCTTACACTTTTTATGAATGTGAACTTACTTGGAAATAGTGTCTTTGTGGATGAAATGAAGAAAATTGAGATGAGATTATCTTGAGTTTAGTGAGAATTCTAAATCCAGTGACTGGCACCCCTATAAGAAAAAGGAGAGGGAGTTGTGAGACACAGCGATATGTAGGGAAGATGACCGTGCGAAGAGAAGGCAGGAGTTGGAAGCATTCTGCCACAAGCCAAGCGTTAGGACATTCCTAGGAAACTAATAAACTCTCCCTCTTTATTTCTTTGTTTTCTCTTCAGAGGCATATTTCGGGTCACTCTTCAGACTTTTTCCTGGTTTAAAAGGCCCTCTTTTTTCATGAGTTGGAATTGTCCACAGTTCCTCGACAGCATTAGTATAACCAGAAGATTATTGACTATTTCCGTTTTATTAGAGGAAAACAAAAATCTCACTTCCCTCCACAATTTTTTTCCTTTAGTTGGCATATTATTAAATAAAATCATAAGATGGCTTTTTGTTTATAGGAGATTAAAAAAAGCCTGTATCTCTGGATTAGATGATACATAATCCATTAGGAAACAAATTTATTGGTAAGTGAAACAAAGTCACCATTACCAGCTTACAGTATAAATCAAGGCAGGGAGTCATATTTAATTTTACACCCTGGCAATATTTCAAAGTTTTTTTTACAGTAACTTGCAAGAAGTTAATGTACTGTGAATTCATTCCAGTACATTGATTTCTGCATTAGCTCAGTGAAACATGCAGTTCTTTGGCAAAAGCAAACTATTGGAGGTAAATTTTCTTCATCATGTACTCCGTGATTTAGAATTTATAATAACATGTTTCATTGTTTGTGAATACAAATCATTGGATGACCCAAAATTCCAACAAAGAACAGCTTCATTTTTTCATCTCTGAAGTTTGTTGCATGTGCACCTTGTCACTTACAAGCTTTGTTCTGTGCCACAGAGACTAGAGAAGGTTGGCTCTGAATGGAGAACACCTTCTTCCATATCATTTTAGGTATTCATGCTGTTCTAGGTATTTTTGATGTCTCTTGCCAAAACTTTTAAGAATTACGTTTAGTAACTGTGTGAGTAATATACAAGGTACTGATGGTAGTGGAACTCAAATCCCCTAATGAAACATACACTCTAGGGACTCTTTCTTGTATGGGTCTCTTCCAAGGTAGGGGTTTCTAGCTAGAGTCCTCATAGATGCCCTCGTGTAATGAGTAGGGTGATTCATGGGCTTCTTCATCTTCTATTTTCCCTACAATGCCAGCAGCCTCACTTCATCTGTTTTCATATTGAAATTGTGAGTTTAATTTTGCCTTAGTTGAGGGGAAATCCTTGGTTTAGAAATTTAGACTATCACTCCAAGGGACTGTAGAGAAATGGTAAGGCATATTACACCTGAAGAGGCTCTGCTATTTGGTTTCAGCCAATTAATCCCATGCTGGAATGAGGATCCAGATATTCTCAGATCTTCCACATTTTCCAGAGAAGCTGGAAATCTTTAGTTTCATATAAAATCCCGCAATATTGAACTTAGTTTCAAAATAGATACATAAATAAGAAAATAGACAAATGAAATATGCTGGCCTAATAATATGTATGAACATAGAGCTTTCTTTTGGGACCTACAAGATGAAGCAAAAAGGACACTTCTAAGCTCTGAATCCCATGGGACACTTAGAAGCATCTATCTCATAAACTGGTCATTGCTGATGGTTATAATTTGTTATATTAAACCTGTTGTAACAGTTGGGAAATGAAACTTCTATTTAAAGAACTGGTTCATTGGTCATTTTGAAGATAATCATTTCCGTTTAGACTGTATATTAGCCATGTGTACATGTCAGAGCTAGTTAATTATAAGTAATAGTTGTACTTCCTTATATTATTCTCTAACAACATATATAAGTAAATGTAATCCATATCTATTATACTTAATGGTCTCTTAGCCTAAGTCCTAGCCATTTGTCACTTAAGTTCTGAATTTTCAAATCACCTTTTAAGAAGGTACCCTGTTCTCGTGATGCCTTTTCTTCAATAGCACACCTCAATTAATACCACAGTTCTTAATCAACTTTTAAGTCCTCCATCATGACCTTCCAATATAGCTCCACCTGATGTAGCCAATAATACATTTCTTCCCAATCTCACATTGTCATAAAGAAGATTTCTCCATTGACTTGTGGACATTTTAGGTCCATTTGCATCTTTTCGGTTTAATTTGTGGTATCTCTCCTGCCTGGACTGCTTTTTTATCAAAGTTTTGCCATACTTTAGGGGTTATTTAAAGTTAAGCCATGATCTATTTAGTACGTTAAACATGCTTTGGGACATAAATACAGGGGCTGAGCAGACACGAATGGATAAGAAGATATTAGAGACATGGAGTCAGTTATGGGGCCATTATAATAGTCCAGGTGGGAGATAATGAGTGTCTGGCCTTGGCTGGTGGCAGACTTGGAAAGACAGAGATGGACTCAAACAACTGATTTACTGATGCAGTACAGAATTTCTCATTTTGTCAATGTTAGCCTAGCTTTTAATTTATATGAAAATGACTTGGAATGGAAAGTGGCACCCAAATTTGAGAATTATTACACTGTAATTTTTTTTTTTTACTGAAGCATCTTTACAGAATTATATTCTCCATCAATTACTAGCACCAAAAAACAGGACAATGAGAAAACATTTTTACATTGCTATACAGCTTTTAGTGGTGGTAAAATATTACCATGTCATTTATGCTGTATGTTAATTTTTTTCCACAACAGCCTACTTATGTTTTTTGACCTTACAGTGTAAAAGGGGGTTAGAAAGGATGAGTATTGTTGCATTTTTATTTTCATATGAGGAGACTGAACTATTAGGATTTAATATTTTATTACAGATCACATAAGGTTAGACCCTGATTTATAATCCATATTGGTAGTCCTTTTTTTAAATAATAAATTATAAATTTTCCTGAATTACATATCTATAGGCTCAACCTTTTCAAGGTCATTTTCTCATTTGATGCTGTTGCCTTTCAAAGTGGTTAGCTAACTGCTGATATGGCCTAATTTTATTTTCTTAGGACATTATAGGTTTTCAAAATGTTCTAAATATTTGTTCATGGGACTTGACTCTTTATCTTCTGGAAGATACATTTTGTTAATCCAAGATAGATCCATCAGGATGAGATAGATTATGGTACAATAACAAATGCAACTGGTATTTCAAGATCACAGTGGTTAAAAGTCATAAAGATCACTTAGATCTTTACAGATCACATGTCTGTCTCCTGTTGGCTAGGGGCTTTGCTTTACTCCAGAACCCTAGCTATGGAGCTGCCACTATGTAACATTTTTGGTTCCTGTGGCATGAGGGAAAGAAAGAGTATGCAAAGTATACTTGGGTTCTTAGGAATTTAACCTAGAAGTGATATGTTTCACTTCTCATGTTTCATTGGCTAAAGTAAATAAAAGATCACACCTAACTTCAAGGATCAGGGAGCATGACCTAAAATATTTGGGCAATAGTATTGATGAATACAAGACATCTTCTCAAATCAGCTTTCAGGATTTTTTTTTTTTTTTTTTTTTTTTTTAAGAAATGTAAGGTAGAGAATTTTTGGTGTGATGCAAGTCAAGATTTTTCAGGGCAAGGAGATGTGTTTTGCAATCTCTTGCAGCCACCATTTTTAAGAATTACTCAGTAATTCTAGTTTGTCCACAGTCTGTATGCTTTTGTAGTGTTTCAGATGTCAAGTTCATTATGTGGCTAAAGCATTCAGTCACTAAATGTAACAGCATTTATTTGCAGTATTGATAGCAACTGCTTTAGTATACTGTCTTAATTGAACAGTTCAGATTGTTCTGTGTCTAGTGTTCATTTGTCCCTAATGTCCTCGATGTCTTCTAAAAGAGAAAAATTTCTTTTGGCTGCCTGGAGGTACTTGGCACAAGGTCATTAATGTGAGACTTTGTCTATATGAACAACTGGAAATACCATCTTGATTAAATTTCTTAGACAATTGAATTTAAAAAAAATCAGTTATTTGTATTATTTTGGTTGATTAAATTAACACTGGTATATTTAGTTTTAGCAGGTGAACCATCTCAAGCAGTCAAAAACCTGTCTACCACAAATTATGCCAGTATTTTCACATAAAGTATTCAAAAAGTAAAGCTAGGATGTGCATTTGTTATACCTCCTATTGTGTTAAAAATTTCTGTATGTTATTTGTGTCACATAATTTAAGTAGTTAATCATATACCATTTGTTTTTCTCATTTATAAGACTGATGTCTTCCAAGATATGAATTTCTTTAAGGGCATGGTTGATTTTTCTAGTTTGTTACTCTAGCACTAAAGAGAACATTCTGGGTCTGTATAGTGATTTTTTTTTTAATTGCCAGTGAGCTAAGTCACTCAGTCAAGTCTTGGTTAAAGTTCCCTTTCTATTTCTGAGCAGTTTATAAAATGAAGCTGTTGGCCTCCATGGCTTTGAATAGCCCATCTCCATCTAAAAGGACACCAGTAAGTTATATTTGTAATTAAAGAAACTAGTTGATATTTAAATGATTGTTTTCTGGGAGATATAATAATTATGCTATGAAGTATTTGAGTTTTGTTTTTAAGATTTTGTCAAGAGAGTGAGCACACAAGAAGGGGAGGCAGCAGGCAGGGGTAGAAGCAGGCTCCCTGCTTTTGTAGGACTTGATCCCAGGACTCGGGGATCATGACCTGAGCTGAAAGCAGATGCTTAAGTGACTGAGCTACTCACACATCCTGAAATACTTGAGTTTTAAAGAGTCTGGGAAAAGTGTTTTTAAAGATTTTATTTATTTGACAGATCACAAGTAGGCACAGAGGTGGAAGCAGGCTCCTCGCTGAGCACAGAGCCCGATGTGGGGCTCAATCCCAAGACCCTGAGATCATGACCTGAGCCAAAGGCTTTAAACCAGTTGAACCACCCAGACACTCCTAAGAAAACTCTTTGGTCAACATGATTGTTTGAATATTGTGTAACTTCCAATTAACTGCATTTTGGGTATCTGACCAGGCTGTCAGTCCAAAGAAGATGCTTTGTTATTTACAGTACCATAACCATCATTTTATAAGGTTTAACACTAGAGAGGCTTTCTGATGTCCTAAAAGGTCATATGCAGAAAAGATACTAGAGAGAACTTTTCAAAAAAAAAAAAAAAAAAACTCTCTCGTTTAAATATTTCTGAGGCTTTCCAACTTTCCCATCTCAGACCCCACAGAGGCCTAAACAAAGTTGGCACCATCTTTGAAAGAAATGTAGCTGCTATTCCGGAGCAGTTCTAGGTCAAAATAGAAATTCCCCAAAGCAAGCTGATAATCCTACTGAGTTTCATCTATATTTCCACATAGTAATGGATTGAGATTCCATTTATCGTTTTAAAGATTTATTTATTTTGAAGAGAGTGAGAGAGCTCGCTCGCATAGGGGAGGGACAGAGAAACAGAGGGAGTGAGAGAGAGAGTTTGAAGTAGACTCAGTATAGACCCCAACATGGGGTTCGAACTCATGACCCTGAGATCAGGACCTGAGCCGAAACCAAGAGTCCAAAGTTGAACCAACTGTGGCGACCCAGGGGCCCCTGGATTGAGATTTTAAATAAATGTTTAATAGGGTCTGTTCTTCCCTTGAGAACAATGACAAAGTACTGATCCACTTTACCAAGTTGTTGTTCTTGAAACATTGTCAAAATGTTTACCATCATGTTTCTGTTCACTTCCCCTGAAAAAATACTTTAAGCTACTTTGATTTAAATCATTAGATACTTTTCAGTATGGTGTATTACTAGGTAAATAGTACTAAAATATGTAGATCAAAACAGTAAATATTTAAAGATTAAGAAATTAAGACATCTTATTTTAATTCACAAGGTATTCCAAGATCTTCACCTGGAACTGAGGAAAAGACGGTGCTTTATCTTTTCCTTGTCTTATCGTTGGGACTATATTCTCATTATTTTAGCAGTGTCAGTAAATAGAACATGCACTGTCTAGTTTGGATGTTTGCTATTATTTTACACAGTAGGAAGATATAAGTAAATTGATGTAGGTTATTTCCTCAGGCTTAAGATCATCAATATTTCATATCTTCCATAAACAAGATCTTATGGAGGATGGAGATGTGCTAGTACTTGAATGATGGAGGGAAAAAAATGCACAGGTAACATCCTGGGAAGTAGTTTTATCAGTGAGACCACCTGATTCGGAGAGCTGTGTTATCACCTATGTCCTTTGTGTTTACCTAAAGAGTAAAATTTGGGGTTAGTAATATGTTTCTGGGCTTCAGTCTCATTGGGTGTAAGTCATTGAATAAATTGCTTTAGTTACAATATAGTTAACAGGTAGTATTAATGGGTCCTATTCAATTTATCTTTATCCAATGTCAACATAACTTTTGAGTACCTACTGTGTGTAATGTCTTACACTTCATAAAATCACAGTGTGGATACATGCTCTATTGATAATTCTCTAATAACTACTTCATACCTATCTTCATATGCATGTGGTTTAACTAAAATGGAATATGAAGCATCCCTGGGCCAAGTAAATGATGGTCCAAGCACTGTGTTCTGCATATAAACTGTAATGTAAAATATTTTTGGCAGAGAAGCTGCTGCTTTCATAGCAATTGGATTTAGATTGATGAATGTTGCCAGTGAAGCTAATCTGTGGTATATTTTATGTAAATGAGTTTTTAAAACATTAGTGAAGTTTACGTAGTCAAGAATTAGAATTCTCATTTGGCGGGTTAACCTTGTATGTAGTCACATTTGGTTGTATTCTGTTGCCAAGAATTTTAAGTATTAAGTGTGTGAGTAAAAATGGGGCACCTGGGTGGCTCAGTGGGTTAAGCTTCTGCCTTCAGCTCAGGTCATGATCTCAGGTTCCTGGGATCGAGCCCCACATCATTCCCTGAAAAATGTCACCGTTGCTTAATCCTTAAGCAATGGTCACTGTTGCTTAATTTTGAATTTCAAAATTATTTTATACTCATTGAATTTATGACCTTGACTTTCATAGGGATCGTCTGGGTTTATGTTTTGTGGTGAAAGGAAAAAAAATTGTTGCTAGAGGCTCTCTAAAGTCCTTCAATATGCAAGCATTGATGAAAATTTAAAAATTTCATTGAATTAAAAGGGCTTCTAATTCAAAATCTGCTTTAAAATAGGATCTATATGGGGACTCAGTTATTAAAGTTATTTATATGAAATCTCCTGGAATTTTATATTTGAAGCTTGAATGACATGAGAATTAATTACACTTAATTACTAGTCCTCTTTTTTAATCATTTTGTGGCTCAGTTTCTCTATAAAATTAAGCAATGCTTGTGTGTATTTAATCTTACATTAGCATTTGTTATGTAGGTAATACTAATACCAATAACTCAAGACTCCTTAGAAAGGACTGTAGAATTGTTATTATGTTAAACAGTAGAGAAATAGTCTTTTGATGACATCAAATGGAGTGATTTTTTCTCAACCCCACAAGGATCCTTCCTGATGACTCTTAGATGTTTGGTGTAATCTCCCTAATCAGTGATTATTATTCACAGATGTAAAGTCAATTTAATATTAATCAAGAAATAGAACTTAAATATATTTTATATGTTTGCATATATTAATGTTATATATTGTTATATATTAATATAACATATATAACTTAAAATATGTGTGTACACACACACACACACACACACACACACGCGCGAAAAAATACAATCAAGGAACCAAGGTCCTGAAAGAGCTTGTAGAGAACTTAAGTGGAAAAAGTGTGCCTGATAGGGGCACCTGGGTGGTTCAGATCTTAAACACCTGCCTTCAGCTCAGGTCATGATACTGGGGTCCTAGGATCAAGCCCCAGGTCAGGCTCCTACTCAATGGGGAGCCTGCTGCTTCCTCTGCTTCTCCCCCTGTTCATTCTTTCTCTCTTTCTCTCTCTCTCTGTATCTCTCTCTCTCTCTCTCTCAAATGAATGAGATCTTTTCTTTAAATGTGCCCCAAATAGGAAAATGGGTGCCTTTTTCGTTATATAAAAAGGGAAGAACAACATGAGAATGCATACAGATATATTCACAGGAGACTGAGGGAGTTCTTATTTCTGTTTTTCTCTGGGAAAGAAGGGATAAGAGTTAGAGAATATGGAATGGGAATGGGAGTAAGGTAATTCTTCTTTAGGAAGAATCCCTAATCAGTGTGAGAACGTGATTGTCAAAGATGGGAGACCACACATGGCAATGTCACAGTGGGGAATTAGCATTTTCTTCATCTGAGCTGAGGTAGTCCAGGGTTAAGCGGAATAGAAAAACACTTGGACAAAACTAGATCTGAAGTTTTGCCAGACTGACATGGGAGAAGAATGAAGGCACCAGGTGGTTGACTGTGTTAGCAAGAGAGTGGCTCATGTAATGAATGAGGAAGGCTAGATTGGTTGGAGAAAGTTTCTGCATGAGCAAAGGCATGGAGAATACCAGAGAACATGGATTAGTCTATGTGGACAAACTTCGAGATTCAGGAGAGGGAAAGGCAGGAGGAGAACAAGTTACAGAGGTGGCCCTCAGCCTTGACTGCTCATTAGACTCTCCTGGTATTCCTCTAGGTCCCATTCTATGACATTCTGGTCATTGGGCAATGAGAATGTATTTTACGGCCCGGGTTGAAAACCTTTCCTTCAAGCCTCTGGTAAGGAATCGTACAGTTTTTGCAAAGTGGTTGGCAATTTACCTTCAAGGAAATGAAGAATCAGCAAAGGTTTTAAAAGCGGGGTAGCATAAGTTATTACGTATATTAGAAAAGTAATTTTTTTCTTCAGAGTGACTGGCCATCAACAAAAGGGCTGAGAAAAACAGTGGAGAGATGGAGAGATTATTGCAGTATTCTGGGCCAGAAATTGTAAGATCTTGAACCAGGTACTGACAAAAGAGTTACAGAGCAAAGGACATTATTTGTGATATTTCAACAATTGGAATTATTATACCTAATGTATGTATGAAATGATGGAGAAGGGTTAAAGATAACAGATTTTGGGGGGAATATTATGGTAATTTTTAATTGCTACATAAATTAGTACAGACTGAGCAGCTCAAAACATTCATTGCCTCCATTCCGATGGGTCATGATTATAGGAATGGCTTTCCTAAATTCTCTCCTAGGTGCCTCAAGAGGCTACAATTAAGGTACCAGCCAAGAGAGCGCCTGGGTGGCTCAGTGAGTTAAATCCTCTGCCTTCGGCTCAGGTCATGATCTCAGGGTCCTGGGACTGAGCCCCAATTGGGGTTCTCTGCTCAGCAGGGAGCCTGCTTTCCTCTCTCTCTGCCTGCCTCTGTGCCTACTTGTGATCTCTCTCTCTCTGTCAAATAAAATCTTAAAAAAAAAAAAACACCAGCCAAGGCTAAAGTGTCAGCAGAGGCTTGACTTCAGAAAGTTCCTCTTCCCAACTCCTTTGGAATTCTTGGCAGACTTCATCTACATGCGCTGTGGGGCTGAGGTCTCTGCTTCCTTACTGGTTGACAGTTCCTGGAGGGTGCTTGGAGTCCCCTGCAATGTGGCCACTCCACAGGCATTTTACCCTATGGCTCTTTGCTTCTTTATGGCCAACAGGAGGTCTCTTCCTCCACAGAAATGTCCCAGACACCCTTTTGAAGGTTTTCACCTGATTAAGTCATGCCCACCCCCAGGTAAACTCCTCTCTTTTTTTGTTGTAATGGCTATTTGTTTTGCACCTAATATTCTGTCATGGACACTGTGTCCTTTTTAATTAATATTAAAATATATTTAACACACAATGTTACATTATTTTCACATTTACAGCATTGGTTCAGCAACTGTGTATCACGTTATGCTCGCAAGTGTAGCTACCATCTATCACCTTACAACACTATTAAAATACTACTGACTACATTCCCTATTTGTTCCCTATAATGTTCCTCCCCTGACTTACATATCCCATAACTAGAAGCCTGTACGTCCCACACCCCTTCGCTCATTTTGCCCATCCTGTCTCCACACCCCTATGGCAGCTTTGGTTTGTTCTTTGTATTTATAGGTCTCTTTCTACCTTTTTTTTTTTTGTCTTGTTTTTTGCTTGGTTTTTATATTCCACATACAAGCGAAGTCATGTAGTATTTATCTTTATCTGTATGACTTATTTCATTTAGACTAATACCCCCTAAGTCTATCCATGTTGTCATAAATGTCAAGATTTCATTCTTTATGACTGATATTCCTGTGTGTGTGTGTGTGTGTGTGTGTGTGTGTGTGTGTGTGTGTGTGTGTGTACCAGTTATTTACTCATCAGTTGATGGGCACTTGGGTTACTTTCATATTTTAACTATTGTAAATAATGCTGCTGTAAACATAAAGGTGCATATGCCTTTTCAAGTTAGTGCTTTTGTTTTCTTTGGGCAACTACCCAATAGTGGCATTACTGGATCATATGGTATTTATATTTTTAATTTTTTGAGGAAACACTATACCGTTTTCCGGTGATTACACCAGTTTACATTCCCACCAGTAGTGTGAGAGGGTTTCATTATCTCCACATTCCCACCAATACTTACTATTTCTTGTCTTTTTGATACTAGCTATTCTTAAAAATGTAAGGATATCTTGTGGTTTTCATTTTCATTTCTCTGATGATGAGTGATATTAAGCATCATGTGGCTTGGCCATCTATATGTCTTTGGAAAACTATCAATTCATGTCTTTTGCCCATGTTTTGTTGGATTTTTTTTCTTGTAATGAGTTGTAGGAGGTCTTTATATATTTTGGATATTACCCTTTATCAGACATATCATTTGCATATATCTTCTCCCTTCCAGTAGGTTCCCTTTTCGTTTTGTTGATTTCCTCTGCTTTGCAAAATGTTTTTGTTTTGTTGTTTTCCTTGCTTGAGGAAACCTATCTAGAAAAATGTAGCTATAAGGTCAATGTCTAAGAGACTACTGCCTGGCAATGTCCACAATAGCCAAACTATGGAAAGACCCTAGATGCCCATCAACAGATGAATGGATAAAGAAGATGTGGTATATATATACAATGGAATACTATGCAGCCATCAAGAGAAACGAAATCTGGTCATTTGCAACGACGTGGATGGAACTGGAGGGTATTATGCTAAGCGAAATAAGTCAGTCAGAGAAAGACAAGTATCACATGATCTCTCTGATATGAAGAATTTGAGAGGCAAGGCGGGAGTTTGGGGGATTGGGGGTGAGAAATGAAACAGGAAGGGATGGGGAGGGAGACAAACCATAAGAGAGTTCTAGACTCACGAAACGAACTGAGCGTGGCTGGGAGGTGGGGGGGTAGGGATGGGGTGGCTGGGTTGTGGACATTGGGGAGGGTATGTGCTGTTAAGTGCTGTGAAATGTGTAAGCCTGATGATTCACAGACATGTACCCTGGGGCAAATAATACATTATATGTTAATAAAAATTAAAAAAAATAAAAATAAAAAAATTAAAGAGACTACTGCCTGTGTTTTCTTCTAGGGGTTTTATGGTTTCTGGCCTCACATTTAGGTCTTCAATCTGTTTTGAGTTTATTTTTGTGTATGGTGTAAAAAGTGGTATAGTCTCCTTCTTTTGCATAGCTGTCCAGTTTTCCCAGAACTATTTGTTGAAGATTGTCTTTTCTCCATTGTATATTTTCACTTTGTCATAATTATTTGACCATATAAGCATTGCTTTATTTTTCTGCCCTCTATTCCAGTGATCTGTGTATCTTTTTGTGCTGATTGCATGTTTTGGTGATTATAGCTTTCTAGTAAATCTTGAAATCTGGGATTGTGATACTTCCAGTTGTGTTCTATCCTTTTAAGTAAAGTGCTTTTGGCTATTTGGCTAGTTCTTTGTGGTTCCATACAAATTTTAGAATTCTGTTTTATGAAAATGTCATTGGTGTTTTGATAGGCATTGCATTAAATCTGTCCATTGTTTGAGGTAGTATAGACACTTCAACAATATTGGTTCTTCCAGTCCATGAGCATGGTATATCTTCCAGTCTGTATCATATTCATTTTCTTTCATCATTATAGTTTTGAGAGTATAAGTATTTCACCTTGTTGGTTCAGTTAATTCCTAGGTATTTTATGGCTTTTGGTGCAATTGTAAATGGGATTATTTCTCTTCCTGCTACTTTGCTGTTAATGTAAGAAACACAACAAATTTCTCTACATTTCATACCCTACAACTTTACTGAATTCATTTATTCTAAGGTTTTTTTGCTGCCTTCTTTAGGGTTTTATATATATATAGTATCGTGTCATCTGCAAATAGTGAAGGTTTCATATTTTCTTAGCAATTTGGGTGCCTATTTGGTCTGACTGCTATGACTAGGATTTCCAGTACTATGTTAAATCAAGCTAGCAGGAATGGACATTCTTGTCTTTTTTCCTGAAATTACATATAAGCTGTTTTTCACTGTTGAGTATGATACACGTTCTGGCTTTGTCCTATATGGCCTTAATTATGATGAAGTATGTGCCCTAAAAACACTCTGTTGAGAGTTTTTATCATGAATGGATATTGAATTTTGTCAAAGGCTTTTTCTGTATATATTGATATTATATATCATATAATATATATATTGTATAAATATTATATATATTATATTTATGTTATATATTCTGTATATATTTCTGTATATATTGTATATATATTCTGTTTTGTTGATGTGTATCACATAGAATAATTTGTGGATATTGAACCATCATTGCATCTCCAGAATTAATACCACTAGATCATGGTGAATGATCCTTTTAATGTATTAATAGGCTCAGTTTCTTAATATTTTGTTGAGGATTTCTGTATCTGTGTTTATTGGGATATTGACCTGTAGTTTCTTTGCTTTTTGGTATCAGGATAATGCTGGTTCACAGAATGTATTTTCAGTCTTTCCTTCCTCTTCTATTTTTTTTTTCCTTAACTCTTCTTTAAATGTGTGGTAAAACTTACCTGCGAATACATCTGATCCTGAACTTTTGTCCCATAGGGTTTTTTGTGGGTTTTTTTGTTTTGTTTTGTTTTTTTGGTTTTTTTTGGTTTTTTTTTTGATGACTGATTTAGTTTTGTTCCTCATCGTTTGTCTAGATTTTCAAGTTCTTCTTGATTTGCTTTTGGATCCTTGGTGTAGTGCTCGCTTCGGCAGCACATATACTAAAATTGGATCCTTGGTGTATTTGTGGTGTCAGTTGTCACTTCTTCTCTTTCATTTCTGATTTTATTTATTTGGGGGGCGGAGGGGTCTTTTTTTTTTTTTGTAATATGGCTAAAGTTCATCAATTTTGCTTTTCTTTTCAAAGAACCAACTCCTGGGTTTCACTTTTCTGTTTTTCTGTCTCTATTTCATTTATTTGTGCTCTTATTTCCTTCCTTCTACCTTTAGGCTGACTTTGTTCTTCTTTTTCTAGGTCCTTTTAGACCTACAATTAGATCATTTGGTTTTGTTTGCCTGTTAGTTAGTATCTTGAGGTAGACCTGTATCACTACAAATTTCACTGTTTAGAATACCTTTCATTATGTCTAAAAGCTTTGGGACCATTACATTTTTATTTTCATTTGTCTCAGGTTTTCAACTTTTCCTTTGGGTTGATTTGTCCATTGACTCCTTAGTTGTTTAGTAGCATTTTATTTAGCTTCTATGTGTTTGTATCTTTTTCCAGTCCTTTCCTTATAGTTGATTTCTTCTTTCATACCATTGGGGTTGTGAAAGATAGATGCATGATAAGATTTCAGTCTTCCTAAATTTTTTTGGGACCTGCTTTGTGACCTCACACATCTATCCTGGAGAAAGTTCCATAAGCCCTTGAAAAGAAAGTGTATTGTGTTGTTTTGGGGTGGAATTTTCTGTGTATATTTTAAGTCCATCTGACCTAATGGGTCATTCAAAGCCATCACTGCTTTATTGATTTGTTTTCTACATGGATTATCTATCCATTGATGGAAGTGGGGTATTAAAATCCCTTACTACTATGATATTACTGTCAGTATCTCCTTTTATGTCTTCAGATATTTGCTTTCTGTATTTGAGTGCTCAAATTTCAGATGCATAGATATGTACAGTCATTATCTTATTACTGGATTGATCTTTTTTCATTATTTAGTACACTTGTTGTCTTTTGATAGAGTGTTTTAAAGTCTCTTTTGTCTAATATAAGTACTGCTATGTCAGCTTTTTTTTTTTTCCCACTTCAATTTGCATGGAATATCTCTTTCTCTCCTTTCACTTTTAGTTTTTATGTTTCTATAGTGAGTCTCTTACAGGTAGCATATAGTTGGGGCTTGGTTTTCATCTTTCACTTATATTTTTTGATTATAGCATTTAGCTCATTTGCTTTGAAAGTAATTATCGATAGTTAGGTACTTAATGCCATTTTCTTATTGTTTTCTGGTTGTTGATGTACTTCTCTGTTCCTTTCTTTTGTGATTGATGACTTTCTATAGTCTTATGTTTGGCTTTCTTCCTCTTAATTTTTTTGTGTATCTATTATAGGTTTTTGGTTTGTGGTCACCATGACATTCATATATAACATATATATTAAGTCTGTATTAAGTTGGTGGTCACTTAAGCTCCAACACATTCTAAAAGAACATTTTTACTCTCCCTTCCATAGTTCATGTATATGTTGTCGTATTTTGCATCTTTTTATTTTGAGTCCCCTTTTCTTTCATTTTTTTACTCTTTATGGCCTTGGTTTTCCCCTTAAAGAAGTTGCTTTACCATTTCTTTTCAGGTAAGTTTAGTGGTGATGAGCTCTGTTGACTTTTTGTTTGGGAAACACTTTATCTCTCCTTTAATTCTGAATGATGGTCTTGTTGGATAGAGTATTCTTAGTTACAGGTTTTGTTTAGTTTGTTTTCCTTTTAGTACTCTGACTATATCATGCCACTCACTTTTGGCCTGCCAAGTTTCTTTAAAAAGAAAAATCAGCTGATAGCCTTATGGCAATTCCCTTGTACATAACAGTTGCTCCTCTCTTGCTGCATTTAAAATTCTCTTTATCTTTAATCTTCGTCACTTTTGTTGAGTGTCATGGTGTGGACCTCCTTGGGTTCATCTTATTGGAGGCTTTTTATGCTTCCTAAAACTGGATATCTCTTCTTCCCCAGGTTAGGAAAATTCTTTGGTTACTATTTCTTTAAATAAGTTTTCCTACCCTTTTATTGTCTTTTCTCCTTCTGGGATTCCATATAATGCATACATTTGTTTACATGATATTGTCCAAAAGATCCCTTACCTATTCTCACTTTTTTTCCCTGTGTCTTTTTGCTACTCAGTCTGGTCACTTTGCATTACCCAGTCTTCCAGATCACTGATTGATTCTTTCACATCCTTTCATTTCCTATTGATTCCTTTCAGTGTATGTTTCATATCAGTTATTGTATTCTTCTACTCTGATTGTTATTTTGTTTTGTTTTGTTTTCTATTTCTTGAAGTTCTCCCTGAGTTCATCCACTCCTCTCTCTAGTGTGGTGAGCATCTTTATGACCATTACTTTCAAATCTTTTATCAAGCATACTGCATATTTCCACCTCACTTAGTTCATTTCCTGAGGTTTTGCCTTGTTTTTGCATTTGGAACATATTCTTCTGTCTCCCCATTTTGCTTGACTTTGTATGAATTTGGCAGAACAGGTACGTCCCCTAAACTAGAGGTATATCTGGTGGCTGGCTGGCTGGAACTGTGGCGGTGGTGGGCTGGGGAATCCTGGGACTCTACAGGCTGGTTCTGTCCTGGCAGGACAACTGAACTGAAGCAGATGCAAACTTGGGTGTCCTCACGCACTCTGCACAAGGGGCACCCTGGTGGGTGACTAGAGCCTCTGTGGGCATGGGCTGCGTGTCCCAGGGTTCTCCACCCCCAAGGTATTCTGGCACAAAGGCTGGAGATGAGGTGGAAGTGGCCCAGGTGTTCCCAAAGCAGTCCATGTAGGGGTCCCCCTGCCAAGTTGTATGGAGCCTATGTGGTGCAGACCTGCAGTGTTCTGGAGTGCTTTGTGCCAATGCCACCTTGGAAAGATGGCTGAAGCTACAGTGAGTATTGACCAGGTGTGTCCCAGTATGGGCTGCCCTGGGGCTTCCTTCATGGGACAGCTGGGGCTAATGTTGGTTAGGGGCAAGAGGCTCACTGAGGCAGTAGGCCAGCTATGGTGCCTGGATCCTCTTTTTGTCCACACTATCAACGTGGAAGGAGTAAATAAACTGTGGCACTTGCCAGGCCCTCCAACTTGAAGAGATTTCCAGCAGGCTTCTCACTGTTTGGCAGAGATCTAAGGCTGGATCCTTTATGTTCTAGGTGCTCTTCTAATATATGGCTTTTTTCTGTGCCTCTAGGGGGTCTGGGGCTGATGTGGGCTAGAGGCTCCAGGGTTGCCAAGGTGGTAGTCTGGTTAGGGTGCCTGGACCCTGTTTCTCTCTGCAGGATGGAGGGGGAATGTCACTGTGATGCTAGCCAGCCTCTCCAGCCTGAAGAGTTCTAGCAGCTTTCTACTTGGCAGGGTTCTAAGGCTGTTTTCTTTTCATTCTAGTGCTTTTCTTAAACCTTGCTTGTTTGTTTGTTTGTTTCAGTGCTCTAGATAGACAAACCTGTCCATGATCCCTCAGTAATATCCTTTCTCACTGTAGTTCACAGCACTGGGTGTGGCAGTTTCTTTAGTTACTGTGTCACATCTGTCTTGCCGTTCTCTACATGGTCTCTCTTCTGCTGTGCGGAAGTTTAGTTAGCTCACAGTTCTTTAGTTAGCTCACATGTAGATTTGGTGTGTCCACAAAGGTGGTGTGTTTAGGGTCTTCTTATGCTACCATATTGGGCCAAACTCTCAATCTCCTTTTTGATCATCTCAAAATTAATTAATTTGACATATTATTATATTGGTGCAGTCCTTCCTCTTTTGCTATATAGTATAACCTAATCATGGGAGTGGAATTCTATTATAGTCAAAGGTCCTGCCCAAACTCAAAGGGATAAAATTATATAGGCATGGACACCAGAGTATAGGGATCAGATATGTTGCACTTAGTTAAGATGAATGATACAAGACAATTAGCTTTTTTTTTTTTTTTTTAAGGAGATTGATGGCTTAACTTTTAGGTCTGTTGAATTTGGAAATAATTGGGCATCCAATTAGAGTGGATCAGTAGGTCTTAGAGAAGTCAGGAAGATTAGAATTGGAAATAAATATTTGGTAATGATTAGTGGAGGTGATAGTTAAATAATGAGATCATCCAGAGAAAGACTATAGGCTGGGACAGGAGTAAGTCCAGATAACTAGGACATCTACCTGTGCATTTCCACCCATGTATCTTGATTCCAGTCTAATATCATCATGGAACTTTTCACTGTTCCCGTAGTTGGTAAATAATATCCTGCTCTTCCTAATTTGTGGTCCACTGTCTGTCCTCCTCCCACCTCCAAGCCACTCTATCTGAAAGTGAGAATCAAGAGCTTTCTTAGTGAAAGCCTTGCAAATACAGATACAAAGCCTTTTGTATCTGTACAAAGCCTTGTACAGATACAAAAAAGGTGCATTCTCTTAATGCACCCTGATCCCAGATGGTGAGTTGTGGGAATTATAGAACACGAGGCTCAGTGAGGAGGGATGGTGCCATCATTAACCCTGAAATAATTTTTCTTCCTAACAGAAAATAGAAGTAACTGCATTTTCTTTGCTCTTCTCTCCCAGAATTGGCTATAAAGTGTTAAGATGGCACCAATTTGGAATGCAGATGTGACTGTATTACCTATCTCTTAAAACCTTTGTCTGTTTATTTGAAAAGAAAATCAGTGAAGCCATTGCAGCAATATTGTTGAACAATCTGAGCTGTGACTGTTTACTTTCTGTAAAGAAGTAAATTTGATCAGTACATTTTGACTAGATTTTCCTCCCTTCACTTAAATATTTTTCTTTCAGGTTATATTCAAGAAGAGTGTGTCATCCCATGCCCATTTGACTGCAAGTTAAGCGACTGGTCTAGTTGGGGATCTTGCAGCTCATCTTGCGGAATTGGAGTGCGAATTCGGTCCAAGTGGCTAAAAGAAAAACCTTACAATGGAGGTCGCCCATGTCCCAGACTGGATCTCAAGAATCAGGTAAAGTACATGAAGCAACAAGAACAACAACAAAAAAAAAAACCTAAAAAATTACTCACTTGATTATTTCTTGTGGAAATGGAAGTCATTATCTTGTTACAAGTAGCTCATAAAACAGTATCACAAGTTCAAAAGAGGGATTAGGAGGACATAAAGCAATATAAGAGAGGTAGTAACAGAACGCTTGCCCACTCCTATGTAATGTAGAGACCAACTCGGTGTTATTGGCAATAATAATGTGTATGAGAAATAATCTACCTGATTTTGTATGGTCGTCAAGTATAACTTGATTATTCATATTATAAAAGTGATTTGGTTGTGTGTGTGTATATATATAATGTGTATATATATATATATATAAACACTAAAAATACATAAATACTAAAATATATAAATACTAATGTTGGGAGAATGTCAAGTACATATGGCAGTCAGTACAGTTAATGGTTTCATCCATGTACTCAAAAAATGGGGTACTCTTTTCCTTCACCAAACTCTTCATCTATTTTTTTCTTCTCAACCTCACCAAAGTTTGCAGTTTTTTCATGTCTTTTCTGAGCCATTTCTCTACTGGTTACCCTAAAAGTCAAAGCTATTTTTATAAATGGAACCCTGAAGGATACCCTTCCATGTAGATGTCTAGTAAAATTGCCATCCTAGGCAAAATTGATTAGAGTATGTTAGTTGGCTTTACCCATGTAACAGTCTAAGATTTAGTTAAGAATTTTAATAAAGACCTCAAATTTCTCCCATGATTCTATAGTGGTTTTCAGATTAGGACTAATAAGTATTTTTTAATCAATTGAATAGGGCACATGTTGATGATAGTTGAAAATTCTTTATTCTTAAAGTCATGAAGGGTGTCCTATATGTATATATGGTTTTTTTGTAATCCTGCAGCTATTTTAACAGAGTAGCTGCACAGGCTTCTATTACTAATTCTATTAATTTCTGCCCTGTGATCTCCCTTTTGATTAGATCTTCCCAACAGATTGTTTAATGGAATGGAAATCCATATGTCCATTCTTAATTTCAATAGCATACAGACATACAAGTAGATATCATGTGTCAATGAAGGCCAACATCACTAGCTAATTTTCTCATAAGTATTACTAAAAGATCTGTAACTCACTGAAAAGTGAAAAATTACCATTCCATTAAAAAATAGTTACGTTCTAAGATGGCAGAGTGTTTTACTCTTGTTTTTTTAAGCTTATGTAGTAAAATGGTTAACATAGTTTCTTCTCTCAAAACTAATGCAAACCGATGGGAGAAGACAAGGCAGAAGATAATAAAATCAACATAGAGATTGCAAAAACAAAGAAGCCCCAAAACTCCATAAGTACGGTAGTTTGGTGAGGGGGAGTTTAGGATGTGATTAATAAAAACAGAGAAACAATCAGAGCAGAGATGATCTAAGGAGATAAACCTTACTTTAGTACAAATAAAGTTATAAGCCAGGTTTATGATGAGGAAAATTTTTCAAGTGAATTCTATGTATGAGGACTATTTGACCTTCCCTAGGGGATTTTCCAGACATTTAAAATGGAAAATAACTAAGCATTTATAAACAGTCATGATAGTTCTTATTCTTGCTCAAAACCTTCAATGAGAGCTAAACCTTAATAACACTTATGTTAAACACCATTTTTAACATGCTAATTTTATGAACTAGGAAATTACCAAGGGATTAGAGGGACTTCACTGGAGTGCAAACTTGAAGACTATTTTCAGTATGCAAAGGCAAATATGTAGAAATCTGTCTATCAAATTTGAGAGTCTGAATAAGATATAGGTACTTGTCAATCTGTTTTGACTTAAAGGAAACTTTCTCAAAACGCTTGATTGACATATAAAACTGGTAACCTTAGGAAGTAGTACAAGCTGGAAAAAAAGTGAACCCAACTTTAAGAATAACTTAGATTGAGCCAAACAGACTGTTCACAAATATATATGTAAACATATATACAACTTGTGTATATGTATATATAATGCATATGCCTGTGAAAATGCCAGCATACCTACATGTGCTTATTCATTCTTCTCCTTCATTTCCCTGTAAAATAGGGGGTCTTGTGAAGGCAAGGTCTTTCTACTTTGATAACTCATTCCAGCCCCTAGTGCACTACTTTGTGTATTGTCAAATTATATTTACTAGATGCTTTATTTTAAAGGAAGCCTTCTCTCTGGATGAGCGGGTGTTTGGTTCTGTAGAAAATATGGTAGAACCCCAGTCTCCTATGCTATGATGTATCATTTAAATTCTCAAAAACACTAGCCCTTCTAGAAGAAAGAAATAGGGACCTCCAAACTATTACTGCCCAAAGAGTCTTTCTAGATTTATCTGAAAACTCCTAAATGTTGGATCCCCATTGAAATCTCAGTGATTTAAAAAAAAAAAAACAAAAAACAAACCCAGAATGGTTGGTATTATGTACACAAGCTCATAAACTGCGCTGAACCTGTTAGTGAAATCAATTTTTATAATCTCCCATAAAAAGCCTCCCTTTCAAACCCAAACCTATCAGTGTGATAGCTTTTTCTCTAGAAGTGCCAAAGTGACAGCAATACTTGAATAGCTTTTTGCTAAGTATACTTGCGATGCTAAATAGCTCTGGCATTCAGTTTACCCAAAACTCTCATCAAAGCAGAAAACTTCAAAATAGTTGATTGAATTATCAGGTCAGTTGGCTGATGCCCTTGACTCTCCTGTGCGTATAAAATACATAATATATTTTAAATTTTTTATAGTCTAATATGTTGAGGTTATTTAACTTTATATTTTTACTCTTTTCTTCATTTTGAAATTCTCCTTAATAAAAGCTTAAATACGGGGACATTAAAGCTCTGTTGGACTTACATTTCCCCTTATGAGTTCTTCACATGATTGAAGGCAAGAGTTTCAGGAAATTGTATTTTATTTATAGGTTGCAAATCTGTGTGTTCACAGTGTGTATGGGGGGAAAAATGATACATTGAGATTCACTACCGATACTTTTTAAAAATGTATGCTGCCTACTTAAATAAATTGAGTTTTGATTGTTTGCAACTGAATGAGAAGACATAAATATGTGTGCTTTTTAGAAATAATTGTATTTTAAAGGTGTGTCTTCTCCCCAAAGAGAAGTGGTCTAAATCGGTAAATGACTATAACGCATTTTATTTTTCATAGTAGGGTAATAAGGTTTTAAAGAATACTTTCTTTCCAAAGATACATAGAAATATTTTCGCATGAATATTTCTTTCTTAGAAGAGGCTTGTGGATGCAAAAATGTTTCTGTAGAGAAAGAGCTTATGCTCGTTTTAATACTACTTCATTAATAAATAGCCGAATGTTGTGGAAACTGTCAGTCTATCAGAATGTCTGTTTACCTGAAAAATACGGCTACATTTAAGCTTTAATTTGACTTAACCAGTTTTAGCTTCTTGTTTCTTTTTTGACCGGCCCAACTCCCACTCATTCTAGGCTGATCCATATCATCCCTGGCAGTGTCCTGATCACTTTGGACTTGGTACTTTGGCAGGAGACCCAGACTGCATGCAGTAAGAAGCCCTGTTCTTGAGCATTACGATGGAAGGCAGGCCAGGCTTATCCGTGATTAAGTACATTCAGGTGTACCATTCTTGTGGTGGGGTGTTGGTGTTTGCACCCTGGAAAAGGCTTTGTTTTAAGGATGAAATATATGCCATAGAATTAAGGGAAGCACGATTATTCATTCCTCAGGGTTATTTGGGAGGATTTAATAGGGCAGATACTCAAGAACACTTCACCTCTTTCTAAGGTAATAGTAGTTATTCCAAACCCTGAGTACACTGCACCTCATCTTAGAGGCAGCATGAAATGGCTCCTAAGGGCTAGTGTTCTTCCTTTTTTTTTTTTCTTCCCCATTTATGCCTGTCTGCCAACCCAAACTTCTCTCATGTTGTGACATCTTACTAATTGAGCTGAGGAGAGCTCAGAGGAGGTGCAATTTTTCTTTTCTGTTCTGGCCCTGTCACGGTCTCTAAGAAAAATTGTTTTTCTGAAGAGATTTCTTTCCCCCACCACATTTGTGTCTACACATAAACTATTCTTGATCATTCCAAAGTAATAGCCCTCAGGCTTGTTAAAATCTTTTGGAACTTTTGATCATTTTTCTTGAGAGCTGCCAGAATCACTCATGAAAGCAATTTTCTTATACCTGTTGTCCACTCTGTCTTGAATTTTGTTGTGTTTTACCAGGTCTCGCTATTCTGCAAATACTCAAAATTACTTTTGTTATTCGAGATGTTCTTATGTACCTCTAGAATGTTCTTTATTAGGCTGGCTTTGAAAATATTCCTAATGCCATTGTCAGGGAGCAAGGATTCATGTCCTCTTGAAGGGTCCTTCTGGCTGGACTAAGAATGGAACTGACTTGAGAGAGATTAACAGGAGAACATCAAACTTAGAGCATGTATGGGGAAACCACACAGGCATGGGAATTCCAAAGACGGACAATATGAGGTCTACGTGTCATTCTGAACCAAGGAGAAAGAGGGTAGGAGACTGGGACTTGATGGGAAAGGAATGCAGTTCACAGGGTGATAAGAAGAGCAGATATTTGGTAGTTAGATGTTTGCCCTGCCGTGCAGATGGGCCACTCCAGTAAAATTTATCCGTGAGAGTAATCTTTATTCTGGGAAAGACCTCCAATATAAATTCATCTGTGTGTTTGAGGTGCAAAAGTTTCTCTTGAGCTGACAGGGTCTTGATTGCTTTCAGCTTAGAATAATTTTCGTGCCACAGTGGCCCATAGTGGGTCGGCCTGTCCTTAGCCCCTATACTGTTCCTAGGGAGGAATTCCAGGATTGGCTGGGGATAGCTATAAAGTTAGGAACAGGCAAATTTTGTCAAATTTTGTTTTTGTAACTTTTTCACCGTGTTTGCATACCTCATCTTATCCCTGGCCCCTTAACTCCTCAAGTCCTGAAATATTACATTGGATAACATCAGCTTCAGCAGGAAATCACATCATCTGTGTTTCCAGTTTTCTAAAACTGTCTTCTTAAACGAGTAAAGTAGAAGTTCTCAAGTGTTTTTCTAGAAAAATAGTGACAGAACCTACTTTTCATATCTTTTTTGAATCATTCTGTCAGTCTCGTAAGCTTTAAATACAGAGTGGAAACTTCCCTCTTTTTTTCAGGTATTGAAAGAACATGATTTTTGACATTAACCAAAGATTTGGTTATATTAAACATATCTTTTAGAAAATGAAATTGGAATGATGGGAGTATAGCACCTTCTTTAAAAAAAAAAAAAACTTTCTGGGGCGCCTGGGTGGCTCAGTGGGTTAAAGCCTCTGCCTTCGGCTCAGGTCATGATCTCAGGGTCCTGGGATCGAGCCCCACATTGGGCTCTCTGCTCAGCAGGGAGCCTGCTTCCTCCTCTCTTTCTGCCTGCCTCTTTGCCTACTTGTGATCTCTCCTTCTCTCTGTGAAATAAATAAATAAAAATCTTTAAATAAAAAAAAAAAAGAAATTTAAAAAATTAAAAAAAAAAACCTTTCTGAATATCTACTTGAAAGTAAGATATTAATGGCATATTAATTATCTGGGGGGTTTTTGAGATATAATTTGACATAGAAGTTTAAGATGTACAGTGTGCTGATTTGATACATTTATATAATGCAATATGATTATTAAGGCATTAACCAACACATCTCCCATGTCACATAACTATCATTTCCTTTTTGTAATAATTAAGATCTAGTCTCTTAGCAACTTTGAAGTTTAGAGTATTGTTGATGATAATCACTATGCTGTCCATTAGATCTTCAGGATTTACCTACAAGTTAAAGTTTATACCCTTTAGATCTTTCAAGTTTTATCCCAATATTGGTATCAGAAAGCAAGTTACCTAGATCCTGCCTAGATCCTATGATAGATCCCTGTAGAAAAGCATTTGTTGAATCATGGTTTATTTTTTCTACACGACTTGAGAGTCAGGATAAGAATGGTTTCTGAAAAGTTTATCTAAATCTTTTGAAATCTGGAGTTCATTGTTTTTTGGATTTTTTTTCGTTATATTAGTCACCATACAGTACGTCAGTAGTTTTTGATACAGTGTTCCATCATTCATTGTGTATAAATTGTTTCATAACCTTTACTGATGATAAGAATAGAACAATCAATGTGGGGGTGGAGAGTGGTATAAAGACAATTTCTCAGGACCCTGCTCTGGAGACTGTGGTCTGCACAGTTAGAGTGGATCCAGGAATGTGTATTTGTTAACAACAGATTGTTTTTACTGGTTCTTATCAGGCAAGTTAGTGAATGCTGTGATAATTGAGATTCTTGCCACTGAGGCTACCATTTCTGTGGAGTTGAGTTCTGGAAAAGATTTTTTTTGCAGTTAACTTAGCTTGCCCTTTCTAATCCAAACAGTGAACACAACCACTATTTGTTTGCTACTCAAAGCAGATCTGGGAGGACCCTCCCACTTGACAGAAGAGGAAATTGAGGCTTATAGAGGTGTATTCACTTGTCCAGATCCACCCACTGATACATGCATGAGGTTGAGTCAATTAGGTCTGCGGTCAAATGCTGCCCTGTCATCTCCTAGCTGTGGGAACAGGAGAAAATTATTTAACCTTTCTGAGTCTGTTTCATAATATGTCAAGTGGGTATAATAATGCCAATTACCTCATAAAATTATTGTATTAATAGAAAATGAAAATATAGGGGTGCCTGTGTAGCTCAGTGGGTTAAGTCTCTGCCTTCTGCTCAGGTCATGATCTCAGTGTCCTGGGATCAAGCCCCACATAGGGCTCTCTACTCAACAGGGAGCCTGCCTCCCCACCCCCCACCTGCCTCTCTGTGTACTTGTGATCTCTCCCTCTCTCTAATAAATAAAATTTTTAAAAAAAGGAAAATTAAAATACAAACTTTCTGTCTCGTTGTTGGACAAATAGCATGTGCTTGATAAATGTTAGGTAGGATGTTTTTTCCTTGTTCTCTAACAAAGAATTTGTGTTTACAACTCCATTTGCTTTCACCTACATAATACCGCCTTTTAGAACTAAGTTATGCAGATTGCTTCTCTTTTTGTATTTAGCTACTTGAACATTTGTGGTCAAATATTTTAGTTGTAATAACTCAGATACATAGTAAAAGCTACTGTCACTGCTTCCTGTACAGGAAGCCTAATTTATTTTTAAACATATTGTTCAGCACTGCATTCTTTTTGTGGCAGAAAGGAACATAACTTTTTATGTTTTTGTGACTAATTTCCTACGACTTTGGGATTCTTTGCATCTTTATTTTTATAAACATTTTAAGGAGTCTAAGAAAAAGATGGCTAAATCATTATGGGTAGAGCTCTGTGAATTTTCACATGGTAAACCTTTCCTTTCAGTTACCACCCAGGTCAGGAAATGACACATTATCCACATCTCAGATGGCCCCTTTGTGTTCCACCTTTCTTACTACCACCTTCCTCTCACCAGATAGAGCTATTATTTTCAACACTATTGTTGGGGAGGAAAAATTTTTGCTTTATCTTTGAACATTCTTCTTGCTGGTCTAAGAATTAAAGTCATATGGGACAGATTAAGAGGACAAAAACAAAAGTTTAGTAACAGGATATCTCCTGTATACATGGGCGTGAACCCATGTATACTCCCTGAAAGGGCCAGAAGTCATCACTCTAAATACCATCTCCCACTAAAGACAAGATGTTCGGGCTGGGGAGTGGGTTATGCCAGGCTATAGGGAAAAACACAGAAAACACAAGTAAGGTCATTATGCATATTTAAGTTGTTGCTTTCTCTGTTGATAAGAGTTTCTGGAGATTGAGTCATCCCCCTCTTTCCTAGTACAGAGAGGGAGACACCCTTACAAATGGAGATTTCCTTTATATATGTAAATATCTCTTACAATAGGGTAACTTCTACTTGGTTTTCAGAACTGTTTAAAAATAACTGGATTAAAATGATATGTCAAAGAGGCATTTTTTTTTAGGGTGGTATATTTTGTACCACTTCACTATAAATTTTATGATTCTAAAAAAAATTTTTTTTTAAGATTTTATTTATTTGAAAGATCACAAGGGGGCGGGGGTGAAGCAGGCTCCCCGCTGAGCAGAAAGCCTGATATGGGGCTCAATCCCAGGGCTCTGAGATCATGACCTGAGCCAAAAGCAGAGGCTTTAAGCCACTGAGCCACCCAGGTGCCCCTAAAAAAGAATTTATATAAATGCTTCTACGCTATATACTCTTTGTGCCTGCCTTTTCCTCTTCAGCATGTTTGTGACATTTATGCATGTTGTGATTTGTGCTAATACTTCATTTTCATTGCTCTGTTATGTCCTTAGGTATATCATGTTATTGTACACACCACATCTTATCTATTTTTGTTGATGGACGGACATTTGGGTTGTTCTGCTTTGGGGGCTATTAGAAATAACACTGCTATGACTATCCCCATCTTGTGGTGCTCACATGTGCATTTCTGTTGAGAATATACCTAAGAGTAGACTTCCTGTCATTGGGTATGCATGCACATTCAACTCAGTAGAGAACTGGCATTTCTTTTTAACTTGTAAGTTATCTCAAGTTGTCCTAAATACAGGCAGTATATACTTCTAGATGATGATGTGAAATATGGCCTGACACCATGAAAAGGGTGTGGAAGTCGTATAGATACGACTATACGACTCAGCATGTGTTCTGTCTCAGCATGTGTTCTGTCACAGCATATCAGTGACTGGTGTCTAACTCTAAGTCACAGTTGGCTCCCCAAAGAGAGCAAGAGGAGGAGCACTGCCTTCTGGCTGAATTCTGCTCACCTCTCTCCTAAACATCCATTATAACCATCACATTTCCGCTGTCTCTAATCCCTCCTCTCCTCCCCTCTGCTTCATTCCTCACACAGCAGCCTCTGTGAACTTGCTAAATCACAGATCTGGTTATTCATAAAACCTTTCATAGGTCTCTTGTTACCTTTGGGATAAAGTGCAAAGTATGTAATACAGTTTATAAGATATTTAATGATCTTGTCTGAAGCACAGGTCTCTGAGCTCAGGGTCCTCTTCAAGTCAGTAAGACCCTCAGACCAGGGAAGCTTTTTGTGAGTGCAGAGGAAGGAGCCCCACTTCTACATTTGTCTCCTCAACAGCCCTCATACAGGCTTTCTCATAGTCAGGATCTCACATTTTAAAGCTGATCATATACATCAAGTGATTGTCTAACATGCTGTCTTTTAACAAAAATTGACTTTCAACTTACGAGTCACCAAACACTCTTTAGTGATGTTAGATATTTGGATTTACTCCATTGCCTTCTCTCTGGAAGCTACTCGTCAAATTTCCTCCACATTGGATTAAAGTCCTGCTCCACTGCTATTTAAATATAGACTGTCCAAAGCCATTAGGAGTTGTCGCTATCTTCCCTGAAGAGAAATCTTTCTCTTAGATGGCAAAGTAAGGGACACTGTACTTATTAACTGTGCCAAAAGCATGAAAGTACAGATCCAATTGCAAAGTCTGCCTCCAAAGAATATTCTCTAATAGCAGAAGAGTTGTCCAAAGCCATCTTCCACCTAATAGACAGCAATCTTGTCACCCTTGGAACTGAAGATAAATTGATTTGAGTAGCAATATTAGGGAAGAAGTTTGAGTTGAGCCGACTCCCCAGTGCACAGTATGTCAAACAAAGGCCAGCAGGTTCCATGTGTCAGAAACCAGGACAGTGATAACACAGAGTGAAATTGATGTTGCTTTGCTCTGTTTTGGAACAAGGGAACACAATTGTATTTAAGTCACTGCGGATCCAAAATTTTACATTTTGTTCATTTAAAAAGACATTTGACATGTACATGGTGTTTTTATATTTTTAAATGATTGCTCAAAATCACTTTCCAAGGGTGTCTTATCTGATTACCTATTTACTCACACTTCTTCCATTTGTCCTTCTTTGGTTCTCCTTTTTCTATTACCTAATTTTCTCACTTATTGTTGATTTTAATTTTTGGCTGCCTCTGCATGCTACCCCTAAAACAGATGTACTGCCTGGTTCTGGAGGCACACCTTGAAAAGTGATGACAGTGTTTTAGATTAGGTTCTCCCAGAAGCAGACCTCAGGATTCAAAAACAAGAATTATATTCTCAAATGCAGGGAGTGCCATTAAGAAAGAAAATAAGTTCTTCAGGGAAGGGAAGAAACAAGTAAGAGGTGTGTTACTAAGCTGGAAACTATGGCAGCTACCAAAGCTGAAGCTTGTCGGGAACTCTGGGAGAATTACAAAACCCATGCCTAGGTTTTTCCCACCTTGAAGGGCCTAGAAGCTGGGATATTCATGGGATAAGTGCAGTAAGAAATACCAGTGACACGAGCATATGCTACATGTTCATTATTCTCAAGGAAAACAAGTAAGGGGCACTCTGACCTCATTCTGCAACACTGTCTTCTGACAATAAATCTCCCTGTACCACTAAGGGGGAAACTACTTTTACCATGAGGAAGTGACCTCTTCTGGAAGAGGATTTAAATGAACATAAGGCCTCCCAACAAATCCCTTTTGCTTAGGCATGAGGGGACTTATCTCTTGGCTGAGCAAATAGCCCTGAAAATGTAGAAAGATATGATACTACATGGATCCATCGTTTGGAGTGGTATGGTATAGTAGTTGATACGTTTTACTTTGCATTATTCAAATATTAAGGGTATATCTCCATGCCACATAACTAGGTACATTGGGAGGAGACTTAGAGCAATGTGACAGGTAAAATTACCTAAGTGTATGTTGGTGACAGGAGCTTCTTAGCACCAGTAATTTTTTAATGAGCCCTGGTAGATTTAAGGAAGAGAAAAGGTAAAAATCAAATGGATTGTAAGGTAATTATGAATGTTTTGGAAGGCAACTTTAATTCTGTGCACCTGTGCCATCATTCATTCATTCATTCTTTTATTCAGCAAACTTTGAGAATAAATGCTGTGCCAGGAGGAGACCTCGTTTACACTCATTTCAACTCCACTGCTCAATTTTCACTGGGAATTTGCATTCCTGGAATCTTTTTTTTTTTTTTTTTAATTTTTATTAACATATAATGTATTATTTGCCCCAGGGTACATGTCTGTGAATCATCAGGCTTACACATTTCACAGCACTTAACAGCACATACCCTCCCCAATGTCCACAACCCAGCCACCCTATCCCTACCCATCCACACCCCCCACACCCCCGGCCACCCTTAGTTCGTTTCTTGAGTCTAGTAGTCTCTTATGGTTTGTCTCCCTCCCCATCCCTTCCTGTTTCATTTCTCTCCCCCACCCCCCCCAAACTCGCAACGCCACATAGGCTTACCTTGGACTATAGGAACTGA
>CM053605.1:79414986-79440701 GCA_028646535.1 Procyon lotor | reverse complement strand
AACTTCTTTCAGGACATGTCTCCAAAGGCAAAGGAAACAAAAGCAAAAATGAACTTTTGGGACTTCATCAAGATAAAAAGCTTCTGCACAGCAAAGGAAACTGTCAACAAAACAAACACGCAACCCACAGAATGGGAGAAGCTATTTGCAAATGACACTACAGACAAAGGTCTGATATCTAAGATCAATAAAAAACTTCTCAAACTCAACACTCACAAAACCGATAATCACATCAAAAAATGGGCAGAAGACATAAACAGACACTTTTCCAAAGAAGACATATAAATGGCTAACAGACACATGAAAAAATGTTCATTGTCTTCAGTCATCAGGGAGATTCAAATCAAAACCACATTGAGATACCACCTTACACCAGTTAGAATGGACAAAATCAACAGGACAGTAAGCAACAAATGTTGGGAGAGGATGTGGAGAAAGGGGCACCCTCTTACACTGTTGGTGGGACTGCAAGCTGGTGCAGCCACTTTGGAAAATAGTGTGGAGATTCCTCAAGAAATTAAAAATAGAGCTACTCTATGACCCTGCAATTGCACTACTCGGTATTTACCCCAAAGAAGGAGATGCAGTACAAAGAAGGGCCACATGTACCCCAATGTTCATAGCAGCAATGGCCACAATCGCCAAACTGTGGAAAGAACCAAAATGCCCTTAAACAGATGAATGGATGAAGAAGGTATGGTACATATGTAAAATGGAATATTATGCTTCCATCAGAAAGGATGAATATCCAACTTTTATCTCAACATGGACAGGACTGGAAGAGTTTATGCGGAGTGAAGTAATTCAAGCAGAGAGAGCCAATTATCTTATGGTCTCACTTACATGTGGAACATAAGGAAAAACATGGAAGGCATTGTGAGAAGGAAGGGAAAGAGGAATGAGGGGAAATCAGAGGGGGAGATGAACCATGAGAGACTGTGGACTCTGAGCACAAACTGAGGGTTTTGGAGGGGGGCTAGGGTTTGGGCGAGCCTGGTGGTGGGTATTGAGGAGGGCACGTATTGCATGGAGCACTGGGTGTGGTGCATGAACAATTAATCTTGTAACACTGAAAAAACAAACATTTGGGAGAGAAAAAAAGGAAACTTAGGAAAATTCCTGATATTAGAGAAATGTCTGTTTGTGATAATGACTTGATATAATTAACTCAGAGTTAAGTTTACAATGTTCACACAATTATTTTATTGCATATTAGTATCACATCTATGGAAGTGGATTTGCTTCCACAGTTAATAGTAAGTATTTTAATATTTAAATTAATATCACTACCAGATCTTGATGATTGCTGCTCACAGACTGGAATTTAGATCGATGAACAGAGAGTTTTGGGTGTATTACTTATTTTACTCCCGTGGTTGTATCAACACCTTGAGTTTTTGACCTGTCCAAAACTCCGTGTTATAGTAGGGTTCTATGACTAAAGCTCCATAGTTCAAGGTTTGCTAAAACTATTCAACTGCAGTTAATTGCACTTCCATAAAAAATATGCATAAATATGTGGAAATAATAAGTGCATCATTCACATTAAGGGCCAATGAGTAGTAGTGGGTAATTTCTTTAATACAGTTGGTTAAATTTCTAAAGGGCAACAAATAACAGTAATCAAAATAGCTCCTTTATTAATTCCTCAGGATATCTACTTAAGGAGATATCCTACTTCATAATATCTACTAAAGTTTTCCAAAACCGTATCAGATCTGGGAATGTGACTGTACCTGATGAACTCAGTTATTTTCCAGAAATTACATATATTACCTTTTATTTTTCTATCTTTTAAAAAATCTGGGTACCATAATTATTTAATCTGTGGTTAAAATATATAATTTTTGTATAAGATTGATCCTTTCTTCTTAATGCTTAAGATTCTTTGAGATATTTCAACCACTCTACCTCTATATGCAGTATATTTTTTTCCCCTTAGTTTTAGTCAAACTGCTTTTGGCTCTTTCTACTTTAAAATACCACTATTGGGTAAACTGTAACGTGTCTAAACAGAAACTGCCTACCTTTCCCTCTGGACCAAATCCATTTTTACACATCTAAATACTATTCTGGCTTAAAGCTCAGTTGAGGTCTTTCTCTTCCTCTAAATTTCCCCAAATCTGTGGTTCCACACTCCCCTGAATTCCTGAGGCTCAAACAGAAATTCCCACAGATTTGGAAATATGTGTGTGTGTGTGTGTATGCACACACACATTCTATGTTCCTAGATAGAGTCTGAGTCTGTTTTAAGCATAGCACATACATCAGACAAGTTCAAACCAATTCACCTGACTACTGAAAACACTACAGGAGCTCCCATTGCACTGAGAACCATACCTGTGGTTCTCTTACTCATGACCCATTGAGCCATAAGTGACCCCATCCTGTCTATTTCTCTAACATTGTCTCCAAGTCTGTCCCTGTAGCTCATTTCACTCCAGCCACACAGCCCTTCATGCTGTTCAAAGAAAGGAAAAGCCTGCTTCTGAGTCTGAGTTCCTCCCAGTCTCCTCTCCATTATGACATTCTGCCAAGCTTCCCTTTGCACATCATTCCTGACTATACTCTCATGTCACTATCTCAAAAAATCTTCCCTCATTACTCTATCCTTCTACCCTTGTTTATTTCTTCACACTACCTATCATTACCTGCAAGTATTTATTTATATGCTTACTTATTTGCAATCTATATCCTTCACTAGGATATAAGTTTCATTAGAGCAGAGCTTTCGGCTGTTTTGTCCTTAGCTGTGTTCTAAGCCTATGGCAAAAGGAGGTACTACGTAATTCTTTATTTCATGAATAATTACCTCTTGATACATTAGGCACCTGGTATAATGTCTTAAGCATGGACTAAGAGGGTTGGTAATGAAAAAATAAGAAAGCTTGGAAAAAAGATACTTTGTAGATATATTGTATGTGGCAATGTGGTCAGTAAACTTAAATAGGGATAGGTGTTAGAATTCTATTTTCATGCAATCTCATTTATTCATTACCTTAAATTAGTTATCAATGACACTTAATATACATGGTAGTTAAGACAGCTCTCTAGGAAACAGGAACATCTTTCCTTTTTATTTGCATGCATGTTCCAGCACACACCCCCTCTGCATTGCCACAAATAATGAATTTTCAGCCAGAGGTATTAATATGAACGGAGAAAAACTCTATAGATGTGTGAATAATGAACACTGATGGAAATGTGAATTTGAAATATGAACCGTAAGTAAAAATGAACTGATTCGTTATCACATTTTACATATTAAGTATTTTCCATAGTGTTACCTGTATTTACTTTTTATAGACCCAAGCATCATAAAATTAAGTAAAATGCTAAGGAATATCTGAAATCTATCTTAGAAAAAGAGAAAAACAGGGGTTTTATTGAATAGATAGTTAAGGAGGAGTTCAGTAGATAAAACTAATCTTGAATTCTAGGAGGATATTTGAATTAAATGTTTTTTTTCTAATGAAATATAATTAAGCTATGTCATAACAGTCATTCTCACTATTTTAATATGGAATTACACGAAAGGATATACTATTATATGGCTTTTATATTAAAGTTATCTGTTGTGATCATAAGCAATGTGATTTTTTCACTTAATGGAGAACCTTACATAGAGATGCTGGGGACTTACTTATTACTCACAGATCTATGTGTATGTTTCTGCATACCTTAAAAATTTTGGGAAAAAGTTATTGTTATGTATACTTTTAATATGAGGTGCACAAAATTTCCCCATAAGTTACATATTTTGTATTTAATTCATGGGGTACAAATGAATTAGGTATCATATACATTTTACAGTTAAAGAAAGAGCAAAGTTGTGATGTAGACATAACTCAAACATGCTTCCTCTTTCATTTATTATTTTTTGCTTCCTCTTTCTTAGGGCACTTGTATTCCGATGTCTCTTCAAAGACCAAATAAGAAAAAAAAAATGCATTCTCTAGGAATCTCACCAATGGTATTTTTCAATGAGTACAACTTCTAGTTCGTCATAAAATGCTATTCTATGATCACAATGACATGAAAAGGATTGCTATGCACAACTTAATAGCCATCACTGACTTCTAAAAATAGATGAATGTTGTTAGAACCCTAGTTATCATTAATCCTCTGAAATCCTCCAAAAATAGGTAAGAAGGCAGAAAAAGAAGTGACTTTTTATTGGATGGTACAGAAATCAGAAACTAAAAATGGAAGAATAAACTTGGATCAAAGGAAAAGGGAAAATAGAACAATTAGGAAAATAATCAGTGTTCCCAACTCTGTGGAAAATCAGAGTTGGAACAAACCAAACTCTTGTGCTAACACTATAAATTGTGCACTTATGCCTGTGTGTGTGTGTGTGTGTGTGTGTGTGTGCGCATGTTGGGTGCCTGGGGTAGGTGTGCATGAGTAGTGTTACTTAATATATGTTTTAAGGATATCTGAATAAACAAGTGATATTAGAGAATGCGCTTAAGATTGGAGTTGCTAAATCAAGTGTTTAGTCAAAGTTTTCATTGTGCTTCTGTCTGATAAGAGAATCAATCAGGCAAACAGAGGCAAATTGCTGGTTTTGAGAGTCCTTTAATCAGATGGAACTTGTGAAATCTCAGTAACCTAAAAGGCCCCATAGCAGTCCAGGCTAAAGGAGTGCACGCTATGACTGCATTAAGACAAATATAATCATCTATCTGGGGATTCAATATTTTCTTCCTTTTCAGAGAGCTATTTATGTAACATTTATAATACACTGCTTTGCACAGCACCGGACTAGGTCACTAAACAAAGCCATTTGGAAAGGAAGATCTAAAATAAAGAAGTCAGAACCATGAACCAATAATAACAACTACCTAGTGCTCCAACTGTTTTGCTGCATAACAAAACAGCAAAAAGAAATTTTTTATTTTTTTTTTAAGTAGGCGGGCTGAGATGGAGTGATGAAATTAAGTCAGATTAAGGTAAATCTGAAAGTCGTAAAATAACATGAGAATGTTGTTTTTCATGCGAAGATACAGAGACGAGAGAGACTTAACTAGTGTAGGAATAACGGGTTTTACTTTGTATTCTTATTTCTATGGGACAAATTTATAGACAGTCTTGTTATGAAGAATTCCAACATTCCTAATACTAGAGGAATGAGTTAGGAATAATGCTTTCTGAAGAAATTAAATTAACAATAAGGAGTCATTTATGCTCTAAATATATTTTGTCTTCTCCATCTAATTTCTAGGCTATGCTGTTAAGGAAAACGCTACCTCATTATTTATGCCCATATCATTTATATGTTACATATTATTTGTATTACACAAGACAGATATGTATATGTATGCATAGAGATACAAATATACATACAGGTATATGCATTTATATAGATATACCTATATACCCATAGTACGTATCTACATCATACATCTATATATCTATTTTATCTGAGCAAACAATATACGGTCAAATACTTGCCCATTTTCCTGAACCACATATTTTAAGATGTTTCAACTCAACTTTCTAAAAAGATTTGAGAGAGAGAGAGAGAGAGTGTGTGTGTGTGCACAAACAGGGGAAGCGTCAGGCAGAGGGAGACCAGGCTCCCTGCGAGTAAGGAGCCTCACGCCGCTGATGCTGGACTCCATCCAAAGACCCTGGAATCATGACCTGAGCCAAAGGCAGACACTTAACTGACTGAGCCACCTAGGTGTCTGGTTTCAACTCATTTTTTAGTATCAAAACCATGGCTTAGCCATTATTTTGATTTATTGGCATCGGACTTGTTCATCTTAATCATAGAAACTTGATATTTTATGGTCACTAATCAGCTAGTTTATAGCCTTGTTTTCATAAACAAATTACAGAATTTCTTAATTACCCATTATTAAGAACCTATAAGAACCCTGCAACTAAAATCAGAATCTGAATAAGAAAGAGAAAGGAGAAAGCCAGCCATACTGTGTGTCTTGAAACAAACTCTGGGGGATACAAACAACATATTTTGTCTCTATTCCATAACAATGCAGTTTAATCGTTACGGGAAATAATTTAATTTCTTGCAATCTCTAATAAGGAAATCCTACCTTAGTGATGTTCACTCTTCCCCAAGGGCTGTGATCTCATCAAATTAAACCTAAATTAAATGTGTTTTATAGGAATTTATTAAGTTATAAAACACATAGAAACGGAATAATCTAGAATCATTTCCCCCCCAATCTAAAAGTTTTGCCTTTTCTATAATTAGATTATCTCTAGTTTCTTCAATGACTAGTAATACCAAAAGTCTAAGAATTTCCCTTTTAGGAGCTAAGTTAGTAATGACTTCATTTGTTTAGAAAAGCATCCTTTGCTGGCATTTGAAATGCAGAGAAACCGGTGTGATAGATACATTTGACCAAGATGGGACCAATATTACCCCTCGATGCAGATTCAAAATGGTCCTCAAGTAATTGCGAGGCCTGCTCATTCATTCACCAAACATTTCCTGAACAGTACAATGTTCTCAATATTATGCTAAGCAAATGACTCGGTAAATCAGAGCTACTGTTCTCACTTCCTTAAGATTCAACTCCAAAAATACAATTAAAATGAGCTCTTCCTTTCAAGTACATTTTGCTCTGTCAAATACACTCTTTCTGTTTATTTTAGAAGAGTTAATCATCTCTGTTTGGCTGTGAGCCCTGGACTTGGGCTCATTTACCTGCCCAGAAAGCACTACTTGATATTCTATGAGAATACCAAAACTCACCCAAAGTCTCCATGTCACTCCAGGAAGACACTGTACCTACTAAGAATTTAAGATAATGCTGAATTAAGCATAAGTCACTAGACAGTGGTATAAAGCAAATGAGCATTAAGGGGAAGTAGTCACATAGGCTCCTTTGTCTTAAGTCCACCTTTAGCCCTTGTAATTAACTGCAGGTGTACGCAATTACATGCAGATATAATTGCACCTGAAATTAGCTGACTGCAGGTGTAACTGGTCAGTTGTACCCTCCCAAGGGAGTCCTTGGTTAATTATCTCAATTATTAGGTAATTACAGGTATAATTATATGAATTTCCATATAATTTTATCGCTTAAAAAACTAGCGCAGAAAATAAGATATTAACATAAGCTGTCATAGAACTTTCATTAAGTCAGAGTGTTTTTGGGTTTCAATGCTGAAGAACTAAATTTCACACCAACAGTTAGCCTGGGTGCATGCCCCTATATTCAGTCACTGTTTACTTGAATCATACTCGTACATTTTCCGACATAGTGGTGCAGCAAGGGCATCTGAGTCAGTCTATTTTCTTGGGTTCAGTATCAAGTCTACGTACCACCATTAAGCGTGGAAAACATCAAGCTCTGTAAGACTGCTTTCCTGAATGTCAGAGCCCAAGCAATGCACATAATATACAATCAAGTGCTGTTTTCAGAGGAAAGCAAGGTACGCATCTCACCTTACTGCTGGGGGACAGAATGCCTGTGTATTCCCCTAGTAAAAAGAACTTGATTGCTGTGATTTTATTCTATTTTCTGGATATGCAAACAATGCATTGAAAAGGTAACAAGATGATTCAGGCTATAAAAATGCTTTGTACTACTAGAAATCTATCCCAAATACCGCATGTGTTTGGATATTTGGGAACTGATGAATCTGGCTGGTTCTATATCAGAATTCAAGGATCCATAGTTCCCATGTCCTAATTCCAGCCACTAAGCTCTTGCCATATTCCTTGTGGGAACAATCCCCGTCACTTATTATGGTCATAGGTCCTACCCTTGTTCTCATGTGCTTGAGTCTACTTTGTGCTCTACAGAACCCTGTTCATTCTCTCCAGGCCTCCTGGAGTCCAGTTCTACATCCTGACTCCTAAGATCAGGGCTGTAAAAAACGATCACCAGGACTCCCTTTAATTGCTGCCTCTTCGCTCCTCCCAACCGGGTCTGCAGCAGGATGGCTCATCTTTCTATCTTGGTAACTCAAAGAGCCTTGTGCTAAAATAGCATTATGCAAGTGAGGCCAATGATCAGTCTGACTTGAAAGTCTGTCTTATCATTGGATCACCTGGCAAACACAGGGAGTATCAATCATATCGCAGTTTAGTCTCATTTCTGTTGTGCTCCGGCAACACCATCTGCAGGTGCTACAGTCTGAATAGTGCACCTCGTCACAGAGAAACATGGTGAATCCTGGTAGGTCATTTAGCCACGTCCAGCTAAATAGCCCCATGGAAATCTCATCAATGGCTTAACAGATCAGATTGCAGTAACTGTGGTCAAAGAAAAAGCTGTAAATCAATGAAATGTTCACTTTTTAAAAAGTTCTGTAGTCAAAGTTAATTGTGAGACACTGCATTAACTACATATAATATACAGATACATGTAATATACATATCCCTTTCTTTCATCATGCACATTTACGTATCAGAAATCTGAGACTTCAAGGAAAAAATGGTTTACATTTGTTAAAAATCATGTTTTCCCAACCTATTTTAACATGAAACTCTTTGGGGAAGAGGATATCCGATACTAGTCTTTATAACATCCCTCGAACGTGCTTTGGAAAACACTGTTCAAAAGCTGCATTTGTAAACAGAGCCTCCTCATTTTGGATCCCCAGAGCTGCTTCACCTATTATTCAGTCAATAATTGGCTACTGAAAAGGGTGGAAGAGGTAGGCACATCTCAACAGCTTATTGCAAGAGCAAGTGGATGAGGATTGTTCTTACAGCTCCGCACGGTGCTCCGCACGGCGTTTATCATCTGATTCTCTCAGGTGTACTGCAGAGCATGCCGCGCCACTAACAGTAACTTTTCCAATTAACAGTCAGTATTTAGAGAGAGTGGCAAAAATTTTCAAAGGCTCCTTTCCGCCTAATTGTTCCCTTCCGCTACTTAAAAGGCACTTTCTCTCCCTTTTAATGTTAATTGAATCATCATCTACTTGTCACTCAAATTTCAAACATCAGGCAGGCCAGTCCTGCAGGAGCTGCCTCGGAGGTTAGAGGCCACACTCGAAACCCACGTGTGTGACTATTCTCACCTCTCCTCCCAACCACACCCAGAAAACTAAGTGCGATACTTCCAGGACAGTTTAAGTCTTCTGATTTAGAACACGTACCCTTCTCGTAAAGTTTATACTTTCCTTCTGAATTTCTGAAATCTGCTATGGTTTCTCCAAGCGAAGGTGCACTGTGATATCCTTTACTTTTATTTTTTAGAGGATTCTAAATTCTTTAAAATATCCAGATTTCTCGAATATTCTATACCACACCACTGGTCTTTACTGCTTGCTTATTCTTCTTCAAGGCTCAACTCTCAGTCATCTTCCCGAGGCCTCTCCAAGCACAATGAAATGATTCCCGCTTTAACCTTCAGACAATCATTAGCCCCTTAGCACATGCAAGCCTTATTTGTTAAATAAATTTTAGGTAAAAGAGCTAAGTCCTTGATTGCATCAAAACCCCCACTTTGCCTGTAGGTCCTTGTACGGTTAATGCGTGTCACAATGTTCATTCTACCTTTCACTCACTCATTCACTAAACAAACACCTACAGAGGAGCTCATTAAATAATATCTAGATTGCTGATATTCCAGTGGAAGAAGTGAGGGAGGGCAAGCAGGAGATCATCACATGAAATGAATACTTCCTAAAAGTGAAGGAAGGGGACTATTTGTGTGAAAGTGGGAGAATCCCAGAAGATTTAATCTCTATCATTAGCAATAAGTAGGAATTTGCTTAAAAAAAAAAAAAGATTTCTCATGTGGAAATAATTACAGCATATAACCTGTATGAAAATTTAATAACAGGTAATTATATGTTCAATGAAGGCCAAGAACTTTTGAAGTGGCTTGAATGTAGAGGGTGAAGGAAGAACTAAATGGTAGAAAGGTTAAGTCTGGAAAGTGCTACTCAGTCATGTGCTTCCTGTGTCATCCCAATTAATGTGGTCTTACCCTATGGACCAGCTGATTTGTACTTCAGAAACTCCTAAGGATTCTATGGAGGGAGGTCTACAGTGAAGTGCAGGAATATGCATTTGTAACAGCTAGTGATTCTGATATGGGTTATCCTCAGATGAAGTTTTGAGAAATGGCATGAGTATGCAATGGGAAACCTAAGGGGGTTATTAAGTAGGCTATATGGGGGCTGAAGTGAGCTGGGGAGTTTAATTCTCCACTGCCAGGAAGCTTTGGCACTAGATCAGGCAAGGGGGTGTCAGTTTTAATAATGATAGTTATAAACAGCTTTATTTACTTATTTATTTGCTCCTATTCTTTTTTTTTTAATGTGCCTTCTAAGTTTATTAACATATAATATTTGCTCCTATTCTTGCCTAAGATTGTAACTGAATGATTTGGAAGTGAAGGCAGTTACATATCTTTTGTTTGATTTATAATATTCTAGCATGTATCACTTTTTTTTAAAGATTTTATTTATTTACTTGACAGAGAGGAGAAAGAGAGATCACAAGTAGGCAGAGAGGCCAGCAGAGAGAGAGGGGGAAGCAGGCTCCCCCACTGAGCAGAGAACCCAATGTGGGACTCGATCCTAGGACCCTGAGATCACAACTTGAGCCAAAAGCAGAAGCTTTAACCCACCGAGCCACCTAGGTGCCCCTAGCATGTATCACTCTTCTAACAGCATTATTATCCCACTTAAGCCTCATAAAAACCCAAAGAGTTTACTTATTACTATTTCTGACAGATGAGGAAACAAGGGCTCAGAAAGTTGAAATGAGACAGTGTTAAAAAATTTATCCGTTATTGGAAGTGGGGGGTATTATACTAAGTGAAATAAATCAGTCTGACAGAGACAAATACCTTATGATTTCACTTATATGTGCAATCTAAAAACAAAATGCACAAATGAACAAACAAAAAGCAGAATCAGACCTATAAAAAGAACAAAAAGGTGGTTGCCAGAGGGAAGGGGGTGAGGTGAGTGGGAAAATGGGTGAAGGGGAGGGAGAGATACAGGGTTCAGGTTAAGGAATAAGTCACAGGGATGAAAGATACAGCACAGGGAATATAGTCAGTGATCTAGTTCTGGCGTTGTATGGTGACAGAGGGCAGCTACATTTGTGGTGAACACTGGGTAACATGTAAACTTGTTGAATCACTATGTTGTACAACCAAAACTAATGTAACTAATGTACATTAGTATGAAACTAATGTAACTAAACTAATGTAACCTTAAACTAATTGTGTGAAAGCTATACTCAAAAATTTTTAAAAAGATGAAATCTAAGTCTATGACTCCTACATCATGCTGCCTTGCCAAATGACTGCAAGGTCATGTCCAAAGTATGCAATGAAATATGATAGTCACCATTTTTCTGCTTAACAAAGTTGAACATAAATTTATATTACTGGAGGTTAAAAATATAAATATCAAATTATCTTGTATTAGGATTATTTCTATTGCAAATGGCAATCAAGGACAAATGGTTTAAAGAAAATGAGAATTTATTAATTCTTATGGCTCAAAAGTCTATGGTAAACTCTAGGTATCATTTGATTTAGGGAACCAGAAATGACTCTATAAACCACTTTCTCCTTCTCCATCTCCTGACTGCTTTCTCTGTTACCTCCATGTGCAGTTCCACTGGTCCTGGCAAGATGGCTTCCTCCAGAACACTAGCCTCATATCCCCCAAAGTTCAAATATAATGGAAAGGAGCACATTCTTGCTCCCAGCAATTCTTGTCAAAGAATGCTGAAATTCTTATTGGGGCACATGTTCATCCCTGAGTCAACTGTTCTATGACTCAATTGCTACTCAATCCTCTGACTCTCCAGGTGGGAGCCTATTATTTACCTTTGGACTCAACTTAGACTCAATACCACAGACTATGAGGGGGGGAGAAAGGTTCCTTAAAATCAGATTAATGGTACCAAAATGGGGGCTTCAGCTTGGGGTCACAACATTAACAAATATTCACTAAATTCAGCTAAAGAAAGGAGCAAGATAACTAACTGTGACTTTATATTACTATCACAGATCAGTTAAACTCACTGAAGATTTAGAAAATATTTTTCCAAATTTCCTAATTACTTTTGGATAACACATTTTCAAATTAAGTGGAATTTTACTTTAACAAGAAGTATGTTTTGAGATGGTTTTTATACACACACAGGTGTGTGCACATGTGCACTGATTTCTGCAAGATTACTTGGCTAAGAATTGAGTAAGATTCAAGTAAGATTATTCCATTAACAAGTGACTCCTGTCATTTTGTTTTCAAAGTAACGTGGCTCCACTGAAGTCAAGCACTCAAAAAAAAAAAAAAAAAAAAAAAAGCCTTGAAATTAAGTTTGTGTGCACATACAGCCACACTCATTCTTCAAAGTACATGGATTCTTTTCATCCTTTAATCAATACTTCATTCCAGCAATTCATATGTTTTTAGTCCCTTTCGAAAATCACTCGTTTCTCTTAAGAAAGTGGAAGAATTTACTGATCCATCTCTTTGGTGGTTTGTTTCAGATTGGAAAAGCAGTATAAAACTCCTGAGTTTTCCTCTTTAGTGATATTTAAAGTTTTTGTTTTTGTTTTTGAGTATATGTGTTAGTTTTAACCTGCTAATCCTTCAATCCATAGTGGAAGTGTCTAAGACACCTCTTCTCTATGCTCTGATAGCCCCTCATTCAAAACATTTATCACAGTGTGACACAATTATTAAGTATTAATAAAATCAATTACACAAATTAAAAACTCTTAATTAAACTAAAAAAAAAAAATCAGTCCACTCCTACATAAACCAAAAGCTCAGTAAGGTCATAGCCCTGCATTTTCAGCCTCTAGCATACAGTCTCATTCAATCACTGTTGGTTGAATGAACATATGATCAACAGTCATGTGGTAACGAAATATTTCATTTTTTCCAAAACGTTGATTCTGTTCTATCCTCCTGGATGGTGGTTTAGGAAGGGAATGTACTCAGTAGCCAGGTGTTTTATTCCTGCAAGGTGGAGGCTGCTAGGGGGTATGGTTCTATCCTCCCCTCTCTCCAAGCAGTACATGCACTGAAACTGGGGAGAAGAGGGAAAAATGAGAGAGAACAGAGACCAAATGGCTGCTGGATTCGAAGAGCTGGCGAGGCACAAACATCTGAAGCTGAAGAGCCCGAGCTGGGAAACAAGACCCAGACACCCAAGAAGAGGGGCTTACAGACTAAGGAAGCAAGAAGCTGGCTGGTGCACCAGCTGTGACCGAGGCTGGATGACGCTGCCTTCTCTGTGACTCCAAAACAGGGATGTAGGACTATATTAAGAGCTAGGAACAGAAGGAGTAATTTGGGCACACAGACACTTATCTCGCCCCTTCTGATTCATTCAATACTTACAAATGTGTGAACAAATGTGTGAACTCAAGGGCGGCCCTTTGCTCTCCAGTTTTCCTTCTCATTAGTTACCATATTTTCTGATTACAACATTTCCGTTTGTAAGCATGGCACATTACAAAATGTTGGTGTCAATGATATTTAAACAAATTAAATTGCACTAGTACGGTTACCCAATGCGGTCCACATGGATCGACACAACCAATTACAAATGCAAAATACTACTTAAACTGCATAATGGCAGGGTATTTTAAATTTATCCCTGAGTGGCAATTAAGAGTTTCAAGAGGAGAAAGAACAATTGTACTTTGGGGGATATAGATAGGTAGGTATAAGTAACTACTTCTGGGAAAAGGGCTGCCTAATGAAATAGACATCCCCAAGACATGCTGATGGGCCGCCTGACTAAATGTGGATGCCTCAGCGATCACCTGGGGCAGTGGTTCTCTTTTGTGAGGTTAGGAATTAGAATATACGGGGATGTCTTGAGTCAGGGAGACAGTGCTAGAAATTATTCATGATGTGGGTCTTCTATTTTCTTCTTAGCAGCTCACGTTAAGTATATTGCTTATGTGAACAGAAAATTCTCGAGTGGTCCCACCACTCTGGGTACTTTGAACTTCCTAACCAAACAGCAAATATGTATTTCACACTAAGTACCAAGGATGTACAAAGCGTGTGCAAAGTGAAAATAAAACGCATGCAACAAAAAAGACAAACTGACAGCAATCCCACAGAGCACACAGCATGGAGTCTTCAACCTCAGTTGCTGGCACACATGAAAAAGACAGTGAGCAGCAAAACACCAAGTAATGCTGTCTAGAACTCAAATGCATACGTGTTCTAGAGTAGTGAGAACATTCAAAATATTTAACAAGCTGTATGGCTGTGTGACATAATACAAAATATATATTTGGTTTCTGCCCCTGGTTCTTAACACAGAGCTACTAATCCCTTAAGTTTCCTAGGTAAGAGAAGCATCCTTTGGTCTAATGAGGTAACTAATGATTGGCTACCGGAGAGCCATGATTAGAAGCTAGTACCTTTCAGCCCAACTTCTGACCTCCAGGAAAGGAAGAGGGGCTGAAGATTAAGTGAATCACCAATGACCCACGATTTAATCAACCGTGCCTATGTGATGGAACCTCCACGAACCCTGAACAACAGGGTTTGAAGAGCTTCTGGGTTGGTGACCACATCCACATGCTGGAGGGTGGCACATCCTAACTCCAATAAATGTTATCAGTATAACATTATCCTAAACATAATCCTAAACCAGTAAATGTTAATAAATGTTTTCCTGGATTTTGTGAGCTTTTTAGCAAATGATCAGATTTGAGGGGGGTTGTGGGAACCCTTGACTTTATACTCAAGTCAGATGGAAATATGGGTACCCTGGGGATTCAGTATTACGACTGGCACCTAAAGTGAGAATATTATGGGGTTGAGCCCTTAAATCTATTGGACTTGACACTAATTCTCAATAGTGTCAGAGTGGAATTAAATTCTAGGATATCCAGTTGGTGTCCAGAGAGTGGGAGAATTGGTTGTTCTGGGGAAAGTACCCACACACATTTGGTGCCAGAAGTGCTATGGACAGACTAACACTTTTCCTCTGGGCTACTATATACCAGTCAGAAAAGTCACCAAACAATCAGAGCGAGTACTGGCTGGTGAGCCGGATAGGTATGTATCCATGGAATGTCAGTCCAAAGAGGATTGGCTCTCCCAAGCAGGAATGACCTAAGATTGGGAGCTGACCTCAGATCACAGGACATCAATTTCATGACTTGACAAATATTCACTCTCTGCATACTCAATACTTACAAAACAGAATCTGAACTCTTTGAGAGTCAAGACTGTTCCTTACTTAACATTTAGTACAGGGCAGTTGATTTTAGAACACTGGCTTGACAAACATGAACAAGAATGCAGCAGGCACCTACTAACATTGTACAGGTTTCTGTTCTGGATTGTGTAGGAAAGCGATGAGGCACCTTGTACTCCAAAATAGCTTGGTCACAAAAATAGCAGTCACAATAATAGCAGTGAGCAGGAAAGAAAGAAGAATGAACAGTGAGCTCTAACAAGTACAGTTCCTAAGCTCTGCCAGCCAAGCAGCAATTTCTAGTGGCCCATGGCGGGGAGGGCAAGGATGTAGTTCCACATGAGGGACTTCTTCATGAATTGGAAAATGTCTCTTAGGCTAACTGCAAAGCCTCCCCAAGCTGGGTTGGGATTTTCCAGTGGCTTACTGAATATCCTATTAGTATTTCAAGGCCTTCTTTGAAAATGAGGTTTGGATGCCAAGTGTTTTGACATTTTGACAGGCTACAAAAACTCAAAGCAGTAGGACTTTGTGTTGTTGCTGTCGTGTGGGTTTCAGTACAGTAAACACACATGTAGTTTCACTCAGTAGACTGTAAATAGGATTGGATGAAATCCAGAAATTGATCAGTCGACTATTTTAATGGGGGAAAAAATCCGTAAACAGCTACCTTGACATAAGATTAAATCCCTTCAGTGTATTTTTTTAAGTAAGAAGCATGTGTTGAGAACTTACTTATCCAGAATATGGTATGGCAGTATTTTCCAATCATGGCTTCACATTTACCATCATATAATAAAACAATGGTGTTGCCTGAGCACCACCATTGAGCTCACCAAGAGTGTGCCCTAGAGACCCGTGAGAAAAAGTTACAACAACTAGGTCAGAAGCTGACCAAACAGCATAATGGATTAACCATGACTGGCTTAGACTCATCTTGATGAACTCAGTGTGGTTGGACGTAAACTGACTGCACACATTTGGGTTCTACGAACATGAAAAAAGGAACGGAAGGAAGAATAGCTCTGGGGCAGGCAACCAACTGTGTCTTCCACGTACTCCAAGTATCTCAAATCGTTCTTAGAAATTTTCAAAGTGAGATAGGAAACTTACCAGAGCATGGTTGGAAAATAAAAGTATTTATCATATCAATTCAGCTAGTACCCTTTCTATTTTGTGGGAGTACAACACACAGAAGTGACTGGCAATGGCTCAGAAAAATGTGGGATTGCATTCAATAATTCTTAAGCTTCTTTTTACCTTTAAAAGCCCATGGTTCTAGACACTATGGGAAACTTTAAATGTGAGAAGAGAAAGAGCATTCTGGCCCAGAAAATATGATAGTCTTAGAGAGACATATCAGGACACACAAAGTATTTGATAGTATCAACATTTAAAATTGATGTGAAAATAAGTGAACTTTGAATTAGTGATAGAAGGGGCTATTAATAAACTGATGACTGCAATGTATAACCACATTAGTGAATATATGCGTAGTTCATTTCTATGTGTGTATCCAAAATAATATACACACCATCACACTGGTCTAAGGAAAGTATATCACTCCTTGAAGCATTTTTAGGTTGTGGCATTTATGATGTCAAATATTAATCCTCCAGAATATTTGTTCAAAATACACATTTCTGTTTGGTAGCCACTATGAGGAACGCTCTCCACCATATGTTAAGGATATTTAAAGATGAATGAGATGCAATCCTTGCCATCAGACAGATAAACAACTAGAATGGTAGTAACTGGCAGACTCTTAAATGCAGAAATGACCTATCTGGAGCCAGTATATACTATGTCATAACATATAATTCTGAGAGCTCTGTTCTGCTCTGTGGAGAAACTTCTCATCATTCTCTCTCGTTCCCATTCATGTAGCAGGTAGGTCTGTTAACAAAACTTTGGTCTTGTAAAAGCTGGGTTTCTAACAATGTCAACGAAGTAATACAAAGCAGTGGAAAGCTTGCAGCAAAAGGGGTTGCATATAAGATTTTCTAAGTGTTAAGGATTGTCACAGTTGCCCTGTCCTTATTCTTCCCTCTACATTAAAAAAAAAAAAAAAAAGCCACTCAGAATCACTTCCCCTCACCAGCAATTCAATCAACAAACATCTATCAAGCACTTCCTATGCAGCAAGAAATATGCTAAACACAGAGAAGAAAACGAAGTTGCAAGGCAGACACAACTCTGAGCAATTTCTGGGTTGTTAGCATTCCATTTTTGAGATAAACAGATTGAGACACATTGCCTGACTTACTCATGTTACAAAAGAAACAAGTATAAAGCTTAGGAATTAAGATTAGATGACTTATAACTATATGCTTCTTCCACCGGGTATCCATGGGAGTTGCTGCTCCAAGAAGGGTCAAAGTGCAGGACCACTCAGGATGTGCGGGCCTGTGCTTCAGGACAATCAGGGAGGAACGGAGCTGAATGTCTTGTGCTTGAACATAACACAGAACAGGAAGTGAAGTAACTCCACAGCTCGGGGACACAGCAGAGCCCGGCCCCACTATGTGGACATCCTGCACCTGACAGGCCCTCTGATGCTCTACTGTGTGACACGGTGACCATATGCTAGGAGCACTCCTGCTCGGTGGGGAGCCAGATGGCCAGAGAAATCTCAAAAGCCAGGCAGACGCCAGGAGCCCCTCTACTGTCACTGATCTACCAGAAACAGCCTTGCCAGCTGGCATCTCCACCTCCCCAACCATGCTCTGATTACAGAAAACAAACAGGGCTGAGACACTAACAGCTCTATTCTGGTAGCTCTGCCAGTGAGAGATGAATTAATGGCCAAACGAATGGGTCCAAAAAGGAGGCAAAGAGGCATGGGATGAGTATCGTTGTGCCTTCCTCTGGGCTGTTCTCCTTAGACAAGCCTATAATGCACACTGCATGGCCTACTATGAATTATCTATTGCATACTCTCCCTGCTCATTAGAGTAGAAGCTTCTCGGTGACAGTGATGGTCTCACTGACCTCAGTTGTCACAACTCTTTCCCGGCACAGTGGCTGGCACAGAGTGAGCACTCAACAAATACGTTTTGCTATTTTTGTAAAGAATGATGCTGTGGTCATGAATGGGGATAGAATACATATTAAATAAGGACTGTGAAATTGACATCATGTGGGGTCCTGAGATCCCGGGAACACCTCCTCCTCACCTAGAAATGCATACAAGTTACACATCATCCCCTAGGTGACACCCAAGTGGCTGTATCTGCCTCTATAGCAGGTTTGCCCTTACCGCCGGTTACGCTGAAACAGCAACCCAATCCCAGCCCCACCCCTGCTCAGGAAATGATTAGAAACGGGGAGGGGGGTTGGTATTTTACTTCTGACTTCACCACACATAACTGTCAAACAATTTGGAGATGTGTTAAAAGTCTAAGTGCTGATGATTTTTAAGCACTAATCATGATTCATCCAGTATATTAAATTATCAAATGCAATTCTGTAAGAATTTCATCACCCTCTAGCATTATGAAAGCAGTAATATATAACTGCAATTTAATATGAACCATTGCCATGCTTATTGGTTTTCTAGTATATATACTATGCTACAAAGACGCTAAAGACTCAAGTATCTTGTACCAAAAGGATATATTGCAGATGAACAAACTGGTTAAAAGGAACCAAGCAAGCAATAAATGACCTTACTATTCTTAGAAGGGTTCCTACTGCCTCAGTACCTATTTAGGAGTCTTCAGATTTAAAATATACCTAGTATTTATAGGCATCTTTATTTTACACATTTAATGGAGAGTTAGGAATTAATTTCAGTTCGGGATTCAGATTCCCTTAGATAAACCGAGTAACTGGTTCACTTATACCTCACTTGTTTCTTTGTTAAACTGGGGTACTTCAACATACTAACAATGATGATGATTACACAGATAGAGCACTTCTAGTATCTGGCATATGGTTTACATTCAATCACAATTAGATTTTCTTAGTTATAGAAGATGCCATCATCATCATCATCAATGAAACAGAACAATAATGTTGGATGAGACTTAAAGAGAATTAATCAATCCACACTCTCCTTTTTCTTTAGAGAAGTCACACTCTAATTACTACTGTGTTATTAAAGTCACCCAACAAATCACGGAGAAAAATGAAAATAAGAATTCATCCTAATCCCAAACCCAGAGCTTTTTCACCAACTATTACAAAATATACACCGTTTTTAGGTTATTAAGTGTATCAGACAATATCAGAAACAGGGAATCTTTACCTCTTATCATCACCCCTGCAAAGTCCTACGACAAGGCTCTCATTCCCACAGATGGGCTCTCTGCCCGTATCTGTTCAGTTGCCTTTTAATGTCAGAAAAGAAAGGATGATGTGTAGTGAAAAGTTTTGATACTCTTTTGCTGACATTCATTCATTCTGAGGTATGTATTCTTTTAAAAGTTCCAGTGACCAAGTAAAGTTGCTGTTCTTATATTTTAAGTATTTATGAACTTTTAAGAAAAATTTGAAGGAAACCGTAAGGTCTACATGTATAAAAACAGGACCACCAACACCCCTACTTTATGGCAGATGCTTTATTTTGGTTTCCTTTTGATGCGTTAGACATTTACCTATAAGTTCTAGCCCTATACTTTTCCTTCTATATTCACTTCAAACTGCCAGGGCTAGTAGCTTGCAATCTACAATTTGTAGGCTTCCTTGCCAGCAAGTTTCTTGTTACATTCTGTCACTCATGCCAAAACGGAAATCACGAAAAGTCAGACATTCAGCTTCTGGCTGATCCTACTTTTGTGGTGGGTGGGAGGAGCCACCCAAGTTCTACTAATACGCATTTTGAAAGCAGCAGCTAGGAGCTCCATCAAATGCAGTAAAAAGAGCTCCTGCTCGTGGTCACCTGCATGATTACAGTAACATTGAAAATAACGGTTCTAACAATCTTAGCAGCAAAAAGGCTTTTATGGACATCAGCCCCCAAAGAGTGGCATCTTCCTGACACCTTATCAGTTTTCTTTCTCTTCTTCAAAATTTTTAATACTTTTTAAAAAATGTTTTTATTTTTTTTAGAAGGATTTATTTTATAGAGAGAGCGAGCGAGAGAGAGCGAGAGCAAATGAGCACACAAGCAGGGGGATAGGCAGAGGGAAGGGGAAAGAATCTCAGGTGGACTCCCTGCTGAGTGCAGAACCCCATGTAGGGCTCGATCTCATGACCCTGAGATCATGATCTGAGCTGAAATCCAAAGTCAAACATTTAATGGACTGAGCCACCCAGGTGTCCCTCTTTAATACTTTCATAAGCTTTCCTATTAAAAAAAAATCATTCTCTGGCTTAACTAGCTAGTTTGGTGTTGATTTCCTGAGTCGAAAATGACTGATAAATACACTAAGTTTTTATGAAAACTCTTCAAGTCACTATTGTTACCTCCACTTAGCAGATGAAACAATAATTCTTAGAAAATTAAGTGATATGGCCAGGGTGATCTGACCAACGAAGTAATTAGAATGAGGAGTATAGTTCTATTGAGCCCAAATACTCCATTTTCGATGTTAAGAAATACCTATTTAAGCAATGCATGAAAATTTTAAGTGTATTTTATTCTAATTTTAATAAAATATGTAATACATCTGTAAAACTTGGAAAAATACAAGGACTAAGCATTGCCTTCTGAGTTTCCAGGTAAACTGAGCAGTGCTCTGATAATTCTTTACGGCCTTTAATTGACGTGACATACAACATATATCACATATGGTGTCATATATGTCAGCAGTAGGGAAGGGTGCCAGGTCAATTTTGAGTCATTCATCAATTCTCAGTCGATGTTCAGTGGGAAAATACTAACTATAATGAAAAGAGACAGTTACAGAAAGGGTAGGAAAAAGAAAAAAATGTACTCAGGCACAGAGATAGAGAGTAACCAAATTACTACTTTGAGACATATAAAAATTGTATTTTACAAAGGTAAATGGAATGTTAGAGTCATTCTTTGTGTCTGACACAATTTATGTCTCATCTCAGAGCCTCTGGATATCACCCGTCTCCCACTACTTCAGCTTTGGTCATACAGACTCCCACCTTCTATTACTGCCACATCTGTAAACTCTGTTCCTTGCCCGGATGACCTCGATGAAATGTCCAGTTTTAGAACGGCCCTAACCCTGCTTCCTCTAGCTTTACCTCAGAATCTGTTTTCCATGGCACCCTGAGTAAAACAGAGGGCAAGAAAAATCACTGCTAATGAAAACTTTATCTATTTGAGTTAAATTAGGTTTGTTAAATTTATACAAGATTTTTGTTAGATTTAATATGTGACTATATACTCTAAAAGTTACTGAAGGCTTGAAATTTAGCAAAGGTAATATATTTATGCCTACTTACAATATTTGGATCTAGTTTTTTCTAATGTAAATTATTAGGAGATTATAGCTTTTCTGCTCCATTGACCAAGCCTAATTTTTTTATGTGAAGCTGAATCCTACACTCTCCATTTCCTCTACCTCCAATTAAAACATCAATGCTATAGAGAGGTCATCAATTTTTCAACAGTTACTTTATTATGCCCTTTCAGATATGTGTTGCAGCAAAATTTCCTATCGCCCCAAAATTCTCAACTTCAAATAATTCACGCAGAATCATAACATAACCTGCTGCTTATTATTATTTGGCTGGTTATTAAGTTTGGGTTATGAACTAGAGAAACAAACAGCATTGTTAAAAATATGATAAATAAGCTCTGATTGCTTAAAGGACCTTGAACTCTTCAATGTGGGAAAGCTTGAGGAAGACACGGGGAAATAGAGATTTATATAATATACCCTTCTGGGGTTTTCAGTGCTATTGCTTAAATGCTCAGTGTTGTTGTTTTTTTTTTTTTTAATGTATAATTCAGCCAATGTCAGAAGGTGAGTAACAGTCCTTGAGAAGCTTTGATATTATCCTAGGTTTGTTTCTCAAATGCTGTGAGAGAAGAGACTCTATGTGCTGGTGACTTTTCCAGAATGCCCGTACTTATTAAGATTTTACTTATTTGAGAAATAAATAGTAATAGTAAAGGAAATAAATTAACTTATTTATTAATAGAAGGAGCACAAGCAAGAGGAGTGGCAGGGAGAGGGAGAAGCCATCTCCCTCCTGAGGGATGTGGGCCTGGATCTCTGGACCCTGGGATCGTGACCTGAGCAGAAGGTAGACACATAACCGACTGAGCCACCCAGGTGCCCCATAATGCTTGAATTTAAATCCTGGCTCTGCCTTTTAGTAGCCAGAAGATCTTAGGCAAGACATTTATTTTGTTTGTGCTTAGTTTACTCATCTAAAATGAAGGCAATAATAATACTGCCTCACAGGAGTGCTGGGAAGATCAAATATATGATTACACTCAAAGAATTAAGAATTGCACCTGCTTTAAGTTAATCTTTACACACATGAAATCTTTTATCATAGACTTTTCAAGACCCTTTAAAAATCTGCTTAAAACTTTTAAATGAAAAACATTCATTTAAAGGGGAAAAAACCCTTACATGCATACAGATTTCCTGAATGATTTCAAATGACTTAAGAAAACATTTAAAATAAAATGGAAGAATTTTACTTCTAATAATGACTTAATGAGGAACATGGCTAGTTGTACTCTGCAGAAAATAAGTTTTAAATTGGTCAAAATTATTAAAAATAATTTCAGGACATTGAAAAATAATGGTAAGCAATGAATTGTGATGGTTCATTTGTGCAACTCTGCCAATTTATCCATAAGAACAAAGATTTTGTGGCCATATTGCTAGACACATTCCCATTACCAGTGTTCAGGGGCACAAAACTGTAGCTCCATCAACTGGAATTTACAGACTCTGTTCAGGGCAGGTGGCAAAGCAACCAGAAATTTAAGTGAGGAACTTTGCAAGTGGGTAAGTTGTAGAAAGGCTGAAAAAAATACTGGTTTTCTCTTAGAGTACACACCAGGATCCAGGTGAAAAATGAAAACCTGGGGAGTAGTGTGGATTTGCCATGCTTTTAAGTCCATCTCTCAATCAACAAGCAGCTCGGGGGGTAGAGGATGGAAACTTGACTGGAAACGGATATGTGAACATAACCTCTGTATAGATCACTGAACATGAAACTCTGCAAAAGAACGAGGCTATTAACACTGAGCAGAAACATCAGAAACCGTAAACTGTAGAGCAATCAGGTTTTGCAGTTTAAGTCCAGAGAATTTAACTGACTGTTAAAACAGCACAATAACCCTCAGAATAAAAGGATACCTGCATAGAAGTAACTACAACACATCATCTACACTGTCTGGTTTCTTGCAAAAGAAATTACTTGACATGCAAAGAAAGAAGAAAGTTATCAATGCACAGGGAAAAAACAGTCTGTAGAAATTGACCTGGAGTGGATTTGATGAAGACTTCAAAGTAGCTATTCTAAGTCTGCTTAAATTTAAGGAAAATATACACAAAGAATTAGAAGAAGATATGTTCAAAGAATTGAAAACATCTGGAAATATGGAAATAATGAGCAAATAAATAAACATGAGAACACATCAATATCCAATTCCAAGAAGAGACATGTGTTTAGGGAAAATGAACAGAGCCTCAGAAATCCACAATATAATATCCAGCACTCCAACACTCATTTAATTGAAGTTCCAGAGGATGAGAGAGGAAAAGGGTAAGAAAAAATATTTTAACAAATAGAAATCTTGAAAGCAGCAAGAGAAAAATAACACATCACAAACAGAGGAAAAAATACAGGAGTACTGGTAGAATTCTCTTCAGAAACAGTGGAACCCAGAGCACTGGAATGCTATTCAAAGTGCTAACAGGAAAAAAAAAAAAAAAAAAAGAAAAGTTAATAAAGAGTTCGACATCCAGCAAAATAATTCTTCAAAAATGAAGATGAAATAAAGACTTCTCTAAAACAAAACCAGAAAGGATTTGTTGCTAGGAGAGTTGTTCTGTAAAATATACCAAAAGAAGTGCTTTAGGTTGAAGAAAAATAACACAAAATGATTAACTTAGCTGCATTGGAGGAAATGAAGAACACTAGAAATGGTAAATATGGGGCAGATCTCACACACACACACACACACACACACACACACTTTTTTCTTAACCTTTTAAGACTCAGAATTGTGTAAAGCAGAATTTATTATGTTATATCTTGGTATTTATAAGGCCCAAGATGTAATATACTTGATAACAGTGCAAAACGGATGGGGGAGATGGAGCCACACTTGTGCAAAGTTTCTATATTTTATCAGAAGCCAGTTTTAAATTATAATAAAGATGATGTCATAATCCCTAGAGCAATAACTTTATGAAGAGAAAAGGAATATATCTAAAGAGTCAATAGAGAGGGTAAAATGGCTGTTACAATTCATAAAAGAAGAAAAAAGCAATAAAAAATAAATAGAAAACAAGTAGCTAAATACTGTATCTAAATCCAACCATATCAATTATATTAAATGTTAACTTACTAAGCACAACAGTAGAGATTTTCAGACTGGATAAAAAAGAAACTCCAACGATATATTGTGTAAAGGAAACACATTTTAAATTTAAAAAGTATGAATAGGTTGAAAATAAAAGGATGGAAAAGTTAAACCAACCAAATAAATAGGGGTTGGATTTGCATTACTCATTCCAGACAAAGCAGACTTCAAGAAATATTACTAGAGAAAGGAACTTCATATTTAATGATAAAAAGAATACTAAATCATAAGCCTATTAACAGCTACAAAAGTAAAAGCATCTAATCACAGGAATGATGGCAAAGGAGCAGGAGGGACATCTGGGGGACAACAGAAGTGTTCTAAAACTTGATTTTGGAAGTAGCTAAGACTCATCTCACTGTAAACTTAGAATGGCTGAATTTTATTGTTAATGAAGCTATACGAAATACATAAAAGAGGAAAGAAAAAAATAGAGCAAGCGACAGGAAGGTGACCTTCGAGTCCATAGGGTTGCCCCAGGGTTTGCAGGGTCCTGGGCCACTATTTCTGGTAACGTCCCTGTCTACAGAAGCAATCTGAGTGCTCGAAAATCAATGTGAGTACTCTTCTGGGAGCCTGATCTCATATGATCCTGAAAATAAATAGCGTTGTGGTCACTAAGAATGATTCACTTGCCAGGCTGCCTCGCGGGAAAGAGGACCTGCCACGGTACCCAAGACAGTGGTGATCCATGGGACTTCCTTAGTTAACATGCATAAAATAGATCTTCCTGCTGTAGAAAACAAGGTGCACCCTATACAGGCCTAGATCTGGCTCAGGACCCCTCCTAGACAAATCCTTGATGAGTTTAGTAGGCGTGAGATATTTTCTATCAGAGAGGGAATTCCAAAACTCAAAATCCTTTGAGAGGATCAGAAGCTCCAGGCCCAGGACCAGTGGTACTAATGAGAATACACATATAAATTTAATTTAATGAATTCAGTTTAAAAATTATTTCTTTGTGGGGCACCTAGGTGGCTCAGTGGGTTAAAGCCTCTGCCTTGGGCTCAGGTCATGATCTCAGGGTCCTGGGATGGAGCCCCACATCATTGGGCTCTCTGCTCAGCAGGGAGCCTGCTTCCCCCTCTTTGTCTGCCT
>CM053605.1:79391717-79414486 GCA_028646535.1 Procyon lotor | reverse complement strand
GTGATTGCAGTGTGACCTCCCCCAGGGTTGGCAATTCTTAGACTATGTTGAGATGGCTGTTTTCAGTGGTTTAAAAAGAAGCCTAAAGGTAGGATGGTTACTTTCAGGCATGGAAGTGAAACCCATTTGTAATTTCCCTCCCGTTGCTAGCTGACACTGTAAGATGGTTGACAAACAGGCCAGATTTTGGATGAATAAGAATACTCCATTCTTGGAGGGATTATCTATTTTCCTTTCAAGGATGTAATTATGTACCGTGCTGCCCTCCCAAATACCTTCACCTACCGCAAGTCTGCCAGCCGAGCTGGTATTGTTATACTGAAGTAAACACTACTTTCTTCAGAAAACAGCAATTATGTGATTATCTCTTGCAAGCCTCTGGAGATGAGTGTGTCTGCTGAATTTCAGGTTGTCCATTCACTCTTCTTTCCATGTGCTGCACAGGACTCCTTTCTGACTCAGAGATCTTTACTATTAGCTGCCTCCTGAGCTCAGGACACAGGCAGTCTTCAGGAGCTCCCAGGACATTCCCACACAACAAAGGACCAAAGTCTATTACTACTGAATCAAGTTTTTATCATGAGGTCATCAGAAAACTTGAAAGGACACTGTACAAGAGAATGAAAGATGCCCACTCTCTGAAGCGTTTTGTGTGGTAAACGCTAATGGATAAGCTGTTTGTGAGCTTTTCCTGGACCTCCCTCCTGAGTATTTACCTAAGACTTTCCACATCCCCTTTGCTCTCTACAAAGCAATATTTTGAGAGTCAGAAGTACAGAAAGTCAACGGCAGGTAGATTTATTCTCCTTAGAGAAATAAAAAGCTGGTTGATATTAGTATAAAAAGAAGGACTTGCATAGGTTTTTATCCGGCTATCTTGGAGAAATTAAGAGGAAATAAAAAATGCCTATTCTTACTAGAAAATGGTTTTCCCTCAGGTATAACCAATCTCTAGAGCAAACTGCCCTCAGATGTAACCAGTAATGCTTACGATAAAGAGACATCTAAGCGCTTTTTGTGCTTATTAAGTCCCTTCTGAAATAAAGCCACTGACTGTTTTAACCAGGGTTCCAGTGTCTGTAAGTTTGATACTTTAACATCTACTATGTATCTTCTGATAATACGTCGCCTTGCCATGGTCTCTTGCCTCCCTCAACTAACCCAACCACTCCTTAGAGGGATCTTCTTCCCAGAGCTGCGCTTTTCAAAAACAAACCAATTAATCAGAGCCCAAAAGACTCCTTTATGAGGCTCTCACACTCCCAGCCACTATACAATTGCCTTGATCACCCCTCGACCCCGTACCAAATTGGAGACAGTCCCTACGCCCTAGAGCCCGCTGAAATGATTCACACTAGCCAATCCTAGACCTGCTTAGCCAGACTCAGCCATTTCTTCCTGTGAAAAGCACAATAAAGGTTCTTGCCATGGTAGTTCCCCATTCTGCCACAGCCTCACTGCCAACCCTAGTGCTTTCCAATGTGGCCTTGCGTGGTGTGCTCCCTCCTCTTGGGATTGATGAGTAACAAACTATCTTTTCAATGACAGTTATCTCCTGATCTATTTGCCTCACAATATTTCCAACTTTCTATCAATATACAATATTTTATAATCTAGCATTTATCACACAAGTTTACAATTCCGTGTACATTATCCCAGATGGCTGGTCACAGATTACTGGTCCAGGGATAATCAGGTGACACAGAGCAACCATCTGAAGAGTGGACAGTGGCCTATGAGTTGCTCTGGGACACAATTTCTATGGAACTGGGCTTCTTTGGTTAGAAGTGGAGTAGTAATGGATTCACAAATACAGATTGATCAGTAAGTGCGTGCACTCTACACTATTACATACAATGTGTGGGGCTTGGAGCCCATCAGAGCTTCAGAATCTCAGGTCTCTGGAAGACATACTGAATCATAACCTGAATCTTAACAAAAATCCCTAAATGGACTGCATGCTCACTGAAAAGGACCATTTCTGGTGGTCACGAGCATAATCTCTCAGCACCACAAACTGCGGAACTCTGAAATTCTTCTGTGTTCGTGTTGACTCAGGCTTCCTAGTAGCAGATCCTAGCTTGAGACTGCTTAGAGCAGGAATACCATGTGGGCACATTCTGGTGGAAACTGGGGACTTCCCAACAGGTAAATTTGACCTAAGGACTCTGATGACCTTGCTCAATTTCCCTTAGAACTGTATTCTAAGACTTTTGCACCAACCTTCCTTCCCTCCCTCTCTCCTTCACTCAGAGTCAGACCTGCACTGTTGGTTCAATGGCTCTACCAATACCATCGTGTTTTCTCCCATAGGCATGACCTCAATAAACTGCTAACACCTTTAATCCTGAGAGTCTGCCTTTGAACAACCGGGATTAACCCACAAACTATACCATTTCGAGTGGCAGATTGACAGATCTACGAAAACTACAAAACTGACACAAAGAACTGACTTGCAATTATGTGGATATAGATATTTATCTTTCCTCACCAGAGGCAGTTTCAGATACCTCTCCCTGAAGTTATGATCTGAGACTGATTATCAAACAAATGTTGGGCTCCAGGTGAGTAGAGAGAAAAGACAAAAAAAATGGGGCACTTTTCCAAATCTGTGGTGGGGATCTAATTTTTGTTTGACTCAGTCATATTTGTATCATATCAAAAACTATTTTAGGTAAAGATTGGACTAAGTGTCCTTATTGAAAGGATAAGTGTTGGAATCGCTGTTATTTTGAACAAGTTCATAAAGAAAAATAGTCCACCTGCAAGGATTAGATGGAAAGATTATTTACTGGCTTGGATTAGATGGGAGGACTATTTAATCCAACACCTAAAAGTTGTTATCTCAGCAGAGCAATAAGAGTCGAGGAAGAAGAGGCAGGCCTTAAATTAGATGTAATAATGACTATTATCATCTAAAAAATAAACATAAAATATTTTTTCAATTACATTTTGTCCCATGTATCAACATATATTTTGCATGCATTTGTGCAGTACTCCCAAGAATGTTATAAATTTATCACCCTGAAAAGAAATATTACTAGCCATGACCCAAGGAGCTAGAGATCTTGCACAGGACTGAGACTGACCAGAAAAGATCTTCAGAGTAAAAGTAGTTTGAAGATAAAGGGAACCATCACTGACTGGGTGAATCCTCTACAGGATCTGATTTCTCTTTTCTAAGCTCTCAGTGGGTATTATCTTCACTTAATGGGGGAGGAAACCTGGGTTCATACAGGTTGCATAGCTTGAATGAAAACTACACATTAACAAAGTACTAATCTGGAAGTTGAAAGCAGGTCTGTTTTGTATCATAAGCCCAGTGCTATTTTTACTGCTCTCCAGCTGCACTGCTTAATATTCTTCTCCTGAGAAAGGCATAAACATAAGATTATACAACTATAGTATCTACATATACAGAAATGTAGAATTTTCAAAACACCTTCACATATCTCCGTCTCCCAACACATATTATGCTTATTAGTACTACGTATGGTGACAAGCTTAAGACGGGGAATGTTGCTTCAACTAGAGTGGTAGTTATACAAGTGTATATACATTTGCCATAATTCTTTGAACTGTACAATACACTTAGGAATGCATTTTATTACATATGAATTAAACCTCAATGAACTTAAAACAAGGTGTCCCACGGTTGTAATAATGGTAGGCTTACAGATTATATGTCCCCTTTGGATGCATCATACTATGCAAACAGTAATGACAGAATGAAGGTTTTGCTTAAAAAGACCCATTTTTCCTTCCTGTTTCTTCTTTCTTTCCTTCCTGCTTCTATTTTTGATTCCTGCTTCTGGGAATTTTCTTACAGTGTATAGGCTGTAATATGTGTAATATACAATAATGACTATCATTCTCTAAAAATTACAGAGGGCAAGGATTTTTTCCAATTACATTATAGTCTATGAACATACACACTTGGCATGATTTTCTGCAGTACCCTAAGGATATAAATTCTTCAACCTGAAAATAAACATCACAAAACATGACACATACAGTCAGAGATCTCATAGAAGGTTGAGATTGATTAGAAGTGGTCCTCTAAATAAGGGCAATTTGAGGACAAGTTTTATGGGCACTGGATTAATCAAAATGGGGACTGTTTGTCCCAAGGTGTAAAAATTCAGATTCATTTAAATTTACCCAACTAACATTTATGGTAGCCATGATGAAAATTTTAGTTCCCCAGAGTCAGCTAGTTTTACATTTTAGTCTTTTTTAAAAAAAATATTTTATTTAGAGGTGCCTGGGTGGCTCAGTCATTGCGCATCTGCCTTTGGCTCGAGTCATGATCCCAGATCAAGCCCCACATCAGGCTCCCTGCTCAGCGGGAAGCCTGCTTCTCCCTCTCCCACTCCCCCTGCTTATGTTCCCTCTCTTGCTGTGTCTCTGTCAATAAATAAAATCTTAAAAAAATATATTTTATTTATTCATTTGTCATAGAGAGGGAGAGAGAGCACAAGCAGGGGGAGTGGCAGGCCCAGGGAGAAGCAGGCTCCCTGCTGAGCAAGGAGCCCAATGCCTACTGATTCCAGGATCATGACCTGAGCTGAAGGCAGACACTTAACTGACTGAGCCAGCCAGGTGTCCCTACCATATTTTAGTCTTAATCCACAAGTAAGATAGTTGATTTATTTTGAAGATTTTATTTATTTGACAGAGAGAGAGAGAGAGAGATCACAAGCAGGCAGAGAGGCAGGCAGAGAGAGAGGGGGAAGCAGGCTCCCCACTGAGCAGAGCTCAGTGCCTGTTAGTGGATAGTGGTAGTTGATTTAGAAGCATTTACTTAGGGCGAAGAGTAGAGTTTAGCAAGGAGCTAGACGGTATTCATTTTGCCCTCGAGGTTTCATCAACAGAATCAATGTATTCCCTTTCAAATGTCAGAGTGGTTTCTTCTCTTTCTCCGTCTCATAACTTATGCAGACCTGGTACACACACACATATATGCACGTGCGTACAAATGTACCTGCCTACCTATATTTAAGGACTTATGTTGTATAGTGATCTCCTGATCTAAGAGACTTGCTAAAGTGCACAATCATTATGATGAAAGAATGTTAATGTTGAAAGAATAATAAATACAAGGATCCTAGCCTTAATGCAGACATCCTGACTTCATCATCGTGGGTTTTATTATCTAATATATTTTCAGATTATGCTAAAACGTTTCACCATGCATCATTTATTGGTTTATGAGTTTCTTGCATTTAGGCTTAGGATAAGTATCAAGAGCTGACAAATCAACACTTTTAGCTTGTGCATTGATCATCAGTGCCCATTTAATCCTTTCCTGTTTAAATTACTCAATTCATTAGCCAGACCATAGCCGCAAAAGCACTTCCCAGCTGTGTTCAGGAAAAGCTCGACATTCTTCACTGAGGAAAAGCCCTGCTTAGATTTCTGTAACTACCCTCACATCTCGACCCTGAATTTACCTTATCTCTGCTCTTCTGTGGCTTTAGAGATGTTAATTTCCTTGTTAACCCATGATTAAAGGAGTAAATCATAGGCAATTTTCTTAAGGAAAAACTGAATTAAATGCAAATTATTTGAGAGATTCCTATAAGTACAGTCATAGTAGTAATGCATCCATGACCCTTCTGTGTTGTAGGAAGGGGGTGTGCTAAATTTCATTCTACTTTAAGGGAAGTTTCCCATCGCTAAAGCCATAAAAGGTGGTATAAATCAACGTAAGTAAAACAAAAGGATGGAGGAATGGATTCATTTTCATCCTATGTCAGGATAAAATTCAATCAAAAACTTTTCAGAAATGATCTATTTTCACCTCTTTAATAAAACATCTTTGCCAAATGTATTGTTTTCTTCTAGGAGATGGATGCAAAACACCTCGAGGTAATACTGAAATAACTCTGGTATTAAGAGTGAATTCATTCCCCATTCTATACTGTTCCCCATTCTATACTGACTGGGATTGCATACTACTGTAGAACTTTGTGAAAAGAGATGCACCACATTCTCTTAAGACAGCTCATTTCCCCTCCTCTGCTCTATTCTGGCTCCTCTTTTCAGTCTATGAATGCCCTTCAATGTTGATTAAAGAGATGTTTCCATAGTGTGCACATATCATTTCATTCAATCCTCAATGGAAGCCCCCATAAATGCATCTTAGTATGCCTATTTTACAGATTTCAGAAGTAGCTTCAGGGAGTCTAAGTGATGCTCGGGGTTGCACTGATAGTAGGTGACAGACCTGGAAAGCAAACCTAAGTGAGCCTGACTTCAAACAGGCTTTTTCAAATTTGCCTCATCCGCTTTGTTAACTCTTGAGGCCCTGGAAACTCTAAAGAACAAACTGGTACCTATCAAACCAAAATGAATATTGAGCCATCAGCCTGAATATGTGCATCTCTAATCAAGACCTTTAGTATTGAGCCAAGATGTGTCTCTGAATTGTTCACAGAACCCTTTAATTTGTATTTTTGACACCAGATCTAAACAGAATCAAAACTTACTCTTGGCTTATGTTGTTTTATTAACTTATACACCCATACAGGTTTTGTTACTCAACATTTGATTCTTTATTCTGAGATTTCATAATAGGTATTTTAATTAGGTCACAATTTCACTAATGAGCGATGGTTTTTAAGGAAAGAGGAGTCTTCTGTTGGAACTGAGGATTTTTGTCTCAACTCCATGCTTACATAGTGGGACTTGAAATCCATTTGCTTTTGTTATTTCCCCCCTACATTATCAGGGATTAGATACCACTACAGTCTTTTACTATCCTATTTTTTTCATAAGCTGCAGTCCTTTTGATTTAGAATATTTTAACCTCATCTTCCACTCCCCCGCACCCCCTGGATTTACAATATCTTTCTCACTGATCATATCATATTGCCTGATCTCTTGCAATGAGTTCCTTCTCCACGAATTTGGTAGTCTTCGGGGGGGGGGGGGCAGTGGGGAATGGTTATACCTACTCACTTAAAGCTACAATCAGCTACAATCACTAGATGGCATTTCTCAATCAGTTCCCTCTTGCTCCACTGTTGATATACTCTGTTGTTCATGAAGCCATTTGAAGGATTTTTGGTATCGTGGATAATTCATGGAGCCCTTGGAGAAAACACTATGACCTATTGATGGGCATTAGTGAGAATGTAAGTAACATTGAAATCATACGAAAATCCTTCAGAGTTCATAGAATGGTACTCTGACACAAAACACTGAAGGAGTATAAGTAGAAAATGAGGGCTCCTCCACTGCAAATTTGGGAGTGACTACAAATTTAGAGGAATGAGTTATGAGAAGATAATGAAATGTTGGAATGAGGAAATTATTTTGCTATTACTTATGCAAGCATCAATTAGAATATATTTGTGCTTCAACCAGGCTGAAAATATCCATATCTTTTTCTGCAAGTCCCAAGATGTATTTAGTTTCTCAAAATAACGCAGGTTGGACAAGTCCCTGCAATCTCTATATTAGCTTATGTTTACAATGAACAATTGAGACAAAGAATTGGTTTTAGATTAGATTGGAACAGAATAGATTGAAGCAAATGTTCCATGGACCTCATTATATTCCATGCATACAATAAATCCCATTACACTAATAATTGAGATTTTTTTAGTCTTATCACCAGATCTCCCATTTGTGTGTCTCCTAAAAGAGGCTCCCAGACTACTCCAAGTTTTTTATTAATCTGGAACAGGTGTCCACAGATGTTTGTGAGCTAGGGCTTTTTTTTTTTTTTTTTTGAGGGGGGGTTGGTTTTTTTTTTTTTCCTTAAAAATGTTTAGTTAGCCAGCATATAGTACATCATTAATTTTTAATATAGTTTCCAATGATTCATCAGTTGTGTAAAACACCCAGTGCTCATCACAACACATGCCCTCCTTAACACCCATCACCTGGCTAACCCATCTTCCCACACCCTTCCCCTCTGAAACCCTCAGTTTGTTTCCTGGAGTCCATAGTCTCTCATGGTTTGTCTCTCTCTCTGATTTCCTCCCCTTCATTTTTCCCTCCCTTCCCTTATGGTCTTCTATGCTATTCCTTATGTTCCACATATGAGTCAAGCCATGAGAATTATCTTTCTCGCTTGACTTATTTGACTTAGCATAATCCCCTCTAGTCCCATCCATGTCAATGTGAATTGTGGGTATTCATCCTTTCTGATGGCTGAGTAATATTCCCTTATATATACAGACCACATCTTATTTAACCATTAGTCTGTTGAAAGGCATCTTGGTGAGCCAGGGTCTTAATCACAATCTTACACAGGAGCTCCGGAGCTCCAGAACTCCCTTGTCCATATTCTATACCCAGGAAACCACCTGTACAAGCTCAGTACCGTCCCTGCTAGAGATCATGGTGACAATGTCTACATTCATGTCAAGTGTGAAATTTGTCCTGATTCTCTAGATGTCATGTCATAGGATTCTTGGTAGAAATCCTTTTCCCCATCAGGGTAGAGTGTACTCTCACTTAGGTCCAGAGATTCTTTTGCTTTCTTCTAGAGTTTCACAAAGCCTGATGTAATGATAATTGCTTCAGGATATTATGTTCACCTCTCTCTCCACAACTAGTCCCAGCGGTCAATTCCTACCCCTCCTTTTTTCTCTCCTCTTTAACTCTGATTAAATGATCCTTACAGAAGACTACAAAATAGCCAACAAATAAAAGCCTCCACCCCACTCCCCTCACGTTTCTCTTCACCAATAAAATATTACCATGTAATAGATCCAAAAAAGGAGCACTGGCAAGTAAACTTTGTAACCCTGAACCTTAGTTTGGGATTGGTGGGGCACCTTGTTTTAGATTATTCAACTTGAGAAGATATACAGGACCATCTGGTCTGATGTTTTCATTTAAGGATGGGAGACAGAGATCTAATTGGCATGCTCAAAGTCTCTCGGCTACTTAGTCATGAAATCAATTCAAATTGTCTAAATCATGATAACAAACTCTGCATATGAAAAAAGGACTTCATCGTCCCTTTACGGAGACATCACATACTGAATTAATATTAATCCACCTTTTTATTCCCTGTGCCTAATATAATACTTTGACACATACAGAACTGGGGTGGGCGAGTGGCTCAAAAAATATTAGTTCTTACACTATGATTATATATGGCTAAGTCCTTTATGCCTTAGAAAATTAAAACTGCAATGGTAGTGAAGCTGGTATCTATGGTACAGTGAGTCCTATTATGGTGCCTAGCATCCAGGACTGCAAGGGAAGTAAATTACCGTTGAATCTACGGTCTCCACATGAAAGTTACATTTTGTTTCACCTTGGTGAAAAATATTCAATTTGAGCTTTTTGAGGCTGAGAAGGAATCCAGCTCTCCATGAAAACCAATATTAGTTTACTCTCTTAACGTTGCACTTGCATGACTTTAAAAATGGGAGCCAATGAAGGAGTCATGAAATTTAACTATTTAACAGTGCCTTCATTTCATGAGGGTAACTTCAGTTAGCAGTAACTGGCTGGAGGAATTAAGTCATACTGCTATTATGGATTTTTAAAAAGGAGTTAATTTTTCTCCATATGCCAGAGGAAATTATTTAAGAAATATATATTTTTTGTTACATTCAATCAAAAAAGTAGTATGCAACTGCCACATTTGGAAGTGAATCTAGCCTCAAAACAGGGCTAAAATAACCATGTTTAACAATACTGATTTCAGGGGAAATGTATACTATTTACTACCAACTCGAAAAACTTAGGTCCACATTAAATGTTTTTAGGAACTAAGATTTTTTTTTTTGGCCAGGAAGTAGTTAAAAGACAAATAATTATATTAAAAGTTGCTGTACCATCCGAGTTAGTAAACAGAACTTTATCTTCTTGAACAAGCTGAAAGAGGCTTAAAGTAAGAGCTAGTGTGTGTGTGTGTGTACAGTTTTAGTTGTAAGTAGCCTGACAAAATTATATTTCTGGAAGTTTGGCTTTACTTCATTATAGTTTGGGCAAGGGCTAGCTTGAATGAGTATTTAACCATTTTTTAGATTATAAATCCTTGAAAAACCTAATGAAGTCTATGACTGCTCTCCATAGAAAAAAAAGAAATCAACACACAACTATAGAATTGTTCCTACACTTTGAGATGGTTCATTGACCCCAGAAGAACACGTGGACTGGGGCGCCTGGGTGGCTGGCTAAGTCGTTAAGTGTCTGCCTTTGGCTCAGGTCATGGTCCCAGGATCCTGGGATCGAGCCCCGCATTGGGCTCCCTGCTCAGGGGGAGGCCTGCTTCTCCCTAACTCCCCCTACTTGTGTTCCCTCTCTGTCTCTGTCAAATAAATGAAATCTTTTTTTAAAAAAAAATACATAGACTAGGTATTAGACTAGATACCTAGTAGACTAGATTGTAAACTTCCAGGCGTAACCTCTGAATGTATTAATTTCTAAATCCCTAAATCCAGGTGCTTTGTAGGCATCCAAAATTGTGGCTGAATTAAAAATTATCTTTATTAAAAAAATTAAAGACAAGTCACAACTCTAGGGATAGAAATTAAATCCATTTTTTAAACTGTCCTTACTTGCAGAGTATCTACAACGTTATGATCACTTTAGAACTCTCCCAATTTTAAGAGTTTATCATATAGTTAAGTGGATCAGAGATACATACTGCCCCAAGAACTCAAATATTGTCCACGGTTTTTTAGAAGGGAAGTTGAAGGAGAAGAAGAAGTAACTGTAATTATAGCTGGTAATAATCTAAAAGAGCTGGGCACATAAGAGAAATCAGCATGTAATAAAAGCTGGCCATACATTTGGGAGTGTAAGGAAAACTACAAAACAGAGGACTCTAAGAGGTATAAAATGGGCTTATCTGTGAGGAGAGACAAAATTTTGACAGAGATCATGGATTAATATATCCAGATTTAACTTATTTTATAGATTTTTATTTATTTAAGAGAGAGAGAGAAAGAAAGTAAGTAGGTAAGAGAGAACCCAAGTAAGAGGAGGGCCAGAGAGAGAGGGAGAAGCAGACTTCTCTTCTGAGCAGGGAGCCTGATGAGGGGTTCGATCCCAGGACCATGGGCTCATGACCTGAGACAAAGGCAGATGTTCAACCAACCGAGCCAATCCATGTGCCCCTAAGTTTAACTTTAAAATGTCACAGGACACAGTAATGCATTAGCTGAAGTGGAAAGTGCATTGATTTGGTGGTCAGGAAAGTTGGTGCAGGTCTGAATCATTACTCTTTGGCTGTACAAGGAGACCTTAGAAATGTCATCTGTGACTGCTGGTCTGGAATCTATACATCACTTTCAAGATAAGAGGGCTCATTAACTGAGCCTGAAAGTCTTGGTAGCTTTAGGATTTTAGCTTTGATACATTTCTACTTGCAGAATTTCAAAAGACGGTTCAAACGACAACTCATCAATTTCAGATTTTTCTTCCTTAAATTTTTGTGACTCTGATTTAGGACACCTATTGTTTTTAAAAATAAGAATAAAAAAAGTAAAATGTAAATAATTAAGTCTACATTAATATGTGATTCCCTATAACTATTGTTTCTGATTTTGTAAGTGTAGAAAATAAAGTGAAAAACAAAATTTGCAAATGAGTGTAGTAGGCTTGCAAGGAGGTAGAACTTTAATTTTATTTGGACAGAATGCTTCATTTAAAAGTTGAGAGGCATATATCTTGTCTAAGTACAAATATCAAAGATATTTTAAGGAACTTTATTCTGTAAAGAACCATGTGCATAGTCTCTTTCAGTTACATAACAACTCAGTGATCAGAAAGGTATGAAGTAAAAGAGCATCGGAGAGGCGGGTAGGCAGTTGGACTAGAGATCCATCCCCTGGCAGGCCCTGAACTCATCAATAAGATGCTGATGAGAGCTGAGGTTTGGAACTTTTAAATGAATAATTTATTCATTCTTAGATCACCCCCAAGATAGCACTGGGGGTGAAAAGGAAGTTAATTCCAGAGTAAACCTCCCTAGATTTTGGAATTATTATGAGTGAAGGAAGGTAAGACCTGACTTCTGGCCAACACCATCAAGGAAAGAAGGGTTCAAGTGGGTAGAGTAGCTTTAACAGCCAGGGAGGGATCAGAAGGCAGCAGCTATGAAAGAAAAGAAGGCTAATGAGCCTACTGTCTTATTGCCTGGCTATAGTAAATATTATACCTGCCATTTTTTCTTGGCTATTATATAATCTGAAATGATATATTCATTGAAGTTTTTATGCATTTCCCCCACATGCTAGTAAATAGAAGATATTATAAGTTGGTCAAATAAACATTTTAAAAATATAATACTTAGCTTTGTGCTAAGGAGTCTGCCTACCCTATATAGAGAAATAATCAGTAATTACAATATGGCAAGTGATGGGGGATAGTAGTCCTTCAAAATGCAAAGCAGCCCTCATTGTGGTCTGGCATGGTGATGGTGATCAGGCCAGCATTCTCTTAAGAGAGGACATAAAATATGCATGGGGGTTACAAAGAGAACAGAGAAGTGGCTTGGGTAGGGATTAAACAAAGAGTACATTGTTTGAGGTCAAGAAGACTAGGGTATCTATAGAGATATTGTAAAAACCAAGGTTACAAAGCTAAGGAGGGTTAACCTTCTCTCGATATAGTAAGTAGTAGCTACAAAAATTATTATAGAAGCAAAATATATTTTAAGAAGTTAAAAGTATATTTAACTATTATTAAACTGTATTAAAATATACACACAGTTATGGCAGAGTGGGCAGGGACGATCAAGTGACATTGAATAAATGCTTCCTAAGGAAAAGGAGATTACCATTTTGTGTTACCTGCTAAACTCAATGCTTAAAAAAGGCAGGAAAAGAAGACGACATTATATTCCCTGTTCATATTGAGAGAGCAAAACAAGGTCAACTTCATTTTGTGCTACACCTGTCATCTTGTATATAACCCCTATAAGACCTGCTCCTGAGAAAGGTCACAGAATGTCAGAACATTGCCCAGCCGGTCCTTGAACCAGTTTGAGTTAGCCGATAGGAATGCGGAATCCCTAACCTCCATAGGATGTAAACCCCGCCTTTGGCCCGCCAAACTTGCCACTGGAGTAATAGGCTAGTTCAAACAGTTACCTTACCTGCCAAACTTGCACGCCAATTTAGACCAGAGTAATAGGCTAGTTTAAACGGTTACTATAGGGTAAATTGTGATTCAATTGGCCACCTGCGTGTGGACCGACAATGACTATTCAACTTTCCTCGTGTGTTACAGATCTCATTGGCCACCTGTGTGTGGACCGACATGACAATGCAACTTTCTGTGTGACCACTGGCCCCTATAAAACTGTTACGCCCTTTAACCTAGGGATCCAACTCCTGACCCCGCTGTGTCGGATATACTTGGGCCCAAGCTTGAGCTTGCAAATAAACCCTCTTGCGTTTGTATCGGCTCCTCGGTGGTCTCTCGGATTCGAAATTGGGGGCATTACACATATATCACATGATTACAGGTTCATTTCTGAATAGGGTATAGAAGGAAATCGTAATGTATAGGATCTCATCTAAATATCATCCTCATGTTTTTCTGTACTTCACACCCATAGAGAGAGGGGTGAGGGAAACTTGCAAAAAGTATGAATTTATTTTTCAGAAGTTTAAATTCTAAGGAATATTTATAGTTCATCTGATCTACTTGCCTCTATTTTATGAATCTTTATTGTACTCTCAGGTACAAAATAATATTTAGAAAATATAAAGGGAGGCGTCTGGGTGGCTCAGTGGGTTAAAGCCTCTGCCTTCGGCTCAGGTTATGATCTCAGGGTCCTGGGGTGGAGCCCCGCATCGGGCTCTCTGCTCAACGGGGAGTCTGCTTACCCTTCTCTCTCTGCCTGCCTCTCTGCCTACTTGTGATCTCTCTGTCAAATAAATAAATAAAATCTTAAAAAATAAAAAAAAGAAAATATAAGGGATCTAATCATCAGAGAATATTCCATTCTTTCCATTTATCATACCATGCTCTATTTAATAAGGCTATGAAAGAGTAATAATTTGAAGTTATTTTCCACAACAAAGATTAAATTAGTAACTTTGTTAACCACAGCTTTAAATTTTTATAATGAATGCCTTCTCTCCATGCATTTTAGTTAATCAAGAGTCAAGAAGATTGATTTCTCCTGGAGAAGTGATATGCTATTGTTCAATTTATTTACTAGTAAAATTTTATATTCAAAAACTCCATGCATCAAATTTAATTACTAAGCAGATGATTCCACATAAAAAAGGGTCAAGTACAGAGAAATGTGAAGATTTAAGCCATAAATTTTAACATCACCATTTTCCAAATGATGTGAAGGGTATAATGCCCAACAGTAGGTAGATTTCCTTGAGTACTGGTATTGCTCTTCTTAAACTACATGCTGATCAAAAAAAAAAAAAAAAAAAAGATTAAGAAAGAAATAGGAGCAGGGGATAACACATTCCCAGTATGTTACTATTCTTTGCCTTTTTAGAAGATTTCAGACTTTAAAGGTTGTCAGCACCTTGCCTCACATCTGTGTGCCTTTGTTTCTCTGCAATCCACAAACCAAAGGTAAAATTGGACACATGAGCTGACCTTTACCATCAGCCATTCCTTTATTTGAAGATGAAAATGGATTTTCCTCATGGAGGAAGTTGTGAACCACAAGTGCCCTCATTTATCACACTGTTCAAGTGTGTGAAGTGGTGACAGTGGGGGGAACAGGAGGCAGCAATTCCTAGGACAACAGTAGACAGGCAGAGCTGCATCATGGTTTATTACTTCAAAATGTTCTTTGATTACATATAATAAAGTTAATCTCTTGCTGACATTTAACCTGCATCTTTGCGGCCAAAAATAATAAGACCCATTCTGCAAGCTGTTAGAGAAAGCAATTGTTAAAACTATAAAGGGAAGGCCTCAGTAAATTTGACTCCTAACTTACTATAAATCTTTTTTCAGAAAAACAAGGCAGATTTGAAGAATACTATAGATAAAAGAGGAAAACAACAAAGAACTGCTATCCAAATATTTTCTTTAGTGTATTGCTGAAGTGCTTAAAAGGATTCCATTTCTAAGTGCTGATTTCTTATATTATTAGCTGTTAATTTATGTCAGAAACTATGCTCGGTGCTTTAACTACATCATCTAATTGTATCACTGCAAGGTTACTGAAAACTAGCCACCGTTAAACCTTTTTACAGAGCAGTAAACTGAGGAATAAATAGGGCCAGAATGACCACTCAAGTGTTCTTGATACCAAATCTCATGCTTTCTCCATTAAGCCCATCTACCTCCTCTTTACTCATCTTGAATTAAGAATTTTTCTTTTGCAAGGCAAATTATACTGGGCAGATGACAATACTATGCCTATCAGCCACTTCTTTAAACCTTAGTGTAACTCATTTGAACTCTTCCTTAGAGTTGATGTATTTGATGTCAAAATGCGAGTCTATGGTACCTAAGTAAGACAGCCATGGTCAAAGGGTCCTAGCAGGTGCATGGACTCAGTGAATATACGGTGGGTGCAAACACCGAACCCTGGAAAATAGGTATACGATGGAAAGAAAAGGAAGTTTCAAAAATTAAATTCATCACCTTGCTGTTAGCCAGCCCTACTTAACTGAGGTTGGAATCTGTTCCAAAAGTTGGCATATAAACTCTAATTTTCCTACCATTATAGTACCGGGTATGTACTCGTATCCTCAAGGAGCAGAAAAAGAATTCAGGGTTAAATGTAAAATAGGAAAGGATGGATAGAGTTGAAGATAAAGCTAATCAAGAAATTGGTCTTGTCTTCCTAATTGAAGTGCAAAGAGATTAGCTAAAACCAAGACCAGATTAGAAGTGGTACTCTTAAAGAAGAAGAAGAAAAAAAAAAAAGAAGGAAAGAAAACACTTTAGATTTTGCAAAGATCAAACATAGCACAGATTGCTTAATAAAATCAGGTAATAATCATGGCTTGTAGGATACTGGAAACAACCTAGAAATTAATAGAATTGTATACTAATTTTCTAGAAAGAACTCAATTCATTTCCTTCAAAGATTTTTTCTCCCATGTGTAACTCTTAAATGGTTCACCTTTCTTTCAACTGACATTGACAGTAAAGAAGGCAAAAATCTTTAAAAAATGAACCGGAATATTATTTCCAACAGCATAGCATGAAACAGGTCCTGGCTCAAAGTTGTGGCCAACATAACAAACTGGCTTCCAGCAGCCTGAGAGTGAAGAGGCTTGTCAACCTAAGTCTTTTGGCCAAGGCTGCATCCAAACTTGTATCCACATGATGGCAAACTAGTCTATCTAGTTAAGACATACTGACAAGGGGAGCGGGGGGGCGGGTTAAAGGCAGTAAACATATTCCTTGGCAACATGTAAATAGAATTGAGCAGCTAACTTGACTTTTTATTATTTCCTCTAGTTCCTGGCTATTACATACATCTAGAGTAATGGACACAGTCAATAGTAATAGTCCTATCAAAAAAGTTGGTCACTTCTATAATTCCCGATAGTCTTTCCCAGTAGTTAATTCAGAAAAAGAGATCGATGTGTTTTCTCTTTTCACCCTTCCTTCTCTTTTCACTTTAAATCCAGTTGGTAAGAAAAAAAAAAAATCACTATTTCGTGTGTGTATGTTCCTTCATTCCCTCAAGAATCCAGTGCAAAGCTATTTCTTTGTTTTAAGAGGTCCTAGCTTTACTACACAGTATTACTATGCATATACTATATGCATATACTATACTTCCTTGGGAAAGGGAGTGGTAGGGGGAAAGGATTATGGAATCCCAGAAAAGGAAGTGGGGTGAAAGTTCTTGCATGCTGGGGGAATGGGACTGTGGGTAAAGGCTCACCGAAACTCTAGGGAGAACCATGTCAGGTGCCAGGTAAGAGAACTTGTGGGTGAGCATCCTGGGTAGATATGGAAAAGTGGGGACAATAGCAAGAAGGATGAATAGTGGTGGGGGGTAGGGCACTTAGATGAAAGTTTGCTTTCATCTAAAACTAAAACCCCAAACTCCAGAAAAAAAATCCTAAAAAATACGTTTTTTCTTAAAAAATACTGTATAAGTCTCTACTCCTCTTCCTCCCACCCAACAGCCCTCCTTGTATCCTTTCATCTTAGTTGTACTCAACTAGACAATGGCCTACCTGCTGGGGAATACATCCTTGTCATTACCTGGACAATGTATCTTTAGCCTAAAAGTAAAAGGACACACAAAAACTCCACTCCCATGTTCACTGCAGCATTGTTCACAATAGCCACAATGTGGAAACAACCCAAGTATCCCCTGACAGAAGAATGGATCAAGAAAATGTGGTATATACATAATTGGGATATTATTCAGCCTTAAAAAAGGACGAACCATTGGGGCTCCTGGGTGGCTCAGTCCTTAAGTGTCTTTGGCTTGGGTCATGATCCCAGGGTCCTGGGGTCACGCCCTGCATTGGCCTCCCTGGCTCAGCGGGAAGTCTGCTTCACCCTCTCCCACTCCCCCTGCTTGTGTTCCCTCTTTCACTGTCTCTGTCAAATAAATAAAATCTTAAAAAAAAAAGGATGAACCTTGAGAATACTATGTTAAGTGAGATAGTCCAGTCATTGAAAAACACTGCATGATTCCAATTGTATGAGGTATTGTAAAGAGTAAAATTCATGAGAACAGAAAGGAGAATGGTGGTTGCCAGAGGGTGGGAAGAGAGGGAAGTAAGCAGTTGTTATTGAATAGGCATAAAATTTCAGTTATTCAAGACAAGTTCTAGAGATCCTCTGTACAACATTGTGCTTTTAGTTGACAGCCCTACACTATACAAATAAAATTCTCCTAAGAAGACCGATCTCATGTAAAGTGTTCTTACCACAATAAAAATAAAACAAAACCTGCGATCAACTGAATAATTAGCTATCACTGATCTGTGAATCTCAAAGTCAGATTTAAAATAAACCTTTGAGGTAATTACTTGTTTGTTATTATTGTGACCAGAAGGACAAATGTAAATAAAGGTTCAACTATATCCTATATTAATTTATCAAGCATTTGTTTAGAACCCAAAATATACTTACATTCATTTTTTATAAGAATTATAATACATGCATGGAGTGTTGTTTTAGACAACTTTTGGGGTGTCCAGACTATGTCAATTATCCCCTGGAGATCTTCAGACACTAGTTAAACTTTCATGTAAAAGATTAGCATATTTATCACTTTCTCAACAACAATGCTTCTGTAAGGATCTTCCGAGGGATAGAACAAAACACAACAGCTCCAGCATCTGTTAAAATCTTTATCTTACTTTCTATCATTTGGAATGGATTTATAAAAAATATGGTTTTGTGCATTTAAACAGAATTGTCATAAATAAAATACATAATTAAAATTTACACTGTGGATTCTGTAACATCTACCGAAAGTTCTATAAAGTCTGTCCTGACTGCTAATGAGCCATAGGAGGTCAAACTTAGCTGGTAACTCAATGGGTACCTTCTGAATGTTCGTATGCAAGTGCTAATAGCCGGAAATACATGTTTCAGTTGTACTCATTTTACCACTGTTTATAACATCATCATCCGTGCCTGCTTGGTGATTACTCTCATCTTATGTACTATCCAATCTATTTGCATTTTCTCCTTGGGGAAACTCAAATTACCATTGATTTCTCTGATGGATTTTTCTAATGACTATCTGTTGTTCTTGAGTTGCTCAAGTGCTTTCTGCACGTGATTCCATGCAGAACAAAAATGTTCTGGGCAACTCGCAGTCATGCGGTGTACGTCAAGTATCGTGTGTGTAGTGATGCAGCAAAGAGTTGAGAGAGGAAGAAAAGGTGTTCTCTTGAGATGGAGGGATGGTTGAGATCTGGTTGATTTCGGACAGCAAAACATAAAAACATTCCATATTGAGGATGTATATCGGGGTGTGTGTGTATGTACATGTACACATCAGGAATAAAGCTGAGTTCCAATTTGGGATTTCCTTGCCCCCACCCTCCAATCTTATTTGAGTATAACTGATATAGCGGCACATATTTACATTTTGGTAAGTTAGACATATACATGTTACGAGCCTGACACGTACTATCAACCCCTGATAATATCACGACAATCAAGGTAATAAATATTATCCTCAAAATTTTCTTTGTTCCTTTTTTGTTGTCATAAGAACCCTTGAAATCTATACACTTAAAATTTTTTAAGTTTACAACACCATATTTTTAACTACAGGCACTATGTCAGGATTTCCTTTTAATTTTATTTTTTCAGTGTTCCAGATTCATTGTTCATGCACCGCCCCAGTGCTCCATGCAATATGTGTCGTCCTCGGTACCCACCACCAAGCTCTAGTTTTAACCACTGATATCTAAAGAATAACTCCACAGTGATTTTAAAAGCTACAGTTAGAATTTTAAGCATAGGTTTGATTTTAATTCAACAAATGCAATTCTTAAAACCAAAACAAAAATTACGGTTCCTAAGAACAAAAATTTTTAAGCACCAAAGAAATAAAACCTAATTTTTTTTATTAGGTTTATATATTCGGCTTAAATATTATTAGGCTATGGGATTGGGTGGATTAGTATTTCCTCAGGAAGAGAAGAAATATGAGACCAGCTCAGTCTTTTCTTTTTGTTAGCATTATAAGCCACACAGAAAAAAAAATGTAAAGTGCCTCCCTTGATCAAATATTAGTAAGTATAGAAAACTAGGTTAACATGAATGGAATTTCAGTTTTATCTCTACGAGAGCTGAGGGCAGTCAGGAATGCTGCTTTGGGAAAGCTAAAAACTTCATTCTAGTCCTGGATTTACCGATCATGCTTGAAAAATCATGTTACACATCTGTAGCTCATGCTGCAGCAAAGGTGGAACTTTGTGATAGACAAAAGTTCTTTCCTGGTTAGCATCTAGCAATTTCACACTCAACCTTTGTCCATTTAGTCCTGATGATTTGCAACTCTCCTCAAGCAAGGCACAATGAATATCCCCCTCTCTAAAATGTGATGGGACATGTCTTAGTTTTTTCACCTCAGTAGATTTGTTATTCTGAAGAATATACTGTGTACATGTACATCTGTGAAATGGAGAAAGAATGAAAGGATAAAACTGTTAAGTCCCATAGAGACCGCCACTTTGTTAACAGCTTTTAGAGACTTTATCATAGATACTTAGTGCGGCAATCATTTCTCCTCATAAATGAGCAATATTTGGGTCACTAGCACCGCTGTGTCCAATTTCATAATCAGTGAAAATGTGTATCTTATGTTGTAAGCAGTAGATAAAATTAAGAAGGTCTAATCTTAAAGTCACACCCTTAATCTCCTATACCAATGTTTTGAAACTCAAAGTCCCTTTTTTCAGAGAAGATATATATGCATATATTTACACACACACACATAGGTATAGAGCAGATACATACAGAGAAAAGACACATAAAAATGTAAACATATATAAGACATAAGCCTAGTATGTATATATAAAATATATCATACATTATTGTCACATATACATATTATGTATGCATATACCTGATATGTGCAAATACCTTAACTAGTGTTTATTTCATAATTTTAATAAGTTACTTCTGATTTTATTAAGTTAGTAACAGTTGAAATGTTTTTTTCTATCCCATTTTGTCCTATACTGAGTGTTTTGTTATGCTTCAGATCTAAATATCAAACAATTGGAAAGCTACATCTAACTACTTTAAAGAACCTCAAACTAATCATGTCTGGAACTAAGCACATCATGTCCAGTCCTCAAGGTTTTCTCTGTCCATTAATGATGTCAGCCTCTCACTAGCCATCCAGCTTGAAAGATGATTCTTCCTAAGCCCTCTCTGCCTCGAATTCCAATCCATCAACATACATTATAAGTTCTGTCTGTGAAATGATTCTTAAGGTTGTAACCAGCTGTACCCAACAACATACTGCTGCTGCCCCCCACGAATGGCTGAGGACCTTTGTGTTTTCCTGTGCTCAGAAGGCTTTTTCTCCATTTCCTCTTTGTTAACATCATCTTAGAGACTCAGGTCAGTTTTAACTTCCTTTACAAAACCCTTCCTAATTTCATTACCTAGAATTAATTGTTCCCTACTTAGTGCTTCTGGAAATCCAACTATAAAAAAAATATATACACAATAATTAGAATTCAAAGAGGCAGTTAGTAAGTGCCTTCAGAGGAAGAGTTAGATCATATTCAATTGTCATTAAAGCTCTCAGCTGGGATAAGGGGCCTCTGCTCCCTCACACACCAAGTCAGTAGAGACAGGCTTCCTTGGGTTTAAGTCCTAGATCTCTGAATTGCTAGCTGTGCAACTAGGGCAATGACTTAAACCTCCCTGAAGATCACTTTCTTCAGCTTTAAAAAAAAAAAAAAAAAAAAAAAAAAGGAAAGGAAGGATTGATCCTTCCTCACAGGATCAATCCAGGAACTAAAGAGATTAACAGAGGCAAAGCATTCTGGTCATCACTTTGAACTCGATATTATCACTGCATTGAGCAGAAGAGCAACCAGAACATGGGAACCAATGACGGTTTGGCGCAGCAGAGGGCCAACCCAAGTGAGGAGCTATAGATCCCACTTCCCCTAAATGGGACGAAACATACTCTCATAGCTTTTATCCATGACTTCTGTCACTTAATGACTTCCCACTCTTTCTGCCTTTTTAAGCTGTTTGCTACAACCAGAGCACTGTGCCCTGTTGTGTTCCAGGAGTCTGAATTACAACTGATCTGTAATTAAATTTAGTTAAAACTAAATCCAAAGAAACTAGGCTGTAGTGGGCATAAGGATCTGTCGTTCCCTTTCCCCGATTCTTGTCAGGTCTCCCCATTCTGGTAACAAGGTGGGAAGTCAGGACACAAGGTGGAAAGGGTGGTGCTGAGAAGAGAAAACCCAAAATGGAGGCTGAGAAAAGGGATAATTATCCTTAGGAGCCTATTGAGCCCTTCAGCCAGGAAAGCTATTTTCAGATGGCAAGTTATAATTAAGAAGGCTCATAGGTATCCTGAAGCCCTGGACTAGCATTTCTCAAATGCCTCTGTATATATCTCCTGTGATTGCTCAATAAGACTTCCATGATTAAGTAAGTTTGAAATGATTCATATATTAGTGTATAGTAAAAATTTTGTAAATTAAAAAAAAGCCAGTTTAATTCTGTATTTCTGAGAATTATTTGAACACGAGGATTTTTACAAATACTTCCACCTTAGAATGCTAAGTGACTTCTTGTTGAACATATGAGATATGGCCTGTCCTAATAAGCAGTCAACTGCAAAAATGAACCTTATGGCTAAGCTTTCACAGAATGCTACTTCCACGAGGCCAAAAGAAATGCACTCTTCACTTTTACAGGCACTGTTCCTGAGAACACTTGAATGTGTGAAAGGCTAATGGGATCTGCTATTTTATTTTTGTGATCTGATTTTTACTATCTTCTCTAACTCCAGATATTCTGTGAAGCTTTTACAGGAGGCTGGAGGGTTGGCGAAGGACAACCCATAAGCCAAATCCACTCTACTGCCTGCTTGTGTATAGAAAGTTTGTTGTGAAACGCAGACACATTCTTTGTTTATTTACTGTTTATGGCTAACTTTACCATATAACAGAGCTGAATAGTCCTGACAGAGATCATGTGGCCTGTAAAGCCTAAAATATTTACTATCTGGTCCTTTACAGAAGCTTCCAGACACTAATTTCTAGGATTATTATTTAAAATTAGATGACCTCTTTCTAAAAAGTAAGATTATAGACTTTATTATCCATATTAATTCAATCTGGAAAATATCTACTTAATAACTTTATCTATTGCTGGAAAAACAA
>CM053605.1:79357200-79391217 GCA_028646535.1 Procyon lotor | reverse complement strand
TGTCTTCCTCAATTTCTTTCATGAGCACTTTGTAGTTTTCTGAGTACAGATTCTTTGCCTCTTTGGTTAGGTTTATTTCTAGGTATCTTATGGTTTTAGGTGCAATGGTAAATGGAATCGACTCCTTAATTTCTCTTTCTTCTGTTTTACTGTTGGTATATAGAAACGCAACTGATTTCTGTGTATTAATTTTATATCCTGATACTTGACTGAATTCCTGGATGAGTTCTAGCAGTTTTGGAGTGGAATCTTTTGGATTTTCCACATAGAGTATCATATCATCTGCAAAGAGTGAGAGTTTGACTTCTTCTTTGCCAATTTGGATGCCTTTGATTTCTTTTTGTTGTCTGATTGCTGAGGCTAGGACTTCTAGCACTATGTTGAATAGCAGTGGAGATAGTGGGCATCCCTGCCGTGTTCCTGATTTCAGGGGAAATGCTGAGAGCTTTTCCCCATTGAGAATAATACTCGCTTTGGGTTTTTCATAGATGGCCTTGATGATATTGAGGAATGTGCCCTCTATGCCTACTCTGTGAAGAGTTTTGATCAGGAAGGGACATGTCTAATAGTTCTGAGGGAGAGGGTGCAGTCTCTGGATTTTTCCTCTATTGGGTGTTCCTCCTCCTAGTCATTTTGATGAGAGGTGGATGAGAGGGTTTATAGCTGGATATTTTGCCCACGATCCAGGCAGGGTGCACTCTGGAAGGTTTAGGAGCAGTTGGGATTCACCACCAGAACGAAATAATGAAGATAAAAAAGATAGAGAAAAAGAAATCCCAGCCAGAATGGGCCCCAAAAATAAGATTTATAAGATATGTAGACCAACACAAACAAACAAACTGACAAAACTAGATGACAAGAAATAAAAGAACCTAGTCAGAACGAACCCCAGGAATGAGATTTGTACGATACCAGAACAAAAGCAAATACGTAGAAACACTGACAGAAGGATAAGATAGGAGGGTGGTTATAACTTTTCGCGGGCGAGGAAGGTTATTTCAGGTCTTCCTGGGTTTATAGCTGTATTAAGCTTCTAGTTGTAATGTTAAGTAGTTTAAAAACAAAAACAAAAAAAGACCAAGAAATGTGAAAACGAGTGAATTAAAAAAAAAATAGAGACTAAGAAAGAAAAAAACTTGTATCCATGAAATACACAGGTTTGAGGGTATTATCAGGCACTTAATATATTGATTTCCCTAGATGTTGGGGATTTAAAATTTTACGGGGACCCTGTGGTTATAGTCCTTTTGTTTTTTTGACTTGTCTTTTGGGGGAGGGGCCTGCCATGTTGTTTTCCAGTCAGTCTTGCTTGGGTTGAGTCACCCTGCCCCCCAATCAAGGGGCTTTGCTCTGTGGAACCGGTTTCTCAGTCTTTCACTCTCTGAAGGCAAAGGGGGGGCGGAGGCGGCGGTGGCTGGGAGCATGCAGACTGCTGCTGCTGCAGGCAGCGAATGTCTTGCAGTCAGGGGTACACAATCCAGAGAGCACTGTACACATAGAAAAGCTGCAGGAGCGTGCGTGCGCCTCGCCCACAAAATGATGTAAGGAGTGGAAAGCTGCAGATTCTGGAGCCACAGACTGGACCCCCCCCATCAGTCTTTCTCTGAGGTGAGAGGTGTCCTTCCTGGGAGCGTGGGCCCAGGCCCGTGCCTGCGACCACCCACTTCCACTAGTTGCTCCCCAGAACTTTTTGCTCTTTTTAAGTGTTTTTAATGGGACTCTAAGTTCTTGCTGCTCCCCAACCACCGGGCACTTTCCTTTGGGGTAGTGCTGTCCTTGTACCTGGTGGCTCCCTCCCCCTTTTGTTTATCCTCCAATATCAGTTCAAGTGTTCCCATTTTGCTTTACCACTGCTGTCTTCTGCTCCCTTAGAGATCCAAAAGTGATAAATCTTGCTCCGCAGGCTGATTTCATGGGTGTTCAGCGTGTTCTGGCAGATATCCAGCTCAATTTTGGGGACAGGTTGCAACAGGATCTCCTACTTCTCTTCCATCTTGCCCCCCTCCTCCAGGAATTTTCCTAAGTTTCTCATCATTAACCACTTGTCATGTTTTTATACTTCTATTTAAAGCCAAAGATATTCTTCTTTTTGAGTATAACCTATATAATTTATAAGCAGCAAATCCATTTTAATAGTGCTTTGGAAATAGTGATTGTTAGTCTAGCCACCTACTAAGTTTGTAAAGTGACTTTTGGGTGTAAACTACCGTTATTTATAGATTGTGATGATAATGGACTGATTCTAATGTGACTAGAATTTGCAAGATATCAAGTATATTGATGTTTAATTGACCTACCCAACTTAGTTTCTTTGCAACTATTATTGCATAAGTTAAGATTTCTGACCTATTCTATAAAAGAGTAAAACTTGAGTTCAAATTGAAAATTGATTTTAGAGTTTGGTTATAATTTTTCAGACACATCATAAGATTTGTAATTTACATTACCTGGGGACTACATTCATTGATCTTTCTACAAATATTTTTGAAATATCTACTCGACGCCAGGCACTGGATAGGCATTGAGAATACACTGATGTACAACAATAAAAAAAATGATAGTGGCCCTGCACTTAGGGAGCAGACAGTTTTACGCCTAGTTGTAGAAATGACAGTAACTAAATGGCCACTTAAGTAAGTTCACAACTAAAATCATGGTAAAATTAGGGAGTAAAGATAGACAATGGGGAAAGAGTGAGCAGTAGGAACAAGTGTCATGGAAACAACATTCTAAGAGTCTGGTCTATATGTGCTTTATCTTTCAAAAATAATTTTTTTTGGCCATGATTGATGAGCTGTAACTGGAATACTAAGGGAGTTGAAGTTAAACTTCAGAGATTCCATGTATTTCCTTAAACCTTGGTCTTACGCCTCAGCTATTACAGCCAGAGGACAGCTGGGGACAATCTGTTCAACTTTCGCAGACCCATGTGTTCTTTATCCTACACAAACATGATTCATATTTACTAAGAGGAGGCTTTTGCTTAAAAATTGGGAGGGAAACATTCAAATTCTAGCTAAAATGTAAGCCATTAATTTTGAATAACCCGGGAAAAGGATTTTTACTTTTTTTTTTCAATTTTGCATTATAATAGCAGCTCAACTAATGCATATATAATTTTCTTTCCCTTTTGCTTGTCATGCACTGCCAACATGGACTTCTACAAAGGCTCAGGTTGGTGTTGCAATCTGTTTTGATCTTTACTGTTTTCATTTAGTGAAAAGAAGCTTTGATGTTTTCCTTCACAAATCAGCTTTTTTTCTCTCCGTAAATCCCGATCAAAACATTATTGACACATGGAAGAAAAAAATCTTCCCAGAGGAGAGTCCATTGCCTATGTGTTGCTCTGAAATGTACGCCTTCATATTAGCAAAATGACTATTTCAGAAACCCAGAAAATTGATTTATATCTGCTTAAATTTGTCATATGTGGCTTATTTTATGAAATGAAGAAAATGACACTCTCAGATTTTAGAATCAGAATATATCAGGCTCTGGAAAGGTTTCTGCTATTAACTCCGTACCTTCAGAGTGAATTCGATGGCATTGTGCATGATCTATCCCAAAATTTAACATTGAGAATTCCATACACCACTTCCTACTGAGATGCTGATTTTAGGGTCACCAAATTTTTAGCAAATAGCATTCAGCATATCAATAGGTTTCTCTCCTTCAATCTCTTTCCATGTTTTTTAAAGGAATTAATCATTTTTTCAAGTTTACATCAGTATCTCATATAAATCGTAGGTTCCTTTATAGTTTTAATAAATCCATATGCTATTTCTGTCCACCCCAGTTTTGTTTGAAATACTCTTGATCACATAATAAAAATATCAGTAGAGTTTTCAGAGGCTAACTGTATAGTAGACTAGAGTGGTATTTGCGATGCCTTAGGGGCCAGGAGCTAAGTATACCTAAAGTGAGTTTGTCAGTCATAGAAGAATCTAGATTTTTATCTTTTGCAAAGTTTTATGAGGACTGTCAATGAAAAATAAAATGGCTAGGTAATTTGGATCCTGTACACTGGGAGAGGGTACAGAATGTCCAACTCCAGACCTAGTCAACCTTCTGTTAATTGGGGTTAGATAGCAGAATTTCAAATCCAAGAATATTACAACATGATACCTGCTGTTATGTCTAAGTGTTATTTGCACGGTCAAGTTGTTTTTTTCTGGTCATATGGTATATAAAATTGTGGCATGATTGATATCCATAGGGTTGTCTGCCATTTTATGCTCTGGGCATACACAATTTATGAAGAAGACACATTTGCTAAAATTAGTAAAGATTCATTTCACATTCTCATATTTAACTCTAAGATTGTTTTAAGATGACCTATCCAGATGAGTTCTTAGAGTCCTATAGAAAATTTTTTTCTCTGAGTAAAAATGATGACTTCTTGCTAACAGGGCTACATACCATGCTACATGGTACATGCAACTTGGGGTATTGTTTTAAAGCTCACTGCCCCTAGATGTTTCATTTTGTTGACGTAAAGTCATTTCCTTTTTGTAGGTTGAAGATGGTGTACATCCTTCTCCTAGTTCATGACCTATTTCTTTCTGAATAACCAATCCTTTATTGATTAGTATATTTCATTTTTATTTAACTTTACACCAAAAAAGACGCTCATTTGAAAATTCCCCTAAAATTTGTTCGTAAAATTACAATACAAAAACTAAAAGATTTAGAAGGTTAATATAGATTATAACGTAGAGAATATGTTGTAGAATGGGCTGAGATGTAGAGAAAGGGTAAGCAAATGTAACTTTGTAGACATTAGGATCTCGGTCCCAACTCCTCAGCCCTACCATAGGAGCACAAAAGCAGTCATAGATAAGACATACCTGAATGAGCATGTCTGTGGCTTAGTTAAATTTAAAGAAATAGGCAGTGTCAGTGAAAATAGTAGAGAAAGGTTCTCTCAAAATCCTTTCCTGCATAAGAGCAATAAGAAAACTGGCAAAAATTGTCCAAATAATGTTCCTCAGGACTCTGTGAATTAATCAAAAGCTGTAGCAATCTGGGAAACATTTATTCAAGAAAAATGGCCGAATCTCAGAAAAGAAAGACTTAATACATTTTAAATTGTCTTACATGAATGCTCACACAACTCCAGCTCCATAGTGTTCTTGAAAGAAGCTGCCCATAATCATAGTGTAAAAAATAAGTGGTCTGGCAGTCACTGGAGAAGGCTAGACAGGGTTGGAGCTCTGGAAGCCGCAGAGCTTGGTGGCTAGGGAAGAACCCAGTCCCAAGGCTGGCTTTGATTGACCTGACTCCAAAGCGTCCCAGTGTGAAGAACTTTGGGCATTACTCTAAAACACAGAGTTTAATTATTTCACTTGTAGCTAACGGTTGGGACAAACTAGAGAATGAGAAAAAGCTTAAACGGAAAAGCTAGGGAATAAGATATCCATAGGAGTTTGGGAAAACGGACATATTGCCTGGAGTTTCAAGACCATGGACCTGAAGATAGCTGTGCCCATACTTAGGAAAGCCCTAACAAGCCTCATTTCACCTTGGGCTAACCTTCAGGCTCTGTGCAAGCAGAAAATGAACACAAAGAGCTGTAAACCACCTGGCTGAATGGTTAAAAGTGTGCCCCAGTGCATACTCAGGCCCTCGGCAAAGAATGGAGACTTTTTGGTGCCAGGCATTAAAGGGAATCTGTGTCAGATCTCTAGACAGAGACTTCATTAGACATAACAAACACAGACTTGACAGCATTAGTTCAAAAAAGTCAATAAATAAACCATAACATTAGCAACAACAAATACTGGAGGATTTAGTATCCAAGAAATAATAAAGAAATCTTACAACTCAACAATAAGACTAATTAATCAATGAGTATAGACCCTTTGTAGAAATTTCTCCAAATAAGATAGAGAAATGGCCAAAAAGCACATGAAAAGATGCTCAGATGCTAAAGATCACTAGTCATTAGGGAATACAGATCAAAACCACAATGAGGTATTACTTCACAGCCACTAAGATGTCTATAATCAAAATCAAAAAGACAGACAATAGTAAGTGTTGAATGTAGAGTAATCATAATCCTTGTACATTCCTAGTGGAAATGTAAATGTTGCAGCCACTTTGGAAAACTCTTTGGCAATTAACAGATAAACATAAACAGTTTCCACATGACCCAGCAATTCTCTTCCAAGGTGGATAGCCAAGAGAATTGAAAACGTATATCCAGAGCAAACACTTGTACACAAATGTTCATAGCATGATGTCCATAAGCAATAATGAAGTACTTAATCACCCTACAACATAGATAAACTTTGAAAATATTATGCTAAGTGTAAATAACCAGACACAAAAGGCCACATATTGTATGATTTCATTTATATGAAGTGTCCAGAATAGGCAAAAGAAAAAAAAGATTAATGGTTGCCAGGGGTAGGGGAAAGGAGAGAATGGATAGTGACGGTTAATGTGAGTATAAGACATCTTTTCAGGGCGATGAAAATATTATGGAATCAGAAGTAGTGATGATTTCACAACTTTACAAATATATTTTTATATTTTTAAAAACTGAATTGTATACTTTGAAAGAGAATTTTTAGGATATGTAAATTTTATCTCATTAAAAAAAAAAAGCAGAAGGCCATCTTTGGCCCATGGGCCAGAGTGTACCACCATGCAAGAGAAAAGGATTTGTGTCCTCTTTATCTATCTAACATCTAAGGGGGGTTCTGGGTTGGTCTTACATGATAGAACATCAGTAATATCTGAATTAATGCTTGAGTGAATGAGGAAGCACATCTGCTTTCAACCGTTAAACAATCTGTAACTGCTATTATCTGATAACCTACATCTTTACTGAAGAATAGTTCCCATTACATTCATTCCATCTTCATTCTATTCCTCATCAATGCCTCATACACTTACCTTGCAAGTGATCACTAAATTGTTAATAGTTTTTAATTAAACCTTGCAGTGTAAGGCACTTGATATGTCTTAGCTATAAAAAGATTTTACCTTTTTAGGAGGAATCGTTTCATGCTCACAAGAAACGTCAAAAATTGATGTGACTGTGGAATTGTAAATACTCCTTGTATCTTTATCAGAAATAGTAGCGCCATTTTTGGGATGACTGAAGTTGTTTTGCTCACTTAGCTGTCACTGATTGTACATCACTTTTTCTCAGCAATGTATTAGGGGCTGTGGAGGATGAGAAAGCATAAAACCTGAAGGCATCTGTCTCTTTCATTCTTTCATCTCCTCAGGTTTTGAGCTTGCAATGTTAGAAACTATTCAAAGTTTATTAGATTAATGTATATGGAAATGCAGGTGTATTTTTTTTTTTTTTTTAAAGATTTTATTTATTTGACAGCGAGAAACACAGCGAGAGAGGGAGCACAAGCAGAGGGAATGGTAGCGGGAGAAGCAGGCTTCCCGCGGAGCAGGGAGCCCGATGCGGGGCTCGATCCCAGGACCCTGGGATCTGACCCGGGCCGAAGGCAGACGCTTAACGACTGAGCCACCCAGGCGCCCCTGCAGGTGTATTTTTGATGAAGAAAGTAGTGCAGTTGTACCAGATGATCCTATAACTTACATTCAGCTTCAAAATTCCTTCACGTCCATATTTCAATGCTCATCTTTCTCAAAGCAGATATTACTGATTACAGTGAACTCTCAAGCTTTCTAAAGCTCATATATCATTATTCTTCTCTTGCTTAAAGTAAGTGTTGACGTTGGGAGATGAAAAGAAAAAGCTGGACCCCGAGAGTCCTTTACGGAAATCAGTGGCAGAACCTGTTACAAAGCCCCTTTCTCACAGCTTCCTTCTCTGCTCACTAGACCACAGATGATTTTTCACACAATGTAAAGGATCACTTCATGAGTGAAATGAAGCCACCCCCAAAGAGGACCCCATTATTAACTTAATAGGATCCCACCAAAGAATCCAATAATGGAGACTCAGAATCCAGGACAAGTAAAGTACTTGATGCTGCCCATCTCCTAGATTGCTCTACAAGTGTCATTTCATCAATCAAAAGCTGGGTGGTTCCTGCTAAGAAAGAATATTTTAACCGCATTCCACAAGTGAGATGCCAGCTCAGATCTGGAACCGTAAATTCTATACTTCCTGTAGTTTAGTTCAACGGGAATTTATTATGAGTCTGTCAGGGGCCCTGCACATGCAAGGTGCTATGTGCAGTGCAAGAGATGTGCAGGGTATCACCTCCACCTTCTGACAGATCCAATAGTCGCTATGAGCCTGGCTCCCTCATGCCAGCAGAGTCTGCCTTTAGCCAACGATGGTGAATGCTGACCACCTTGAATACTACCTACCTTAAGAGAAGACAAAGTCAATCCTTTTAGAAGCTTGTATAAGTCAAGACATCCATAATTGGAATGGGGAAATGGGGTAATACTGTCCAATTACTAGATCTATATTCAGAGGTCAGAAATTTAGAAATGGGAAAACTTGGAAATCATATAAACCTCAAAACATACAAGGCTCTGAATTCACTTGGGTATCTACTTCCAAGTCTTGGGACCAGAGTATAATTATAAGCAATTAGTTTTGGAATTAATAGCGCATAATATTAAAATTCCTGTAAAATTTATTATAAAGAGGGCAAAACTTTTAGCTTCATGGTATGATCTATGTGTATGCTCTTCAGGAAATAAGCACAGAGAAATTCTTCTGCATTCATTCATATTTATGCTAATATACATCTATTAAGCACAAAGTATGAACCAGGGACATAGAATAACTTTATACCCTATTACTGATTTTTGGTGGGGCAGAGAGGGTTATTGGCACAGAAGATGATTCCTGGAATCCTTAAGTACAGATCCCAGAAAGGCTGCCATTGGTTGCACACACACAGGTATATTTATGTTTTAACTGTTTATCCAGGCCAGCTTTGTAGGAACAGGTCCACTTTATGTAAATGGATTAACTGATCATTCTGTAGCACAATTTAAGACCTTCACTGTCAGGTTTTTCAAATAACCTGTATTTTGCAAGTACCCAGGAAGAGGTCCATTATTTGTGTTGTATATAGTAATACTTGTTCTTGTTACACCTGACGACTTAACATGAGCTGCCTTCCCTGTGGTCAAAATAAAGTTGACTGAAATGGAGGCCAGGTAAGGTCTGCCTCAAATGATTATTTTCCTGCAGCAATCATCTTCTGTTTTTATTTCGTGAAGAACCAGAAAGGTCTGCCTCCGTCCTTGTCTATTCCTCACTGTCTGCCTCAAAGAATGTTTGCAGCAAGATAGTCTTTATTCCCTAAAGCAGCAGCTTCCAATTAGTCCCTAATAAGAGTCTCCGACTGATGAAACTGGGGTGGAAATCGGAGCCAGGATCCCAATTTATCACCCTGAATGAATGGCAGGGATTCCATTATCTAATCAATCTTGCCTCTTAGTTCTGCAAAGGTCAGGCTGTGCTATCCTGGGTTATAAAACATCACGTGTGGCTCTGTGTTTCACTTTAACTGTGTCCCCAACACATCGGGTTTGTTATGGGAGGACTCGCACTAAGACATATCTTAAAAAGCCATTTTGTGCTGTGCCTGGCCTTGGATTTTAACAGGGAAAACTGTTAGAGCACAATGCAGTCTGAGAACCGCTGCTTTATACCTTTATGTACAGAAGAAAAAAGTCACTGTGTGTGTATGTGTGTGTGTATAACATATAACCTCTTTGTGCAAAAAGTCTCTTTATGGGCATTTTATAATTATTTTCCTCTGGCTCCAACCTGTAAGGAATTAATTCTATCTGTTTTTTGTTGTATGCCAAAAGAAGGCTTTTAAGAAACAGCTCCCCCTCTCCTCCTGCCTATTATGATAGAAGCATTTAGAAATTAGCCAAATTAGGAATGGAGTTTTCAGTCAGCATTTCTTATGTGGTTCCTTCTTTTTTAAATTGGTTTTGGCAAAAAGAAAAATGGGCATCCTTTACTTTCTTTTTTTTTTTTTATTTAAATTTTTGATGGCCCCTTTTGTTCTCTTTGACTTCCTGATTGACTTTGAAATAGTGCTATGTGAGAACTCCCTATGCATTTCAGAGTAGGTAAGGTTTGTTTGCGGTAATGATTAAAAGACTATAGCCTGGTGGGCCTAGAGCTCTCATTGCATGTGCTACACCAATTATGAGGCTTTCCTTTTGGTCATGGTGCTGGAAGCCAGTTTAGTGCTTGCCTACTGTGAGTATTGGTAAGTTCTGAGCAAACCTTCCAAAGACCAGATTGCTTTCCAGGTCATATACAGCATCAGATTTATCCCGACTAAGCCAACTTAAGACAAAATAGGATGGTAAATATGCCGTAAAAAGTTTTCTGGGCAAATACCCAAGAGTTTCTGCTGTTCTGCTCATTAGCAATATACTCTCTGGAATTTAAGGCCCTTGGGAAACTGATGCCTTGTCTTTTTCTTCACAATTCTCTTAGTGAAAAAGAGGAAGCTTTCATGTGTCCCTACGTTCTAGAATACACTAATCTTAAATGATCTGAAAAAGTAGCACCGATGTTTGGGTTGTCTCTTTCATTTTCACTTCCCAATCCTGGTGTCTCTTCTTCCTCATTCTGTTGGAAGCTTTGTGGAAATAGCAGTTACGAAGATCATTATTCCCAAACTGTAGCCTCCTACTGGGACTGCTGCCATTTCTGCTTTGCTAAGAGCTCTTCCACACTTTCATCTTCCTCCCATTTGAGGTGACTGATGTTCCCCAGACTTTACTTGGAATATATCTCTTGATAAAAATTATAGAAATTTTACTGGCTCCCGTTGTCTACAAATAAAATTCTAGCTAATCACATTTCCCCATCTACTTATCCCAGCTAGCTGCGGTCTCCAGGCTTCACGTCATATGTCCTGGGGCCCTTGTGTAGAGCTCATGAGAATTATATTTACGTTTTGGGTTGTTGGCCTGATTAGCAAATCTCTCATCCGAAGTAGTTCCTATTAGATTATCCTAACTAGGGCTCTTCTTTGTGCATTTGTATTTGAGAGTCTGGCCACACAAACGTAGGATTTCTCTGCCCAAGGGCTGTGCAATTTAGATTCAACTGCTTCTTTATACAATTACATTTTTGTCATCCAAATTATATTGATTTCCGAGGCATGTTTTCATAGGCTTCTTATATTTAGTAAGTGAAGAAACAGTTGCATGTACCCTAGAGTATAGGGATAGCGTGATGGTCTCAACTACTGAGAATAAGTGGGAGTGAGCTGTACCAGATTCTGGCCCATCAAAAGCCAATAAGAAAGTAAAGACTTTCCCCCAGGTTTTCACTTCTGTTTTAATGAGTTGTAAGCCTCAGGCCAAACCCCTTCTCTTCCCTTTTTTGATAAACCCTAAGCAGTACCATCCACCTTTCTGATCTAGATACCCTTAGGACATCTGTTTCTTAGAAGTGAGATCTGTTCATCTCTACTTCATGCCTCTAACTTGTAAAACTTGCGTTGCCTGCCAAACTCTTGTCTTCAGAGAAAAAAAGCTTTCTTTTCTCCCCAGATTTCTGGTGGTCGTGTTCTGTGACCCAGATAAGTGACAAACTTAGTCACTCACTTTCTCTGTCTCTTTCCATCCGTCTATTTATTTAATCTTTTTTAAAGATTTTATTAATTTATTTGACAGATCACAAGTAGGCAGAGAGGCAGACAGAGAGAGGAGGGAGAAGCAGGCTCCTTGCTGAGCAGAGAGCCTGATGCGGGGCTCGATCCCAGGACCCTGAGATCATGACCTGAGCTGAAAGCAGAGGCTTTAACCTATGGAGCCACCCAGGCACCCCTTATCTATCTAATCTTTGTACCAGACTCCTAGACAGGATCTCGTATGTGGTAAGGCAGACATCCTTTTTTTTTTTTTTTTTTCCTCTTGTCAGGTTTCCATGGTGCAATCTAACCCTTTGAGACATACACCTCTTTTTAAAATTTTTAATACATTTTTATTGTGGTAAAAATACTTAACATGAGATCCACCCTCTTAATAAATTTTTAAGTGTATAATACAGTATTTGTTCTCCATAAGCACAAGGTTGTAGGCAGATCTCTAGAATTTACTCATTTTGCATAACTGAAATTTTGTACCCATTATTTAACATTTTCCCATTTCCCTCTCCCTCAGCCTCTGACAACCACCATTGTATTGTTTGTTTTAATGAGTTTGACTATTTGAGATACCTCATATAAGTGGACTTTTTTTTTTTAGTATTAGTACTTTTTTTTTTTTTAAGATTTTGTTTGTTTACTTCAGAGAGAGAGCACAGGCAGGCAGAGAGGCAGACAGAGGGAGAAGCAGACTCCCTGCTGAGCAAGGAGCCGGATGTGGGACTCATCCCAGGACCCCGGGATCATGACCTGAGCCAAAGGCAGCCGCTTAATCAACTGAGCCACCTAGGCGTCCCTTTAGTATTAGTACTTTAGTTTTAGTATTTTTACTATTTTATGATTTTTGTAACTGCTAATTTATTATAGTTAGTATTTTTAGTATTTTATTACTAAATTAGTAATTTAGTATTTTTTTTTTTAGTACTTGTCCTTCCATAATTAGCTTACTTCACATAATGTCTTCAAGGTTCATTCATAACCTCTTTTCTGAAGGGCTATTAGTTCAATTCTTCCAAAGTTTTCTGGAAGTATCCATGATATTGGCACGGGTATTATTCTTTTTTTCCCCACTTCAGTATGACTGATAACTGCAATCTGTTGTGTGAAAATCCAATGGACCACCATGACAGTAGTCCCTGGCATACTATGAGCAATCTACAAAATCCCATGTGATTTTTTTTTTTTTAATCATAACGCAGCATGGCAGCGGGGGGCATCTTCCAGGGTGTTGGAAAAGTCAGTCCAACTCTGGAGTGAGATTCCCCTCTCACTCTATCTTCTATGGTTGTTTACATAGTGCTGAGGTACAGAGTGTGAGCCTTACAGTTCAACTTGCCCCAACTTGTCTATGTCAATATGTTCCCTCAATTCTGTACCACATATCAGGCACAGAGGGAGTCCAGTCAGTGCCCATGTGTGCACATGTGTTAGTACTTTACTGCAGAATATCATGCACTGCATAGGATGTCCACAGTCATCATTTTTGTTGATTGTCCATTACCATGCAGTTCACTTTAAGACTGTGGTTTCATCATCTCATAAATCATGCACAATAAGAAATATAAATCTGCTACCAGGGAAATATAGTATGATGGATTAAAAAACAACAACAGAACAACTGAAGCATTGTTCTTTGTTTGCCATTACAAATAATCTAAACTTCGTTAGCACAGATAACTGAGCTTTAACCATGGTGTTTTAAATGAAGACTTGGTGGCTCCCCAATATAAAATACCTTCTGTAAAGTTCAGGCTGTGTGTAATATCCTTGAAGGAGGCAGGAAACATGGGGAAGGGAGGAAGTATATGCATGGCTTGGGGCCCGATTTATTCAGTCTTTGTACTCATACCAATCTCCACCTCCGCCCCCACTGTGGGGAGGGAAATAGGACTGCATGAATGACAGAGCTGACTTAACTGTGAGTGGATTCTGAAGATTCAATTCATCTTGATTCTGATGACACTGTGCTGAAAAGATCATCAGTGGTATTCAGGCTGGAGGTAAGGGATTGAGTGCTTTAGACCATTAAAAAATGAAAGGGAAAAAATCTGGAGTTTAGACCTTCTCAGTAAGAAATATTCTTCCATATTCACTTCAGAAAAAAAGCTATTCTGTACAACAGATCTTCTGTCAAAATAGAAATCGTAATGTGATTTTAAGGCATAGCCTCATTGTTAGTCCATTTTTTCTCTTTTTTGTATGTAAAGGCAGTAGTTCCCTGCATTTTTGTTACAAGGATCTTGCACCGTTAGCCAGCCTGGATTGAGAAATGTTCTAATGAGCAATTTCAAATTCAGCAGTGCTTTCAAGTTAAATTAAAACTTCATTAATCACAGCATTGTGTACATGCCTCTGACGAGCGGTGGTTACAATATGTCTGAGATTATATTTTTCACTGAGACTACAGGCAAGGTTTGGTATAGGAATGCATTTATAGGCCCCTCAGTACACTGCTACAGTTATCAGAGTCTGTACATGTAGCTCAGAAACGGCTGTCCTATTAGTGCATGCACAATTAATCTTGGAACACTGAAAAAATTTTAAAAATATTCCTAAATGTAAAAAAAAAAAAAAGGAATGTAGCCACCTCCATCACGTTTCTAATAAACTTTCCATTGGCTTAAAGTTCAACAATTTGTCTCCAGATTTTACAAATAAGACTCATGCAGCATTGTGAGGTTCATAGTGAAATCTTTTTAGTGTGAAAACTGAAAAGAAAACATGTGAGGCATATTTAAAACCACTGGTAAATCTCAGAACCAGGCATGGTGGTAAGCTCAGGGCATGCTCAGGAAATCTTTTCAGTTGCTGTGTAGCTAAAGAAGCGAGGGTGAGAAAAATGTCTTAAAGAGGAAGACAGCCAGGGCCTTAGACTTGAGCATTGAGGCTGGAACTGACAAATGCCCACCTCGAAAGTATGGATCGCTTTATTCCAGATTTCCCCGAACAACCTGACTTCAAATGCCACCCTCTTGAGTGACCCATTACACAAATGATAGGCAAAATGGTTTTCCCACAGATACCAATTTAAAAACAGTTGTGGATTTTTTTTTAACCCCCATTCACACAAAGAATTGCAACCATCTAAAAGACTCAGGCCTCTTCTTGCTTTAAACATAGAAGTAGGTTTTCTGAGATACTTCTTGGTTTTTTTAAATTATAAAAAGAGACTCCATACCTGAAGCCTTGGGATGAATTGCTTGTGCAGTTGTTTACATTATGTGCACACACACACATAAGTATGTATACAGTATATGTCTATAATGTATATATATGTATAGTAAATACGTATACATATGTATTAATAGACATCTATGAAAATTCTGTTGTTTTTCCCTTTTTAGGAATTGATTAATATTAGCATTATCTTCCTCATTGAAAAGATATTCGAGCATGGCAGTGTGCCCATACAAGCTAAACAGGCAAAACCCACGCACTGTTTGCATCAGCAGAGTGGGATTCTAAATTCTTCTCAGTTGGAGCACTAGCGGAGTCATCTGTCATGAAAGACTAACTGAGCCCCTTACGATTCTCTTTATTTTTACCTAGAAATAGGGATTCTGCTAACCTTGTGTAACTCCAGTGATCCTGATGATTAAGACCTGAGGCATAACATGTCTTACATAAGCTATAAAGTTCTTTGCAGCGTCATGTGGTATCATTGATAACCAGGGCTCAGTGATGGCACATTGTAAAACGTGGGTGCAGCTGCATGAGGACTGAACTTGAGCACCACATGTATAACATTTATTCCGACAGGTATAAATGCACGATTAACACAAATGGAAACAAAAGTGATAGTTTCCAGTCTTTCAGACATTTGTAGTGGAGAAGTGCGTAACTTCAAATTTTGAAGTGCAAAATTTGGTTGAGGGAGAGTTTAGTATAGAGGACCCTTCTGAAGGTGAAGTGTTAACCCTAGGGGAGGAGAGAGAGGAAACAACAACTTAGAGAAGGACTAGAGGAAAAGTTCCTTGATTTAGGAGATGAGGATCCTAGACCTGAGGCAAATTTGTACATCTTATGTTAAAAGCTCACAACATTTGGGGGAGAATGGAACCCATAGTGCTTTATTGATCTCGCCACTCCCAGAAGACCATTTCCTCTCACCTTCCAGTGGTATAGACCCTGGCTCAGATTTTCAGGAATTTCTGGTCCTAGGTGGGCTTTTGAACTAATTGTCAAGTTCTACTAAGTAACCACAGTGCCCAGCATGGAAATCTTCAGCCTGAAGATTTCTCTATGGGTATTGACTGGCAGATTCACTGGAGCAAAGGGTTTTTAGTATAGAAAATTGAAAGTCATGAATTTTCCTTTATTTTTGTTTTTATTGTGGTTGTTTGTTTGCTTTCCTTGAGCCCTTGAACCCTAGGACTCCCATATGCAGTGATGACATCTGCTGAGCAGCAGAGAGACCTTGCTTCCAAGTTTATGCCAGGGAAGTCCGTCTGTAGTTGGAGATGAGTATCAGAAAATAGTACTTCATTAAAATGATCAATTACAATGAGCAGAGACTTATTTAATAAATATTAAAAGACCGACTCAATGAATGAGTTTATGATATGACTCTGGAACTAGCAAAATTATAAAAACACAATTCCCCACTGAAGAAGTAATAAATAGAACTCATTACTAAGAGAATGAAATGTTGCCTCTCAGAGGATTTAGATTTTTCAGTGCCGTTTTTAGCATCTATGGCCCTATTAAAACCTGTTATTTTCTTCCTAATTTGTGCCATTTAGGAATGATTTTCACTTAACTTTCCCATGGCTCATTTCTCTCCTTCAGAACATTTCCATACGATTCCTTGATAAAGTCCATGCTTTAACACATTTCCATTATAAAACTGTAATAAGCACCAACTAAATAGCAATATGAAATAGCCAGAACATAAAGGACTGACGGGAGAAGAAATTGGCCAGCTGGGTAGTTAATTTTTATTCTTGAATGCCTGCTGGACTTTTTGCCTCTTGTGGTTGTTTTTGGTCCTCTCAATAAGAGGCTGTGTGTAATGGACAAGGACTCTAAGGAGACAGTTCTCACAATTCTTGAGGAACGGCCTTTCTTTCCCATAACAAAATCATCAAGCAGCACCTTTTCATGGCATATCGATTGCTATTCTTCACCCCCGCCCCATAACGGAAAGAAAAGGTTTTTGGTTTTGCTCCCTCTTACTGTCCTTTGGGCTTTGTAAAATACCCCTTACACTTTCTGTTTGGGACCTGTGTTCTCTAGAGAATTGTGTGAAGATCATTTAGCAACCCAGGCCCCTTTCAACTCAACCAGTACTTATTGAACCTCTCCATCCCTCAGGTCTTGTGAAATACAGACATCATGGATACTTGGTTTCCGCCTGCCTAAGAATCAAGAGTTTTTTAAGTGGTCACCTAAATAAATGCTGCTTATCCAGGTCTGACTTTGGTTAGGACTAAAAGCATCCTTAGGTGTGAAAAGTGCAAACTGTGTTTCTATGAGCTTATTTTCTGAGTTTTATTTAAAGTAAAAAAGTAGCCTTATTATATAAAGTAAAAAGCAGACCTTAAGACCAAGGTGAGAAAAAGAGCTAAAGTGGTGTGAGAAGTAAGAAAGACTTAAGAGTTAAATGTGTTCCGCTAGCAACACACAATGAGGTTCTAACAACCAGCACTGTCCCAGCCCCCGTACATGTGCATCCTGATGTTATAATCTTACTACAAGTCTGCTTAAAACTGACTGACTGCAGCTGAATACAAAAACGTCAACTAGAGGTCATGGGAAAAGCCTTGTGGAAGTGCTGGGGTTTACTTGGGCTTAGAAGGAAGGGTACAGATTTACCACCTACAAGTAACGGTATGAACAATATTAAAATAACATACACATATGGGGGGGAATCAAGTAAATCCATGTGACTCTTTTTTATTTTTTATTTTTTTTATTTTATTTTTAAAGATTTTTATTTATTTATTTGACAGAGAGATCACAGGCAGGCAGAGAGAGAGAGGGAGAAGCAGGCTCCCCTGCTGAGCAGAGAGCCTGATGTGGGGCTCGATCCCAGGACCCTGAGATCATGACCTGGGCCGAAGGCAGAGGCTTTAACCCACTGAGCCACCCAGGTGCCCCCATGTGACTCTTTTTTAAAAGGTACTTTTTTTTTTTTTACCCGTTAGTTAAGAGTGAGTCAACATCTTCCTACATAGATATGCTCCCTATCTTTCAACAGCTTTTCACTGAGGTTAGCTACCCTGCTTAGGTATAGATTGCATAGCATAAAGAGTACAAATACTAAATCAAATATACAACCAGAAACTCAAATGTGTATATCAGAGCCACATACAACTACACAGGTTTTCATTTTTCTGTCCGTCTTTGGGCTTTGTGTAGGAGGTAGGGTGGAAATTAAGCTCTGTTTAATATTGATAACTTTAGAAAAATAGGTCCCTCTCAAGATAGTTCATCCATTTGCCTTCAAATTCATGCATGAGATATGGGAAAATACTTTTTTAATTAATATTTCCATCTACCCCCTGTATGTACAAAGTGCTTTGGCAGACTTTCACATATCTCATATGAAAGCCAAAGAGCTTTATTTAAATTGTCTGATGCACATTGAAAAGTTCATAGAACGAGCCTACAAATTCAGTTCAATCCTCATTTTTGTGCTAAAGTGGAGTTGTCTAAACCCTCAGCTGTCATCAGCTCCCTTTCCAGGTGTTTGTTCCACTGGGGTCATGTCTTCTCATTTTTATGGATTTTTCTCTTACCTCTACCATGCTAGGAGTCAGGCAGACTTTTCTCCCTTACAGGTTATTACCTCCTTATTCTAAGCAGGTTCTGCTTCCAAACCTTTCATTCCATTCTTGGCAGCATTCACAGCATGAAATGTGCTTCTTTTATTACTTAATTCCTTACTTTCCTACACCCATTTCCACTTCTATTTTCCCATCTCCTTTCATTTTGACCTCACATATTTTTCACTTTGTGGTTTTTGGTTTCCTTGTGTGCTCTACATGAGAGAGCCATATAGAACCCCACAGTTAAAAATAGTTTCTGACAGTATTTGTGATTCCTAAGATGTAGTGTCACAAATAACCTTTTCTCATTTGATTTCCATCTAACATGCTGACAGTGCTCCAATCTTGTTTTCTGATTATCCCATTACATAGTGCTTTCCCTTGCATTTAGTGGAAACTTGCAAGTAATGATTCTGTTTGGATAGCACTGCTGAGTTATCATTTACAATTTTGTGGAATTAGAAAGGCAGTGGGAGACAAGAACTCGAGCTTAAGTTCTTATTTAAAAGGAAAAGCATTAATTAACTATTTTGGTAATGAGTTGAATCAGTCTTCATCAGCATGCTATACTAGAGCCATCTTTGTGATCTAGAGTCACCTACCACGCAATGAAACATTTTCTTACTGAGGGAGAGTACTGTGCTCTCTACTGAGTAATGCATTTTAAATTCAGTCTTAAAAAGGGAGGCAAACTCAATCGAGTGCCCAATGGGATACAATTGCAGGGAAAAAAAATAATCAGTAAGTGCATAGGAAGTACTCCAAGAATTTATTTACTGTAATCATTGGTTTTACCATAAAATTGTAAATATTCAGTCAGTAATCAATCATGCCCAGCTTCTAACAGTCTAGGAGTGTTTGTCGTGTGTGTGTGTGTGTGTGTGTGTGTTATAGCTATGCTCTGAAAACATCCTACAAATATCTAGATTCATATGAAGCCACAATACTCAGGAGGCTAAATGATTACCTGTTAGCATTGATCATTCGGGGGCATAAAAAGAAATTTCCGGTGCAAATAATACCACGTTTCTTATGCGTTCTAAGGCCCTCTTATATTCAAGAGTAAATTTTCCTTACATATATTTATTTCGATTGACATCCTAAAGTACGTCTGAGAATACAGTATGCCATATAATTGAGAGCTGGGCCATCTAATAGATGCCGTGTGAGGTCTTTGAGGAAATGAAATGGTAATGGAATTCCTATTCTCAGTGGTAGGAAATGACTGTCCTTTGTTCTCCTCTGTGAAGGCACACCATCATGTCTTAGTTGATTTCCCCTGTAGGTTTCTTAAGGCAAGTCAGTAATTTCAGAGAAGCCAAATACATCTTGCTTTTTGGGAGTGTAATTTGGCTGCTTTAGCCAGAGTGTAGTTCTTGGGTTACGTTCAGCAGGCATTACTAAAAGATAGGCTCTTTTTATGTAGCCAGGATAGTTCCACATGATTTGTGTTTTCATTTCCTCTTCTTGACAGGTGCATGAGGCGGTCCCATGCTCCAGTGAATGCAATCAGTATTCGTGGGTGGTAGAACACTGGTCTCCATGCAAAATCCAAAATGAGCTGAGGTCACTGCGCTGTGGAGGAGGAACGCAATCTAGGAAAATCAGGTTGGTGGAAATGGAGACGTTTGGGAAATGGGGCAGTGGAACTTACATACTTTTATAAAAAAACAGAGTGTTGTTTATCCAAGTGCCCTGTGATTTTCACACTGCATACTCTGGCTTTGCTCATCATTAAATCTATAGAAGTATATGTGCCTTAACTGCCATGTGTATAATGGGGTGTCCTCTGCAGGGCACTCACTCCCTACCATTCCCTGTAAATGACTTCAGTGGGAAAGATAACTGCATGGAGCAGGCTGGCATCCCTTCATTGATTCAAACTGATTCATGGCCATAATTCAAACTGATTTTGGCTGTGATACCATATCTCTTTGTTGCTCTATGGGTAGTGTAGTTGATGGACATTCTCTTAATTTGGAATGTCACTATGTTGAAAGATCCATTTAATTGACCTGAGAATACTTATAGTATAATAGTGATGAATTATAGTGATGAATTTTAATATAAAAGGAGCACACCTCTAAAAGAATTTAGTGAATTGTGGGTTATTTATGGAGTGATCTTGTTTAAAATTTTTGTTTTGTAAATACAGCAGTAGGAAGCAAAAGAAACCCATGGTCTGAGTTTGTCTAAATGGCCTCTTTAAAAATGATTTGGAAAGAATGAATTTCTTTACCAACTGAGGATAATGGTAATAAACGTTAGACTGAACAAGCGAAAACTAAAATATTAATGATAAACAATGGTTAGTATGTAAAATCAAGAAGAGGTTAAAGAAGAGGTAATTAACATTAATGAAGTCATTGGGATGGGCCCCAATCCAATCCCATTCATGTTCTTATAAAAAGAGATTAAGACATACAGGGAAGAGCATGTAAAGACACAGGAAATGTAATCATCAAGATAGTATGGTACTGGCACAAAAACAGACACATAGATCAGTGGAACAGAGTAGAGAACCCAGAAATGGACCCTCAACTCTGTGGCATCTTTGACAAAGCAGGAAATATCCAATGGAGAACGGACAGTCTATTCAATAAATGGTGCTGGGAAAACTGGATAGCCACATGTAGAAGAATGAAACTGGACAGTTTTCTTACAACATACACAAAGATAAACTCAAAATGGATATAAGACCTACATGTGAAACAGGAATCCATCAAAATCTTAGAGGAGGACATAGGTAGCAACCTCTTTGACCTCGGCTACAGCAACTTCCTGCTAGACATGTTTCTAAAGGCAAGGGTAACAAAAGCAAAAATGAACTGTTGGGACTTCACCGAGATAAAAAGCTTCTGTACAGCGAAGGAAACAGTCAACAAAACTAAAAGGCGACCTACAGAATGGGAGAAGGTATTTGCAAGTGACATGTCAGATAAAGGGTTGGTATCTGAGCTCTATAAAGAACTTATCAAGCTCAACACCCAAAAAACAAATAATCCAGTCAAGAAATGGGCAGAAGACATGAACAGACATTTCTCCAAAGTAGACATCCAAATGGCCAACAGGCACATGAAAAAATATTCTACATCACTTAGCATCTGGGAAGTACAAATCAGAACCACAATGAGACACCACCTCACTCCAGTCAAAATGGCTAAAATTAACAAGTCAGGTAACAACAAATGTTGGCGAGGATGCAGAGAAAAGGGAGCCCTCTTACACTGTACATTGGAATGCAAACTGGTACGGCCACTCTGGAAAACAGTAGGGAGGTTGCTTAAGAAGTTAAAAATAGACCTACCCTACAACTGAGCAATTGTACTACCAAGTATTTACCCCAAAGATACAAATGCAGTGATCCAAAGGGGCACCTGCTCCTCAATGTTCATAAAGCCATGTCCACAATAGCCAAACTGTGGAAAGAGCTGAGATGTCCATCTACAGGTGAATGGATAAAGATGTGGTATATAAATGGATAAAGATGTGGCATATACCACATCTTTATATATATATATATATACATAAAGTGTGTGGAATATTACAATGGAATATCATTCAGCCATCAGAAAGGATGAATACTTGCCATTTACATCAATGTGGATGGAACTGGAGTGTATTATGCTGGGCGAAATAAGTCAATTGGAGAAAGATAATTACCATATGGTTTCAGTTATGCAGAATATAAGAAACAGCACAGTGGACGATAGGGGAAAGGAGAGAAAACTGAGTAGGAAGTCATTAGAGAAGGAGAAAAACCATGAGAAACTCTTAACTTTAGGAAATAAAGGGTTGCTGGAGGAAAGGTGGGTGGGGGGATGGGGTAATTAGGTGATGGACATTAAGGAGGGCATGTGATGTGATGAGCACTGGGTGTTATGTGCAACTGATGAATTATTGAACATTACATCTGAAATTAATGATGTACTATATGTTGGCTAATTGAATTTAAATAAAAAAATATAAAAACACAGTTCATTAGCCATCTACAAGCCAAGGAGAGAGGTCTCAGGAGAAACCAACCCTTCCAGCACCTTGATCTCCAGATGTGGAGCTTCAAAAACTGTGAGAAAATAATTTTCTATTGTTTAAGGCACCTAGTCTGTGATATTTTGTTGTGGCAGATTTTGTTGTATGCTTTGTGTGTATGATCACATTTAAATATGTGAAATAGATTTTCTTGGTATCTTGCATTCCAAACCATTATTGATCTTAGTAAGACACTGTTGTAATGAATAAAATAGCTTATACTTCTTTTTCTTGAAACTTCCAAACTGGAGGACATTCTCATGGTTCATCTTGGATTGCAATAATTTATTAATTCAAAAAATATTCTATGTATCAGGCAGTCTAGGCACTGGGGATAAAAAAAAGTGAACAAAAGAAGTTTCTATCCTCAAATAACTTATGGTGGCAGAGAAAGAGATAAACACATAAATATAATGGAATGGCTTTGCTATGAAATGCCAAGAAAAAAATAAAATTGGATTGGATTGATGGGGGGGACTGTTTGGAGAGGTTGGCCAGCAAAATATCCAAGCAGAGATCTGAATAACATGAGAGACCTGAATGAATATAAAGATCTATAGAAAGAAATCCCAGGGAGAAAGAGTATCCAAAGCAGAAATCTTCTTGGCTTTTTATAACAAGATGAATAACAAAGTGTTCTGTATAGCTGATGCCAGGACGCAAATCACACCATCTTCTAAAACAAGGTAAAAGGATTTTTTTCTAACTGCAACTTGAAGCCATTAAATGTTTGAGACAGAGGAAATGACATAGTCTTATTTACATTTGAAAGGACCTTGTTGGATATAGAGAAGGTATTTGGGGGCATATAAATGGAAGCAGGGATGAAGGTTTCAAAGACATTCCAAAATTCCAGGTGGGAGACACTGATGGTTGGACTGGGGTTGGTAATAATGAAGGTGGTGAGAAGGTCACATTCGGACTATATGTGGAAGGTACAGACTGTAGGATTTATTTATAAAGTGATTGTAGAATGTGGAAGAAAGAAAAGCATCAAAGATGACTGCTAGGTTTGAGTGCCTAACAATCATAGGAATGATGGTTCCATTTGTTGAGATGAGGAATATTAGAAGCAAGTTTGAGAGAGGAAAATCAAAAGCTAGCTTTTGAACACATTAAATTTGCCTTCCAACTGTGACAAAACAGACTGGAGTTCAGAGTGGTATAAATTTGGTCATCAACAGCTTATACATTTGATATGTACTGATAAGAAAAGACATAAGAAATTGAGCCCTGGCGAACTCCAGTATTCGTAGATAATAGCAAAGAGAAGGCTCTACAAACGAGACTGGGCAAGAGCTGTTGGAGAATGAGGAAAACCAAGAAAATGGGAAGGCAAGAGAGTTTTTCAAGAAAAAGATAGCAATCCGTTGTTTCAAATGGTTCTCAGAAATTTACTAGGATGATAGTTGACCATTGAGTTTGGCAATGGGGAATCTCTTAATGATCCAGATAAGAGGCTTCTCTGGAATGGTACTAAAAGTGTGATTAAACAAAATTCAAGAGATAGTCTTGAAGGAAGTAGGGGGAAGGCTTGAGAATAGCAAATATGCTTCAAAGCAGTTCTGCACTGAGTTTTGAGTAGAAATGAGGTGACAGTTGAAGGGAGATGGGGCTGGAAATTGATGATGCAGGATATGTAACTGCAGGGGCATTTTCATTTGGGAATATCTTCAATTTCAGTCTTTTTACGTCTTTTTTTCTTGGACTTGTCAGAATCCCCAGAAAAGTCTTTTCATAGATCAGGTGTGAAATAGATAATCCTAGCAGCTAGTGTTTGGGGAATCTAATGAAAGAAGGTTGTTAATATGGTAGACAGAATTGTGGCCCCCCAAAGATGTCCGCATTCTAATTCCTGAAATCTGTGAATCTGTTACCTTATATAGGAAAAGGCACTTTGCAGACATGATTAGATTAGGATTTTGAGCCAGGAAGATATCCCTGGATTGTCTGGGAGGAACACTTTATTCACAACTGTTCTTAAATATGAAAGGGGAAATGAGAGAGAAAGAGGAAAATGTGACCACAGATGCAAGGCACAGAAAGATGCTAGTCTGATGGCTTTGAAGATGGAGAAAGGGGCCATGCCCAGGGAATGCAGATGGCCCCTGGAATCTGGAAGAAGGTAAAGAAGTGGTCTCTCCTCTAGAGCCTCCAGAAAGCGATGTTACCTTAATGGGATCCATGTTGGATTTCTATACTACAGAATTGTGAGATAATAATTTTTGTCCTTTAAACCACTAAGTTTCTGGTAGTTCTACCAGTGTCTTAACTTGTACTTAAACCCTTGTTTTCAATGATAGTGAGCCATGATCTCTAGTCCAAAGACTGACTCTTTTTGTGACCCTCTCCAGATAATAAACATTCAGTGACCTGCAGGGGGTGAGGGAGGGGCCATTACCTAGCCCTGTGGATTGTGGGAGATCTGAGGGCCCAGGTACTTCTTAAACATACTTTCAGTATATCTTCCAATTTTTCAGCATCACCTTCATCCACATTTCCAGAAGTACTTGGTGCCACAAGCTCCTGAATTTTTTTGTTTTCTGTGGTGTAAATGGAGTTATGTTCTTTGTTTTTCCCTGAGTCTTGGTATTTCAGCTTTCTTGGTATGCTAAGTGAGTTACCTGTGGTTCATTTATTTTCCATTTGTTGTCTTTGTCCTCTCCCTTGTTCTTTGTCCTTTCCCATGTTCTTTGTCCTTGTAGGGTAATGTCTTTCCCCCCACCTTGGGTTTTTGAGTTTTCTTTGTGGGTTTTTTTTGTGTTTTTTTGTAACAAATGATTTTATGATTGTTCTTGCGGCATAATAGAAGTGAACAAAGACTAGTGCATACATTCAGCTGGACACCACTGACCAGAGGTCTTATGTCTTTTTTTCTCAGTGAAATAATAAAAGAACATCAGAGAGTGTGCAGGCAAGAAGGAAAGCAATTTCCAGCTTTTAAGTTTGTCCGGAGCAAGACACATAAGCTATTTTGTGGTCCCTCCTTCCACTATTGACTGTTACCACAAAAGAAATTAAAGTCCATAGATGATTCTATACCATGCCTCCTTATATTAGAAGACATTACTTACATCTTCTCCCATTATGTGTTAACCTTGTTTATACAGTGTACAGTTTTTTGTTACTTTGCCAAGTAAAGCTCATAAAGGTTACTTTGTTTTGTACAGGGTAATAGACTATTCAGCAATTTTCCTGAATTAAAAAAAATTATATGTATAAAAGAAACTTGTAATGCATGGGATAATTCATTCTAGCCTAGCATGATTTGGGGGGGCGCCAATAGCTCTCCATCATACCTGTCTCAAAATGCTTACTCCTTGGCTGTGGCATTATCTCTCAAGTGATCAGATCAGCAAATGGCACCACTTATTTCATTGTCATTTTCACCTTCACTTTTATTATCACTAGAAGAAAAATATCATAACAATAGGTATCTTCTCTCTTTCTTTTTTTTTCTTTGTACCCAGCAACCAAGCTAGGGTACTGGTACACAGTCCTCAAAAATATTTACTAACTGAATTATTATTAACAAATACTGAGCTTGTATCCCACACCTAGTAAAAGAGGCTTGCATGTAGCTAGTCTTTCTTAAACATTTTTTTAATAGTTCAAACATAAAATTCTAATTGAGATTTAATATAAATACAGAGAAACACCCACTCATAGAGTATAGTTAAATTAATTTTCACAACAGGTTCACAGCAGTATAACCAACTCAGAGGCCAAGAAGTAAAAGTGTAGGACTGCCTTAAGCCCCTTGTAGTAAATAACCATTCCCACTATTCTGGCTTCTGATAGCATAGATGAATATTGCCTATTTCTTTCTATGAATGAAATCATACAGTATATTCTTTTGTGTCTGGCTTCTTTTGTATAGCATTGAATTTTTGAGCTTCACCCATGTTCCATCATGTCACAGTAGTTCATGCATTCCCACCATTTACCACAATATATTTATCCGTTGACATTTATTGAATATTTGGACTATTTATAGTTTGGATAATTACTAATACTGCTGATACGAATATTTTCTCAGTTTTTTTTTTCTTTTTTGGTGCACATTTATTTTGTGTATGTAAATAGACATAGAATGGTTGGGTCATGTGATATGTATAGGTTGCCCTTTAGTAGATACCGCCAACTAGTTTTCCAAAGAGTTTATGCTCCAACTAGCAGAGTAAGAAGAGTTACAGTTATTGCATGTCCTTGCCAACACTTGATATTTTCAATTTTTTTTTTTTTTTACTGAAGCCATTCTGGTGGATATATAGTAGTGTAACACTTTGGTTTTTATTTGATTGAATCAATAGCATGATTACTTACGTTGCCCTGGATGATAGTTAAATCAAAGCCTGATACAGATTAGGCCAAGTGTCTGTATACCGTGTGTTCAGATGCTACATGAAATGTTTACGCATTGCTCTTTGGTTTGTGATACCAAAATTCCTTACTGAAATGCAGAAAATACCCAAAAGAAAGGCATGGTCAATTATGTTTCACATTTCTTGGCTACAACCTTAAATGTATTGGACAGAGATGAGGGAAGTTTGGATGATGTGAGAAAGAAGTGTATAGGAAAGGTCTAAGAGAATCACAGGAACCAGGAAGGCTCTCACTGTTACAAAGTGATGAACTCATTCAGAGAAGAGCCTTCAAGATCTCTTAGGGTAAAAAGAAAATTCACTCTTTGCCTCTTTGACCTCAGTAAAAATAGTGTAAGTCTCTTGAGATGGAGAGTTCTTCAAGAATGGCAGTGGACCCTAGTGTTCCCATTGTTTTCTCTTACTCTGCTGACTGAAAGGTTATCACTTGATAAAGGTCAACTGGCTGAAGAAGGAATTTTTTCCCCTTGATTTCTCTGCTGGTCTTATTTTACATTTAATTATCTTTGGTAAGTAACCGCAGTATATCATAACTATTTTACGTTTACTCTCCACTGTTTGAAGTCTCCACTCTTTTAACCTTGATCTTGCCTTGCAGATGTGTGAATGCTGCTGATAGTGAAGGGGGAGCCGTGGATAATAGCCTGTGCAGCCAGGATGAAATTCCCCCAGAAACCCAGTCCTGCTCTCTTGTGTGTCCCAGTGAATGTGTCATGTCTGAGTGGGGACCTTGGAGCAAATGCCCACAGGTAATTTCTCTTCTCTTGTCAATACCCTAATCCTCCAGTGTTGTCTTCACTATTGGCCGCTATATAGTCACAGTACTTGTTCTCCAAAACATTCTTCTGGTAACACAAGAACATAATTTTACCTAAAAAGGAAGGGAGAAAAATTAAGCAAGTGAGACTGAGCAATTTAAAATGCTAGTGCTTCTCTTAAGGCCTTTATCATGGGAACACGAACACGGAAAATGAGCCTATAATGATCACGCTAGGATTTGAATGCATACCCATTGTTAAAGGGGTCTTCTTTAGTACCAAAATGATTCTCATTATAATCTCTTCGTTCTGTTCCATTTTTATCCTGGCAGAATCAATTATATCTTAGTAGCTCAGTTCTACTGTGTAATTTTGCTTCTGTTCGTGATGATCTGTTTTGCCTTTTACTGTTTTCCCAAAGATGAGGTGTTCTTTTGTCATGTTCTTCTTCCAAAGCTAACAACAACAAAACCCCCCCAAAAAAACTCTTTCTAAAAATCTAAAGCATTTGCTTATATTTTTCTTTAAAAAAAAAAAAAGATGGAAACATAACATGACTATAGGAAAATAAATATTCCTCAAAGAGAATGATTCCACTTAATATTCTCAGAAGCTAAACTCTGATACTTCAGACTTGTATTTTGGCTTAAAGAGCTAAAAAAATGAGGATAAGGAATATGTTATATGGCTCCAAAAATTAGGAAGGAAGACAGGTTTACTCTGAGTTCAGTGCTAATATAATTTGTGAGAAGATTGTATAAAATCTTTGTATAGAAATAGAAAATATTTTTGATATCAGTTATTGTACTGTATTTGCAGTTCTGAATTATTTATTCATCATTAATTTTTGCAGCCTTATCTTTGACATTTCCATAATTTTATTCCTGAAAGAGATTTCCCTTTGTTATTATTTTTTCTTTGTTGTTTTTATGGGTAGGGCAACACAATATTAAGGTGAAGAGTTATTAATTAAGGGTAATTGGTAGGAATGGAATGTTGGTCCTACTTAATTTGCGTGTAACTTAAATATAATAAAATTTAATATTTATTGAGCACTTACTGTGTACAAGGCACATGTAAAATTATTCTCTTTAGTCCCCATAACAATCCTACTAAGTACATACTATTATCAGTCCCATTGTACAGATAGAGAAACTGATTCTCAGGAAGGCTAAGTAGCTTGCACCTAGTAAGTGATGCAGCTGAGCTAAACTTTATACTATCTGATGAAGCCAAAGCCTTTGTTCTTATGTCCTTGGATGAATGAAAGTGGATTTATACCCATACTTTTCTTTCTTTAAGATGCATTTTAAGAATAAAGCAACTTAGTGGTCTGTATGATTATTCTATGACTACACTTTTGAAAATATGCTAGCATATATTTTTTATTAATCAACTTGCAGAATTAGCAATCTGAGTAAGTTAAATGTAGAGGTCATGATCTCACCTAGCTTTTTTTCTAATTTGCTCATAGTAAATTCCATTAAGCTATAACCACTTTACAATGAAAATGTTGCCCTTTTAGGTCAAGGATTCTGGCCACTGAGCTAAAATGTCTATTTTAGGAGCATTTTATATAATGTGATGTTCTAGCATTCTGTGTTTATTTCTTTGGGTTTCTAAGAGGCAATTTCCTTTAAGGTTTACTTTTCCAAACATAATGACACTATTTTTGGAGCATTTAGAAATTGGAGATAGAGAAAACATTTTAGCGTCCTTTCATATGTCTGAAAGATGACATAGGCAGTTGCTTACTTGTCAGCGTGAAGTGAGAGGGTTGGTCTGTCAACTGCTTATGCACCTGCAAAGTTACATTATCATCATCACCATCATCATCATCATCATAGCTATGACAACAGTAATAACTTTCATTGAATAACAGCTTATGTAATAAGCACGGTGCTGGAATTTCCAAGCACTGTGCTATGATGATGGACATTTATCCACAGTCACTCAGGTCTATTCAACCACAATGGCCTAGCTCTTTTTCACATGCCACACTGCTCTCAAGTGTAAATAAAGACTTTAAAATTAAAAAAAAATGGTAATCAGGGCTCTTAGCTGATTTTTCCCCATCTCTTAAATATGTTACATAATTTTAATAAATTGCAACATCTTGGCATAATGCCCCAACATCATAGGTGCTTAAGCAGTACTTGACAATGATCATGATCATGATTATAGCAAAGTTAGCAATCTGTATCTTTGTGCTTGAAGTTTAATTAGCACTTCAGTGTGCATTTTCTGAGAAAAATAAAACAATTATTGTGTAATTGTTCTCTATAGCATGTTCTGATTCATGGATCTAAATATTGGCCATTTTACCAAATTCTCCTTTGATAGTCTGCAGTGTGACATGTGTTAATAGGACCAATGCACTGTGTTTCTCTTTCATCTTTTTCTTGCCACGGCCCTCCTTCAGAGTCAAACACATAACCAAACAAAAGTCCACCCTCCTCTCCTACCGAAAAACAAACGCAGGATATTTCTGAGACAAAAATGGGTTTCTCGTGTATATCTATAAAGTATTCTGAAATTTATACTTTGATTTAGCTATAAAATCTTTTTTTAATTTTATTTTTTCAGTGTGATTTAGCTATAAAATCTATATTTAATGTGAAATAAGTTTAATATGGTATAAGCATAGTAAAGTAAGTAGATTTGCCAGTTAATTAAAAGAGACTTAGGAAAACCAATTAATCAAGTAACACTGTCTTGAATTCCCAGTATATGTCCTATGGTCTGAGGCCAAATATATATGACAGACCATCACTGCTACCAAGGAACCATAGTCCTCAGCATCTTCATAAGTTTATCCTGTGTATGGATAGCAAAGGATTCAATAACTGAGTAGCAGTGTTTATCAGTTCACACAATGTTTGTTAATAAAGTGGTAGGCAATATGGAAAATGATTAAGTATGCTTCTTAACCTCTGGGTCAATAACTTTCATAGTATACACATAAGAAGCATCTAGAAAGTGTGTTAACACACAGCAGCTGTGCCCCGTCCCAGAGATTCTGACTCAGGACATCTGGGTGGGACCCATGAGTTGGCATTTAGAATGTTGCCAGGTGATGCTGATTCTGCTACTCTGGGAACAGAGTCACAAGGCTATTGGCCATTACATTCAAGCCATGGTTTTTGTCAACCTCACTTGAATCACAACTCTTTGTTGAATATTGAGTAAATACTAGTATTAACTGGTTACTTAGTTTATAATTGCAATTGCTTTCTTTTTTTAAATTTAATTTAATTTATTTTTTTGTTTGTTTATTCGAAGAGAGGAGAGAGATCACAAGTAGGCAGAGAGGCAGGCAGAGAGAGAGGGGGAAGCAGGCTCCCCGCTGAGCAGAGAGCCCGATGTGGGGCTCGATCCCAGGACCCCGAGATCATGACCTGAGCTGAAGGCAGAGGCTTTAAACCACTGAGCCACCCAGGCGCCCCTGCAGTTGCTTTCTATGTGCCAGACAGTGTGCTTAGCACTTCCTATTTATTTTCCTACTTAATCTTCAGAATGTCAGTACAAAATAGATACTACTATTCCTCCAAGTGTAGATAAGTAAACTGAGTCTCAGGTTAGTAACGTGCCACTTCTAATGAGCTGGTAAAAGGCACAGTGACTACCAAAGCCCACATAATCCATTCATAACCCCTAACCACTACAAAGAAAACAGAATCCGTGCTTCCTGTCCTAGAGATTATGCTAACTGGTAAAATCTGTTGTCTCTCTGGTTTACTTTGGCTATTGTATTTGTGAAGGAATATCCTTCTAAATCCCATAACCTACTTCATTTGAATCGTTTGCCAATGAGGGAAAGAAAAGGAGTCACAAAAGAGCCTGTGACCTAATGCCCAAGAACACCTGCCGGCTGTGGGACCGTGGACAAGTTCCTTCGACCTCTGAGTTACAGGTTCCTCATGAGGAAAATAAGGACAATGATCATTGTTTTTCCAGGTTATTTAAAGATTAGAGATAATGTGTATAAACAGCACAGAGTATTATTAAAAAAAAAAAGAAAAAATCAAAGCCCCTCCTTGCCTTGTGTACAGTGTGGTTGGGAACCCTAAGACAGGTTGCTATATATATTCTAAGTCATACAGGAAATATCCCTTCTTTCACACAAAATGGGTTATTATATGATCTTACAGAAATAAAATATCACCTCCTTTGCTGAAAAATGACTTATGCCTAATTTCATAGCAGTCCTCAAAAATAAGGCCTCAGAGAGGTAACTTCAAATGAATGGGTCACTGACCTTAAAATGACGGCCAATTGCAAACCATACCAAAGAGCAAACAAGACAAAGGCATTAAAAATTGTGTTGGGATCATTCTAACTGTATTGGCAAGAACCAGAGACTATAAATGGATCAAGTAAAATAAACACAGTTCAAGTCAGAATTTGAAGAAAATGGAAAACCATGTGTTTCACTTGTTTTTATGTTCTTGTTTTTTCATATTCCCACAACACACACACACACACACACACACACACACACACACACACACACCTCATTTATTTTTTGAGTCCAATGTGCTCACTTCTTTAGAATGCTTTAATGGGAAAGGAAGCTTATGGAATTGTACAATTAAAAACCTTTGCAATAGTATTCACTCTTTAAAGATATGCATATATGTGTATAAATACATGTGTATGTGTTCATACACGTGAAAAATACATTTATACAGTAGTTCATTGTTTATTACCAAGTATTTATCTTTTGTCTACCTAATCAATTATTTCCCATTTTAATCCTTATTCTTCATATTATGCTGATGAGTATTATTCATAGAATCATATATTCTTCAAGAGAGGTTTATAAATTTTTAAATTGAGAAACTTCTCAGCCCTTGGCATATCTAAAACAATTTATAGTACTCTTCATCTATGCTGCCAATCCTTACAGAAATTTGCCATTGAGTAATACAGATTTTCTATTTGTGACTTCCCTTGGAAGCTCAACAAAGCAATTTCTTAAACAATAATGTTGATGGGAGAAAGCAAAGAGGGTCCTGGAGGTGAATTTCCAAACTGATGTATACTTTACGGAAGCAAGCTTTTGCAAACTCTCTCCAGAAAGATGCCTTAAGTTTTGCAAACCTACCTGGACTTGATTCACTTGCTGAATGTGTCAGAAGCCAGTCAGCCCCTTCTATTGTAGGAACTGGAGGCTCATTTAACGGTGGTCTGCATGCAACATCATGATCAAACAGTGGCTTTAAATCTTTGCCTCATTACCAGGACAACCTCTTTAGAAGCATCACAAAGGAAGACTTTGCAATGAAACTATATAGGGCTTAAGTGCAGTTGAATCTGGATTCTTCTATACTCTTAATATTGTGCTTCCAAAAGACATCTTATTCCTATACTTTTTCCTCTGACTTTGTGTGCAGGATACACTAGTAAAAGCCAGTAACAGGTATATTCTGGCAGATAGACCCTACCGTTACTCTTCCAGGTGAAGAAACTTCTTTAAAAGGGAAAAAAAAACCCATGTAGACAAATTTTCTAAGTCCTCCAAAATTAAGCATTTGAGGGTTAAGAAAAACCGTATTTTGGGAGCTCCTGGGTGCTCATTCGGTTAAGGATCTGCCTTTGGCTCAGGTCATGATCTGGGGTCCTGGGATAGAGCCCCACGTGGGGCTCCCTGCTCAGTGGGGAGTCTGCTTGTCACTTTCCTTCTGCCCCTCTCCCTGCTCATGCGCTCTCTCAAAAAATTAATAAAATCTTTGGAAAAGAGAAAAAAAGAAAAACCTTATTTTTATCACGTTGCTCCAGTGTTATTTTTGGTACAGGCTGTCAACAATGACATTTTATTACTGGTGATTCAGCATTTTCAGTACCTTAGCACTAAAACAGCACTCTAAGAGTTATGTTTCCAGGGAAACAGTGTACCCCAACGTACGCTACTAGTATTATTTCGCCTCCAAGCACTTGATCAACCTCTCCTCAGTCCATAACATGCAGGTGACAACTTGTATTTGTCTCTGGGGGCATATCTAATGGTCACGACTCTCAAGCTGCCTAGTGCTTTTCTTTGACTCACAACTGAAAGCCAGAAGAGGAGAATAATGATAATTTTCTACATTCTGGACTGCAAACTCTGGTTGTTTTTGTTAAATTGGTATTGGCTTTTTGTCAGAAGCCAATAATTAATTACTCAGAGATTTGTGGAGTATTTTACCCCAGTATGAAATAAGATTTACTATAACCTAGAACCATTCTTACTTCCAGAATTACATTAGGCCCTGCAGAAAGGGACCTCATTTCATGCAGTGTAGCAGCAAATGATAATCCTATAAAGATAGTCTTCGGGCTGTTCCAACCTTTTTTTTAATTTAATTTGTTATTCTTCCTTATGCAGTGTGATTTCTTTGAATCTCACTATCACCAATTTGGAATACAAAATAAAGGTTCTGCTGTTCTTAGTATCTCTCTCTGTCTCTCTCCCTATCTGCCTTCACTCTATTTATCTCTACTTAAAAAT
>CM053605.1:79337220-79357100 GCA_028646535.1 Procyon lotor | reverse complement strand
AAATAAATAAATAAAAATAGACATTCCCAAATAGTATAATGAATCCCATAAGTTAATAATCCAGTATCAACACTGATCACACAGCTTCAATAATTATCTACATATAATAATTTTTTCTCTTCCACTTATCCCTTCTTCAATAGATGACTTTAAAGTATATCATACATGTCAGATCATTTCATCCACAGATACTTCTGTATATCTTTCTAGGAGATCATGACTAATCACAATGACAGCAAAACATAACCATGCTATTTATACCTTGTAGGAATATGATTATAGAAAATTAAAAACATGACTCTTTTACAAAGTGTCAAATTAATTAACTTCTTAATAATTAAATCAGCATGACTATAAGACGTATTCAGAGAGAATTAGCACAGAAAAGTTTTACTTCTAGCAATGATGGAATATCATTGGGTTTATATGGATTAGATTGGCATAATTGGGGTTTAAGTGGTAGAACTGGTAATATTTGTTTCTTGAGCTCTGGCCTGCTTATACAAATGTTTTCACATTGCGAAAAGCCATCAGGCTGAGTTCCTATGATATTTGCGTTTCTCTGCATATATCTTATATCCAGTTACAATACATATGAGAAGGCAACAAATTGTGATCCACAAGCTAGAGGAAAACTAGTCAATATAAGCAGAACCAGAAATAGCAGAGATTATAAAAATTAAAGATAAGGAACTTAAAACAGCAACGAATATTTAAGTATGTTTTAGAATTTAAAGGAAAATATGAACATGACAAATGGAAGATACTAAAAAGAACCACATGTAACTTTTAGAGATCTAAAAAATAATGCCTGAAATGAAAAATGTACCAAATGGGAATAAAGACATATTAGACTTTGCAGAAGAAAGGATAAGTGAACTTTAGAACATAGTAATAAAAACTACACTAAAACAAAGAAAAAGATTGAAAGAAAAAGAGGAGATGAAGTGATCTGAGGAACATGAACAAATGATTTAATGTAACTGTAATTGGAGCACTTGGAGAGTAGGGAGTAGATAGAAAAATATTTAAGTAAAAGCTGAAATTATTCGAAATCTAGGAATGGCTGTAGTCCTCAGATAATTTTATCTGGATCATATAATCCTGGTTGACAACACTGTGAGAGCAAAAAGGAGAAAAGGCTAGAGGTCTAATTGTTTATTATATAGGCAGGTTGTCACCTCATCCTTTTATTTTCCAGACGTTAGCTTTATGCTCCATTGTGTCTACTGTCCCTTGTGCAGAGAATTCAGTTTTATCTTTTTTAAGTTTTATTTTTATTTTTTAATTGGCATTAAATATGAAACTTTTATTTTACCAAGGATTACAGAAGGTTGAATAAGCTCATGTTATCTCTGTTGCAATTTGTTAGCAAAAGGATGACTTAAAATGGTTAATTTTGTCTCCAAGTTTTGGGTTTGTTTTTTCAAATTTTTATTTAAATTCTAGTTAGTTAACATTTAGTGTGTTTTACCTTTTTTAAAATAATAAAGACCTGGTTTTTAGCTAGAGTTGAGAAAGGCAAGCATCTGGCTATGTTAAGTGGGCAGAGGCTACAAGGTCAGGATAATTACTTGAAAAGCAGACTTTCAATGAATACTCCAGTTTTGAGCCCTAATTTCACCTCCTTTTTTAGAGGTGCTTGCCCGTCAAATCCCTAGTCTGTTGAGGCTCTCCAGAACAAACTCATTTCCCCTTTACCTGTTGTTTGGGCTTCAGTACTCTCAGGTCAATTAAGGTAGTTAGCACCTCAACTTTCCAGTTTCTTCATTTTTTTGTCTTTGCACCTTCACATTAACATCATCACTATAATCATTTGTGCACCTTTAAAAACAAATTACTTTCATTTTAATCCCTTGAATATCATATTTTCGCATTTCCAAAAGGAGTTGTGTTTAGTCTTCAATCTTGAACCCAAATCTCCATCAATGGAATCTTAACACCATTTATGGTATCTCTTGCCATAGAAAAGTTTTTAATTTCCATGAAACTAAATGGTCTCTTGCTTAAAAACTTCACAGATTTATTATTTTTAAAATATTTCTAATATTTTTATTGCTTAAAAAATACATAAGGATATCTGATTCATCTGGCACCTAGTTTGTATATGATATGAGAAAGACTTTTCTCTTTTCTAAATGAATATTCCTCCACAGACTGTATTTTATATTCTAGGTATGTTTGTACTTGTTCATGAGTTTTGTTTTTTTGTTTTTTTGGTCACATCCAATGAAAATTTTCATCACAATTGATGTTTCATTTCCCAATATGCATTTCTGCTGCTTATGCATTTCTGCTGGTTAGTTCTAGGGTCTGATTAAACTTGAGTGTTAGGAACATCTTGCATCTATTCTGTTTTCTAATTTTTCTTATTCTATTGGTGGCTTTTTTTTATTAGTTTACATTCTTAGATTTTCCTTATCATATAATCCTGTAACCTATATACATCCACAAAATTGCCAATTATTTTTTTCAATTATTTTTCTTTTTTGATACTTATTTTTCTAGACATTTTTTAGCAAGAACTTTTTAAGTAATGCTAAAAATCAAATAAAATACCATACTAATCTTATCAATGGTTTTAATCATAACATGTTTGAACCATTTTTCTCACATTTTAAAATTTTCAGTTTCTTTTAATCCGTATAACTCTTTTAATCTGTATAACTGTTTATACATAATATGCTTTCCGAAATGACAAGTTTTATCAAATGCTTTTTAGTATTACTGGTAGAATTGTTAAAGTTTATCCTTTATAAATACTGATTTTAAAATAGAGCTTCTAACTTTCAAATGTGCATTTATTCTTAAATTCTATTTGGTGGTAGTTAATCATTTTTTTTTAAAGATTTTATTTATTTATTTGACAGAGGGCTCACAAGTAGGCAGAGAGGCAGGCAGAGAGAGAAGGGGAGGCAGGCTCCCTGCTGAGCAGAGAGCCTAATGCGGGGCTTCATCCCAGGATCCTGAGATCATGACCCAAGCTGAAGGCAGAGGCTTAACCCGCTGAGCCACCCAGGTGCCCCAGTTTATCATTATTTTAATTGGTTCAGGATAGTTATCCCTCTCATTCTTCCCAGCTTAACATATTTTATTTAATATGCTTACTTGGAAAAATACATATGAAAGGTTTCCACACTTTTCTTTTCTCTGAACCAATCTTTTAAAATACAGGAGTTCTTTAAAATTTTAAACACCTGTTGCCAGAATATTGTCCAATAGTATGTTTTTGAAAATCCTTCCAATTTCTTATACAGTTATGTTCTTTTGAAATCCTCTACTTTTTTTCAAATTTAATTTAAATTCTAGTTAGTTAACATATCCTTCTTGAGCCAATTTTAGATTTTCACATGATTTTCACATAATGCATGTGTATGGCATATTTTGCTAGATTTTTTGAAAATCAAATTAAAGTACATATAACTTCTCTTTGAATTCATTTAATATCATCTGTGATTATCTCCTTTTTATCACATACTGTATATTTATCACTGTATATAAATATATCTGTGTGTATTTCTGACATTTTGACATTTCTATTATCATCTCAGTACCTTGGTATTTGAGTTTTGTGTTTTAGTTCCTATAGCTTAAATATATATTAATGTATATTTTTGGTGTTTGAGCAGGTACATTTCTGTCACTTATTTTTCTTTTTGGCTATTTATATATCTCATTATTTCTAATAAAACTAGCATTTAGTTAAACTTTGAAGGAAAAGAAACTTGGATATTTACTAAATTTCTGTTAAATCTGAATTTAATTTGTAAAGATTTTTACCTCAGTCTATCCAGTTAAAAATAAAAATATGGCATATTTTCTCCTTTTTTATTGGAATATAGTTGACAATATTAGTTTTAGATGCACAAATAGTTTTATGATATTTATATACATTATGAAAAGCTCTGCATGGTAGGTACAGTTACCATCTGTCACCATATATTGGTGACATATAACATATAGTTATTACAATATTAGTGACTACAGTTCCCTATGCTATACTTTGCATCTTGCATACTGTATCTCTTAATCCTCTTCACCTATTTCACTCATTACCCCACCCCTCTCCCCTCTGGCAGCCCCTAGTTTGTTTTCTGTATTTATGAGTTTGTTTTGGTTTTGTTTGTTCATTGGTTTTAGTTTTTAGATTCCACATATAAGTGAAAGCATATGGTGTTTGTCTTCTCTGACTTACTTACTTAGCATAATACCCACTAGGTCTATCCATGTTGTCACCAGTGGCAATATTTAATTTTTTAAATGGCTGAGTAATACTCCATCATATATAAACCATAACTTTTTAATCCATTTATCTATTGATTAACATTTAGGTTGCTTCCATTAGGTGGCCCAGGCACTTTTCAAATTATGCTTCTGTGCTGAGTCTCAGAGGAGTGAGTGTGCACAGACCCTTTATAGCAGAGTATCTATAGCCCTCTGGCACTCCCACAGTGAAGCCTTCCTGATTTTCAAAGCCAGATGTTAAGGTGGCTAGTTTTCCTTACACAGGTCCCCAGAGTGGAGGTGAGGGGATCGAGGTGCCTGATGTAGGGCTTGAGCCCCTCCTCAGGGAGGACATTAGTGCCTGTGATACCACTCGTGCTTGTGGGTCACAGTACTACGATTATGGGTCCCAACCAGACCTCATCTGCCCCTCCTGCTTTCTGGATGTGACTTTTCCTTTGTAGCTTGAGCTATGTAAGAGCTTTTCTGCTGGTGTTGTGGTCACATTCGGAAAGAGTTGCCCCATTCATAGTTGCAGCTTTGGTGTGTCCGTGTGGAGACATGAGCTCAGGATCCTCCTACTTCACCATCTTGATTGGGCTCTCTTTCTCTCTCTTTTAATCATGAAATGCTTTAGGCGTACAGAAAACTATAGAGAATTTTGTAAATAAGATGTTAGTGTCTAACTTCTAGGTTTGTAAAATCTTGACAATTTGTGTACTTTTTTTATTTCAGCCCTTCCTTTTATGTATCTCTGTGAAGTTTTGTGGCCCCCTTTATGTAGGCATTTTATGTAAAGTTTATACTTAGGCATTACCATTTTAAATAGCGCCACTTAAATGTTACTGCTGCATGGACCCCAAAGTATTGGGTTTTCTTTTATTTTTTCATGTTTCCATTCATTTCACTAGACTTAACGTACTTTCTCTTCTATGTTTTGGGTCTGTTTTCTTGGTGTTTTAAGAGATATAACTATATCATCTCAAATAATGAATGTGATCTTATTCTGAGTGTGTGTAATTGTTCTTATCAGGCTGTATTTAGTTGGACAGAGCTCACAGCAACCATGATCGGTGACACTACTGGTTATTGGGTATCCTTGTTATATTTCTGAGTTTCACAACAATATTATTTTACAGTTATGACTATTAAATAGAAATAAATAATTTTTAATATTTTTCTTTTGGCTTCAAGGAACAAAAGACCAAGACCAAAAACTAAAGCTAAGACCACCAAACTGCCACTTAGAATTTTTAAAGACAGAAATTACAGTGAAATTGTTGGAGTTCATATCTCTCTTCCTCAGTCCTCATGATTTTTCTCTTTGCTTTTAGTACCTATGCTTCACTTTGCATGTCTGAGCTGTGCTTCCACTATTTTTTGTCCCTAAACAGTACTCACAGTATTGTTTTGTGAAAGTCTAAGGATGAGCTAGACCCCTGGTTGAGCTGCTTACCATAGCTAATAGTGGAAAGAGCAGTTTTGGTCAGGGCACTTGGATGGCTCAGTTGGTTAAGCCGCTGCCTTTGGCTCGGGTCATGATCCCAGGGTCCTGGGATGGAGCCCCACATCAGGCTACCTGCTTCAGGGAGAGTCTGCTTCTCCCCTCTCCCTCTGCCCTCCTCCTTGATTGTGTCTCTCTCTCAAATAAATAAATAAAATCTTAGAAAAGAAAAGAAAAGCAGTTTTTGTCACGACACAGCAATATGGTACACACAGAGCCTGATCCTGACATGACCCAGTTTGATGATTGTTTTCTGAGCTAGAACTATGGGCAGGATGAGGCCAACTGTAATGGGATTTGGGGCATGACACCATGACACCACGACTGACTTGCCTAGTATACTGGTCTATGATAGTAACATCTTTATTCCTCTACATGTATGAGATTTTATCAGTTGTGGATTTTAGGTTTTCTTGATTAAATACTTGATGTGCATTACAGTTATTATCCACATGTATATAAATTGCTGAATTCATGATATTTTGTAAGTTCTTTATGTGAACTGTCTCTGCTGTCCCAGAAAAAAATAATCCAATCTTTCACAGTGTATTATATTTTTTATTATAGCACTGAGTTTCTTTTCCTAAGCACATTAGTTCTTTCCCATAATATTTGTAAAATTGAGATTGACTTGAAATTTTTTTTATGTATCACTATTGTAAGCTTTTTTTTAAAGTTTTATTTTTTTATTTGAGACGGAGAGCAAGTGGGGCTGAGGGGCAGAGGGAAAGGGAGAAGCAGCCTGTACTCAGCAGGGCCCCCCCCCCACCCCCTGAGCTCAACACGGGCCTGATTGCAGGACCCAGAGACCGTGACCCAAGCCAAAGGTAGATGCTTAACTGACTGAGCCATCCAGGTGGCCCATTATCGTAAGCTTTTGATGCCAGAGTTCTCCCAGTGCTATTAAATAAACTTTGCATGCTTTAAAACTTTCCTATGCTTTGAAACAGTTTACAAATCTGAGAAAGTGTGGATGCTTAATGGTTGATAGAATTTATCTATAAAACTGTTTGGACATACCTTTTGATAGGGCACCCTTAGTTATGTCCTCAATTTCCCGGGCTTATCAGTTTACTTCAGATTTCTATTATCCCTTGAGTTGAGAGTGGAAACCTAATTTTCTTCTACATTTTAAAAGTCCCCTTTGGGAGAAGACTTCCTGCATCTGTTATTCTCTCTGTTTTTCTGTTTATTATTTTTTCCTCTTCATTTATTTTGGTTAGATGTTCCAAAAATTGATTTATTTTAGTGCTATCAATTTCAGAGTTTCATTTCACGATCAATTTTGGTCTTCTGTTTTATTCTCTATTTTGTTATTTTGATTGTTGTACTTATCAATCTATTACTTCTGGGTTTTAAGGTATGTATCCTCTCAACTAGAATAAATTACTTTTTAATGTATTTAACCGCCTTTTGCAATAATGAAAACATTCAATAATATTAATGTAACAGATATTATAGGATTTATCCGTAATAGGATGTGGGCAGGGTAAGAGCAGCTAGAATAGCAAGTAAGGAGTTGGCTCTCACCTTAAATTTGGTATGAAGTATTCTCATTTTCACTGTTAACTAAAAAGTCCAGCAAAATACAAATGTCCTTGTGTCCTAAATAGTTGTTCTCCAAAGTTTTTTTAAATTTTTAAATTTTATTGGCTTTCCTAACTATTTAAGATTTTATTTATTTCAATTTGCTTTAAAAATGTATTGAGGGTTGCTTAGGTATAGGATCAATATTTGTTACTGTTGCATGATGTTTGAAAAAATGAGTTATTGCCTTTCTTAGGATGCATGTGTGTGTATGGAAAAATTCAGCTCTATATTTTTTAATAGTCTTATATACATGCTTGTCATTAACCGACTTGAAAAGTTACAGACTGACAGCGGTCTGCTAGGGTATGCTATTAAGATTATATTTCTGTCAAATTCTCCTTTATAATGAGGTTTTATTTTCATAGTTCAATATCATGTCATTTAGCACAGTAAGTTTCATAAATGTTTGCCTCAATAATTTTAAATTGATCTTTGTTTCATCAGAACTTTGCCTTGTTATTACATTTTAACTGACAGATTTTTCTGCTTTACTTTCTTATATGTGTCATCTCCACTCAGTATTTTTTCTATATTTTCTTTTAAAGAAGATTTTTTTTTTTAAATATTTTATTTATTTATTTATTTATTTGACAGAGAGATCACAAGTAGGCAGAGAGGCAGGCAGAGAGAGAGAGGAAAGCAGGTTCCCCGCTGAGCAGGGAGCCTGATGTGGGGTTCGATCCCAGGACCCTGAGATCATGACCTGAGCTGAAGGCAGAGGCTTTAATCCACTGAGCCACCCAGGCGCCCCTTAAAGAAGATTTTTATTACAAGTACATATTAATTTTATGGCCTTTCATAGAAGTGCTTAAATTTTAATTTTTATAACTAGAATCTGTTGTGTTTTATGCTTTTAAAAAATGCATCCTTGAGATTTCTTTTGTTTCCTTTGGCTTAGGGACTGTGCTTTGCATTTTTTTATGCGTTTCAGTATTTTAATATTACTACCTTCATCTTTATTAAAAAAACTTAAATATATTTTTATCTGTTAAAACTTATGAACACAACACCAATTATGAACGCTGTGTGTCAAAGATATCTAGTTTGTTTTATTTCTTCCCTCAAATTCCTATCTTTGGGGGCACCTGAGTGGTACAGTTGGTTTGAGCATCCAGCTCTTGGTTTGAGCTCAGATCACCTGGGGGTTCTGAGATAGAGCCCCGTGTCAGGCTCTGCACTCAGTGTAGCGTCTGCTTGAGATTCTCTCTCCCTCTCCCCTTCTTGCTTATGCTGTTTTTCTCTCTCCTCCTCTAAAAAAATAAAATAAAATCTTTTTTTAAAAATCCTATCTTTCTCAATAAATCTGCAATTATGGAGCTAAATGATCATTTTTATCAGCTTCTCTATAGCTTACATAATCATTTGCTATTTGTAGATTTCCATATAGAAAATGCTAATTCTTTTTCTCTTTTTCTATTACATTGTTTTTGCTTTAATTGCTATATTTTAATCATAAATACTACCTCAAGCAACTTGGAATGATACCTTGAGTTTGTTAATTATGACCAAACTTCAAGCTCAAATGCCTTAATGTATTCTAAGGCCATAACTATTATTCCTACACTCCCTACACTACAGTCTTCTGATCAGGTATAAATTTCACTCATTAAAATGCACAGATCTTAAGGGTGCAACTTAATACAGTTTTACTTTTTATACGTCTGATTAACCACCAAACAGATCAAAATGTAGGCCAATCCTAGCACCGTATAGGCACCTACCTTGATGCCACTTTTCACTTTGTATGCAAAGTATTTGCATACCTCAAATTAACCACTATTACTATTATTTTTATCACGTGTTGGTTTTGCTTGCCTTAAACATCATGGAGTTAGAATATTAAAATATGTACCCTTTTGTATCTGATCTTATTAGCTTTATGTCTTATACATTATATAAATGGAATCACACAGTATATATTCTTTTGTGTTTAGCTTGTTTAGCTTAATATAATATATGTGAGTTTTATGAGTGTTGAACAGGTCAATACCTTGTTCTTTTTTAGTACTAAATTGTATTTTCTTGTAGGAATGTAGTATCATTTACTTAGGCATTCTCGGTGGACATTTGGGTCATTTCTAGTTTAGGGCTATTATAAGTATAGCTACTGTGAACATTCTGTGAGTCATTTGTTGGATATATTAATTTATTTCTCTCTCTTTTTTAAAGATTTTATTTATTGCTATAGCACAAGCAGGGGCAGCAGCGGGCACAAGGCGAGGAAGAAGCAATGTAGAGCTCAATCATAGGACTCTGAAATCATGAGCTGAAGTCAGATGCTTAACTGAGCCACCCATGCACCGCTGAACTTACTTCTCTTGAGCACATATTTAGGTGTGCAATAATTAGGTCATAAGATAGGTGTATATTTAGATTAGAAATGTTCAGGGATGCCTGGGGGGCTAAGTCAGTTAAGTGTCAGACTCTTGGTTTCTGCTCAGGTCCTGATCTCATGGCTTGTGGGATCCAGCCCTACATCGGGCTCTGCAGTTCTCAGGAGTCTGCTTGGATATTCTCTCCCTTCGCCCCTTCCCCCACTCACACCCATGCTCCTTTTCTCAAATAAATAAATAAATAAATCTTTTAAAAAAAGTGTTCCATTTTCAAAGTTATAAAACCATTTTACAATACTTCAGCAATGCACAAGGGTACCAATTCTAACACATCCTCATCCACATTAAAAGTTTTCAGGGTTTTTTTTTTCCATTTTAAATTTTAGCCTTTCCATTGGTTTTGTAGTAGTATTTCATTGTGATTTCAAGTAGCATCTCTCTGATGACTAATAATGTTGAGTAACTTTCCATGGGCTAGCTAGTAGGCCTTTTAGAGATGTTATTTGTAAAATACCTGTTCAAGTCAATTACCTATTTGTTTTTTAAATGCATGGATTTACTTTTATCTTGAGGGCATAGTTTTCTTGTTTTTTTTTCTTTTCTCCTCCCAGATTTATTGGGAAAAAGACAAATATCATTATTTAGGTTTAAAGATGTACAATGTGATAGTTTGATATATATACGTGTTGTGAAATGATTCCTACAGTAGGCAGGTTAACACATTCATCACTTTCACATAGTTATCTTGTTTTTGTTTCTGGTTTTGTGGTGAAAACATTTACATTTTTTAAGTTTTTATTTAAATTCTAGTTAGTTAACATACAGTGTAATATTCGTTTCAGGTGTACAATATAGTGATTCAACCCTTCCATACAACACCTTGTGCTCATCACAAGTATACTCCTCACCTCAATCCCCATCAACTATTTCACCCATCCCCTCCACCCATCTCTCCTCTGGGAACCACCAGTTTGTTGTCTAGAGTTAAGAGTCTGTTTTTTCAGGCACCTGGGTGGCTCACTGGGTTAAGGTCTCTGCCTTCGGCTCAGGTCATGATCTCAGGGTCCTGGGATCGAGCCCCACATCGGGCTCTCTGCTCGGCGGGGAGCCTGCTTCCCCCTCTCTCTCTGCCTGCCTCTTTGCCTACTTGTGATCCCTCTCTGTGTCAAATAAATGGATAAAGTCTTTAAAAAATAAAAAGTCTGTTTCTTGGTTTGCCTCCTTTTCTTTTTCCCCCCTTTGCTTATTTGTTTTGTTTCTTAAATTTCACACATAAGTGAAATCATATGGTATTTGTCTTTCTCTGAAAGACATTCCTGTGTGTGTGTGTGTGTGTGTGTGTGTGTACATACCGCATCTTTTTAACCATTTATCATTTAATAGACATACGGTCTGTTTCCTTATTTTAGCTACAATAGTAGATAATGCTACTATAAACCTCAGGATACATGTACCCCTTTGAATTAGTATTTTTGTATTCTTTGTGTAAATACCTAGTACTGCAACTACTAGATCATAGAGTAGTTCTATTTTTAACTTGTTGAGGAACCTCCATCCTGTTTTCTGGAGTGGCTGCACCAGTTTGCATTCCCACCAACAGTACAGGAGGGTTCCCCTTTCTTTACATTCTCACCATCACCTGTTGTTTCTTGTGTTGTTGATTTTAGTCATTCTGACAGGTATGAGGTGATATCTCATAATTTTGATTGGCATTTCCTTGATGATGTGTGATGTTGAGCATCTTCTCATGTGTCTATTGGCCATCCACATGTCATCTTTGGAAAAATGTCAATTCATGTCTTCTACCCATTTTTTTAAAGATTTTATTTATTTGACACACAGAGAGAGATCACAGGTAGGCAGAGAGGCAGGCAGAGAGAGAGGGGGAAGCAGTATCCCCACTGAGCAGAGAGCCCGATGCAAGACTCAATCCCAGGACCCTGAGATCATGACCTGAGCCAAAGGCAGAGGCTTTAACCACTGAGCCACCCAGGCGCCCCTTCTACCCATTTTTTAATTAGAGTATTCATTTTTTTGAGTGAGTTTCATAAGTTCTTTATATATTTTGGATACTATCAGATTGTCATTTGCAAATATCTTCTCCCATTTTGAAGGTTGCCTTTTAGTTTTATTGATTGTTTCCTTTGCTGGGCAGAAGCTTTTTATTTTGATGTAGTCCCAATCATTTTTGCTTTTATTTCCCTGGCCTCAGGAGACCTATCTAGAAAGAAGTTTCTATATCTGGTGTCAAAGAGGTTACTGCCTGTGTTCTCCTCTAGGAATTTGATGGTTTCAAGTCTTATATTTAGTCCTTTAATCCACTTCAAATTTATTTTTGTGTATAGTGTAAGAAAGTGGTCCAGTTTCATTCTCTTGCATCTTACTGTCCAGTTTTCCCAATACCATTTGTCTTTTTTTTCCATTGGTTATTCCTGCTTTTTTGAAGATTATTTGACCATATAGTTGTGGGTTCATTTCTGGGTTTTCTGTTCTATTTCTTTATGTGTCTATTTTTGTGTCAGTACCATACTAATTTGATCACCACACCTTTGTAATATAACTTGAAGTCTGGAATTGAGATGCCTCCAGTATTTTTCTTTTTAAATGTTGCTTTCGCTATTTGGGGTCTTCTGTGGGTTCATACAAATTTTAGGATTCTTTATTGTACCTCTCTGAAAAATGCTGTTGGTTTTTTGATAGGGATTGCATTAAATCTGAAGATTGCTTTCAGTAGTATAGACATTTTAACAATAGTCTTTCAATCCATGAGCATGGAATGTTTTCCCATTTCTTTGTGTCATTTTCACTTTCTTTCATCAGTGCCTTAGAGTTTTCAGAATAAAGGTCTTTCACCTCTTTGGTTAGGTTTATTCCTAGGTAATATTTTTGGTGCACTTGCAAGTGGAATTGATTCCTTAATTTCTCTTTCTACTGTTTTATTTGGGGTGTATAGAAATGCAACAGACTTTTGTTCATTGATATTGTATCCTGCAACTTTACTGAATTCATTTATCAGTTCTAGCAGTTTTTGGTGGAGTCTTTAGGGTATTCTATGTCATCTGCAAATAGTGAAAGTTTTACTTATCCCTTGGTCATTTGGCTGCCTTTTCTTTGTTGTCTGATTGCTGTGGCTAGAACTTCCAGTACTATGTTAAATAGCAGTGATGAGAATGGACATCCTTATCTTATTCCTGACTGAAGAGAAAAATTTCTCATTGAGGAAAATATTAGCTGTGGATTTTTCATAGACGGACTTTAATATGTTGAGGTTTGTTATCTCTAAACATACTTTATAGTGGGTTTCTGTCGTGAATGGATGTTGTACTTTATTGGTCCTTTTTTTTTTTCATCTATTAAAATGATCATATGGTTCTTATCCTTTCTCTTATTAATGTGGTGTATCATGTTGATTGATTTGCAAATATTGAACCACCCTCACAATCCAGAAATAAATCCTACTTGATTTATGGTGAATGCTTTTTTAAATGTAATGTCGAATTCAGTTAGTATTTTATGGAGAATGTTTTCATCTGTGTTCCTCAGGGCTGTGGGCGTGGTTTGCCTTTTTAGTGGAATCTTCATCTGGTTTTGGTGTCAGGATAATGCTGGCCTCATAGAATGAACTTGGAAGTTTTCCTTCCTTTGCTATTTTTTAGAATAACTTGAGAAGAATAAGTATTAACTCTGCTTCTCTCTTAGCAAATTTCAAGAATACAGTACGGATTGTTAACTATAGTTGCCATGCTATACATTAGACTCCAAAAATGTATTTATCTTATAACTGAATGTTTATACCTTTGATCAGTATGTCTCTATTCTCCCTAGCCCCAGCCCACAGCACCACTATTCTACTCTGTTTTAATGAATTTGACATTTTTAGACTCTACATAGAGATGAGATCATATAGTATTTTTCTTTGTCTGTCTGACTTATTTCACTTAGCTTAATGATCTTGAGATTCATCCATGTCATGAATGGCAGGATTTTCTTTTTTTATGGCTGAATAATATTCCATTGTCTATGTATCATATTTTCTTTATCCATTTATCTGTGAACTGACACTTAGGCTGTTTCCATGTTTTGGAATGTTATGGTAGTACTATTTTTAACTTTTTTAAGTACTACCATTTTCCATTATGTTTGTAACTAATTTCTAATCCCACCAACACTACACATTGCTTTTCTCCATATCCTCGCTAGCACTTGTTATCTCTTGTGCTTTTAATGATAGCCATTCTAATAGGTGTGAAATGATATCTCATTGTGGTTTTGATTTGAATTTCCCCAATGATTGGAGATGTTGAGCATCCATTTATATATCCGTTGGTCATTGTGTTTCCTCTTTGGGAAAAAAAAAGTCTATTTAGTTCTTTTGCCAATTTTTAAATTGGATTACTTTATTTTTGCTGTTGGTTGTATGAATTCATTGTATATTTTGGATTATACTTCTTATCTGATGTATGTTTTGAGAACATTTTCTTCCACTACATAGGTTGCCTTTTATTTTGTTGATTGTTTCTTTTGTTGTGGTGTGTTTTGGTATCAGGGTAATGATGGCCTTGCAAAATGAGTTTGGAAGCCTTCCTTCCTCTTCTATTTTTGAAAGAGTTTGAGAAAGATTGGGGTTAATTCTTCATTAAATATTTGGTAGGAATTGCCACTGAAACATTCTGATTTTGGTGTTTTCTGGGCTGACAAGTTTCTGAGTATTAATCACATTTACTTACTCATTATTTTGTTCAGATTTTTTCTTTCCTTTTTTTTTTTTTTTAAAGATTTTATTTATTTATTTATTTGACACAGAGCGATCACAAGTAGGCAGGCAGAGGGAGAGGGGGAAGCAGGCTCCCTGGTGAGTAGAGAACCTGATGTGGGGCCCAATCTCAGGACCCTGAGATCGTGACCTGAGCCGAAGGCAGAGGCTTAACCCACTGAGCCACCCAGATGCCCCATTGTTCAGATTTTCTATTAATGATTCAGTCTTGGTAGATTATACGTTTCTGGGAATTTATTCATTTCTTCAAGTTGTCCATTTTGTTGGTCTGTACTTGTTCATAGTAGTCATTTATGATCCTTTGTATTTCTGTCTTACCGGTTGTAATGTACAGTTGACCCTTGAAAAACAGGTTTGAACTGTGTGGGTACACTTATATGTGATTTTTAAAAATAAATACAATACTGTAAATGTATTTTCCTTATGATTTTCTTAACATTTTCTTTCACTGCTTTATTGTAATAATACAGTAAATAATACCTATAACATAAGATAAATGTGTTAACTGACTATTTGTGTCACCCATAATGCTTCCAACAAATAGTAGGCCACTAGTAGTTAAGTTTGCAGGGAGTTAAAAGTTATATATGGATTTTTGACAGCATGAGGGGTCGATGCCTCTAATGCCTACATAGTTAAAGAATCAAGCGTATTCTCTAAATTATTATTTCACTTATTTGAGTTCTCTTTTTTCCCTTGGTGAGTTTAGCTAAAGGATTATATATTTTTTTTATCTTTTCAAATAATGGAGCCTTATTTTGTTGATATTTTCTATTTTCATAAACGTTATTTCATTTATTTCTGCTATGATACTATTTCTTCCTTCTGCTAACTTTTTTTTTTTTTAAGATTTTATTTATTTGACAGAGAGAAACACAACGAGAGAGGGAACACAAGCAGAGGGAATGGTAGCAGGAGAAGCAGGCTCCCCGCTGCGCAGAGAGCCCGATGCGGGGCTTGATCCCAGGACCCCGGGATCATGACCTGAGCCAAAGGCAGATGCTTAACGACTGAGCCACCCAGGCGCCCCCCTTCTGCTAACTTTTGCTTAGTGTATTCTTTATGTGGTTCCTTGAGGATTATTTTTTTGGGGATCTTTATTTTTCTTAATGAAGGCTTTTATAGCTAAAAACTTAAGTCTCAGAAATGCTTCTGTCGAATCCCATAAATTTTCATACGTTGTGTATCCACTTTTATTTCTTTTGTTTTCTTTCTATTGAAGTATAATTACATTCTATTAGTTTCAGATAAACAGCAACTTACTCAACAGTTCTGTCCGTTATCTTTGTTCACCGTAACATAGTAACCACCTGTCCCGTACAACAGTATTACAATATTATTGACTCCCAATAATATACTCCCAATGTTGTATAGTTGGGAGTATAATATACTCCCAATGTTGTATAGTTGGGAGTATAATATACTCCCAATGTTGAACCTCTTATCTCTATGATTTCTTTATTTTATAACTGGGAGTTTGTACCTCCTAATCTCCTTCATCTCTCTCTCTTCTCCTTCTGGGATCCCTGTAATGGGGCTATTATAACACTTGATAATATCACTGTGTTCCCTTGAGCTAGTCTCTTTTTATCATTCTCTTTTCTCTTTGCTGTTGTCCTTGATTGCTTTCTGTTACCTTGTCTTCCAGATTGTTAATTTGTCCTTCTGCCTCCCCTAATCTGCTGTTTATTCTCTCTAGTCTGATTTTTGTTGTTACTGAGTTCATCTCTTACTGCGTTTGATTTATATTTCCCATTTTTGTTTTTTTGACGTTCTCACTCAATTCATCCACTTTGTTGTCAAGTTCAGGGAGTATCATCAAGTAATGACCATTACTTGAAATAATTCATCAGAAATACTGTTTGTTTCACTTAGCATTTTTTGCTGTGATTTTGTAAATCCTCTTCTTTCTCATTTTTTATCTCTGTTTGTTTCTATGTATTAGGTAGGTCAACTGTGTCTCCTTGTCTTAAAAGTAGTGTCCTTGTGTAGAAGAGCTCCTGTAGTGCAATGCCCCCGAGTCACCAGGACCAGGTATTCCAAGAGTGTCTCTTATGTGGGTGGTGTGTGCCCTACTTCTGTCTTCAGCCCAGGTAGCTGCAATGACACCAAGCCTGCTGCGAGCGTGCTAGGCTATTTGGTCCCTGAGCTATTGAGGGGCTTGTCTGAAGACCGGATGGGCTCATAGGTGGACGGAGGCAGAGATCAGTTTAGCTATCTGCAATTAGCTACTCCGCAAGGCCCACAGAGGCTTTTATTGGTGGGCAGACCAGCAGTTAGACTAGTTATCTGCAGTCAGCCTCTCGGCCTCAGTTGCAGGTCTCTCTACCTGCAGAGTCAGCTAAAAGGCTTGGCTACTGAAACTGCTGGTGCACTGGTGTGTGGGGTTATCACTCCTTCTCCCAGGAGCAGGAGGCACTCGTGGTGGCAGAAGTCCCTGCCCATTGTGGGGGTGATCCTCTCGTTTCTCCGGGCTTGTGGGGTCCCTCCTATTTGTGGTTAGTCTCAAAGAGGATTTGCTTCTCAAACACATCTCCACCTCTTCTACCCTTTCCAGTGTGTCCTTCTCGCTATGATTAACAGTGAAAGGTCTGTTCTGTCAGTCTTCAGATTATTTTCAGAGTATTTGCTTATTCAAATGTAGCTGTTACCTCAATGTGTTCTTGGGTATTCTTCTTTTCCTCAAATTTGGGAAGTTTTCACCCATTATTTTAAAAATAGACTTTGTCCCTTTCTCTCCCTCTTTTTCTGGGATTCTGATAATGCATATATTGAATATTTTAATGTTGTCCCATGAGTACCATAGGCTTTATTCACTCTTCTTATTTCTTTTTGTTCCTCTGACTGGTTAGTTTCAAGTGATTTGTCTTCAAGTTCATGGATTCTTCCTTGTGCTTTGTCAAGTCTCCTGCTGAAACTATTGTATTTTTCAATTTGGTCATTGTATTCTTCAGCTTTACCATTTTTGTGTGTGTGTGTGTGTGTCTGTGTGTGCGCGTGTGTGTGGTGGTTTCTGTTACTTTATTGAACTTCTCATTTTGTTCATTGCTTGCCAAAATTTGTTTAGTTGCTTATCTATGCATTCATTGAACTTCTTAAGAGGATTATTCTGAATTCTTTGTAGACAGTTCATTTGATCTTCATTTCTTTAGAATTAGTTATTGGATCCTTATTAGTTTCCTTTGGTGGTCTCAGGTTTATCTGATTATTCTCTCTGTTCTTTGTATCCTTGAGTTGGTAACTACAGTCGAGGAAGCTGCCTCCTTGTCCAGCCTTTACAGTTTCCCTTCAGCAGCAAAAGACTTTTTCCTTTCAGCTCAGTTTATTGTTCTGAATGGTGTAGCTGGTAATGTCTCTGCCAGGTGACACTTGCTGTTGTAGTCTGTAGTTGTGTGGGGTTGTTGCCCATGCTCGGAGGCTGAGGGAGTGCTTGTGAATGTGGTGCTAGGGCTCCACATTCAAGTGGGACCACTCACTGGGCTCACTGATGAAGCACCGCTGATGGTTGAGCTCCACCATTAGGTGGAGTCACTGCCTGAGTTCTGCAATCTCCTCTTGTTGGACTGGGTCATAGGCTATGTTACATGACAAGTCAGTGCTATTTGTTGGACTCCACAACTGGGCAGCATTGCTAGCTGAGCTCCTACCCTGAATGAGACCTTAGCTGTGATCAGCAACCAGACTGGACTATAGTATGTATTCTTTTGCCAGATGAGGCTGAGCTCCACAGTAAGGCACCACTGTAGGCTGGGCTCTGAGGCTGTCCATGGTCACTGTCAGCATCCCTCTCAGTAAGGACCAGAGGCCCTTCTCAACAGTTGGGCATGGCCTCTAGCTTGGTCTTTTACCCAGACTAGCCACTGGATGAGCTTTGTGGCTAATCAAGGTCTCTATTCAAGCAAGGTGGGGCTAGAGGCTATGCTAATCAGTTGGCAGGGCTGCTGACTTGCTTTATTATCCAGGCAGGACTGTAAAATGGGCCCAGAATAAGTCATTGGCTAGGGACACAGACCAGAAAGAACTACTCACAAAACTCCCTGGGTAGAGGGGGCTGCCAGATCTGCCAATATGTATAGGCAGAGCTACTGGCTGGCATTCCTGCCTCCTCACCATTGCCAGCAGAAACATAAATTGCCAAGATCCATGTGCTTGTTGTACTGAGCCCTGCCCCCTTCTGCATCTCTAGATAATCCACAGTGGTGTAGTCTATTCATTTCCCACTGTGATTTTCACAAAGCAAAACCCAAGTTAGCCTTCTGAGAAGCATTCTGTAACAGTGGGAAAGCATTCTGTAACCTTGGGCTCTCTTTTCCTTACTGTCAGCCTCTCCGCTCAGGCAGGACTGCTAATATCTAAATATATAATATATATCTATAATATATAAATATGTATATACTAATATATAGATATTCATTAACTTTTAAATATTAAATTTATATGAAATAAATAAATTCGCTACTGCGAGTTTTTACTCTTTCTGTAGAGGGGCACCTGCATGGCTCAGTAGGTTGAACCTTTGAGACTTGATTTCAGGTCAGGTTGTGATCTCATGGGTCGTGTGATTGACTCCCATATCAGGTTCTATGCCCAACGGGGAGTCCGCTTAAAAATTCTTTCCTCCTTCTCCTCCCCCCAACTCATGTTCCCTCCCTCCCTCTCTGTCTCTGTCTCTCTCTCTATCAAATAAATAAATCTTAAAAAAAAAAACACAAAACTGTATAGAGGGGGAAAAAAAACTGTCTTTCCTGACTTCATGACTCCCCTTTACTTAAGATACTTCATCACTCCAAAATCTAAGTACTCCTCTTTGTTCCATTTTCCATACCTCTTTATTCCAAAATTATAATATTTATTTATAAGATACAAAAATGTTATGTCTGCCTTTTTGTCAGTCCATCCAGTTTCTCCTTTCTGTATCTATCTTTTCATAAGAAGTAGTATGAGAAGATTGGTATGGTGGGTTTCATAAGTCCTGGCATGCTTTCCATCATATTTATAGCAATCTGGCCAGCTAAGCAGCCCTAAAGGAGACACATCCTAACAACCAAGAGATAAACACTTCCTCAAAGGGGTGAAAGTGGTGTAATATAGAAAAAATATTTCCTGATTCCTAATACTTTTGTTGTGTTCTTTGTACAATTTCAAATCAATTTGTTTAACTTAAAACTTATTCAAATATTAATCCAGAACAATTCAGTGATTTACTATGTTGGTTTGGTTTGGAAGTACTCAACTTTCAGTTTTGTTTTTTTTTTTTAAAGATTTTATTTATTTATTTGACAGAGGATCACAAGTAGGCAAAGAGGCAGGCAGAGAGAGGGGGGGAGCAGGCTCCCTGCTGAGCAGAGAGCCTGATGCTGATGCAGGGCTTGATCCCAGGATCCTGAGATCATGATTTGAGCGGAAGGCAGAGGCTTTAACTCACTAAGCCACCCAGGCACCCCTCAACTTTCAC
>CM053605.1:79297087-79336720 GCA_028646535.1 Procyon lotor | reverse complement strand
TTCTGCTCCTAGAATTGCTGTTCTTATTCTCTTCTCTCTGCTGTTGTGTTTGCCGGCTTTTAGAGTGGTTTTCAGCCTCTTTCTGGATCCCAGTGCTCTCCGTGCCTCCTACACCTCCGCCATCTTGCCTTGGTCCCCCTGAATTATCTTTTATATATAGGTTAAGATCTCTTTGCTGATCATCCTTTAGGAGGATTCTGATTTTAAAAATGTATTTGTGTGTATGTGTGTTTACATATGTGTATATATGCACACATTTCTATATGTGTCAATGAAGATAGATACAGAGATACATAGAGATCCATCATGAATGACTTACCAGTCACATACAGCTTTTTAAAATGTCATTTATTACAAACTCCATTAAGTGAAGTTTATATTAGATGCCTACTTAATATTTTGATTATTAAGTATTGAATGTAAGCTCTAGGGAGCTTATACATTGCTTGGTACTTTTGCAGATCTGTATTATAGTCCTAATCCTTAAAAAACTCTGAATCTCAAGGGAAAAAAGTTATTTATATGCATGGCAGAAGGAGAGAATAATACAAAATAGTCAAATATATGTCAGCTTTTAAATCTTAATGGGGACTCATAAGAGGATGAGACTACTATAATCCCAAGAGGGTGAGAAACACTCCTAGTAAAAGTCATATATCCTGCAGGCATGATGAACACATAGAAAGTCCCTAAACACAGGCAAAAAGCATGAGTACATACTGGTTGATATAGTATCCTCTAAGGGCAGTGCAGAAGTTGTCTTACGTGGAGTACAGTGTAACTGTTAACAGACTCAGGGGATTCAGTTAAATGGGAACCGAGAACAAAAGTTTAAATGATGGATTAATTAATTACTTTTGAATTGGCAGCCTATAGAATTAGTATGCTTTTTGATAACTTCATACTTCCTAAAAACTTCCATTATAGATAATCCTTTAATTATACTTTATTTGGCTGTGTATTCAAACATCATGTGGTTGCTCATACAAGCAGATAAAGCTTCTGAAACCAAAATCTTATATCCTAGTTAAACATACCCTGACCAAGCATCAGACACTGCTAGCTGTATCTCACTTTGTATTTATCCTACACTGAAGTAAAATGAATTGACTTCAGTGCAATTCACCAATGTGTGTAGAAATTGAAGTCATGTGAGAGTTGTTCTATGAGTCCCTAAGAAGTATAATTTATTTCCTTCTTCCTTCTTTCTTCTGATTCTTCTCTTCTCCCTCCCCTACTCCTTTCCCTTCTCTGCCTTGACTTCCTTTTCCTCTCTTATTCCTCTTCCTCATTCTTTTTCTTCTCAAAATTGGTAGTAATGTATAGTATTTTCTATGGCCCAGTAACAATGGGTAGGTCAGTACATTTACTCATCTGTTACTATGTATTTTACATTATTTTTAAAGGTTTGAACTAAGTTAATAAAACAAGATGAACATGTATAGATTTCAGAGATGCTAGAGAATGTGCATTGCCATAGAAACAATAGAAGGGTATAATAATATTTAATATTTATTCACTAGTTTCATAAATATGTAAGCTATTGTGTGGTATTTCACAAAAAGGAATATTTTGGAACTAGTATTTCTGGTAGCCCAGTGTTCAAAATCCATGGATATGAGGGAATGTGGTATGTTTTGCAATTTTGTAATAGTAGTGTATTGGAAGTAACCAATATTAGGGGGTAATTTAAGAGGAAATCTCAGCACAACTTTGAAAATTTTAGATATATTGAGAACTGTAAAAACAAGGTAAAATTTATGACGCAATGACTTATACGTATTTTCCCTCTGATTATTCTACATGTGCATGCACACAGTCACCAGAGAAAATATTAAGACAATAAAACTAGGTTCTTAAGAATGTCTTGATGACTGCTGAAGAAATCCAAAGTAAAAGAAATATTATTATAATTAGACACCTTCACATATCTGATCTCACAAACATATTATGAGGGTTTTGAGATAGATAAGATCATGTCTCTATTGTAGATGAGGACACAAAGCTAAATAGTTATCCCAGAGCACAATAGCTAGTGATTGTCCTAGTCAGTTACAAAAACATTTTCAGGTTCTTTTTTCTATTAAGGGTTAGTGAAAAACTTTAAGGTAGATTTTTAAAGTACAATTTAGCTCTTCATTTTCATTAATAAATAAAGCTCTTTGCCCTCTTTTCTCTGCTCTTCCCTACTTAGATTTCTACTTTTCCAGAGAAATTGCAATGGGAACAACTTTGTTAATATAATACATTCTTTATTCTCACTGATAATGATCCTTAGTTTGAAAGAAATAAGCTGAAATTTTTGTTTGGCAACTTTTTGCAATACAGCATCATTGTAATTAATACAATAAATTACTGTTGCCATGGACAGTTGCATGATACATGGAAATAGATTGTTGTATACAATCTTTATCATAATGGCACTTAGAATAATAGAATTCGGCCTATATTATCAAACACCTATAAAATTGAGTTATGATTCCCTAACTTAAAAGCAGTCTTAGACCTTGCAGTTCTCCAATGTCCATCAGGCCTCAGGGCATGGTCTTTCAGTGTTTGGAAACAAAATTCTTGGTGTTTAAAATGCATCATCTATACAAGCTGCTGTCAAAGTCACTTACTAATTCAAGAAAGTCTGGTGCATAAGAGGGGGAAAACTGTTTTTAAAAATGCAGTGGTTGTCTTTAGACACCTTATCACTAAACAGAACTTATCTGGGAATCGAGACCTTGGAAGAGTTGGTTTCTAGTTAAGTATTTGCTTAATGACAAGGAATGAGTCAACCAATTGCCAAGAGAAGAATGTAGTTACAGAAACTGAGGCATGATCAAGAACAAAAGACAAAGTCAATGAAATGTTAGGTTTCAAATACATAATATACTTCTATTTTATAGCTGTCAAAATTTATAAAAGAGTAATATTCTGTTCATGGAGTTTTCTGAATTAAGACCTACAAAGAGTACATGGTTGTAGCAATTCCAGTTTAATTATTTTTATTTTTAAAGATTTTATTTATTTGACAGAGAGAGACAACAAGAGAGAGAATGCAAGCAGGGGAGTGAGAGAAGCAGGCTTCCCACTGAGCAGGGAGCCCGATGTGGGTCTTGATCCCAGGACCCCGGGATAATGACTTGAGCGGAAGGCAGACACTTAATCACTGGGCCACCCAGTCACCCCCAGTTTAATTGCTTTAAGTTGGGGCTACGCTGTTGACTGGTAAGAGACTGAATTACTGGAATTATAAACACTGTGTATCTAGAGGTATAGTCCTCTAGATAGAAAACATTATTTAGATGACTACCTAGGGAAATAAATGATAAAACATATAAAGTAAATGATAAAACATATGAAATAAATAATAAATGGGAAATAAATGATAAAAGAAATAAATGATAAAACGTATCAAAACCCCTGGTGATTTAGCATGAGACTCCCTCTTTCTGTATCCCTCACTCCCTCTCATCCCTGTTCCTGTATTCTCTCTTCCCTTTCTTCTCTTCCCTTCTTTACCTCAATCTCCAACCTATATGCACGCATATTTTTATAAAGAAGACATAAAGGCTCAGAATATTATTTTTGTCTTGACGCAGGTAGATTGCAAATTAGAGCAATGACCTAGTAGTCTGCCAGATGGTACGTTCTCTGGTCAGTAGCCAAATACGATAAGAGATCCTCAGAACTTTGAAATACTTCACTCTGCTCCATCTGAAAAATCTGGAATATGGGGTTAGGAATAAAAGATGAGTTTCTTTTTCATGCATGAGCAAAATTTCAGCAAGGACAGTAGGTTCTTTATCATTCAGGACCCAAACAACTTTGTTAGTCTCTATGTTTGGCCATATGTTCTAGAATTATTCACTAATTCACAGAATAAAGTGTTTACAGGATAGCTAGTGAACATTTACATTGGCTTGTACAGTAAGTTAGGATATGAACATTTATTAGACAGTTATAACTGCTTAAAACCCACTAGAGATGCATTCACTTTAGCTTAAGGGTTGCACATTTCCCTATAAATGGCTTGTTGTGAATAATGTAAATGTGCATCCCTGAGAATAAATTAAATACATTCCTGCTATTGGTAATGTGTTAGAACAGTTGTGTCATAAATCACTTGAGCAGCATTTATAGATTACTATACTCTATCTAGGCCAAGCTTGTAAATATCTGTGTAACTCATAATTCAGTGATTTGCAACCCACTAAGGAAAACCTTAGAGATTTTTCTCTTGGTTTTTTTTTTTTTCCTCTCCTCTCATATGATAGCAGCAAACATCCAGCTCAAAGATACTCATTTTCAATGCTTTTATAAAGCTTTACTTTCTTTTTTTTAAGAATTTATTTATTTATTTGACAGAAAGATCACAAGCAGGCAGAGAGGCAGGCAGAGAAAGAGGGGGAAGCAGGCTCCCTGCAGAGCAGAGAGCCCGATGTGGGGCTCGATCCCAGAACTCTGGGATCATGACCTGAGCCGAAGGCAGAGGCCTAACCCGCTGAGCCAGCCAGGCGCCCCTAAAGCTTTACTTTTTAATAGAAGCTAGAGGATTTAATGTATAACAAGAAGAATCAACCAGAAACCTATGGAGTGACTCTCGCTCCTCATACGTGGGTCTTCACGCACATATCCTTTTGCCCTTTCCCTTCCAAGCTTTCCTTCCTGGAAGACTGAGGAATTTCCTGCAGGCTTATGGCCACAAGGAGTAACTGTTTTCCATTGACTTTAGGCTTCCTTTATGCTCTGTTTTCTCCCAGCTTCCTTCTCCACTCTCCTCTTCCCTCCTCCTCCTACTTCTCCCCACTTTTACACAAAAACCCACAATCATGTAGGACCAAGCAGATACATTTTATCTGCTCTTATCTCTGTCAATTTTATAACTTAGGATATATCAGAAGCAAAATGGGCATTGAGCTTTGGAAACGATATAGACCATTGGTTTCAGTGTATCCTTGGAATCACTATTCTAAGTAAAAGCAAATTGAAAACAAAACAAAATAACCAAACAAAAAAACCAAACGCAGTGTTTCTCTGTGCTAGGCATTTGTATGTATTGTATCATTTTATGTTTATAGAATAGCATGATTAGCCCCTTTTTATTAGTGAGGAAAGTGAAAGGTTTAGAAGACTTTTAAAATCTGAGGTTGCAGAGTTCAGATTTGATATTGAGCCTAATTCAAAAGAAAGTGTCTGTATTCTTTTCGGCTTGACCTTTCTCCATAACTCTAGCAAGGGATTCTTATCTTATGAAAACTGGTCATGTCTATTGAATATAATGCTCTGAAGTTTTTCCTCTGTGAACCGTGTTTGAGTTTCCAAACTTAGAGTAGCCTGTCTGCCAGCCTCTCCCGCCCCCATCTCCGCTGACATTTACCTAAGTTGTTTTCTTTGGCCTCTTTCTTGTTGCATTGGACTTCTAACCTAAGAAAACATCCTACTTCTTGGAATACCCTCCAAATTACCCTTCGTACATCTGAGTCTTTGACAATAGAGAGTTGAGAAACCTTGTAATGAGGAGTTCTTTTTATGCCACTGCTGTGCACCTACTTCCCCAAAGACTGCCTCAGCCATTAGCCCTCCTCGTGCTCACTGACTCACCTTCCGGAGTCTGACTGTCATCTAGTCTGTGCTCTGCCAATTTTCAATTTGTTTCTGGTGACACTTGATTGGGTGGCTCCAACCTTTGGGTAATTGGTGATGAGTTGGAATTTGATGGCTCTTAGTTTTCATTTAGATGATGCTTTGCTGAATCCACTGCTGCCTTGTGGCACAGTCCGGCATGAACCCCTCCTCTCACCGAGAGCCCTGTATGTTCGTAAAATGCTTTTTGTTCTTCAAAGTACTCTCAAACTTATTATTGTCTTCATTGTGAATTATTTGTGGCAAATCTATGAATGAAGAAACAGACATGGAGAGATGACTTCTATTTCCGAATGGAATAGCTTTAGCTTGTTAAGGAAGCAGGCTTCTTTTGATGCCCCTTTTGTGACCACAATATGCTAAAATAAGTTCTCGAAGTCTCTAACTTTCTATATAGGATAGTTTTGACGTAGCAACATCCAGATTATTAAACAGTGCATTTGGAAGATTTCAACCACCCATAAAATGTAGAATGGGCCATGAAGACTAATCAGCTACTATCATAGTTCTTTTTGCTATTGAATCAATATTGGTAAACATTATTTATAAAGTAGGTATATAAAGGTAATATGTGATGCAATTCTTGGTATCTAAGAAGATAACAAAAGGGGATATCAGGATTCTGGTTTCTGTTCTTTGTGTTATACTATGTGACTATCACAGGTTGTTGGCACTCTTGGAAGCTCAATTTACTAATCTGTAAAAGTGAGGATAATAATTAACTCTTTAGAATATCAAATATGATTTTTATTGGGATTACAAGTACATCAAAAATTAATAATACTGAAAATTTTAAAACAGAGTTGGAGCCCAAATTTACTTGTGATATTTCCAATTGTTCACAGCTTCCTGTAAGTACAGTTTTCTCTAAGAAGTATGAAGAGTAACTATTTCAACTTTTTAAAATACTGAAATATGAAATTTAATTTTTTGAAATGGTTCAGTTGCTCGGTTTGATCTATGTGAGAACTTTCTTTGCTGTCAAGGATATTTCATCATTATGGTAGCTATTATTAAAACTTTACTATCAAACTACTATGTATTAATGGTTTTGAACTCAAGTTTGTGATCTGTATTCCACTTCACTTGTGATTTCTATCTCATCCCAAATGTAGGTTTCATATCCAAGTAGAAAAGGCCAGGTTTTCACTTTGAATTTTAAACATGTGTTTACAGTATGTGAAGGTTACTCTACAACTTCTTCTTTGTATCATTTTGGGCCCCCAAGTTGGTAAAATGGAAACAAAACTGTGAAAGCATATTTACCCCTATGGTGTACTACAGCACTGATTGCCAGGGAAACTCTCCATGAAATGGCATGTCTGATCAGCTGTAATGGACAGTCTCTTGGTGATTTTTGTACACACTTCCAGTTTTTAAAATTTATATGGTGTTCTCCAAATCTTAATCTTAATGTCCTTTCCATTTTGCTTACAATATTCATATCACCTTGAAAAGTGTCTGTAGGAGATCCTGGCTGGCTCTGTCAGTTAAGCGTCTGCTTTCAGCACAGGTCATGATCTCAGGGTCTTGGGATCAAGCCTTGTATCGGCTCCTTGTTCTGCAGGGTGTCTGCTTCTCCATCTCCCTCTGTGCTCTCTCTCTCAAATTAATAAAATAAAAAATCTTAAAAAAAAATCTGTAATTGTAAGTGAACTATATTTACTATATTTTCTTAAAGGATGTAATGTGTTTGGCTAGATTAGCTTTATCTTATCTCACTAGTATTCTTTAGTTCATATTTATCTGTAGGGTTTTTGAAGTTTTAAAATAGTACACTTATTGTGTAGCAGTAATAGAAAAAAATGTTAACTCTGAAATGGCATATATAAATAGTATGGGTGTTTTACATTCAAATTATTTTACAATTGCAGATTTTATAGAGACCAAATTCCCACCCCCCAGTTTCTTGTTTCAGAAGACTCCCACATAAAATGGACCTTCTCAATTTGGTGGCTTGTCTTATTTTCTATATGGTGAATTCCATGTTGAAAGGTATGTGTCAGGTACACAGCTATGTTGGGTAAACGTCTGAAGGAAATAAGTTTGAAATTTAGAAACAACCTAGCTACATTTGTATTCTTTCCTTCCTGTCTCTCTTCTTAGCATTGGCACTTTGAGGAAGTTATTTAATCTGAATAAATCAGGAAAATTAAAATAATCATGCACAACTTAGAAGTCATAGTAAGGATTAATGCATGTAAATCATTTAGCACAGTGTCTAGCACATAAATACAAAAAATAAATTGCAAATAGTATGTATTAGGCCAATGTCCGCCACTTGGAAGTGGTGCCTCCTATGTGATGAATACTATGTCAGACCTTGGGATATAATGATTGAAGAGCCCTTGTCCTCAAGGAACCTATAGTCTAATGAGGAATGCAGAAAATTTCTAATCAATTTCAACAGAGTAGCAGGTGTTAAAAGAAAAAAAGCAAAAGGCGTGTTGTCAGTCTATATTAGCACATTTTCTAACACCTGGGAGGACCCTTAAAGTTTTCCAGGCAGAAAATAAACATATGGAAACCTCAGAGGTGAGTAAGGGTTAGGTAGGCAAAGTAGAAAAGATGATGGAGGAAGGGGAAAAAGAGGAAAGGAAAGATTGGATGTAAGCGAGAGCCTAGAGCAAGTTGTGACTGGAAGGAATGAGCCCAGGTCAGCTTCCCATGAGGGTGCCCTCCATGTTCTTAGCCCCCTGTATAGAACTTAATAGCACTCTTCTTGTTCTGGTAGATCAAGTGGTTTTGGCTAAGCAATGATCAGATTCTCTTCAGAGGAAAGAGGCCCAAGGATCTTTGGTGGGGGAGGAAAGGCAAAAGTGGAAAGTGAGATCTAGACACATTCTAGGTGCAGTGTTGAGCGCCTTTTCTTTGGTTTATGGTGGAGACTGGGAATGGAGGGAGGACACAAACATAAAGACACTTACCCCAGAATTGACTCTCTTTTAGTCTCCTGAGTTCTGAAGAGCAGCCCAACACGGTTGCACTGCTGGCCGACACCACACTCCATGCTGAGGTTCTTGTTGCTCACAGCATCCTGGGGGACCCATCACGTACCAGGAATCTCATTGCAGTTTGTTGCTTATATTGGTTTGGTTTTTTATTTGGTTCTTGAATGGTTGGGGCTTAGAGTGAAGAAAAATGAGTAAGCATCACATAGAAATAAGAGAAGGAAAGGAGAAAAAAAAAAAAGACTGATAGAGCGATTGAGATTGAGTTTGTGTGACCTCAATTCAAATAGCAGTTGTCACCTAGGGATCCTCCAGGTGGCATATAGTTTGTTATGGCTATATGCTTCCTTGTTTCTTCATTACCATCTCCTAAATATTGGTGTGCCAGTACCATTTATAATTCTCTCATTGCCAAAAAAACTTCAAAATAATTTCAAAGTTACAGAAAATTCACACCATAAGTTTTTAGGTTTGCCGTGTATGCTTTGCCTTTCTCTCCCTGCCCCATACATGGGTGTACTTTCTTTCTCCACATAGACACATACACACTCTTTATTCTGACCCACCTGCATATGTTGAAGTCATCATGCCCTTTAATCCCTTAATATTGACCATTCAGGGGCTGCCTGGGTGGCTCAGTCAGTCAGACACCTGACCCTTGATTTTGGCTCAGGTCATGATCTTAGGGTTGTGAGATGGAGCCTGCTTAAGATTCTCTTTCTCCTCTCTTTCTCTCCCTCTCTAATATAATATATGCATATTATATGTGTGTGTGTGTGTGTGTGTGTGTGTGTGTATACACACATATATATTGACCATTCAGTATGCATTTCCTAAGTACAGGGTATTCTCTAACATAATCACAGCATAGTTAACAAATTCAGGAAATATATCATCAACAATACTTGCAGCTAATCTGTGGACCATATGTCCAAGTTCTCAATGGTCCCAATATGTCCTTTCTAACAGTTATAGTCCTTTGATTACAGGATCCAGACCATATTGCATATACCTTTGGTATCTTTAGTCTCTTTGTTTCATGACTTTGACATTTTTGAAAAACGTAGGCCATTATTTTGGACTGTGTTTGGTCATTCTTCTTTATTCATTCTCAAGCTTCAATAATAACATAAGTAGGTGACACCATTTATAATACGTAAATGGTGATTGGATAGGCCATACGTGATTCATTTGTTCCAGGGTCTCTGATTGGATTATAAATTTGTACCTTCACTACTCCTTAGTGTTATAAAATACCAACCAGAAGAACTATGTGGGAATGTCCCCAACTATTACAAAATCCTCATTCAGACATCTTAGCTAAGCAAAAATCTCCAGATATTTATGTGTCATCATAACTTCCTCCTAGCAAAAAGCCAGGAAAGCTTTACCAGGAACATTATCCCATGTTGATGATATGAAAGCTTTTGCCCCTGCTCTTGTCAGTTTCATTACACTGAGACATGTGGCACTCCTCTTTCCAATTAACTCTCTAAATACGATGCACTAGCCCCTAGAATTTGAGCATCTTTCGTGAACTGTGTTCTCCTCAAAGGCACGCAGCTAGGCTGATTTTGTCCTACCCATAACTTGACACTCCCACCCTCTAGCACGTGACTTTTTTTGCATTTTGGTTAGTTTATAACCCCTAGTTCTTTGTGTCTGTTCTCTCTCTCCTTTTCCATTTCTAATTACCATTGTCCAAACTAAATGCTTCCCAGGTTAAAATAAATACCAGTCACAGTAACCAAGTCACAATTCAAGTCTCTGATGCATTGTTTTACCCACTGTCCCCACCTCAACATACTCAAGTACCACTACTTGACAAGTAGAATAGTTGAAGATAATGAGGAATAAATCAGCCCTCCCCAATTCAAATCCTGGCTTGTGTACCTACTGTGAAGTTGTTATATTCTTTGAACTTCAATTTCATCATCCGTAAAAACAAGGATATTAAAAGTATACCTAGATCAGTAGGAGGTTGAAGGGCTTTTATGTAATAATCCCCACATAGTGTCCACAACAGTACTAGGCATGTGTTCATACTCTAAAATGTTACATGTTGCTATTTAGGGTTTACGACAGCGTCTAGAATATGGTTTCAGTCTCCACTCGTTATTATCCATTTAATGCCTTAAGAGACAAACAGAAGCTATAAGAGACTATTCTGCTATATATAAGGTTATATGTCTTATTGGACCTCTCAGATCTGGGGTAAAGTATAGGAAGAAACAGAGCCCGTCACTGTAGGGTCCAGAAATCCAACCTCTGCCCCTTCTGACTGACCAGTAACTTTAGTTTATGGTACTTTAATTTTTCATCAGGTTTGCTATGATGTCACAGTAAATATTCCTTTTTGCATGCAACTCTTTACCTATGCAAAATAAATCATTAAAAGTTCACCACACTTGCAAAATCCACAGCTCTAAGAATTCAAAATGCTTACATTCATTAATCTCATTAAACTCACTAAGTATCCCAAAGCCACTTTGGTAGACAGAGGTTTGAAATATATACTAACAATTCATTTATTTTGAAAATAAAAAAATCATACATTCATACTGATGACCTATAGAAGTTTGATTAAATCTGTGTCTCCTTTTTTCTATGCTAAGAATCCACTTTTTCAAGGACACTGGAGATAATAGAAATAAAATATATCATAATTACACATTTGCTTTGCTCCATGTAACATAAAAAACATTCTCAGAAGTAAAATATTTCTACCACCAACATGAGTACTTTGAAATGTCAGTATTTTTTCTATAGGTTTATATTTTATATTTGAGTATTATCTATCTCTTCATGTAAATCCTACCTTTAAATTTGGCTCACCACAGGTCTTTGCATTAATGTCTTCCCAGTCCTTTTGGATGTATAAAACTCTGTGTCCAATAAATTTCTAAGAAAGGACTCCTAGAAACATCATTCCCTGAGTTCTAACATATTGTCAACAGTTTATGCATGGTCTTTTAATTGAAAGTCAGCTTTTTTGGACATAAAATTCTTGGATCATGTTTATTTGTTTCTTTGTTTTCTTTATATATCTTTATAATAGCTCTGCAGTTTTTTATGGCATGAAGTTTTCTTGTCCAAAAGTCTAATGACCAGTCTGATTTTATTTCCTTAATAAACCATCTGGTACTCTTTCCCAGATACAGAATCTTTTCTTTTTCTTTAAAGCTTAATTCTTTTACTATGATATGTCTCAGTATTAGTGATTTTGAGTTACCCTTTCAATAAGTAGTTTTGAGTCTTTACTTTTTTTGAAAGTTTTTAAAAATCTTTTTTCAGTTCTGTTCTCTTGTTTAGGTTTTCTTTTTCTTAAAATCTTATATGCATGTGGCATCTGTTTTGACTTTTCTATTAGTTTTTTTCAAACGTTTTTATCTCTTGTTAAATGTTTTTCTAACTTCATTTTTCCCATTTTTTGTTTTTCTTGAACAAAAACAATTTGTTGTTTATTGTATTTCTCCTAGTTTTATCTTCATTTCTCAAAATGTTTATTTTATTTCTACTTAGTTCTAACATGAAACGTATGTATTTTTCTAATTATTTATGATCTTTCATACTTTGTGCCATTTTCTAAATTCTATTTATTCACTTTGAAATAGTGGTTTTCATCAGTTTTTCATGCATGTCTTCCTATTATACTTTATTATCTATGGGTATCCTATTTTGACCTTTATTATCTTTTTTCATATTACTGTTATTTGAGATTTAAATTTGACATTTTCTTTGCGCTTTTTTTTTTTTAAGATTTTATTTATTTATTTGACAGAGAGAAACAGATCATAAGTAGGCAGAGAGGCAGGCAGAGAGGCAGGGGGAGCAGGCTCCCCGCTGAGCAGAGAGCCTGATGCGGGGCCCGATCCCAGGACCCTGAGATCATGACCTGAGCCGAAGGTAGAGGCTTTAACCCACTGAGCCACCCAGGTGCCCCATTTTGTGCTTTTTTTGTTATTGTTTTGAGAGAGAGGGAGAGAAAGAGAGAGAGAGAGACAGGAGGAGGGGCAGAGGGAGAGGGAGAATCTAAAACAGGCTCCACACCCAATGCAGAGCCTGAGGTGGGACTCAATCCCTTGACCCCGAGATCATGACTTAATCTGAAATGAAAAGTGGGTTGTCTAACCAAGTGAGCCACCAGGTGCCCCGTTTTTTTGTGTATGAGGTCAAATTTTGTGAACTTTTGGGGGAGGCTGTGGTTGAGGATTGTTTTTCCTAATTTCATTTTCACGGTCCAGGGTTTGTTCATTCTTTCCCTCTTTTGTTTTTAGTGTTAAAAGTACAGCAGCTTGCTTTGTGAGATTTACTGGATCCTGTGTCCTTCCCCTTTCATTTACTGGTCCTTCCTTTTCCTTCAGTGCTAGTTTCCCTATCTTGCTCAATTTGGGAACTCTTCCCACCCATTTTCTCTTCAGTGCAGGAAACTATCCTGAAAAGGACTTTTGGCTTGTTGATGTTAAGAGTTCACTGGACTGGGGCACCTGGGTGGCTCAGTGGGTTCAGCCTCTGCCTTCAGCTCAGGTCACAATCTCAGGGTCCTGGGATCGAGCCCCACATCAGGCTCTGCTCAGCGGAGAGCCTGCTTCCCCCTCTCTCTCTGCCTGCCTCTCTGCCTACTTGTGGCCTCTCTCTGTCAAATAAATAAATAAATAAAATCTTAAAAAAAAAAAAACTTCACTGGACTCATACTGCATCAACACCCAAAACCTCTCCATGGACTCTCTTATGGTCACCTGCTTTTAGAGTACACAAAATCCTTCTGTGCTCAAGTTTAATTTTCCATTTTGGTGTTTTGGGGTATGTCAGATGCCTCTTTTTTACTTTCTGCTTTCTCCTGTTGGATACGGATGTCACGCTGGTGCTGCTACCTCAGTCATTGGTCCCCCTGTTTATAGTCTGTTTATGGAGATAACTCATCACTTAATTTTACTAAGCATATTATCCATATGTTTCTGTCTTTGCTCTTCTTATAGAACTGTGATATCCAAAGATCTTTTTTTTTTTTCACTTCTGTAACCATCTTCTCAGAATTCTTGAGAATATTTTTAAAGCATAAGAGACATGAGTAACAATTCTTCAGGTCCATATTTTTCTCCTACAGAAGTCTGCTCATCCCTTTTCAAATTTGAGAATTGAAGTTTTGTTTTTTTTAATATTTTAATTCCAGTATAATTAACACAGTGTTATATCAGTTTCAAGTGTATAAGATACTGATTCAGCAACTCTACACATTACTCTGTGCTCATCATAGAAACAAAAAGTAAACTACAAAGCAAAAGTAAAAGACTACACCAAAATAAAAAGCTTTTGCACATTTACTGAAACCATCAGTAAAATAAAAAGAGAACCTACTGAATGGGAGAAAATATTTGCAAATGATATATCTGATAGGGGTTAATACTCAAAATACATAAAGGAAAACTCAACACCAAAAAAAACCCACAAATAATACAATTATAAAAAATGGACACAATTTTTTTTTTCCTGTGTCTATTAGCTTTTTTTTTTTTTTTAAGATTTCATTTATTTATTTGTCAGAGAGTGAGAAAGCACAAGCAGACAGAGTAGCAAGCAGAGGCAGAGAGAGAAGCAGGCTCCGAGCAAGGAGCCCTATGCGGGACTCGATCCCAGAACCCTGGGACCATAACCTGAGCTAAAGGCAGCAGCTTAACCGACTGAGCCACCCAGGCATCCTTCTGTTAGCCATTTTTATGTCTTTTTTTGAGAAGTGTCTATGTTTTCCATCCATTTTTTTACTTCTATCCATTTTGAGTTATTAGTTTTTTAAGTGTTGATTTTGAGAAGTTTTGTATAGATCTTGGATATCAGCCCTTTATCTGTAATGTCAGTTGCAAATATCTTGTCCCATTCTGTAGGCTGCCTCTTAGTTTTGTTGACTGTTTCCTTTGCTGTGCAGAAGCTTTTTATTTTGATGAAATCCCAAAAGTTCATTTTTGCTTTTGTTTCCTTTGCCTTTGGAGATGTGTCTTGAAAGAAGTTACTATAGCCAATGTTGAAGAGGTAGCTGCCTATGTTCTCCTCGAGGGTTTTGATGTATTCCTGTCTCACATTGAGGTCTTTCATCCATTTTGAGTTTATCTTTGTGTTTGGTGTAAGGGAATGGTCCATTTTCATTCTTCTATATATAGCTGTACAGTGTTCCCAGCACCACTTATTGAAGAGACTGTCTTTTTTCCATTGGATATTTTTTCCTGATTTGTCAAAGATTAGTTGAGTGTAGAGTTGAGGGTCCAGTTCTGGAGTCTCTATTCTGTTCCATTGGTCTTTGTGTCTGTTTTTGTGCCAACACCACGCTGTCCTGGTGATCAAGCTTTGTATTATAGCTTAAAGTCAGGCAACGTGATGCCCCAGCTTGTTTTTCTTTTTCATCCTTCCCTTGACGATTTGGGGTCTTTTCTGAAAAAATGTCCAACATCACTAGCCATCAGAGAAACACAAGTCAAAATCACAATGAGTTACCACCTTACACTAGTTAGAATGGCAAAAACAAACAAAACAGGAAACAATAAATGATGGCAGGGATGTAGAGAAAGGGGAACTCTCTTGCACTGTTGGTGGGAATGCATGTTGATACAGCCACTCTGGAAAACAGTATGGAAGTTCCTCGAGATGTTAAGAATAGAGGTACCCTACAATCCAGCAATTGCACTACTGGTTATTTACCCCAAAGATACAGATATAGTGAAAAGAAGGGGCATATGTACCCCAGTGTTCAGAGCAGCAATGTCCACAGTAGCCAAACTGTGGAAGGAGCCAAGATGCCCTTCAACAGATGAATGGATTAAGAAGATGTGGTACACTTACACAATGGAATATTATTCCATTGCAGCCGTCAAAAACAAGAATACCCAACATTTGCATTGACATGGATGGAACTGAAGGGGATTATGTTAAGTCAAACAGAGAAAGACAGTTATATGGTTTGACTCATATGTGGAACATAAGCAATAGCATGGAGGATCATAGGGGAAGGGCGGAAAATCCAAAGGGGGAGAAATCAGAGAGAGAGATGAACCATGAGAAGCTGCGGACCCCAAGAAATAATCTACGGGTTTCAGAGAGGAGGAGAGTGGGGGGAGGGAGTAACAGGGTGATGGATATTGAGTAGGGCACGTGCTATGATGAGCACTGGGTGTTATACTTAACTAATGAACACTTAACACTGCATCAAGGACTAATTGTGTGTTATACAGTGACTAACTGAACATAGTAGAAAAAATAAAATGCAAAATCAATATGGTAAAAAAAAAATAGACAAAAGACATAAACAGACATTTTTCCAAAGAAGACACACAAACGGCCAAGAGACACATAAAAATATGCTCAACATCACTAATCATCAGGGAAATGCAAATCAAAACCACAATGCAGTATTACTTTACCCTGTCAGAATGGCTAAAGTCAGAAGCACAAGTGTTGGGGCACCTGCATGGCTCAGTGGGTTAAAACTTCTGCCTTCGGCTCAGGTCATGATCCCAGGGTCCTTGGATCGAGCCCCGCACCAGGCTCTCTGCTCGGCAGGAAGACTGCTTCCCCCTCTATCTCTGCCTGCCTCTCTGCCTATTTGTGATCTCTTTCTCTGTCAAATAAATAAATAAAATCTTAAAAAAAAAAAAAAAAAAAACTTGTGTTGGCAAGGATGTGGGGAAAAGAGAATCAGGATTTAATTTTATTAAAAATTTCCTTACAAAGCACCGTAATGGTATCTTGCAGATCTTTTAACACCATTTTTCCAAATAAGAAAACTCAAGTCAGTAGCATTATATATCCATATTTGCCTCATGAGAGAGATGGAGAAAAATAGCAGTGCTTCTCTCAGTAGGACTAATCAACAAAAGGAAGGAGAGACCACCTCAGAATGATCAAATAAATTCTGTAACAGAACAAAAGTGTTCATTTTCTGTAGCTGGTGGGAGTTGACATGACCAGACCTTGGAATCATGCTCATCTCCAGAGAAGTAGTATGCTGAATGACTGAAGTTCACAAGTACCTAGGTTTATGTGAAGTTTTATTAAATTGTGTTTGTTAATAGTTAAGTATTAGAAAAATATCAAAATATACATTCTTATTTGGGTTTCTTTAAAATATCTAGATTAACTGTCATCCTTTATCTGAGTAAATAACTCATTATTGATATGTTTTATTAAGTTAATGGTAGATGCTATTATTTTGGGACTTGTTATCTAGAATTTATAGGAAATATGTAAGAATTAGAGAAAAGATTACATTCCCTTTTTATCAGATATACAGACATATGGAGAATCCTTACATTTAGGCAATATGATTGTAGTCCAGGGTTGATCATTTGTCTACTAATGGTAGCCTACAAATATCGTCTTACTGCCTAGGAAGAACCAAATTATCCTATACAGCAAGGATTTATTATTTACATTCTTTATTCCAGACATGGAACAAGTCCCACCGTATCCAAGAAAATTAAGACATGGGTGGTCTTCAGATAGCCCATAGGAAAGAATGCACACACATTGATACATAAACAAGTGCAATGGAAAGTGTGAACTAAATGATGCACCCATTTTTACGGGTGCAAGGGGTCATTGAAGGTTCTCAGATACGATATCTGATTTAATTTTGACAGTTGAATACAAGTATTCAGGTTAGGTCCAAGGATAAAGGCTCTATTGTTAGAACAAAAGGTATGAAAGCACAATGTCATAAGGAAGGTTTGAACTTTAAGTGCTGGTTTTCAAAGGTAATAAGTTAGAAAATCCAGTCTCATAAAGGGGGCTTATTTACCAAAGACTAACTGGTTCTTTTGGTCATTTCTTTCACTAGCAAATGGACTTCAGCTATATAACCTTGATCTTTACAATAAAACTGGTCCAAAGTTGACTTCGGGTTAGTTATCTACACATCACTTTCTCACTTCCTTAGGAAATTGACAATATGTCTTTATATAAATACCCTAGAGGAGAGGAGATCCAGGTTTGTATTTGAGGAGTCTTGATCCAATAAAGAAATCATCCAGACATAAGCCTCCTTTACCATTCTTTTATATTTAGCTCCACTCCCTTCTTCGTTGTGACCAATTCATTATTTTATGAACTTGCTATAAACAGCCAATAAAAATAAGGAGAAAACACTAACCTACTTGTTGGAATTTTTTTTTAAAGTAAGACATAAAAATTAAAGTAAGACATAAAATGTAAAGACATAAAAAAAGATTTACATAAAGTAAAGTAAGACATAAAAAAAGATTAGGTTGGATGGTGTTTGTGTACTCTAGTCATCCACACTTTCCCCTCTATTTCTATGGATAGAAAATTTGTAGAAAAGTTAGCTGCAGTGTTGGTTTTCAATGTATTAATTTCTAGAAAGTAATTACAAAGGTCTACATGATTATGAATGATTATGCTCAACTGAATATTTAAATGTTTATTTGAGAGAGAGAGAGTGCATGAGCAAGAGCAGGGTGGAGGGGCACAGGGAAAGTGAGAAGCAGACTCCCCACTGAGCAGGGAGCCTGACAAAGGACTTGATCCCAGGACTGGGATCATGACCCAAGCCAAAGGCAGACACTTAACTGACTGAACCACCCAGGCGCCCTCAACTGAATATCTTAAAACTACATCCAGCAGAATTAGAGACTGATAGACTATGAGATTCAAAGGAGGAAGTTCCCAGATCTCATCAAATTACATCCATGACCTCTTTTCACTCAGGTTTAGATGAAGAGCTAATATTTAGACTATATATATGAAGTAAATTGTTCAAGGTGACATAATGATTTCATGTGTGCATGTGTTATTTTCTTTTTGCTTTATTTGATGGCTTAGACTAAGCAGGTAAATAAATTCTAATACTTATTCACTTGGTTCCTACATCAATTGATTTTTTTAGAAGGTAAAAAATCAGTAGAACACTAATCAGGAATATCTACCTAGATACCTTCATTTTTCTTTCATTGGCAAATCATTTAAGTTCTTATTCCTTCTTATGAGAACAAATAATCAAATTAGTTGGTGAACTAATAATAAATTATTGGTAAGCATTAGTATGGGGTTCATTTGCAGATAATTAAGTATAATTACCAGGTTTCATTGGCCCATCTAGAGACAATTTGTAACAATTAAAATGTAAAAATAGTTTACAAATATTGACAGATTATCCATCTATAAAGTCATGTGGATAAAAAATGTGTTTTAGTGGCGCTAAACATTTAAAATTAGAAGAGAATTTTATGGCATTTTTTGCATATTTCAGTGCAATCCAACATTATCATTTTAACAACCAAGATTTAGTTTACAGGTTGTGATCTTGCTATAATATCTGAAAAACTAAAAGGAATAAAAATAAAATATCCCAATATAGAAATGATGATTTTGCCGACTTTAATTCAGAGACTTTTTATCTCTCATGTGGCTTAAGTATCTCTGTGCCTTTTTAGATTTGGGGGTCTGGAATTGTGTTGTTGCAACCATACTTAATGATACTTAGTGAACAATTACTATGTAAAATACATACCAAGAGTTTTAGAGATTGACATGGGAAGTAGAAACCATGATCTATCATGCCCTCAAATAGTTTTTTTTTTTTTTTAAGATTTTATTTTTATTTATTTGACACAGAGAGATCACAAGTAGGTAGAGAGGCAGGATGTGGGGGTTGGGGGGGAGCAGGCTCCCTGCCGAGCGGAGAGCCCAATGCGGGGCTCAATCCCAGGACCCTGAGATCATAACCTGAGCCGAAGGCAGAGGCTTTAACCCACGGAGCCACCCAGGCACCCCTCAAATAGTTTAAAAAGAAAGGAAGAAGCCAGGGTAATAAAGAAAGAATGGTAATATTATAAGGGCAGATGTAGCATATAAATGTATGTGTATGTGTTCAGGAACAAATCCTATACAGTAATTCCTGAGCATGGGTAGAGAGTTGCTCAGGAAGGAAGAGGAAAATTTATCTTTATTGAAAGAAAGAGTGTCAGTGAATCCTGGATTAGAGTTCTGAAGCCGGGAAGAGGGTAGGGTTTAGGACAATTGAAAGATTATTCCAGTAGGAGGAGCTTGAAGGTTCACCGTGGGTAGAGTAGCTGGACGAAATGTGGCAGACAGGTTTACCTGGCTCAAGGGCATTATGTGAATTGAAGCTATAAGAGGACCCATCAGCAAAGTGGTAGTTGCAGGAAGTCTTTCTTTGAAGTTCACATTTATACATTCGTTTTATTGAAAGGGCAGTATGACATGCAGGGGTTCATGTGGATCAGAGGGCCTCCCAAATAAGAGGAAAGTTCTGGTATATTGGCAGTATTGATTTTATAATTCTCTTTGTATGGTTCTGGGGTTTGAAAAATGATTTTCTCATTAAAATGCTCTGTGTAGTTATTTCTATTGGGCTAGACTAGCTGAGGGCACACGGACAGGACATGGTCTTCCTTTTTTCATTCATTTAAACATTCAAAATGCACTTATCTCTTGCTATGTGGCAGGATATTTGAGAGCATAGAATGTGTTTAATTGATGAAAGTAGTTTCTGTGTGCCCAATTCTACATGGAAGATAGAAATGTAGCCTTCACCATAACATGGAAAAAGAAAGAGCTGTCAGGTGGGAAAAACAAAAAACAATTTATAGTGAATCACAAAATGGTTTTAGTTTCTAAATATTATGTTTAACACCTCCGTTGTCTCTTTCCTGTGGCTGTTATACATGTGCCTACACGTACACGGATAATCATATATAATTTGCCAACCAACTCGGGGTCCATTCTAACGCTGCCCGCTCTTTGAATTTCACAGTCATGTGATCCCCACTCAATGCAGAGAAGAACCCGCCATCTGCTAAGACCCTCATTGAATTCAAGGACATGTGCTGAAGACTCACAGGTGCGGCCTTGCCTCCTCAATGAAAACTGCTTCCAGTTCCGGTACAATCTAACAGGTACAGCTGAAATCCACAGCCATGTCATTTCCCCTGAATACTGACACGTTGACTAATGGGAGAATGTGTGTGTGCGCGCGCACATGTGTGCCCATTCTTGAGGTTAAGGTCTGACAGTAGAACGTGAGAGTGTAGTGCGTGAAAGACTGAGGATTTGCCATTTCCAGTGGCCCTCCACAAAAGAAATGCCCACTCTTGGCATGTAGATTGAGCAAAGCCACCTGGAATCTCTGAGTTCCAAGATGCTTAGAAAGACTTGGCAAAGTTTCAGCATAGAGCTGAATTAAGCCATGCTACACCAAAACAAGAAATATAGGCAGCAGGGTGTACCTTTTAGGGAAGAACATAGTCATGCTGTCATAGAATTTAGCTCTTCCGTGGACTTTATTATTTCAAGAAATTCAAGCTTGTGATGTACTTTGCTCTGTGGATGTCAGTGAGGATAAACGGTAGACCTGAGTGGACAGGGAGGTTTTAGAGGCACTGGGAATCCCACGCACGTCATTATTCGGCCACTGCTCAGGTGTGGGCACCACAGTGTCTGATACCACAGACTGTGTAGTTACGTTGGTTTGCTACCTGTCGTTACCTGCAGAAGCACACATACGAAGCGCCACCAAATGTGGAACCGTGTTAAGGGTCAGTGCTGAATTGGGTCCTGACCGCCGAACCACCACGTGCCTGCAGAGGCAAAGCAATAGCCGCTTATGAAACCAGTTCCCCACCGAGGTCACACTGGCATTTTGGGATTTCTCAAAGAGAACACTTTATAGGGAATTCTAGGGGGCCGTTTGATTGTCTTTATTGGTGAAAGATGACCTAGTGTATTTGCCCTTTTTTAGCTAAAGGTACTTCAGATCCTTGATTTTTATAGTAATTTTTCAGAAATACATGCTATGCTGGAAGAGCATGTCTTTAAAATACCGATTTTATGGGGCACCTTGCTGGCTCAGTCAGTTTAGCGACCGACACTTGATTTCAACTCAGATCGTGATCTCGGGGTCATGAGATTGACCCCTGCGTGGGGCTCTGGGCTCTGCAGGGAAACTGCTTTGCCCCTCCCCTGTTTGTACACAAGTACTTGCACCCGAATGCAGTCTCTTTCACTCTCTCTCTCTCTAAAATGAAATAAAATAAAATAAAATACTGATTTAATTATGCATGGGCTTGTTATTACTGTTAAACTCCGAAGTCACTTATCAAACATTGAAAATGTATTTAAAGAGGTTCTCAATGTTTATCATCAATGAGCATTCTTTGTAACTACACCAAAAGTAAGAGGTTTCTCGTTTTTGTTTTTGATTTAAGAATCAGATTAATGGGGACACCTGTGGGGTGGCTCAGTCAGTTAAGTGTCTGCCTTCGGCTCAGGTCATGATCCAGGGGTCCTAAGATCGAGCCCTGTGTTGGACTCCCTGCTCAGCAAGGAGTCTTCCTCTCTGCCTGCCACTATGCCTGCTTATGGGCTCTCTCTTTCTCTCTCTCCCACTTTTTCTCTCCCTCTCTCTCTCTGACAAATAAATAAATCTTTAAAAAAAAAAAAAAAGAATCAGCTTAATTATGGGATGATTCATTCAAACTCCCAGTTATCTAGTTTATAATGCAACTATCCAAATCTATAAAACTTTTCCTCATAAGAGAATAATTTGAAAAAAGTAGAATTTTTGTAATAAGGTAATTAATGAGGTACCTGAGGTACCTCTCTCTCCTTTCTGAGGCACCCTAGTGCCCCTGTACTGAAGTATGAAATGGTTTAAATGATTGGATTTATTCCTTGAAAATATTTTCAAGTACATCAAACAGTAGCATTGTTTCTGGGTTCCTTTTCTCTCAGTTATCCCCCACAGAGGATTTCAAAATAGTTTTCCTTCACCATCCTACTTTTGTCTTTGCCATCCTCTTCAGTCGACAGTGGCACGGTCTCTAACAAACGGTTCAGTTCTTTACTTTCAGAAAGCAAATCCAGGACAGTAACATACTTTTGCTGGGTTGCATACTTGTTTTGCAATAAAAGAATTGCAGATGCTTTTTGAAGCCACCTGCAAATGATTTAGGGTTATATGTGTGTATGTATATATATATGCACTGTCCTTCCTCACCAATGCAAATAATTGGTTTGTTGCATTTTGCTCAAAAGAGGTTTGTTGTATTTTGCTCACATGACCATAATTCTGAAACTCAGTGTGGTGATCCTATACCTGTAGAGTGGAGCACATGCCAGCTGAGTGAAAATGCCACCTGCGGGCGAGGCATCAAGACCCGCCTTCTGAGCTGTGTGCGCAGTGATGGCAAGCCGGTTGGTGTGGACCAGTGTGAGCAGGTAATGGGTCTGTATTTGTAACTCACATGTGAGGCTTTGTGTTTCTTAGTATTAAGCTGCAACCTTGATGCTTTATGTAAAAGACGGCCTGATTCCTTCCGGAAGCTTCTTGAAGCTTCAGTTCAGTTAGAGTAAGAGGGAACTGGTAAGGGGCCGTTACACCTCATGAGTTTGAACTTAGAGTGACTGGGAAAGTCAAAATCCTTTTTCCTGGAGGAAAAGGATTCATTAAAAAATTACTTCTGTTACTTTCAAGAACTTATGTAGATGGACTCGCTTTCTCAAAAACTATTCACATTCAGTGACTTTCATGTTTAGATAGGACTCTGTATTAGGTTGGTAATTCATTTGCATATATGAATACACTGCCTTGCATATAAGATGAACACTGACACTTGCTATTAGAAAAGGCTGCTCATTTGCTTAGCAAATGATTGCTAGATAAATAGCACGGTTGTATTTTTCTTCTCAACCTAAGTTAAAATGCCTCCCTGCCAGGTTCCAATTAGTGAGTTCTGAATTTTTATAACATTATTGTTCCTTCCTTTCCTATGACAAACTATGTAGAGCTTGGACAAAAGCTGTGGTCAAACCCGTTCCAAAGAAATTGCATTTAAAAATCTCTGTGGGGACAGTTTAATAGAAATGAGGATGACCGCACGCTGTCATATGGGTGGAATCATCAGCACAGCCTTTGGAATAAATTGGAAATACAGGGTCAGTTAACTCGGGCTCCCACAGAAGCTTCCTAAACAAATTGGCAAAATGAAAATTGTTCCCATTTCTCCTGACATAGGTGGAATCCGCAAGTGGAATTAAAATCAAACCGAACTTTTCTCACCTATCCTGACTTAAGTATTCTCCTATTAAGTAGTATAACAACAGCTATCCACCAGCAGGGACAGCCATTGATAATAACCCTGAGACCAAGCCATCTGCAATTGGACATCCCATTTGGGGAAGTTCTAAAACTGGCTAAGACTGGGCAGAGTTCTGTCCCCAAGGGTCAGTGCTTGATTTTAACATTTCATTTAACTTGGCTCTCCAAAAGTTGTCTGCTTTAGGAAAAATAAACAGCAACTCCAAATAAGTTAAAAATCTTACATTTGAAAAAAAAAAACTTACATTTGGTATATGTAATAAATCTTTGCTTTTGATACAAAGTAAAATATAAACTCTTCAGTAGTAGAAAAATCAGTTTCTCTGCTTTTCAAATACCATATGTTCAATAAATATTTAAAGGATATTCAATTAAAGAAGTCCCAAATTATTAACCTATCTAGAGTATTCATATAGCGCAAATAGATTGAAGGTCATATTTTTTTTCTCTATTGCCTATGTAATTTGTAATTTCTCTATTGCCTGTGCAGCACATAATCATGCTATAATCATCCATTTTAGCTTGGTGTGGACATTGCTAACATTTAACATGCATTGAATGAATGTCAGAGTTTTCCTAAATAAACACACAGTCTGTGATTTCTGTAGCAGAATTTTTCATTGTTCTTTCTGTGTTTCTTAGATGATTTATTTTCTTCCATGAAGATCTCTTCTAATTTGGCCATTAGAAAAATCTACATATTTTGCTTCCATGCTGGTTTAAGAAAGGACAGGAAGAAAATAAACCATATCACCAATTTTTTTTCATGATTTAGAGTATTAGGTTATGTTTTCAACCTAATAGGTATTTTCAATGAGCATAGTTGGATTGTTGATTATGTTTTTATTTTTATTTATTTTTTTAGCCTGGCTAGCTGTTAATTTTGTGCTGTCTTTGTACCGTTGGCTCATCCAAAAGTGCAAGGTACTTGAATATACCACTGAGGCATCCTCTTGCTTCTGTGCTTGCTAAGCAAGGACAGATTTCTATGTCCTGTAACTGCCTGCTTTCCCAGTACCCTAACTGCAGGTCTATTCTATACTCGAGGATTTTTTTAAGAAGAAATTTGGACCAACAAACTTCTGTGAAGTTAGGACAACCATTTTCTAAAACTGCCACCAATTTATATGAGAAAAGATATTTTTCCATACAAAGACATAGAAAGATTATTATCACAGAATAAAGTCTTTCCCATGAAAGGATAGTGATTTGATTTGACAGTGATAGGATTTCTGCAGTAAAATCGTATTTTATTTCCATCTGCAGCGTAACTTGGAGAAGCCTCAGAGAATGAGCATTCACTGCCTGGTGGAATGTGTGGTCAACTGTCAGCTCTCAGGGTGGACAGCTTGGACAGAATGTTCAAAGACCTGTGGCCATGGAGGTATTTGGGTTCCCTATGTCCCCACTAAATAGTTTGGTTTTCATTTTTTTATTATTTTTTGATTTTAATTTTTTGAAGTAGGCTCCATGCCCAGTGTGGAGCCCAAGGTGCAACTTAAACCTCACAACCCTGAGATTAAGAACCAGTTGTTTAACTGACTGAGCCAACTAGGTGCCCCAACAGTTTGGTTTTTAAATACCTTTCTGGATGCCATAGCTTGACAAATGGGCATAAGGTATGTTGGGCAGTTTGTGGAGGCAAGTGAGCCTGACCCAGAGGAGAAGAGAGAGAGAACTTGCCTTGTATCAGTCCTTTCTGTCAAGGTAGAAGGTTGCAAACCTTACCTGGTCATAGTGGCAGACACCAAAAGGGCTGTTAGCCCAGTGGGACAGTGTTTTTTCAAAAGGTCATAAACTCAGGGTACCTGGGTAGCTCAGTCAGTTAAGTGTCCAAATCTTGATTTCGGCTCAGATCGTGATCTCAGGGCTCTGCACTGAGTGTGGAGCCTACTTAAGATTCTCTCTGTCCCCCTCTCTCCTGCTCTCCTCTTCTAAAAAAAAAAAAAAAAAAAAAAAAGTCATACACTCAACAAACCAAAAATACTGGCTTCCATGGTTCTTGGAAGAAGTATGTATTATGTAAGTAATCTTGTGTCAGACAAATCCCCAAATCAAAATGCCTTAATATCCCAGACGAGAGACTAATTTTCCACTCATATAAAAAGGTTGTTTGCACTTTAGAAAAGTCAATCAAGAACACCGGTTGATGGACGATCTACCACTTTAACATAACCAATTGTCTCCGGAGGGTGCCTTCCAGTTGGCTCTATGCAGAGTTTGATGGGCCAGTTTGGAGGTAGCATACATCCCTTCCATCCATATTATACAGAATTTAGTGCCATGTTCCCAGCTCAATGCAAGATGGTTAGGCAGCAAATGTAGTTTCTAGATGGCCAGTCACTTCTCAATAGTAGTATGCACTGTGGAGGAAAAGGATCTGTGGTGAGCAGATAGAAACCATTACCACAAGTTTCCAGGATCTCAGTGGGCAAATGATACTCAGAAGCTAGGCAAATGAATATATAGGTAGCACCCCAGCACCAGACTAAAGTGGAGACCAAGACCTTATCCATGGAAAAGAGCACAAGAAAATAATTGGAAAGCACAGACCTGTGGTTTAGGGTAAGACTGAGGTTCTAAAAAAGAGTTCTAGCTTATCACAAGGTAGATATCAGATATTTGGAGTACGGTCCTAGGGAAAAAATCTCTTGTATGGTTAGGCACTAAGCAGGGGAGAAAGGAAGAATTGCAAGTTGCAGGAATCATGGAATCAAAATAGGAGGAGGATACACCAAGACCTAGATCTGATTGCCAAACAGAACTATTTGGGACAGGTTTCTAGAAGTGACTGGACTACTGGCACTAGGATATAGGCTCTTTTTGAAGCTACTGCCAAAGGAGTGAGCTGAAATTGCAGAGAATTCTCTCCTCAGTTGGGATCATCTGAGGAACTGAGCCAAGATCGAGCATGGATAGGGGGCTCATGTGTGAACTCAGCTATCAGATTTTGGAGAGGGCAGAGCTGAGAACAGTAGTGAGGATCTGTACTTAGGAAAAATGTGGCTAAGGAAATTGAAAACTACTTCTGCAAAGAGCATCACTCACAATGAAAATATGAGAGTCAGGGTCCGATGATGACATGCCGTTTCCTGCACAGTTGAGAGCCTGTAAAGAACCTCAGGAAACCAAACAGAGAATCTCAAGATTTCAGTGATTGACTGTTCCTCACTCACATATTCTGATTGGCAGCATAGTATAGTGTCCAGCCGGGCATCCCGGCTTGATCTAGGTTCAAAATGCAGATGTTTAGGCAAATAACTTAATCAGATTCTCAGTTTCTTTATCTATAAAACAGAATTCCTGTGTACTGGAGTTGTTTTTGGGTGGAGAATTAAATAATATGAAGTTTATAAACATCTAGTACAGTAACTGACACATCATGGGTGTTTATTGTATGTTAATTTCCATCTCCATCTTCTTCGCTCCCAATAGTAGAGACGGTCATTGGAGAGACTCCCTACGATCTTTTAAGGATTATTCTGTAGACCTAGGCACTCTGTCTCCCAATTTCATTTCTCATCCTTTTACCCCACGTAAAATCCATATATTAAAGTCACAGCCTAAGTGTATTTTTAAAAAGCAAATTTGAATGATTGTTTTCTTATGGACTTTTGTCCATTAAACAAATACCCATGTGCCAGTTCTAGTTGAATGTTTTGGGAGCAGCAGTGGGTGGGAGGTAGACACTTGCCTCTTCTCGTGGAGTTGACAGTGTGGTTGGACAATAGACAGTAGACCAGCAAAGAGGTGATAATGTATGTTGATGAGCTCACTACAGACTCAAATAAATGAGAGGTGGTTTTCACATTAGTGATGTCTTTTGTTAAACAACTGGTTGCTTCTCCTCCAGCAGTGACTCACCTTGGTTATTCCACAGCTATAAACACTGTAGTCTCATCCTCTTGGGTTTCTGGGAGGTGTCTCTTTTACGGTGGCGAAGGGTAACATGGAAAAGTAGAGAAAGGATGAAGTCCTGTACTATAAACATGGTCCACAAGGACCTGTGGGATCTCACCCGTGCCTGCCTCTCTGTGCCCCATCACCGTGTATTCCCCTGATACACGGGCTCTCTCTGCTCTGATACGGAGTATTTCAGTCACATCCTTGAGTGTGTGCTACTTCTCCTTATGTGGAGCATCTTACCGTCACCCCACTACTGACTCCTACTACTCTTCTCATGCAAGAATTGAATCAGTTGTAATGTCTCTATATCTGAGGGGACAAAGACCCTGTTTGGGTTCTTCATGGGTACATCCCCAGTTCCCATGGGCACAGTACCTGACACATTGGAGGAATTTCAGTTAATATCTGTCATTGCCCGTGCAGTTTTGCATCACAGGGGAAGAGCCCATATACTGGATCACAAGCCCAAAAGCAGCCAAACCTGCCATTGGATGTTTTCCTCAGCCTTGAACTAAATGTATGCGTCTTAGGTACCATTACCCAAGAATGCATTCAATGCAAAGGAGACAGATCTATTTATTATTATTTTTGCCTGGCAGTCCTAGTTCTGTCACTGTACCAGGTCAGTGAAACATGACAGATCTCTGTGTTATGCTAATCCACTACCTTTAGAAATAAGATCCTCAATTGTAAGCTTAGTATTCAAGTATTTAATTTTTCAAGCAGTTCTGTTGTGCTGTGGACTCAGCAGCCCGTTTGTCTATTTGAAAGACAAAAACAAACAAAAGAAAAACCTTTCCAAATCTGAATCCCACTATTGGAGAATTCTAGGTAATTAGAGTTTGAACTTAAATTCACCTTTTCTAAGCCTTAGAATAATAAAGAGAAGCAATCAAAGATTTCCTAAGGAAGTTATTGTGTGAACTAAGGTACCAGTGAGACTGGGAAAAGAATGTTAACTACTTGGAGAAATCAGGTTGCATAAACACTTGGAAGTCATCGAAATGGTATCCGTTGGCATTCAACATAGCTATGAATCATCTTATAAATCATCTCTGGTTAGTTTCTAAGGGTCTATTAGGATATCTTCTTGGGAAGCCTTTCTTGATCTTTAGATTTCATCATCTCCTGAATTGTCAGATGTAATTATACCTTTAAAACTATATTCCATAATCCTGATATCTGTCAGACCGTCCAGTGATCTGAACACGTGTGTATTCCACGTTCCTTTATTCGTGTAACAAAGATTTATATAAAGCTTATACCTATTATCCTGGCACCTAACAGTGTCTTCTTTCCTTGTCAAAAGTGGCAATGTGAGAAAAAAATTATATGGTGACCATGCAATTTAGATGTCTGCTCTTGAAGGCAGGACTGTCAAAGTGTATTCATGTGTTTTACAAATATCCATTGGACACTCTCTGGGTGCCAGCCATTCTCCCAACAGCTGAGGCCACACTTTAGGGAGCAAAAAGGATCCCAAACAGAGTCCCCTGCCGTCATACAATGAATATTCCAGTGGAAAATTAGGTGGTGATGACAAGACGAATAGCAAATAAATGAGGATATAAACACAAAAGTAACCGATGTCCACGATGAAACCAAAACAGATCATGTGCTGGAGAATAAGGAGATCAAGTATTTTGCCAGGGAGTGAGGAATGGGGGAAGAAAGGCCACCGAAGAGGTGATATTTATGTCAAGACTGAATGACAAGGTGCCCCAGCTCTTACAACTGGTGTTTTCTTTAGGAGGCTACTCTTGCTCAACTCCACAAGCATTTTTTGACTACCTATTACATGAAAGCCTCTATGTCAGGACCTGCAGACCAAAACCTAAACATCAGTATTTTTGTAATTATCTTTGTGCCCGATTTCAGTCTTAAATTGAATGGTACCAAGAAGATGAGGCCACATGGCCCTAGAATTTCTAGGCACCCACCCGCAGGATATTGCGGAGAGAGCCTTTGTGCTTACATTACATTACGCCCCACAGCCCCAAACCTGTCCAGTTCCAGCCCCAGGGTTAGAGCCCCACTCTTCTCTGATCATCACTCACCCCCACCACGGGCAGACAGTGATGTCCCCAGAATGAGAGAATCACGTAGTTAGATCAGGCCTTAATCCTCACGCACAACCTAAAAGCAATAAGCAAACAGCGATAATCAGAAGCAAAAGTGTATGGCATGGATGAATGTGTTTCTTAAAAGAGACCAAACTCTGGATCTGAAAGGGTTGGAAGCTATCATCGAAAAGCATCTGTACCTCGTCCCTTCTGAGACAGTGTGCCAGCAGCTGTCTTTTGTATGAGCCGCTTTCATTTTTCCAACTGTTGGTGGCAGTGGGGCAGAAACCATGACAGGAGATAGTTTATTTAGTCACATTGAAGTGGGCAAGCAAGTTGCTCGGGAGTCTGACTCCAGCACCTGCGGCTCTCCGCGGACTTCTTTATCAAAGGCAAAAAAGTTCACACAGTTGTCTCGGTTTATGAATTCGCTGGCTCTAAGCAAACGCTGGTGTGCTAGACGTCCCACATGCTCCCCCCACGAGCCACACTTCCACCATCAAATCCGCAGAACTACATTGATCTGGGGAGAGAGTTTCAAATGAGCTCGTCCTTTATTTTCCAAGTGTCTGGATTGCCTCTTTAATGTACACCTGATGCTTGGCGTATACTTTCTAATTGTGTTAAAGATTTCAAGGTCAGAACAGTTTGAATCCAATTTATTTCACGTCAGAGAGAGACTGATTGTAAGCTTCCACTGAGGGATCTTTTTAGATAGATTTCAAAGATCAAAGCTTGTAATAGAAGCGCTTAATATTTGGATTAGTCATGTTCTTTATTGAATTTTCATCAGTTCAGTGGAATGTAGAACTCCCTAAATTTAGCATATCATGAATTATTCATAATTATTATTTAACTGATAACAGTCTAAGAATGTTATTAATCCCAAACTGTTTTTTCCTATTTTGTATTTTTTAATCCAGTGTATATGAGTTTATGTTTTCTATATTATACAAACCAGCCTGATTCCATGTTTTCCAGCTGGCATATAGTTTTTCTGACAACTGTGGCCTATAATGCAAAAATAATTTTGATTAACTCCAAAGTCCACCACTTTATTTTTCTGCTTTTTTTTTTTTTTCCTTTTTAAGCAAAGGTAAACTGGTAGCCTTCAGTTTTAGTGTCTGCATAAAATGTGATCAGTGTCCTATCCTTGATCAGTCACAGTCCAATAGATACAACAATTCACATTTATTTGTTATATCAAGTAATTGGCTCCTTTGACAAGAGAATAAGAAGCCAGGTTGGACAATGGTAGAATGGGGAAAACAAGACTGAACAAGAAATCAGAAGATCCTAGTTTTCCAGCTGGCTTTTCCAAAGTCAAGTTGTAAGTCTCTGAACTAGTCTTTGCAGGACTCACTTGCACTACTTTTTATCTGTAAACTGATGAAATGTTAGAATAATTACTATCTAACATCTTTTGGTCAAAGGTGCAATTAGTGGAGCCAAAAGTGTTTTAGTGACTTTTTACAACAATACTATAAGGTATAGGTATAGGCAGAACTTTAGAGGTGACGTGATAAACAAGTAACCTGCTCAAGGTCATGTAGTTTGTCAGTTATGGAGGAAAGATTCAAACCCATGTTCATGTGTCTCCAAAGCCCTATTTGTTCCACTTTGCCCCTTTGCATCTGACACTGTACTTGTAAATGTTTGTGTTATGCCTGTGGCCCTGTGTATCACTGTATAAAAATTCTCATAATTTATAGGTATATTTAAAAATAAGTAGAGGAAATGGATCTCAGATTGGAACACAAAGGGCAGGAAGGGTTTTAAGAAGTCCCTCAGAATTTTAAGGCTCCTATATGTACACTTGTTTCCCAATCAGTAATGTCTCAGATTATCTAACCGACCAAATGCAACATAGCTGCAGGGAGCCAATATTACCTGGGGAAGATGTGACTCTGACGGACACAGTAGCTGCAGGATGGCCAAAATCACTCTCTCTGCTCTTCTCCTTTTGCATCATGTGGGGAGCTCCTTATTGGGGTATTTCTGCTGTACATAGGTTTTTACTGTGGTCTATGAACTTTTGTTAGCTTTTAATGGGACAGAATGTGATTGTTGAGAGTAGAAGTGTAGGTGAATGGCTAGAACACACTACAGAGAAGTCTGGAGCTCTTTATTTCCAAGCAAAGTCAAAGGTGCCTAATCCTCTATCCTTGAAAGACCTATCACGATCCATGATACCGTGGTCTATCTCAGTCTCTAAAACTGTGGTCCTGTTATTTCTTACTTAGCTGACCTCACTCCCGGGTAGATGGTCAGGTCTTGGACTAGTCTACTGTGAAAGGCAGATAGAATCTTTGTCTTGCCTAACTTTAGTATTCTCTCGGATGACAGGTATCTGGATGCCTGCAGCAATTTTCAGATAGGCCAAGGAATCTTTGAGTAGGGGAAACCCTTGGACTGTAGCTCTGAATGCAGAACCACAGGCCAGCGATCAGTCTAGGTTGCAGATCAGGGCCAAAGTTTTTCCCCACTCTGTTACATTAGAGTATAACATTGATCCCAACACCAGAGTGTGTATTTAAAACAGTGTTTACACTTAAACTTGGATAAAAAATCGAGGCAGTATTTTTTTTTAAGTTGGTTTTCTCCTTTTTTTTTTTTAAGTAAACACACCACATGTGGGGCTCAAACTCACAACTCTGAAATCAAAGGTCACATGCTCTACAACTGAGCCAGCCTACTGCCTCCAAGAGATATTTGTTAAGAGTATAAAGAGCCTCATGAAATTAACTGAACATTTTAGACAATGTAACTTTCTGCTACTTTCAGAAATTTACTGACAAGTACCCCCAAAACAAAGAGCTATCAGAGTGAAAGAGGTTAGTACTATAGTTTTAAATACATTTTACTAAAGGAAAATTTGAAATATATGAATATAGGCAACACATTTATTGCACAGTGTCAACCTAAGTACACATTTCAGACTTGTCCAAGTGGCCTGATAACTTACAGCATAGCACCTGATGCCTGACTTGGACCATATTGAAAACCTTTGAGAAGCACATGCTTTTGGAGTCAAATAGATCTTTTTCCAACCTTGCTAGCTGTGTGATTTTTGCAAAAACATTTTTAACTTCTCTGAACTTCAGTTTATGAAGTGAGGATATTAATAATTGTGTCTGAAGCAGAGTCTGAGATTGAGATTCTTGAAGTGATTTATTTGAGAGTAGTGGGGAGAGCAGGTGCTCTCCGGGGAAGGGAGACCAAGCAAGCAGAATAAGGAAGGGAAAAAAACTAAACTAGGATATGCCGTATCACTTCTGTATCACAGCGCATTGTATTCACTTAACTTAGTCCTTCCCTCCAGAACACTGATTACTTTTGTAATGACAAAAAGTATCATACAACAAATTGTCCTAACCAGAGGTGAATACAGTGCATTAATAGATTGACATGACCAGCTATTAATGAGGTTTTTGTGAGTATCCCTGGCTTCTTTTTCATTTATTTTGTCATCCGCTAGTATTTGCTACTAATATTAAGTAGCAGGCACCAAAATCTTAAGAATAAATCCACAGGAGGAAATACCTAAAATGGAAACATTGTATTAAAGAACCTAATTGTTGGGTGCACATCAAAAAGGACCACCATCAACTTGAGGTTAGTGACATTGAGCCCCACCCTTCATGGTGTTAATTGGCCAGTCCCATGTAGATCTCATGGACTACATGGAAGACCATTATGCATATGCCTTGAATATTCAATTCCTAATCAAAAGAAATAATGCCCAGGTGGAAAAGCAAACCAGTCATAATATTCAAATGACATGCGATAAGCTCAAAGTGACTTCTTATAATACTGTTGTTATATTTACATGTCTGCAGTGCATTGGATTTATGGGTATGTTTATCTAAATTGCTCAGATATTTTATTTAATGAACTATTTAAGGTTAAGTAGGTGTGTTCTTTATTGCTCATTATTCCTGTATTTCCTTTTCCACTTTCCTCTACATACATACTTTGCATTGTTTGGTCATATTCTAACTGTCCAGAGCTACCAAGCCATAATTTTCAGTTAATCCAATGACCATATGTCAAGGCTGCAGAAGAACTCTTGTTTAAAGCATGCCACTCTAAAGGTAGATGATGGCTCACTCCTTGGATCTGAAAGTCTGGCCATTGCATTGACTCCATTTCCTTTTATGAATTTATAATTTGATAAATATTTTATGCGGTTTTTTACTGCTTAAATTTTCCACCTCTCCCTTGTCAGTGGAGTCCCAGAGTGAAGGCTGAATACGTCAGTGGGAGTGTGATCTGGTCCAATATTCTATAAACCTATACACAGGTACCAATGTAGGCCTCTCTTTGGGTGTGGGGGGTGGGGTTGTGTGTGTGTTACCATTCATGTACTTCACTGTCTTTTTTTTCCTGGCGTGCTTACCATGCAATTCTTTTTTCTTCATTGCAGATAATAACTGCTATTTTAACACTAGGCCCAATATCACTGTTGCTCATAATGAGGTCCCAATATTTCTCAAGGGAGGAGAGGAAAAGACTCAGAGAATTGCTAGCAAACCTACCCTACTGTAATTTGGGTCTTTATTAAATTGGAAACATATTTTGTAAGGGAGTGCTTTTCTCTATTTTATAGCCTGAAGAGTAGATGAATAGAGTCGATTTCGTTTTTACATCTTATTTGGACTGCTTGTTAAACGTCTTATCTATATCTACTATTGAATTCAGGTTCCAAATAGATTCCTAGTCCTCTATCTTTTACTGGAAAACATAAACCCAAACAAGAGGAATCCCAAGAAAGTGTCCAAGAAAATGCCCCCATTTTCAGATTGGAAGCATCAGGATAGGCATGGTTGCAATCTTCCCTCCTACTCTAAGGGCAGGAGGAATCCAAGGGCAGGAGGAATCCAAGCTACGGTGTAAGAGGTTTGGTGGGTTGGGACCAGGCAGAATCATGAGGGATTTCATTAGGATATTTGTGTGTCCACACATTAGGATAATGGTGTGCATTTCATATCATAAGCCTGGTAGAACACTGGTAGAAGCAGTCAACACCATTTCTGGAAATACATATGAAATAGCGGTTGTTAAAGTAAATGGCTAAAAACAGAAGTTTTAACAACCACCCACTATATTTTAGATACACTGTTAAGGTGGTTTATATATGGTATTTGTTTTATTTATATAACCAGTGTGAGATGACTCTAAGAAATCCTCATCATCTCCTTACTTTTCACCTGAGTCAGTATGATTGTGAATTCTGAAGGAAGCCAAAGCCTTTATAATCTCAAAATATTCACTAAGGAGCTGACCATTTATGAAACTATCCCCCAACCAACAACCTTTCTCCGCTGACATATGTTCTGTCATTCCATCAGAGTATTTGCTGATCAGTCTCTAGCTGCAAATAGAGTTCGTACCCAAAACAAAAGGATACAAAATGGAACAATTTGTACATCAAAGATTAAAGAGAGCTCTTGAGAAAGTTGATGAAGAGCGAGACAAAGGCTAAAGACTCTGATGATCAAACTGCAAAAGCCAGTCATGAAACAATGGATCTTTTATAGGGTAATGATAAAATTACATAAGAAATATTAATAGCTGATTTATAATTTTTCCTAATGATTACATTGTTGCAATTATCATCCACACGGTAGTTGATATTAGATCAAATAAACTCATCTGCATACTTTTTAGTTCCAGAAAAAGCCCCATTTAGACTTTGTTATGTATTAAAAATAATTTAATTCCCATTTAAACAGATTAAGTGGCATGAATTATCCTCAGATAGTAAGACCTGTCTGTATGCTTTATTTTACAGAAGAGGAAACTCGTGTTCAGAGGACTTAAATACTTCCACATAGTGACATCATTTACGAGCTGTTAATCTGAGAGAACTATTTCCAGCTAGAGAATTTTGATGCCAAGTTCAGGTTTCCTTTCACTGTACATCAGCTATTTTAAACTTCTCTTTCCCTTACACTCGATATCACATTGTAACACTGAATATCTTTAGTTTGGCCACATTTTTCTCTGCTTTCCCCCTCATGTGAAAATTCACTATCACCAAAACTATTTCTTTAGGCTCCTGATTTTAGGGGTTCCTTTTAGAATAATCAGCATTGAAAGATGCTGCTTGGTTGGATATCCCATCCTGTCTGATGTTTGGAATCCCAGGCAGCTTTAGACCACTGCCATTGGAGGTGGTGGGCCTCCTCACTGATGCCATCTGTATTCCGTGTAGCTAGATTTAATATTTACAACTGCAGGATTTGTGAAAGAGTGATTAATTTGGGGGGTGCTTTCTCTGATTATTTCATTTATACAACCCAAATCTCCCTTTCTTGAGAGAACAAAGAGCCCAGGTGGCTCAGTTGGTTAAGCAGTTGATTTCAGATCAGGTTATGAATCTTGGGGTCCTGAAATCGAGCCTGCTCCTCCCTCTGCCTGCCGCTCCCCCTGCTTATGTGTGCACACACACAAATCTCTGACAAATAAAAAAAAAAAAAAAAACTTAAAAGATATCAAGTGCCCCACAGAAACCTTTACACACTCATGCCTTTATTAGCAACATTTTTGTCATTGAACTTTAATATTAGCCAGTTAAACATGACAATACACTTCAGAATGTAGGATTGTTATAAGCTCCTTGGTTTTAAAAAAAAAAAAAATGGTATTGGTAGCAATTGGCATTGTTTGAAAACCTTATTTTTGTGATAGGATAGCAAAAGGCAGAGAAATCATATGGCTGTGCTTTCAATGAATGATTTTATTTCACAAAGTAATCATTTTTTTCAAAAAGCATCAATTTTTTTTCTGGTTGAATACATTAGGATCCCCCCAGCTCTATCTCCAGCAAAAGATCTCTGTCACTTCAATAGAAATGACTAAAATAGTTCCAAAGTAATGGCCATCTATTTACATGCCATCAATTCAAGAACAAATTTGAAATTATTTGGTTCTAATGAAATAGAGTCTTTGTAGCTGTGATAAAGGCAGTACTGCATTTTATTATTACAGTGATGGATAGAATAGAATCCATTTATAAGGACATTTAGGGTAAGAGGTATTTAGGTCAAGAGAATAAACATAAAGAATATTATAAAACTGAGGAGTATTTAAGCAAGAATTAATGTAAAATCTTGAACCAAATGTATTCACCAAGCAGGGACAACACTTCCTATAAGTGATGCCTATCTAGTATGATTTGACTTGAGTGATGCTGGGGGGAACATCAAAAACTCATGGTCTTCATAGGAACTCGCACCCAGGAAGAATGGGTTGATTCTATTGTTGACCAAGCACATGTCATTGCTGATTCAAGTTTACCTTCATCCAAAGTTCCTTTTATGTTTCCCATAAAAGAACATGGTAAGTAGTTATCCTTGCTCTCTCAAATCAGGACTAATACAGCAGCCTCTGGAGCAAAACTTTGAGTTTGAATCCTGTTTTGCACCTTATTCACTTTTTTGACCTTAGACAAGTCAGAGTCTCCCTCATTCTCCTTATCCAATGTATTAGAAGAAGTTTCCTTTAGGATTGGTATTATCCTTCAGCATTTAAATATTTAGAATATTACCTTCGTACTTGGTACTTGCTCAATAATTATACTGATATATTATACATTTTCAGATACCAGATATTACGTAGACAATGTATAAAAATACGAATTCAACAGATACTCAGTGCTTAATATACGTGAAGCACCATGTTAGGGACAAAGGCCCGAACCTCAAAGATGATGAATGGGGTAATTAGAGCCTCCCAGGGGCACCTGGGTGACTCAGTGAGTTAAGCATCCGACTCTTGATATTGGCTCAAGTCTCAATCACAGGGTGATTGAGTTCAAGCCCCACCTTGGGTTCCACACTGGAAGTGGGACCTAATTTAAAAAAAACACAACCACTCCTAGTTTTCCTCAAAGGGTTTCTCAGAGGGAATTAGTATAGCACAAAATCTTTAATCTTCTGGTAGCCAGTAAGAGGTCTAGTCTACTGAAAGGTGAGTCACTCTTGTCCCTGAACCTGAGAGCATCAGAGAATTATTTTGACCCAGGGCTTTCAGGTGAATTCTGTGTTGAAGTTCTCCCTCGCTTTCCATTTTTCTTAACATAGAAATCTAGAATCTTTGACATCAATTAAAAGACCCCACTTTAAACAGCTTTAATAGCACTGCCTCAACGTATTCTTCCCCTAGCTCTGTTTGGACCACACTGGCCTTCTGTCAGTTCCTTAACTGTGGTTTGCTCCTTTGCATCTCAGACTTCCTCACATGCCCTTTGTTCAGCAATGAGACACTTCCTGTACATCATGTCTGGCTGACTCCTTCAGATTTCTGCTCAAAGGTCAGCTGCTCATGGAAATGTTCCAACCTGTTCCCAGACTGGCATGTACCCCCATAACATGGTCTCATGGAATGGGCTGGTTTTCTTTTTTATCACAAATATAATTAAATAGTTAATAACAACCATGGAAGGACATCATAATCACAGACAAAAGCAGTGAAACCACTTGCACATAGTACCTCATCAACAAAGAAAGATTAAGGACAGGAGTGAGTGGGAAAGAGAGCAAAAGGGAAATAGACATGTAAATTCTGCCCACTAGTCCCCTTTAACGGGTTTATGACCTGATGCTTACTAGTGGGCGTTAAATGACTTGGGAGCCCTGTTCTTTCCTTGGCTATTCCTATTAACCTATTGCCTTCTTTTTTTTTTTTTTTGAAGTGGAATACCAATACCAGTATTTGAACATATTTTTTTCAAACATCCGGCCTTCTTCACACAAGCCAACAACTTCATCTTATTTTTTCAGTGAAAAAATTTGGCCCTAAACTGTAGGACAGTTGTCCATATTGAATTAATTGAAGGATAGTCTGGAGACCTTGGGGTGGCAACTTCCTAAGGAATTTTCTAGGGTAATTTGGGTGGTGTGCAATTTTTACCCTACTTGCTAATTTAGAACCTACCAAGAAAGCTACAACTCTATTTCTAATGTTTTTAATTTAGGCCTAAAGTACACGGTCTGTGAGGGCAGAAGCTACATCTGGCAATTTCATCCCTGTATTTTTAGCACATAGCAAGATGCCTGGATCATACTGGAGCTTAATAAATATTTGTTGAATTAATTAGCATTCGCCCAATGTTTACAGGATCAGTCTATCTGGGCAACAATACAGCGTTTGGAGTTAGAAAGACTAAAGTAGAAGGCAAACAGAATTCCAAGACCTTAAGCATTATGCAGACCTTCCATAATCTGCATGTCCATAGAAAACTAACTTAAAATGGCAGGAAAAACTGAGAGCCAGATGTGACAAAGTTCAGTGTATTTTACCGAAGACTTGTGTATGTAAGGCAACATTCTGTTTTTTAATTCCCCCCCTAAGCCAGCCTATAAACAAAATGCCAACACTTTCCTTATCACCTTAGGTCAAATGACCCGGACTCGATTCATCATGATGCCAACCCAAGGAGAAGGACGGCCGTGCCCCACGGAGCTGACCCAGCAGAAAACCTGCCCAGTGACACCCTGCTATAGCTGGGTCCTTGGCAACTGGTCCACATGTGACCTGGAGGTAGGTCACGTGATGATCCTTAAAGAAATGCTCTTTAATAGGTCTACAGCATTTGTCTGGTCAAGCTATGTACCGAAGGAATAAATTTCACAGCACTAGGGGCCTGGCACAATGTATTTTTTTTTAAAGATTTTATTTTACAGAAACACAGCGAGAGAGGGAACACAAGCAGAGGGGATGGTAGTGGGAGAAGCAGGCTTCGCTGAGCAGGGAGCCCAATGTGGGGTTCGATCCCAGGACTCGGGGATCATGACCCGGGCCGAAGGCAGATGCTTAACGACTGAGCCACCCAGGTGCCCCAGCACAATGTATTTTTATGCAATAGAGCACATGTAACACTACAAGTGAATGACCTAACCTCATGCCAAGTACTGGTGCCAGGAAAATAGCCATTCATTAGGCATGGATTCGA
>CM053605.1:79265351-79296987 GCA_028646535.1 Procyon lotor | reverse complement strand
AAGTTAAATGCCCATGTATCCTAATAAGTCCCAGAGGAACAACAATGTGTGGTACATTTGTTCAGTCTCCTTTTTACAGAAAATAAGATAGCCACGCTCGGTAACTCAATAGTAACCTAATGGCTTTAAATATGACTACTTTGTCTACAGGTCGAAAATCTTCTTCTTTCCTAAATCTTGAGCAATTTGTAAATGCTCCTTGGAAACCCAATAAGGAAATGGAAGGAATGTTTTTCCTTAGCATGGTGATAACTGTTGACAAAGCAGAGAAAATCAACTCAAAGAATTCAGGAACCCATTGCAGGGAAAGGGAGGAAAAAAGTTAGTGGGGAGGAAGGGAAGGGTGGAGGCCTGCTGGACCCCTTGTTCCAAGTCTTGCCAGGCATGCGACTACTACTTCTACCTTACTTGTTCTTTCATACCTTCCCTTTTTATCGTCTTGGGTGTCAGCCTTTTCTTTTTTTTTTTAAGATTTTTATTTATTTGACAGAGATACAGCGAGAGAGGGAACACAAGCAAGGAGAGTGGGAGAGGGAGAAGCAGCCTTCCCACCAAGCAGGGAGCCCAATGAGGGGCTCGATCCCAGGACCTTGGGATCATGACCTGAGCCAAAGACAGATGCTTTAAGACGGAGCCACCCAGGAGCCTTTTTTTTTTTTTAACACACAAATCTGTCCACTTGTCCCATGGGGCAAGGTAATTGTTCCGGGATGGGCACCTTACCCAAACAGGGCCCATCAGCCTGCTTCCCTAAGAATTTGGAATGGGACTGAAGCTGTTGGAAGACAGTGTATTCGTGAACTCATACCTGCCACATTTTCCTACCTTGTGGATAAAATAAGTAGCTCAGAAGCAAGAAACAAAGAAGGTGACACAGAAAGAAGAAGAGGTGAAAGGGAAATGGAAACGTAATGATAGGAGTTGAATTTTGCCTGAGTTCAAGCTGCATTTCTGTTTTTCTTGAAGCCCCGCTGTGAACTCTTTGCGAGACAGGTGACCCAATATCTTTTTAGAAGGTTGCCTTTTCTTAAATGTGTACATCAACAGAGTTTGGAATTACTGATCAAAATACCTGTGGGTCTCTGCACACAAAGGAAGATCTGCACTCCTGCTTCTCCTAGTCCTGGCTGTCCTTGCCTGCCAAATACAGGTTGGGCACTCGTTCCCAGAGGGCGATGGGGGATGTCCAAGTGGCACATTGCCATCCAATGGATCAAACCATCAGAGGAGCTAACACAGAGCCCAGCGGATGTGCCAGGGCGGCCACAGTCTTACATGGAAAAAGATGAGCACAAGGAAGCGTTCATAATCAGGCCTCACTTTTTTAGTGATTTCTAAATTTGTCTTTCCAGAGTCCTCAGTTGATAACATGTATCCACAGATAGTTTGATGCCTCTGTTTTAGGAACGCAGACTCCTGAGTCTACGCTTTATTGTGGTCAAGGTTCTGTCAGTTCTTAGCTCTGCAAATTTTGCCAAGTCTGTATGCTCTCCAAGTCTTTTTTTGGTTCGGTTTTGGTTTGGTCGTTGTTTTAATCTCTATCAATCAGGAGAGTAGCAATCGTACCTGGTTTCTGGGAACTTTTGGTAGGGAATACACAGTTTTAATACGGTGCTCACCATGGTACCTGACATAAATTAAGAGCTCAATAAATTGTAGTTGCTATTATAATTTTGATTAAAACTATGATTATGAGTATTATCACCATCTGCCTCTCCACATCTGGTGAAGATGCCAATTCAGAGCATACAAAACATCCATTAATGATGCGGACAGAGGAGAGTCAACGAGAGAATCCTTGCTTATTGAGTCTGGCCCAGAGAAGCCTAGGTCTGTTTTCAGTCTCTACTGTATGAAGCTTCATGAATGAGAGTGAGGGAATGCTAGCTTTATGAATGAGATGATCAGTCAGATACCAATTTCTCTTCATCTTATGGCTGTTGTTGGCAAAGATAGAAGAGATTCAGGTTGACTATGGGTACACACGAGGACCATATTATTGTTTGTCTTGGTTTTTAAAGGCATCCCTGATGGAGACTTATTTCCTGTCTTTTCAAACAAAACTCTAATCAACTGCATCTTCTGTTACCTGGGGTGCCAGACAGCAAATTTCCAATTTCATACATGCTACGGTGTCTCCAGACTCTTTGCTCTAAGCACTCGATAGCAGAACATACTCCTCAGACAATTCTGCAATGGATCTGGCATCCAGGATAATGACTTCTAAGAGAGAACTCTGAAAGAGAAATTCAATTTATACTATTTCCCACTTTAGAGAGTAAACATTTACCACAGCTAAATGAATCTACTGTGAATTAACTCTGAACCTCTATCTCCCAAAAACTGCACTTAGGTTTGAAATTAGGGTGCATTTCTTTGGACAGTGTTGTAATGGCCGGAGAAATGACTGGAGCAATTATGAAGTATTGATATATCAGGTGTGGGAATTGTCCTCTTGGATCAAGAAGTGCTAGTTCTTGTTAAAACATCTCTGGAAGCAAAGGTTATGGCCCCAATTTTTGTGCCTATCCAGATTTTCAAGCTTTAAGTTGCTCCAACTTGGACCTCCTCTAAGTTGCACGTTTTCTTTCTTGGTAGTAGGTCTTTGAATCCTAACTTCCTTCTTATGTAAACAATTTTTCTCACCAGCTGCTCCATACCAGTCTGGACGTCCAGCAGTCTGTCCATAACCTGCCCTTGGCACTCAGCAGCTGCTGCCACAGTGCCTGGCCCTGGTCGGTGCTCAGCAGGCCCAGCAGCCCCCCAGGCCCGCTGTCCTGACTGCATGAGTCAACCCCCTCCTCCACTCCCGCCACACCAAAGGCCGCAGCAGCTCCAAAGCCTTGGAAAGGCAGTTTCTGGCTCCTGTAGTGCAGAAGGCATAAAAAGAACCTGAGACCCAGTTTCCCAGTGCAGGGCACAGTTACCAGACTGCCACCTAATAATGAGCTAATGGATTAGAGCACGTGGCATCCCCACCTGCAGCAGCACAGGTGCAGAGACAGGAACTTGCTCTAGCTCTTTGTCTCTCCCGCTGGACTCCCGCCATATGAGCAGTAGTCATGAAAGCTCGAGCTCTTCCACTGAATTCTGGAACTAGCGGGAGCTGAGTAACACAACTCGGAAGTGGAGGGGAGTTAATATTGCCCGGGATGGCCTCCTTCCCCCACCTTGGATGGTACGGAGGCAAGGTGTGATCAGATGGCCTGTCTGGAAGACGTGGGTGTCCAAGAAGCCAGCTGGGCTTGCTTGTGAAGTTGAGGCCAGCTTGGTAACTCACTGCCTTATATTTGCCTTCCCTCCGTTCCTGCTGTAGTTCTTTACCCTCTCTCTTGCCATCTTGGGATTTTACGCCTAGCACAGAAGCTCTGCCTTCGGCTCCGTTTTCAGTGGTACTTATGGAAAAAGAGCTACTCTCTAAAGCTATCTGCACATCCAGTGGACTTCTATTTGAAGTATAAACAACTGACAAAAACTGAGGAGAAAACACTCATGAGTATCTGCCAAAATCATTGTAGTAGGAAACCTTTCATCAGGCAGTTGTTGAGGTCAGATAACCACTAAGAGCTTTCCAGTTCTAAGTATCTGTTTCTGAGAGACACTGCACAAATTTTTTCTAATTGCCCAGAAAAATTTGAGTGGGATTTATATTAAGTATCTTCAAAAAACATTATTCAACACAGAAGGCACGCTGGGAAAACTTCTTGTGGCAAGAGAGAAAATCAGTGTTTTATTGGAAACCCCAGCCTAATCCATATGAGAAAGTACCAAATTCGCTACCAAAGAAAAACAAGCAAAGTAAAAGAGAAATGTATGCCCCGTGGCTGTACACATGTTCTCTTGGGGAGTGATTATGGATTAGGCCATTTTAATACATACACCTAGACAAATTTCTTATTGTTTGTTCTTTTTCAGTCAATCCTGGCTGAGTTCCGAAATGAATCGTCCTAATCTGAGTACATAAATCCCATGGAATAAATTTGCATTTCTACTTCAGCTTCTCTATCAGCTCTAGGAGAATTGCTCAGTGATTCTTTATTGTCAACAATTGAAAGATAACTCCCAAGAGAAGGAAGCTGCGGATTTTCTTGGGGGAGAGGTGGCTAGAGCCAAAAAACTGGAAGATGCTAATTGTTTGGGTAATTCTGACAGTATCCTTTCCTTCAATAGGGTGGAGACTGTGGGGAAGGAGTCCAGATCCGCAGCCTGTCCTGCGTGGTCCACAATGGTTCAAGCTCTCACTCAGCTATAAGCGTAGATGATGCACTGTGTGGAGAAATGCCCTTTCAAGACAGCATCCTGAAACAGCCATGTTCTGTACCCTGCCCAGGTATGCAGTTTTAAATGATTGGGAGGGACTTGCCAGGTGATTTTTAAAGTCATTTTTAATTTTTTTTTTCCTGGAGAAGCTCTCATCAAAAATGAAATTTTTGAATTAACCACAAATAAAAATGCAACAAAATTATCACTTTGGAAGATCCCTCCATCTTCAGTGGAGGCAAAGTAGGTAAGAGGCAAAAAAAAAAAAAGCACCAGTCTTGGAAATTTAAAAACTAAGTTAGAATTTTGTCACATCCCTGGTGTTTTATCAGAATCAGAGTCTAGTGCCTTTGACCAATGATTGCTCTATCTAGAAAATGTGTTAATAATGCCTGACCTGAAAGGATCTAGCACACTGGCTAGCACTCAAAAAATGCTGACTAGCTCCTTGAGTTGATGAGCCCCTGAAGGATGGTGTGGTGGAAGCAAGTAAGGCTGTAGGTTCATGAAAGCATTCTGTAATTGTGAAGGTCATTATTAGGTACATAAAATGCACGAGTTGATTTTTAGTCCTAGTAACCAACCTAGCTGATAGGGCCTAAGTTGCAGGTAGCTGAATACATCCACATGTGTGTAAACACAGACATATGTACATTCATACACACAGTTGTATAGGTTCAGATCATTAAAATTCTTTATATTCAATGATATCCCACTTCAGAGACCAACTTCTCCCTTTTATATGAAGTTACTATGAATGTTTTATGACATTACACGTCTCTTTGAAAACTGAGTTACTGTTTTGAGAAGGTATTACTAGAAGATACATGGTGTCCTCTAGGTAAGACTACCATGATTTAAAGTGAAGTAATGACAATTTAGTTTTTGGTACTTTCTTGCTAAACTAGGTTAAACCATAAATTACCATTGGTAGTATATTCTAAGTGGAAAATTGGTTAAGGTAGCATGTATAGTGTGTACATCCCACCGCTACCACTGTGCCATCACCCAGATGTCACTGTGAGCCCTGTCCACGTAAACATTTGCGTGCCAGTTTTCATGTTATTTTCCTTGCTGTGTCCTGCACAATCATCCAGGAGACTGCCACCTAACGGAATGGTCAGAATGGAGCCCATGTGAATTAACCTGCATCAATGGAAGAAGCTTCGAGACAATGGGCCGCCAATCTAGGTCCAGGGCATTTATAGTCCAGTCTTTGGAGAACCAAGACAGCTGCCCCCAGCAGGTTCTAGAAACACGCCCCTGTACAGGTACCAAGAGCACTTTCGATTCTCAGTCTTGAATGATCAATGCTTATTCTGTGTTTATGTGAGGTGTAATAGAACCGCTGTTATCATATTTACTTGCAGGAGGCAAATGTTATCACTACACATGGAAAGCAAGTCTTTGGAACAATAATGAACGAACTGTATGGTGCCAACGTTCAGATGGCATTAATGTCACAGGTATTCCTGCCTAAGATTTGTGTGGGCACTTCAAAAAGAGCTCTGAGTGTTGCTGTTTGTGAGAAACATTAGCTTACAAATACTGAGAGAAGACTGGGCAGGTGGCCTTAGATGGTCTTCATAGCAAGTTGTCATTAGACCTTATTTTGGTTTAAATTTTTAATTGAAATATCCTTGGCATATAGCATTAAATTAGTTTTAGGTATACAACGTAGTGATCCAAGGATTATATACAAGATGCCCACCGTGATCATTGTATTATAGTATAATTGATTATAGTCCCTATGCTGCATTTTTCTTCCCTGTGACTTATAACTAGAAATTTGTACCTTTTAATCCTCTTCACCCATTGTACCAAACCCAATCCCCTGCCCCCACTTTTTGCAACCACCAGTTTGTTTTCTTGTTGTTTGTTCATTTGTCCTGTTTTTTTGGATTCTATGTATAAGTGTAATCATATGGTATCTGTCTTGCTTATTCACTTAGCATAATACCCTCCAGGTCCAAACACGTTGTTGCAAATGGCAAGCCTTCATTCTTATGGCTGAGTAATAGACCTTTGCACATTAGAAAGCAAACAACCCTATGCCAAGACCCATAATATATCCAACAGCTTACACAATAAAATTTCCTTAAATATCATGTTCTGAGACAAAGGCTGAAAAAGACACATGGGAGTTTAAAACAACGGTCTCTAAAGTTTTAAATCATGTACCTTCTCAGTAAAAAGTTTTTGAGGACATATCTCAACATTCTATTCTATATGTTGCTACCGTATCATAAAACACATACCAAAGTTGAGCATAAAAGGGTGGATAAGGATATAATAAATTTGTTAATGGTGCAGAAAACTATATTGCACTGGAAGCGTGGTATTGGATATATTGCTAGTCAATATTATTTAATATCTAAACATAGAGCAAAGGTTTCCTTACTCATGACAGTGGATACAATGTGATTGTACAAATGATCTTAATTTTAAAGGTTTTTAATGCCTTCTCAGAAAAGTTACTGTTTTTCCTGCAGCTGACGGAGCTTATCATATCAATGAGAATTTCTATTCTTCTATAGGAATGGAAGAATTGTCAGCTCTGTCTTTGGCTTGTTTACCTATATTTGTGTTATTGTATTCCCTTTAATCCATAGTTTATCCACACGGTAATTTACTTTAAGCTGCCTTGCCCGTTCTGTAAGTTATTGTTGAATCCATTTCAGACCAGGAAAGCCACAAGCAGCATCCTCTGCGGCACGCTGAGAGTTGGCTGGTGTGGGTTACACAATCTCATTCTCCTCCGTGTACTTGTTGCACAGTGTACAACACTGGGCCATCTGTTGATGAGCTCAGGTTATCACTATCAGCTTCATTTTTTAAATTTAAACAAAATATTGTATGAACTGCACAAAATCTAGTTTTTTCTAGCCGATTCCCTAGAGGCACAGACACTGCTCTTTGGAGATCACTGGTTCAAAGAGTGGAAACGAACCCCCCAAGCAGTACTGGTAGCAACACCACCGTGTGGTTTTTGCCACTATGTCCAAGTTACCCATTTCACACGTAGGGATACTTCTTGATTTTAGGGGTTTTGTTCATTATTTTCCCTGTGAGGATTTTTTCAGCAACACCAGGAATTTAGCTGCTTCATCCACAGGGAAAATATAGATCTGTTTCCTACACCATCTTGGGCTCAAATCTTTTTGCTAGCTACCCAATCATAAACTATGACCGGGTGGCAATTATAGTAAGGCAAAAGCTAGAACCTATAAGTGAAACCAGTATTACATAAATACAATTTAAATACTGCCCACAAATACATCAAGTGCTTAGCCTAGTACCTGAATCCCGAAAGGCATGACTAATCTGTAAATTATCACATTATTCCATCCATTTACTCAAAAATATTTAATACCTGCAAGTACTGTATCAGGTGTATGACTGCCTCTCCAGGAGCTTATACGTTTGCTTTTTAAAAAATGTGTCAAGCTCCATATGTGACTGTGTGTATGTGTATGCCTTCTGGTTGCGATATATTTTTAAGTTTTACCAAAGAGTTTGCTATTGTGGCGCATGAACTTATCCGTGGCTTTCTTTTAGCATTGATTGTTGCCAAGTGGCTTATTACCTAGTTGGGGTATTTAGGCGCTGGAGAAAAACATATATAGAATGGGTTTTAGAATAGATTTATTTTCTGCTCCTGAACCGAAATTGAAGGTTCATCCCTTCTTTTCCTGGCCCAGCACACAGATGTGGCTCTCAAGCAGAGTCGTATGATACAATGACATTGCCAGTGAGTAAGTCTTAAAAACTACCGCAACCATCTTGTTAGCAGAGCCTCCCATATTGAACACTTCTTCCTAGAGTAATCAATAAAATACAGCTAGACTCTGTGTCAGCAGAGGCATATAAAAAAGAATACTGTTACATAGAGGCCAGAGAGGAAAATATTTTTTTTTTTTAATGTCCATCATAGGAAAGTCCACAGATGATGGTGAGTTTTTTGTTTTTTGGGTTTTTTTTGTAGGAGGCTGCGCCCCTCAGGCGCGTCCTGCTGCTATCCGGCAGTGTAACCCAGCCTGCAGAAAACCTTTCTCCTACTGTACACAGGTGAGTCCCAGGCTGAAGCCTTCTAGACCTTTAAGAGCTGTCTTCTGCATACGCTGTGGGGCGGTTTCCAGTAAGCCCAGCAGTGGTTCCATGTGTTCACGGTACCATCTAGAGGAATTTCCAGGAATAATCACAGCCATTAAGGAATTTTTTTTTTAATAAGGCCATGTCCTAAGGCTATAGCCAAATCTGCCTTTCAGATAGTTAATTCATAATAGCTCTGCTTATCAATAAGTGTTCTCAGTTGATTTATTCTTTCATTACTAGCCTTTCAGCTACCCAAACTACTTTGAAAGAGCTTATCAATGTTCACACTTGCTAATTAGGAAATTGATTATGAGTAAATTTTCAGTTCATTTAAAATGAGTTTAATATTTCCCTGTGGAGAAAAAGTATGTATGTGCATGTGCACTTTTTTTTTTTTTTTTTAAAAAAGCACAACTCTTCCCTCTCCCTTAACTCCCCTGTACCACTGTTCAGGAATTAATGCAGTATGTGCGATGTGTTCTAATCAGTGGCCCTCATAGTGAGCAGTGCCTCTATGAAGTTATGTCATGTTGCTTAAACCAGTTTCTTATTTTTATGTGCTCTTCCCAAAAATGATCTGGTTAAAAATAATTCAAGCACTCACTCAATCCTATTTTATGGCTCTTTCACCTCAAGGTGGAGTAATTCTTTACCACAGCAAAGCCTGGTGCCTAAGCTTACAGAGGAGAAAAGAGGTCAGCAACAATTTCATAGGCTAATAAGCTGAGGTTGCAAAAGAGAAGGTGTAGCTTTCCACCAGCTGTCGGGATACCCTCTTTAATAAAACATAAATACCTTTTGTCTTAAACTTTTGGCACATGTGATTGGTTACAGCTTTTCGGTTAGACTAGAGGTGATCCCAATTGTCTTAATTAGCTCTCTATTGAACACCATGTAATCTCTTCAAATGAAATGCTGTAATGTCATTATTATAGGAAGGCTGCCTTTTACTAAACAATGGCAATCATTAATTTTACCCTACTTTTCTGACCTTTTCCTTTTGTAGAAGACTGCGGTGCCCTCCTTAGATTTAGTATCTATTGCTCTTTAAATTCATGTGTTCAGTTAACAATCAATGACCCCACTGTATCAATCCTTATGGGGTCATCAAGACTTGAGTGGTTATGTGAGACTAGGGTCTGTTCAAAAAATGCCACATAGTTTCAGGTAAGGCGCCCCTACAGCAGAGTCATACAGTTTCATCATTTTATGCCTAACTTGTTCTTTTCTTCGGTGTTGTCTTTATGTATCCTGGAGGTCAGAAGAGCACTCTTTTTCAGTTGCACTTGTAGAGACAGAAAGAAATCCTTGTCGGTTACATCTCACCCTAGCCAGCATCTTGGAGAGGTTTATCCTACATGAAAATGACCAGGAATTCAGAGAGAGACAGGAAGGACACATTATTACAATGCCAACTAGGAATGTGTTGCAGTGCGACTCCGTGGTTACTCCAAGGAAGACTGTGAGACAGGCTGCCGTCTTTGAGTGCAGAACCAAGACAGCAAGCAGAGAGGTAGTTCAGACTAGTGAGCTCTCAACGGTAGCGGGTGGTAAACCACATTCAGCAGCTGGCAGGGCAGCAGACATCAAGGAGCACAATGCCTGAAGGCGCTACATAGATAATCCCTATTGCGTGGGGTGGGAGGGAGAATGGAAGCTAATTTGATTAAATGCCCTGAACATCTCTGTGAGAAAAGGATAGAGCTAATGCCCTCTGTTGACAAAGAATTGTCAACCTGTAGAAAAGTCTGATGATGTATTTAAGGGTTGACTTTGGAATTCACCACAAAAGGAGCTGCTGCTCTGTTTTTCATCTCTTTGGCAACGCTGCTGCTGAAAAACCCCCAATTGCCGTAACACATCACACAGGTATTAAGTGAATCCAACTTTTGCGTTGTTTCTTTTCAACACCATGTAACCGTAAACTATTTTGTATGCTGTAGGGTGGCGTCTGTGGCTGTGAGAAGGGCTATACAGAGATCATGAGATCAAATGGTTTCCTGGATTACTGTATGAAAGTCCCCGGCTCTGAGGATAAAAAAGCTGATGTCAAGAACCTTGCGGGGAAAAACAGACCTGTGAATTCAAAGATACATGACATTTTTAAAGGATGGTCCCTTCAACCCCTTGATCCAGGTACATTTAAGAGTGAGAAATACACATGGACTCGTGGGGTGTTGGGGTTCGTATTGTCACCGCTGCTTATGAGAAAGAATGGAGGGGAGGAGAGATGGAAGAGGTGATTGGTCCACATCAAGGTTTCTCAAATCTGAATGCCACAAAGGGATCGCTTTCACCGTGAAACGTTCTCCAGGGTGGTTAAAGGGAAGTCTCTTTCAACCCCAGTCTACACGGTACGGAGTTAAGTCTCCATGATATTAACCTTTAAAATTATCTTTGCGTGGTAAGTTACCTCTGTGAAAGAGAGTGCCATTTTAATGGTTAATTTGTGTATAAAATTGAAATTAACAGCAGAAGTTGGATGAGATCAAGAACCTGTAGCTACCTCAGGAAATGTCTATATGGTTTGAGAAACATTGGTGGAATAGTAAGGAGCCTTACTTTCCGAGGCAGACCTTGACCTGTTTTGTGAATGAGTGTAATGTCTTCACCTCTCTCACCTGATTGCATAAATGAGGAAACAGGTCCAAAGTCACCTACCTGGAGGACAGTTGTGAGTTTTATCATACTGCTGGGCCTACACGGGTCGGGAATTGGTGGTTATTGGGGAGAGGAATGAACGTTAGATGCTTTCTGTGTCACCTGTCATGCCGGGCTGGTTGTATTGAGTGAATGATCTCATTAGGGTGCAAAGACCTACTGATGTTGAGATTAGGAGCCTGAAACAGTGAAAATGAATTTGACTAAGGTCCTATCACCAGTACGTGATAGGAAGATTTGCAAGGCAGGTCATAGAATTTGGCTCAGATCCCCCCTGAGGAAGTATGCAGGAAATGAAAGCAAGATTCTTGGTGCTAATCATGCATACCTGAGCTAGGAAACAAAATGCTACTAATAACTAAGCAAAGCAGCCTGACAGGACGTGGCAAGGAAAGACGGAGACAGAGCCCAGGCCCAAAGGAGACTAGATCTAGGAGAAACCAGACGTCCACTTCTCTACCAACTTTTCAGGATGCCCACAGTATCTTATTCTGCTCCATGTCTGGGCAGGCCCTGGATTTTTAAAACATCTCATTTGTTTTGTGATTAAATTCGCAGTAGCTTTAAATCTGAAGGACGGGTGGTGGGAAATGTAGCCAGGCTCACCCATTAACTGTAGACCCCAGTTCAGGAGGAGTATGAGGGTGAGTTTCTAGAGAACTGAATGCTCAAACCCACAAGTGAGGGCCTTAGGCTTTGGGGGCTAATTAAAACAATAGTGGTGGCAGGGATGTGAAAATGTATGTGTGTGTTTATCTGTTTTTATGATGGAGTGTAAATTGGAGCAACGTCTAGAAAGACATTGAAGCAACACATATTATACGGTTTGACCTAAAATTTCTTTCCTAAGAACCCATCATACAGATATATACATACTACTAAATGATGTTTGTTACAAATGCTTGTTATAAAAAAGAATAGTGGGAAACAACCTAAACATCCATCCATAAACAGAATATGGAAAAAGAAAATGTTATCCAAAATGCCTTATGACCTAGCATGGGCAATTGTTATTTAAAAAGTAGAATTCAAAATATATGCCATTTATATCTCTTAAAAAGAGGTATATACAAAGGAAACTCAACTGCTAAGGAAAGGGGTAACAGTGTTGGGAATTGAGAGAGGGTAGTAGTGCAACCTCTTTTTTTGTCATAGTTTGATCCTATCCCTTATGTTATTATAAAAAGTTATATTCTTTAAGTCATGAGCCACATATCTCTACACTGGGGATTTAAAAGTTCTGGAGCCTCCAAATACTTCAGCTCTGTGAGGGTCAGGAGTAAAAAGATGAAAGGTGCTTTCTCTCTCAGTGAGGACCTAATTTTTTTTTTTTCAAATGCAAAAAACTCCGAAGTGGGGATTTCATCATTAGTGTTTCAAAGCGATCAGAATCAAAGCTTTGTTAAAAGTTTCATGACCATAGAAAAATATCATTACTACATTGAAACCTCATTCTAAAACCTGACTGAGGTTTTAAAGTGTCTCCTAAGCAAAAACTGTAATGGTTAGTGACACTATAATTGGATGTAATTGTGATTTTATTCCAAACAAGTGTTGTTTACAACAGATCTTGATAGTTGTTCACCCCACAGCAGCCTTTCAAATAAGGTGCTGATATGTTTCTTTGGACCTGCAGTTAATTACATTCCTGTAGTGTAATGAATCTTCTGTGTGTGTCTGTCTGTCAGAAAGGAAGACAGTTCCTTGGGAATGCTCAGGCACTGTCTTTCTCAGTTTAACTTTGCTCACATAAGCAGAACCAAGAAAACCGTACATAACAGTAAAAATCACAAAATCGATTAAACTTATTTTTCTTAATTCTGGCAGATAGGCTATCAAAATAATGTCTATGCTTTTACACGTGTGGTTATAACTTTACATAATTTGGTGAATTTATTACATTTTTGGGGCATATAGTTTCTGTTCACTCATTTGTCACCAAAACTAGTGATAGTAATTTTCTTTGCCTACCGGATGGCCTCTTTAGTTTTTGCTTCTGTGTTGTCAAAATGTATTGCGGTAATTTTTGTATTGTATGTATGAGACTAGACACACATAAAAATACATTTAAAATAGCCTGACAATTGTTAGATTTTATGAAGTAATGATTACTGGTGTGTGTGTGCCATTGTGAAAATTTTGATACTTACATTTTCACCTTTGTCGGATGTTTTCTGGCTGTCACATAAGGGTAGTTCCACTATGATTGCAACTTATGCCAGTTTCAGAATTCAGATGATAAATAATTTAGATGAGAAGACTTTTGTATGCTAAGCTTGTTATTTAATCTCTATCTTAAACAGATGGCCGAGTAAAAATTTGGGTTTATGGCGTTTCAGGTGGAGGTTTTCTTATCATGATTTTCCTAGTATTTACTTCCTACCTTCTTTGGTAAGTACTAACTAGCACAATACTTATATTCCATATTCTGATAGGTGATGTGTTTTACTAAAAGTTCCTTGGCCATCATCACTGGATCCTCAACCCACAAATAATTAGAATAGTTGAAATCATCTGTCTTTCCTGTCCTCATTTGACATAACCTACTTTTAATCAGAAGGTGTAAGAGAAAAAGGACTAGTGGGGACTTTCCCATTTTAGTATTTTGATTATTTCTCAGCTTTGACTGCATCTCTTAGTACCTCCTGGGGACTAATACTTGGCTCCCAGCCCCAGGGATTCAGATTTCATTAGTCTTGCCTGTGGCTGGGTCATCCGGATGCTTAAAAGCATCCCAGGTTGTTCTAAAATGCAGCTAAGGCTAAGAGCTAATACTCTAGAAAATTCTGATTCTTAAATTGACCTATCTTGACCAATAGGTTCAAACAACCAGTTTAGTACAGTTTAGAGCCCAGTGCTTATCCCCCTTGACCAGATATAAAATTTTCTGTCAATTCCATTTTGTGAGTGACTTGTTCCTAAAAATTTATTATTCTCAGAAAATGATTGGTTTACTGTACAGAATATATTTTAGTTGATGAGCTGCTCTTAAAACCAGACAGGAGTAAATACATTTGAATTTTTTCAAGTGTGTTGAGAATATTTTATTAGCTTCCAAAGCAAAATGTCTAAAGGGTTTTTTTTTTTTATGTTCATGAGATCAAAGTATTGCTCTGCTCTTTTCTCCAAATTGACATGTTTATATTCATCCTCTGTTAAACTATTTCCTTGAGAATTTTTACCCAAGTTTTAATCTCATTTCAAATCCAGCCTTTGTACATTTATAAATCTTTGCCCAAGACCAGTGAAAATTAGGGAAGAGAATAAGGGGACTGTAATTCTTTCTGCCCCCTCTAGTGCTAGCAATTGATTTTTTTTTCTAAGATTTTATTTATTTGATGGAGTGGGGGGAGCAGGCTCCCCGCTGAACAGAGAGACTGATGCAGGGATCGATCCCAGGACCCTGAGATCATGATATGAGCTGAAGGCAGAGGCTTTAACCCCCTGAGCCACCAGGCACCTCTAGAAATTGATTTCTATCCAACTACTGTTTCCATAGTGCTGTAGTAAAAAGTAACACCTTCGATTAGTCCTTCACCCTATAATCAAAAGATTTGACCAATTTTTTGATGTCTTGATAAGTTGTGTATCTTCTTAGATCCTGTCTTAATGAACAAATGAAAGCTTTATATGAGGTTCAGAGTGATAGGATGCATTCATCCCTAGAAAAGATTAGAACAGGAGGAGAAGTTCTTATATTGCAACAAAAGACATGAAGACTTGACAGATGAAAAACTTCTCTGAAAGTAATGGTCCAACACAGTGCGAGGGAATAAGATAGTCTGTTCTCCTTTAACAACTTGGCTGTATCATGCTTGTTAATTTTTAATCCCTTAGGTATTCCAGGGAAGAGGGATCTATAGGATTTAGAATTGGGGATATAGAAATTTGTAGTAACAGTCATTAAATTTGCCTTTTTACATCTCTCTAGTCCTTCACAATTAAATATTTATTGAGGCCCTTTCTGAATGCCTCTAAACTCTGGGGATTATTTAGGTACATCACTGAATTCTGGAAACATTTTTCTAGAAAATTTAAAGATCAGTGTAATTTTCCCTTACCTTTTAGCAACCAAATTACATAAATATTTATGGTACAGTATTTCTCACTTTTTTTCAGCTTCAGGGCTTGGCTTTAATTCTCTCCCTTTAGGAGGAGCACAATAGCTACATCGTTGGACGCAAAACAAAAGTCATGTTTGGCTGCCTAACCAGCCCTAAAGTCTTTCACAATTTAAGCCTGAGCCATCCTTACGATTTCATTAGTTTCTCCATGGATGCCTTGGATAGGCTGCTCTGTTGTATGGGCCCAAATCACTTTTTCTCATTGAAGGCTTTTTTTTTTTAATTGCCTGTTTGATAAAATGGTAACTTTTCTACTGGAATATTTAATCCATGTGCTTAGTTCTAACATACTCATTTTCTCTGTAGAGAACAAAGTTTGTGTCCATCTTTCCGATCATTGCTCCATCTAAGTTATTGAGATACAGCACTTTTAGTCTGTTTCATCAGTTTTTTTCCCCAGACCTCATGTACCTATTGTATTAGGGAGGTTCACCATTATATGTATATTTTTGATGTCTATTATGTATTTTTTGTATTATAAATGCTTCATTATATGAAAAACTTCTAAGTACTGAATATAAGGCTACAGCCTCATTCTGAAGGATAATTTCTTTAGAGTAGTAACCTCATATTAGGGTACTTAAAGTGGTTCCTTCTATCCCATTCATCTAGGATGCATTTTCATCATTAGCTATTGACGCTCTATTGCTTCTCCCCAGTAAAACCCAAATGCCAGCATTTTCCCTTCAGTCTGGAATAACTTGTCCATTCTTCCTCCTCTCTGGCACTTACTGCAGGCTGTGATTATAGTTGTTTCTTTAATATGTTCCTCCTTTACCACCCAAAGTAGAATGGTGGATGAATAAATATTATACATAGGTTGCCTTTTCAGTCCCCACAAAAATCTACCGAGTTGTTACTCTTTCATACCGATTTTAAATAAGTAATTGACCTTTTTGGAGGATCATCAGCCTGGTAAAATCATCTCTAGGTTTGCCTAGGCCCAGAGCTTACACTGCTTCCATTGGTCCTCTAGTCTGCGATTTCTTTCTCTTGAGTGACCCTAAAAACTCTTTAGGTTCAATGTAGTGGCTACAGCTTTTATATTTTTTTTTAGAGGCTCCTAGTTTCTCAGGTAAGCTATCGACCTGGGAACCGACCTATTGATATCAAAACACCTACCATTTCCTGTTACACAGGAGCTGCCTCAAGAGTCCGAATAGATACTTTCGCGGCAATTTCTTCCGTTAAATAGCTTGCAGAGGGGTTAGAAGATGACAGTTTTGGAGATCTTATATATTCTTCCCCAAAATAAAAGGCTTAGGACAAGAGAACTGCTGTTACATGCCAGGCCTTAGGTGTATACTTTAGATGAAAGCAATTTATAATAAAACTTAGAAATGCTTTTGAGAAAATACAGAAAAATTGTCTTCTTAAGGACCACTTCATTCAGGTACAACCCTTTGTACATCTACCATAAGTGCTCAAAGTTTTTGAAATATTACCTGTGCTCCTGCTCCCCTGGCAGTAAAGATCCATGAGGCAATTTAGCCAAGACGGGTACTGGGTGAGCTTGTAGTTAATTGCTCCAGATAACTCTAGCATATCCATGCTGCCCTGCCCCATGCAACTCAGTAAATGGGCCCCCATTCAGCCCACGTCTCAGAGTGGTGCCCCTAGTCCTAGAGGCTCCACCCTCACGAGTGGCTGCCTAAACCAAAGACCGAGGTTGTCAGTTCATCACCAGTTTGCTTGTCCCGCTTCTTGAGTTTGTCCTTTGCTAAAATGCAAATGATCCAGGAGGAGGTGTGGCCTTCAGCCCATGCCCGACCCTCAGCTTATTACCCATTAACTACCCCCTGCACCCCAGAGGCCAGGCAGGAGCACTGATAGGATCTGTGGTTTCTTCTTTTTGTAATGTTATCAGACCAAAAAAAAAAAAACTTTAGACCTTGAGCATTTAAACTAGGTGATTCTCTCTAGGCCCATTTTAATTCTATCAAGCATCTCTTTTGGTGTATGGGGTAAAATTCACATAATACAAAAGTCTCCATGTTAACCATTAAGGGAAAGAAGCCAGACAGGAAGGCCACATATAGTGTGACTATCTGTGTGAAATATTCAGAATAGGCAGATCCCTAAGAGATGGAAAGTTAAGTGGGTGCCAGGGGCTGAAGGTAGGGGAAATAGGAAGACTACTTTGGTTCGTACAGTTTGTTTTTTTTTTTCTTTGTGAATATACTAAATGCCACTGAATTGTACACAGAAAAATGTGTTAAGTTCAAAGTATACAATTTCTTATGTACAGAAAAAATGTTTCTACCACATGCCAAGTTAATGGCATTGCTACAGAGAGTGTACTGAAGAGGTTAACGGCCTGGGCCTCTATGTTAGACGTGCTTAAATTTCAGCCTCAGTCACTTGGGGGAAGGTGAGTGACCTCCCTAGTCCTTCTCTGTAAAAAAAAAAGCATTACTGCTTCCCCCCTTTCAGCATTGTTCTGGGTTTATTGAGGTATTTTACGTAAAATGCTGAGCACAAGGTTTGGCACTTAGTATACTTCCAATTAATAATAGATGCTGCTGTAAAAATAATAAATTTGGGATTGTCAACTCTTTCCCTGTCTCCAAAGGGCTGGGCGCTGAGGAAGGAAGAGAAACAGTATGGTAGGGGTGGGACACCATGTGGCAAAAATCAAACTATAAACATTCATACATTGAGTTTTACCCGTACTAAGAAACAAAGTGTACTGCAGGGTGTCTTGCCCCAGATCTGGGCCACCACTGTGTGATTTCCCAAGGTTACTCAACTTCAGCTTCTCTGTGAGAAGGAAAAGCAGCCCTCTCTGCCCTGGCAAAGGTTTTGGCCTCAGGTCAAACAGAGCACAGGTGAGAGAAGCTTGGCCCAGAGCCGAAGTGTACTTAAGAACACCATCAGGATAAGGCAAAGGAGTCTGGCTGCTCCTATGAAACATCTCCTCTAGGAGGGTCACAGTAGCTTAGAAATGAGTGACAGACATCTGGTTGCATTACTGAGTATAAACAATGAGAAAAGTAGCTAAGATTTTGGGGAAAAAAAAAAAAAAAGATAGCTTGTCCTTAAGATAGGGATAAAATACACAAGTATTCAAAAAAGAAATCCACGTGTTCTGAACACTCAATCTTTAGTCATTTACGTAAATTTCTATACCTCATAATTGTCTTTGGCAGATGAAACAGAGCTCTGTGAACTTTTATCTGAGGAATTCTTTTCCCCTTGCAGCAAGAAGCCAAAACCACATCAAAGCACACCTCCTCAACAGAAGCCTCTGACCTTAGCCTACGATGGAGACTTAGACATGTAACCTGAAAAAGAAATCCAAATGTAGACATCAACTGCCTTAACCGCTTTCTCTTTTGTAGCTCTCAGACTTCTCAGTTTTTTGAGGAATCTCATGATGTGATGCATTGGGCCGAATACAGATATTGCGAAAGTACTATTGCCTCAACTTCATTTGAACATGGAGTCAAGGATTCTTAGGTCTGCCATTTTGCTTTCAAGTTGTTTGTGGGTGTGTGTTTAATTTTTTGATTTTCCCAAGGGTCCTGAAAACCCTTCTCTTCCTGTTTGGAAATGGGAGGAAGAAAACATGATGGAATTCCCACAGACTTCAGTAAACTTTATCTTCAGCAGCATGATGACAATCTGGAGGAAAGTCCACTCAAGGCATTTACTGTAAAAAGACAAGCCTGACACTACTTTGTTATGCACTATATTAGTGCAAGTCTTTATTCTTCCCATACTTCAACACTGAGTTTTCTAGAGTTTACATTGGTTCAAAGACTTTCAAATTGGATTGCCTATTTTCATGAACACAGAGAGAATGGTTTACCATTTCAGAAATTCTCTGAGTTTTTACCTTTAAATATTGTATTTTGTTTTGTAGCCAGGGGATGATGGCACTTCATGGGTTGCATTTTTTGGGGGGAAAAATGACGGGGGCATAAGTGCTGGTCTAGATGAAAGCTAGGTGGTTTCTGAATGAAATACGCATTGAGTGTTTGATTACTACGACTGTATTTTAATAGACACTTAGCCATGTAGATATAGTACCACACCATACCCACTGGTAATTCAGTTTAATGATGACAGACTCTGCTTTTGTAATTTCAATTTTCTTATCTGAATATTTATAAATTCTGTTTTTGAATTTAATTATCTGACCTCATTTAATATACATCAAACACCAATCCTCTTTGTAGCAAGTCTTGCTTTTATAAGGTTTCAATAATACCTAAACACGTGAAAAAGCTGAAACCATTTTATGAAGATAATTGTTTGTAATTGTAGATGTTGAGAGTAAGAAGGTGCCATCTTGTGGTATTGACTTGTATTTATAACAAATAAAGTGCTCAAGAGACTGAGATGTTGCCTATTCTAGACTTACTTGTGAAATGCCACTGCTTTGACAGAAAGAGTTTTGGTGACAGTTTCCCTATGTCACTGCTGTAGGGGTTGACAGCTGAAATCACTGCCAGAGAAAAGGATTTTTACTCCACATTCTCAATACTATCAGGTACACTACACTTACAGAGTAGCTTTGAGGGAGTATTTAAAGGTCAGTTAACATTAGAACCAAATACTGCTATGTCAATGTCCTAAGAAAATGGGAATGTTAGAAATATACAATGAGGAAGAGAGAGGAAGCTTTCCTTTATCCTGACTTCTGTTAAGCATTTAACACTGATTAACTGGTTTTGTCCACTGGCACTATGGTTTAAAAAGAAAAAAATACATGAAAACTGGATGGTTATATCTATAGTGTCACTGAGCAAACACCCCCTAGAGGTGGCCTCTTATTAGTTCACTTAAATGACAGCATCAACAATTTTCGTAGTGATTCAGGAGATCCTGCTTCAGAAATCAGATCCTGGCTGTGCCCTTTACCCATGTGTGATCCTGTAAAAGCAGTGCAAATTATCTCTGCCTTAGTTGTTTGTCCTACACAATGAAGATAATGAAATCATTTCCTTTTAGACATTACAATAAATATCAGATGGGGTTGTGGTTCAAAATGACAATGTAAGAGGATCCCTAACTTACGCCCCACCTGTGTACAGTGATTCACAATCCCAAGCTTCCACCACAGGAGCAAAGGTGTGAACCCCACTTTTGTCATTCCAACTTTTAAGACCTGTACCTGCAAGATGGACCCCCCCCAAACCATCTACCTTTGATGTGAGGGTCGGGTATTTACTTTAGCACACATCTAGGGGGCTACTCAGATACAAAGACCACGGAGGCAAGAGGATACCATCTTTATGCTCTCCCACTGCCTTGTTCAGGTCACCACTATCTCCGAGAAAATAGACTGTACATGCGTCTAGGGCCCTGGTTTTTGTGGCTACACCCCAGGGGGAGACTTGTGATCACCTAACTCGTCGCCACTGGCATTGTGTTCATAGGTTCAATGAAAAGATACTAAACAAACAGTACTAAACTGGCTATTGCCCCGGGGCTCAGCAAAGCAGGAGCAAAGCCCATCTCCAATAAGTCTATTTGCATAGTTTAAAAGCTGCTGCCTGAGGTTCCAACTTCCAGTCAGCCTAAATCTGGGTGTTGGCTGAGATCCTCCCCTTTGGGACAGTAACAGGTATTGGCAGACCATCAGGGTTCATCAAAAAGGCTCATCTGTGCAAAGCCTACACATTTCAAACTGGTAGAGGTGGCTGTTTTATCCAATGGATAGAAACCTACCCACAGTCAAGAAAAATGAAGAAACAGAGGAATGTGTTCCAAATGAAAGAACAAGACAAAACTTAAGACGACTTAAGTGATTTATATGACAAAGTGTTCAAAATGATAGTCACTGACCGTATAAGAGACTAACTTCAGATCTAAGGACACATAAAGTCTAAAAATGGGGAGATGGAGAAAGATGATTCATGCAAGCAGAAAACAAAAGCTGGTATAGCTCTGCTTATATCACAGAAAATAGACTTTAAAACAGACTGTACTCAGAGACAAAGAACATCATTACATACTGATAACTGGGTCAATACAAGAAGTGCCTAAAATTTGTAAATATTTATATACCCAACATAGGAGCACCTAAAACCTGGAAAGCAAACATTAATAGACCTAAAGGGAGAAATGTTAATAAAGGAGGACTCTATTTCCCCACTTGCACTGATCAAAGTCAGTAAGGGAAGTAGCCCTTACACAACACGTAGACCGGCAGCATTCTTCTCAGGCACACGCGCAACACTCTCACACAAAGTAAGTATAATAAATTTGAGAAGACTAAAATATCAAGCATCTTTTCTGAACACAGTGATATTAAACTAGACATCAACTACAGGAAAACTAGAAAATCCCCATTTATGTAAAGATTAAACAGCATGCTTTGAAAAACCAATAGCGACAACGATAATGCATACATTACAAGGCTAATGTCTGCATCAGGAAACAAAGACCTCAGGAGGAGGCACGGTAGGTGGATCCTGAGCTCACCGCCTCCCATGGACACACCAAATTAACAAGTGCCATGTATTGCACCTCACTCTAAAAACCACCAGGAGACGGGCACAACAGATTTTCCACAGCTAATGTCCTAAGAATAAAGACACACTGAAAAGGGGAGAAGGGGCAGAGATGTGGTCAGGAACCCCCAGCATGGCTACCTACAAGTGAAAGGGGTATCATAAGCATGAAAGAGTGCAAGGATCAAGCCCCACACTGGGCATCCCTGGTCATGGGAACGTGCACTGGGAAGATGAGTCCCCATAACATCTGGCTTTGAAAATCAGTGGGACTTGACTCTGGGAGATCCAGAGAGCTATAGAAAACCAAGTCTCTGCCCTTAAAGAACCAGCACGCATTATCATTTAGTCTGAGACCCAGCACAGAAAGAGTAGTTTGAAATGCACTTCCTTTATACATGATTTATTGACTAATTTTAGGACATGTGCCAGAGGGTCAGGGATCTACAAAAGCTTTCTCTGGAAGTAGGAGTGCTGGTGGGCATCATTTTTCTTGTCCTCCATCAGCCTAGATAGCCAGATGCTTTTGGGAGCCTGTTCTGACACCCTCCATTTATCTTGCCAGCACTGCTTGCCCACCCCATCATTCCCATTTAGACCAGCAGGCAGACTCAGCTCAGACCAGCATCTCCCCAAAGTGCCCCACCACACCCAGAAGGCAGTCTTAGCTGGGACTGATACACCAAAGCTATGCCTGCTCCAGAAGGGGGAGCTGATCCCAACCAGCAGTGGCCTGGCACTTGCTGCAGCTGGGACTCTCAGCTAACCAAGACAGGGGCAGGCCCTGACACCAGTGTACCCATAGCAGTAGCAACCAAATACCTCAGAGAGTGGGGCGGAGAGCTAGCCCTGCCTGACAGCAAGTCTGCAGTGGCTCGACCCAGGCCTCTAAGCTAACCGTGCCGTATGCAAACCCTTCCCACCAGCACACCTACAGAAGCTGCAGCTGGGCCTTTCAGCCAGCTGTGCAGGGGGCACTTCCAACCAACCAGGGTGCATACAGCAGCTGCAGCCTACCATTGTAGACAGCTCGCTGAAGGCCAGCCTCCCCTGCCCCCACCAGCCCACGCAAAGAATTTGCAGCAGGGCTTCTCAGCCAGCTATATGGGAACAAACCTTGCCCATCAGCACAGTACCAGCAGTTGCTGCTCAGTCACAAAAGGAGAGGACATACAACACACACAGGATACATCACTTGGTCCTGGCGACCAGGAAAGACTGTACCATAGGGCACCACAAGATGCCTTCTATAGAATGTCACTACTTTCAAGAGCAGGAGACGTTTAGGTAGTTCATCTACTTAATACATAGAAGCAAACAATGAGTCAGACAAAATGAGAATACAAAGGAATCTATATGTTCCAAATGAAAGAACTAGAAAAACAACAGAAAAGGAGCTAAATGAAACAAAGTAATCCACCTGATAAAAGTTTAAAGTTATGGTCATAAAGACAATCAAACTTGAAAGAAGAGTGGATGAACACAGAACTTCAAAAGAGGGATCAAAAATAGAAAAAAACAGCACTGAAGAATATAATAACTGAAATGAAAAATACTCTACAGGAAGCAATAGTAGATTTGAGGCTGCAAAAGACGAATCAACAATCTGGAAGACAGTGTAATGGAAAGCAACCCAGATGAAGAAGAAAAAAGTTTTAAAAAGGATAAGGTAAGTTACCTCTGAGACAACCATAGTCACATTCACATGATTGGAGTCCCAGCAGGAGGACAGAGAGAAGGGGACAAAGAAGTTATCTGAAGAAAGAGCAGCTGAAATTTTCCCTACATCCAGGTTCAGGAATCAAAGAGAGCCCCAAACAAGATAAAACCCAAACAGATCTATACCAAAATAACACAATTAAAGTGACAAAGATAAAAGATAAGGAAACTTAGAAGCAGCAAGAGAAAAGAAAATAGTTACATTCAATAAAAACCCCATAAGAACATGAGCTGATTTTTCAGGAGAACCTTTGCAGACAGGAATAAAGTGGCATGATTTATTCGAAGAACTGAAGGGAACGGAAACAAGTCAAAAACAAAACAAAGCAAAAAACAAAAACACAAAAAAACCCAACCCTGTAACCAAGAATATTCTACCTAGCAAAGTTATAATTCAAAACAGGAGAGTTTCCCAGCAGATAAATGTTAAAGGACTCTATCACCACTAAACCAGCATTAATGTTTCCTGTGAAGAGACTTCTATAAGTGGAAAAGAAAGGGCCATAACTAGAAAAAATTATGAGAGAAAAGAGTTTACTAGTTAAAGCAAAAATGCAGTACAGGCAGTAGATTAATCCCTTATAAAGCTACTATGAAAGTTAAAACACAAAAGTAATAAATTGGATCTACAAAAATCAGTCAGGGGATGTACAAAAAATGTATAATATGGGATCATACACATAAAACATGGAGGAAAGAGTAAAAGTTTAATGCTTTTAGAATGTTTTGAAACATAAATGACCAACTTAATAAAGAATGCTATACACATAGGATGTTATATATGAAACTCATTGTAACAAAAAACATAATACAGACATAATAATAATAATAATAATAATAATAATAAAAGAGAAAGGTATCTACATACAACACTAAAGAAAGTCATCAAACCACGAGGGCGAGAAAAGAAGAAAGAGAAGAACCCCCCAAAAAAAAAAACAAAAAAAAAAACACACAATTACCAAAATGGCAATGAGAACATATGTATCTGTATTTACTTTAAACATAAGTGGACTAAATGCGTCAATCAAAAGAGATAGGGTGACTGAATAGATAAAAAAAAAAAAAAATTAAGAAAATTAAGACCTGATTGTCTACAGGAGACATACGGAATTCAGACATTCAGACACATACAGAATGAAAGTGAATGGACAAGAAAAGCTATTCCTTGCAAGTGGAAACAAAGAAAGCCAATGCAGTAATACTTTCATAACACAAAATAAACTTTAAAACAGAAGCTATGGGTCCCAGTTCCAATCCAAGATGGAAGACCCTATGAACTATGTCTATGAACTCACAGACACCAAATCGACCCCTATTTAGAGGGCTACCTAAACATTTTTCTTATTATTTTTCTATAAAAACTAATGACTTAAAAGAGTGGCTAGCATATACAACCAGACAGTGAAGGCCACAAAGCACACAGTCTATATAGGGGACACAATACCAAAAAGCACTCCTTCATGTTCAGGAAAAGTAGTCATTCTCCCTAACCCAAAGTCAGGCAAAATGGGGAAACAAAAAAATATACTCCAAAAGAAAGAACAAGAACAACCCCAGAAAAAGAACTGCATAAAACAAAGGCAGGCCATAGTCCTGATAAAGATTTTAAAGAAGTGAACATAGAGATACTAGCTGTGCTGGAGAAAAGAGTGGAAGTTCTCAGTGAGACTTTCAATTAAGAGATGGAAAATATTAAAATGAACCAATCAGAGTTGAATAATAACTACAATTATAAAAACAAAATACAGAGAATCAACAGATTATAAGATTCAGAGAAATGGATCAGCAATCTGGAAGACAGGGTATGGAAAGCACACAAGCTGAACACCAATAAGAGGAAAAAAAGAGTAAGAGATCTCTTGGACAACATCAACTAAACAAATATTGACATCATAGGGCTCGCAGAAGAAAAAAATAGAAAGATATAGAAAGCACATTTGAAGAAATAATAACAAACCTTCCTTAACCTTGGGAAGGAAACTGACTCCAAGTCAAGGAAGCATGGAGAGTTCCCAAGAACATGAACCCAGGGAGGTCCACACCACAGTACATAATTAAAATGTTAAAGATTATGGGGCTCTTGGGTGTCTCAGTCAGTAAGGTGTCTGACTCTTAATTTCATCTCAGATCAAGGTTGTAGGTTCAAATCCTGCATCAGGCTTCATGCTCAGCAAGGAGTCAGCTTGAGATACTCTCAGTCTGTCCCTCTTCCTCTGCACTCTCTCAAATAATTAAAATGTCAAAGATTAAAGAGAATACATCTACAAGGCAATAAGAAAGAGATAGAAAGTTACCTTAAAGGGAAACTCTGTAAGACTACAAACTCATTTTTCAGCAGAAACTTTGCAGGCCACAACAAAGTGGCACAATATATTCATTGTTGAAAAGAAAAAACCCTACAACCAAGATTATTCTACACAGCAAGTTTATCATTCAGATTTGAACATGAGATAAGGAGTTTCTGAGACCAAAACAAACAAACAAAAAACTGCCAGGAGTTTATCACAAGTAAAGCAGCCTTACAAGAAATGACAAAAGGACATCTTTAAGTGGAAGAAATGACCATAATTAGACATATGAAAATTATGAATAAAAAGATGTAAAATATAACAACATATCCATAAAATGTGGAGGAAGTAGTAAAAAGGGAAGAGGAGAGGAAACAGAAAGTGTTTTTTCAAGAATATGTTCTAACTGACATGACCATCAAATTAATATAGATTGCTATTTATTTAGGATGTTATATATGAACTTCATGGTAACCAGAAATTCAAAACCCAAGAGTTTACACACACACAAATATAGCACTATAGAAATTCATTAATTACAAAGAAAGCAAGAAGGAATGGAGACCTACAAAAACATAAAAACAAATTTTTTGAATGATAACAAATATAAACCTATCAAAAATCATTTTAAATATAAATGGCCTAAATGTTCCAATCAAAAGACATAGGCAGAATGGATACAGACTGATTGATATGCTACCTACATGAGGCTCACCCCAGACTTAAGTACACACACTACCTGAAAATGAAGAGATGGAAAAACATTTGCAATGGAAATGGAAGTAGAAAACAAAAAGCCAGGGTAGCAATACTTATATCAGACAAAATAGATTTTAAAACAAAGACTATAATAAGAGATGAAAAAAGTCATTACAAAATGATAAAGGAATCAATCCAATTGATTGTAACAATTGTAAATATCTAAGCACCCACAATGGAGCACTTATATACAAAGCAAGTATTAATGGACATAAAGAGAAAAATTGGCAGTCATACATTAATACTAAGGGAATTTAATACCCCACTCACATCAACGGATAGATAACCCAGACAAAAAATAAGAAAACAATGTCTTTAAAGGACACACTGGACAAGATGGACATAACAGAGATATACAGAAATTCCATCCAGAAGCAACAGAATACATATTCTTTTCAAGGGCCCACGTAACAGTCTCCAGAAGAGATCACATATTAGGTCATAAAATAAGCCTCAATAAATTTAAGAAGTTTGGAACCAGACCATGCATATTTTCTTATCACAACAGTCTGAAACTGGAAATAAATCACAAGGAAAAAAACTGGGATAAACACAAACATGTGGAGACTAAACAACATAACCTAAACAACCAGTGGGTTAACTGAACAATCAAAGAGGAATTTTAAGTGAAATTGAAAAACAATCCAAAGTCTTTGGGACACAGAAGAAGCAATTCTAACAGAAAAGCATCTAGTGATACAAGCCTACCTCATCAAATAAGAAAAAGCTCAAAACCAATCTAAACTTCCATCTTCAGGAATTAGAAGGAAAAATAAACAAAACCCAAGATGTGCAGAAAAAAGAAAATAATAAAGATCACAACGGAAGTACATGGCATAGAGACTAATAAAACATTAAAGAAAATCAATGAAACCAAGAGCTAGTTTTTTGATATGATAAATAAAAGTGACAAACCAAAGTCATCTAGAAAAAAAAATGGAAAGGACCCAAATAATTATAATCAGAAATGAGAAAGATTACGTTACAACTGACACCAAAGAAGCACACAGAATTGTAAGAGAATACTACAAAGAATTGCATGCCAACAAACTTGACAACCTAGAAGAAATGGATACATTCCTAGAAATATACCATCTTTCCAAACTAAACCAGAAGGAAATGAAAACTCTCAACAGACTGACTCCAAGTAACAAAATTGAATCTATAATCAAAAAAACTTCCAAAAAATAAAAGTCTAGGACCAAACGGATTCACAGGGGAATTCTACCAAACATTTTAAGGATTGATACCTACTCTCCTCAAAGAGAGACTCTCTATTCCAAAAAAAAATAAAAAAACAGAAAATGAAGGAAAGGTTTGAAATACATTCTATAAGGCCAGCATTACCTAATACCAAAAACCAGATAAAGACATGAAAGAAAGAAAGAAAGAAAAAGAGAGAGAGAGAGAGAGAGAAAGAAAGAGAGAGAGAGAGAGAAAGAAAGAAAGAAAGAAAGAAAGAAAGAAAGAAAGAAAGAAAGAAAGAAAGAGAGAAAGAAAGAAAGAAAAAGAAAGAAAGAAAAAGAAAGAAAGAAAAAGAAAAAGAAAGAAAGAAAGAAAGAGAAAGGAAGGAAGGGAGGGAGGGAGAGAAAGAGAAAGAAAGAGAAAGAAAGAGAAAGAAAGAGAAAGAAAGAGAAAGGGAGAAAGGGAGAAAGGGAGAAAGGGAGAGGGAGAGGGAGAGGAGAGGAGAGGAGAGGAGAGAGAAGAGGAGAAGAGAAGAGAAGAGAAAAGAAAACTACAGGCTAATAACCTGGATCAGCACAGATGCAAAAATCCTCAATATTCAGCAATACATTAAAAACTATTCACCACAATTAGGTGGGATTTATTCCAGAGTGCAAGGGTAGTTCAATATTTGCAAATCAATCAACATGATACACCACACCAATAAAATGCAGTATAAAAATCACATGCTCATCTAACATTCATTTATGATAAAAAAAAAATAACTCTCAATAAACTGGGGTTAGAGGAACATATCTCAACATAATGAAAGACAAATATTGAAAACTCACAGTTAACATCATACTCAATGGTAAAAAACTGAAAGTACCCCTCTAAGGTCAGGAGCAAGACAAGAATGTCCATTCTCACCACTTTTATTTAACATCTCACCAGAAGCCCTAGCCATAGCAATCAGACAAGAAAAAAACTACAAAATTGGAGATATTATCTATTCAATTAAATTATGACAAAAGAGGCAAGAATATACAATCAAGAAAAGCTGGTCTATTTAACAAACCATGCTGCAATAACTTCACAGTTACACATAAAAGAATGAAACTTGATCACTTTCTAACACCATATACAAAAATTAACTCAAAATGGATTAAAGACCTAAATATGAGACCTGAAACCATAAAAAGCCCTATAAGAAAGTACAGGTATTAATTCCGGTGACACCGACCCTAGCAACATTTTTCTAGATATGTCTTCCAAGACCTGGGAAACAAAAGCCAAAATAAGCTATGGAGACAGGAAAAAACAAAACAAAGCAAAACAAAACAAAGCAAAACAAAAAACAAAATTGGGCAAAATGCACACACATTTGCACAGCAAAGGAAACCATTGACAAAACAAAAAGGCTAGTGAATGGGAGAAGATATTTGAAAAAGATATATCTGATAAGGGATTAATATCCAAAATATATAAAGAATTTATATAACTCAACTCCAAAATAAACCAAATAATTCAAAATAAAAATCAGCAGAAGACATGAACAGACATTTCTCCTAAGAAGACATACAAATGACCAACAGACACAAGTAAAGATGTTCAACATTACTAATCATCAGGGAAATGCAAATCTAATTTCACAATGAGACATTACTTTATACCAGATAGAATAGCTATAATTAAAATGAGAAAAATAACAAGTGTTGATGAGGATGTGGAGGAAAAGGAACTCTTGTGTGCTGTCAGTGGGAATGTAATTAGGTATAGCCACTGTTGAAAACAGTAGGGAGGTATCTCAAACAATTAAAAATAGATATATGATCTAATAATTCAACTACCGGGTATTACCCAAAGAAAATGAAAACATCATTTCTAAAAGATATACATACCTCTATGTTTATTGCAGCATTATTTACAATAGCCAAGATATGGAAGTAGCCTAAGTGTCCATCGATAGGTAAATGGATAAGGAAAAATATGATGTGTATATGTATGGATATACATACACCCACATATACATACAATGCAATATTAAGCATCTATTTATAAAAAGGATGGCATTGCCCCATTTGAGGTAACATGGATGGACCTAGAGGGTATAATGCTAAGTAAAATAAATCAGGCTGAGAAAAACAAACACCATATGACTCCACTCCTACAAAGATTAAAAAAAAAAAATACATAAAAAGAACAAACCTATAAACACAGAAAACAAACTACTTGGGTTGGGCAAAATGGGTGGAGGGGAGTCGGAGATATAGGCTTCTAGTTATGAAATGAGTAAGTCACAGGAAAAATGGGCAGAACATAAGAAATACAGTCAATGATACTGTAACAGCATAGCTACACTTGTGGTAAACATAGCATAATGTATGAACTTATCAAATCACAAAGCTATATACCTAAAACTAATATAACACTGTGTGTCAACTATGTTTAAAAGACAGAGAGTGCACTTGAGAGAGAACAAGTGAGAGCAGGTTTCTTTATATTCTACTGGAATATAAAGAAAGTGGCCAAAAAAGAACAAGAAAAGAGAAATCAAGAGAAAAAGGGGATGGGGAAAGGAAAGAGGAAAAGAAAGAGGAATGGAAAGAGAAAGGAAAGGGAAAGGGAAAAGGAAAGGAAAGGAGAGAAGAAAGGAAAAAGGAAAGGTAAAGGAAAGGAAAGGAAAAAGAAACCAGCCAAATGGCAAGGGAGCTACTGGAATTCTCTCCAGACTGAGAAGCTGCCTGCCACCATAGTTTATGTTTCCCCCCAACTTGGTGGCATGGACAGAAACAGGATCCAGCTACCCTAGTTGGCTTACCCTCTCAGCAAGCCCCGGGCCTCTAGCCCACACCAGTCCCAGCTATCCTACCAAGACAGCCCCAGTGCAATGCACACTGAGACACCAGAGTCAGCACTAACTACAACTCCAGCTGTAGTGCCAAGGTGACACAGAAACAAAGTACCCCAGAACACTCCAGGCCCTCACCACTTTGGCCAGACCGCTTGCTCAGACCCCTGGTGCAGAGCTCTCTGGTAACTCCCAACTCATATCTCACAGATGCCTCTCCAAGTTGCTCTGTGCAAGAACACACCAGCTTGCACTCCCTTAGCTTTAGCTATCCTCCCAGAGTACCCTCAGTGAAGACAGTAGCAGGACACGGTGGTCTTTACCCACTTCATCTACAGCTATCCGGCCAGTGCATCCCCTGTATGGAACACTGCTAACATCCCAGCCCATGCCCTACCTTGGCTGCAACATCTCTGCTAGGGTGCCTTCTGCACAGAGAACCCTAGGACCATGCTGATCCATATCCACTTCAGTTCTGCTCATCCACCAAGGGCATTCCCCAGGGAATGCCCCAGGAACCTTAGCTCGTAACAACTACCAAAGACACAATATACACATAACTTATACAGGAGATGACCACATGCAGGACCATTCCTTCAAGTTTCAAAGAAATAATTATTCCACCGAAATCATAGAAACAAACAGAAAAAGTCAAGCAAAAAAAATGAGGACACAGAGGAATACGCTCCAAATTAAAAACCTCAGGGGGAAAAAAAAGAGACAGAAGCAACATGTCTAATAAAAAAATTAAGGTAATGATCATAAAGATGCTTACCACACTGGAGAGAAAAGTGGTAAAACTCAGAACTTCAGCAGAAAGAAATAAATAACACACACACACACACACACACACACACACACACCCCAGAGTTGAAGAATAAAGTAACCAAAATTAAAATACACTACAAGGAAACAACAGAAGACTAGAGAATGAAGGACAGATGTACAATCTGAATAACAGGTAATGAAAAGTAACAAAGGTGAATAACAAGAAGGAAAAAGACTTTAAAAGTGAGGGTAGGTTAAGGGATCTTTTTGACAACATCAAATAAAAAACACTCCCATTACAGGCTCCCAGAAAGAGAAAAGAGAAAGAAGGGGGAAGAATATTAATTTAAAGAAAACTTCTATAAACTGCAGAAGGAAACAGACATCCAGGTTCAGGATTCACAAAGATGAACCCAAGGAGGTTCACACCAAGACACATAATGAAAATGTCAAAGATTAAAGATAAATAGGAAAAAAAAAAGA
>CM053605.1:79248850-79264851 GCA_028646535.1 Procyon lotor | reverse complement strand
AAAAAAAAAAAAAAAAAATCTTAAAAAAAAAATAATATGAAACTAGAAATCAATTACAATTAAAAAAAAACCTTAAAAACACACAAACCCATGTGACCAAACAACTTACTACTAAACAACCAATGGGTCAAGAAAAATCAGGGGTGCCTGAGTGGCTCAGTGGGTTAAAGCCTCTGCCTTCATCTCAGGTCATGATCTCAGGGTCCTGGGATTGAGCCCTGCTCAGCAAGGAGCTGAGAGACAGCTTCTCTGTCTGCCTCTCTGCCTACTTGTAATCTCTCTCTCTGTCAAATAAATAAATAAAATCTTTAAAAAAAAAAAGAAAAATCAAAGGAAATGAAAAATATACATGGAGACAAATGAAAATGAGAAGACAATGGACCCAAATCTTTTGGACACACTGAAAGCAATACTAAGCAGAGAATATTTTGTGCTACCTGCCTACCTCAAGTAATAAGAACAAGCTCAAATAAACCAGCTAACCTTATAATGAATTGAGTAGAAAAAGAACAAACTTCACTCAGAATTACTAGAAGAAATAATAAAGATCAGAGGTAAATGAAATAAAAAAAGCAAAAGATCATAAAACTAGAAGATAGTTTTTTGAAAAGATAAGTTAATAAACCTGGCCCAGACCTATAAAAAAAAATAAAGAGGACATAAAAGAGATGAAATAGGACAACATCACAGAAATACAAAAGATTATAAAAGAATACTATAAAAATTACATGCCAAATTGTTGGACAAACTACAAGAAATGGATCAATTCCTAGAAACACATAATATTCTAAAAACTGAATGAGAAAGGAGGAGAAAATTTGAATAAACCAATTACTATCAAAATGAAATCAGTAATCAAAAAATCCCAACAAACAGTTCAGGACCAGATGGACTCACAGGCATTTCTACCAAACATTTAAAGAAGAGTTATTACTGATCTCTAACTATTCTACAAAATAGAAGAGGAAGGAAGACTACCAAACATACTCTATGAGGCCAGCATTACCCTGATACCAAAACCAGACAAAGACACTACAAAAGAAAACTATAGCCTAAAATCTTTAATGAACATAGATGCAAAAATCCTCAACAAAATACAAGTGACCTGTATTCAATAATACATTAAAAATATCATTCACCATGATCAAGTGGGATTTATTCTGGGGAATATAAGAATGGGTCAATATTCCCCAAACAATCAAGTGATATACCACAACAACAAAAGGAATGATAAAAATCTTATGATCGTCTCAATAAACACAGAAGAGGTATCTGGCAAAATTCAGCATTAATTAACAATAAAAATTCTCAACATAATGGATTTAGAGGGAACACACCTAACCAAAATAAGGCCATATATGACAACCTCACCACTAACACCATACTCAATGATAAAAATCTGAGAACTCTTCCTTTAAGATAAGGAACAAGATAAGAATGTCCCGTCTTGCCATTATTATTCAACATAGTACTAAAGTCCTAGCCACAGCAATCAGGCAAAGAAACACAAAGGATCCATATTGGTAAGGAAGAAGTAAAACTGTCACTACCTTCAGAATAAATGCTACAATTCATACAAAATTCAACAATCTCTACAAGAAACTTAGAAGAAATAAATTCAGTAAAGTTGAGGGATACAAAATTAATACACTAAAATTTGTTGAATTTCTATATATTAATAATGAAGCAGAAGGAAAATTAAGAAAACAATCCCATTTACAGTAACACCAAAAATAATACCTAGAAATAAACCTAACGAAGAAGGTGAAAGATCTATAATTTGAAAACTATAAAATACTTAAGAAAATAATTAAAAATGACACACAAAAAAACTGAAAAACATTCCATGCTCATAGATTGGAAATTAATATTTCCATAAATTGAAAATTAATATTGTTAAAATGTCCAAACTACCCAAAGCAACCTACAGAGTCAATGAAATCCTTATGAAAATATCAATGGCATTTTCCACAGAACTAACCTAAGAAATCCTAAAATTTGTATAGAACCACAAAACATGCCTAATAAACAAAGCAATCTTGAGAAAGAACAAAGCTAAAGATACCATAACCCCAGATTTTGAGATATACTACAAAAAGCTATGGTAACCAAAACATTAGAGAGCAAACAGGCACAAAGGCCAATGGAATAGGATAGAGAACCCAGAAATAAATCTGTGCCTATAGGGTCAATTAATCTGTAAGAAAGGCAGCAAGGACAAACAAGTGAGATATCTGATAAGGGGTTAATATCTAAAAAATATAAAGAACTTACATAACAAGACACACAAATACACACACACACACACACACACACACACAAAATAATCCAATTAGAAATGGGCAGAGGACATGCAATAGACATTTTTTTTTCCAAGACATACAAATGGTAAACAGACACATGAAAAGATATTCAACATCACTTATCATCAGGGAAATGCAGATCAAAACTATAATAAGGTGTCACCTGCCATAATGGCTAGAATCAAAAAGATAAATAATGCTAGCAAGGATGTGGAGGAAAAGGAACTTCTGTGAATTGTTGGTGAATATGTAAATTGACGTAGCCTTTAAAGCAGTGTGAAGGTCCTTAAAAAAAAAAAAAAAATAGAAATACCATGGGACTCAGAAATTCCACTACTGGGTATTTATCCAAAGAAAATGAAAATACTCATTCAAAAAGACACACACACCCTTGTTTATTGCAGCATTATTTACAATAGTCAATATATGAAAGCAACTCAAGCATCCATCCATAGATGAATGGATAAAGAAGACATGGTACATATATAAATGGAATGTTAGCCATAAAAAAGAAAAATCTTCCCATTTCCAACAACTTGAGTAGACCTGGAGGGAATAATTTTAAGTAAAATAAGTCAGTCACAGAAAGACAAATATATGATTTCATATGTGTAATGTAAAGAACAAGTAAACAAAATTTGAAAACAGATTTGTAAAAACAGAACTAGTGAGTATCAGAAAGAAAAACAGAACTAGTGGGTGCTGAAGGGAAGGGGAAAGAAGGGTAGGGATGAGTAAAAAGTGGTGAAGGGGAGTGGTAGATATAGGCTTTCAGTTTAGGAATGAATAAAAGATGAAAGATACAGCACAGGGAATACACTCAATGGTAATGTAATTATGTTGTATCGTGAGCATAACATATAGACTTGTCAAATCATTATGTTGTATACCTGAAACTAATGTAATATTGTGTGTTGATTATACTTTAAATATATATATATATGAAGTGGAATGAGATTGGTGTTTATAAAAATTGTGTCAACATCCCTGGCATTTGGTTGCAGCAATCACTTGCAATGTAGAAGCGAGCTGTACTATGGGGCAGTGGGACTCCTTGTAGGATGTTTAGCATTCCTGGCCATACCCACTTAAATGCAGTGGTGCCACTCTCCCAAGTCACTTTGATTGCAAAAAAAAAACAAAAAACTTCTCACTGTACAGCATGGTGACTAAGTTTAAAGGTTATTTAGAGTAGATCTTGAGTTCTCATTACAAGAAAACAAGAGATGTAACTATGTGTGATACTGGATGTTAACTAAACTTACTGTGGTACTCATTTTGTAATAATACATATATTAAATCATTGCTATACTACCTAAAAATAACACAATGTTATATGTCAATTATATCTCAATTTTTTAAAAAAGATTTTATATATTTATTTGAGAGAGAGAGAAATCACAAGTAGGCAGAGAAGCAGGCAGAGAGAGGGGGAAGCATGCTACCCGCTGAGCAGAGAGCCTGATGTGGGGCTCGATCCCAGGACCCTGAGATCATGACCTGAACTGAAGGCAGAGGCTTTAACCCACTGAGCCACCCAGGCACCCTTTATACCTCAATTTTAAGAATGGATAAATAAAACAAAGACTTTAACAAGGGACAAAGATGAGAATTCATCACAATGATAAAGGGATCAATTAAAAAAAGATATGATTGTAAATATCATTGCATCCAACATTGAGCACCTAAATGTATAAAGCAAATATTAATAGATATAAAAATGAAATTGGCAGTAATATTGAAATAGTGGGGGACTTTAACATCTCACTTACATCAATGGATATATCATTAAGATAGAAAATCAACAAGAAAACAGTGACTTTGACTAACACATTAGACCACTTGGACTTAACATGTATACATGCATATATGGAATATTCCTTTCAAAATTTGCAGAATACACGTTGTTCTCAATGCACACGGAACATTATTTATCCATGTAGGTCATGTTAGGCCACCAAATACATCTTAATAAATTTAAGAAGACTGAAGTCATATCAAGCATCTTTTCTGACAACAGCATGAAACACAATTATAAGAACCAGAAAAAATACAAACACAAGTGAAGGCTAAATAACATGCTACTAAATGACAAGTATATCAATGAAGATATATAAAAGGAGATTTAAAAAGTACATGGAGACAAATGAAAATGGAAACAAATGGTTCAAAGTGGTGCATAGCAAAAGCAGTTCTAGGAGGGAAATTTATAATGATACAGGCCTAACTTAAAAAGAAGAAAGTCCTCAAATAAGCCATCTAACCTTAAAATAAAGGGAGTAGAAAAAGAACAAACAACACCCAAAGTTACTAGAAGGAAGAAGATAATCGTATGAGAGCAGAGAAAAATAAAAGATACAGATTTTAAAAAATAGAGAAGTTTTGTAGGGGGGAGCTACAGATGACAGTGTAGGAGGACCCTAAGCTTGTCTCATCCCTCCAACACAGCTAGATAACTTCAAAATCATTCTGAACACCCAAGAAATTGACCTCAGGACTGATAGAACAAACTGCACAGCTAGAGGGGCGGAAGAGGCTGCATTGAGGAAGGTAGGAAGTGCAGAGACATGGTTCAGGGGAGAAACAGATCATGGGTACTGCAGGGAGGAGGGAGTCCTGGTCACAGAGAACGGCGAGAGAAAGTAGAGTATACAAGTATGCACACAGGGAGAACATTTTTCCCAAAGCCATTGGCTGGGAAAAAAAGAGGCTGATTTTCATGAGGTTTTGCAACCAGCGAGGCTCAGAGACTGAAGTTTTAGAGGTACGTGTGGTTGGCCCAGATAAAGACCTGAGGATGCTGCTTGATTCCTGGAGAGGGTCAGGGAAGTGACGCCAGGGGACAGGATCTGTGACCCGAGGATTGCCTAAGGCACATGGGAAGAAACTGTTGGTATTTTTTTGGAGAGCATCTGTGAGATGTAGCATTGTCTCTCGGCAGACAAAAGAACCGATGGGTGCCATTCCCCTCCTCTGCCCCTCAGCATGAGTACAGAGACACCTGCTGATGGTGGCTGAACTGTTTAGCCTGCTTTGCTGTAAACCCCATGCCCCCGCACTCTGGTGGGACTGCCCATCTGGGTCAAATCTGCATCACTCCCAGTACAGCAGGACACTTTGCCAGAGAACCAGCACGGGTCCTGCCACACCAGGTCCCCGAAATTTGGAATTTAAAGCAGCACGGAAGACTGAGATAAATCCCAACTCACACTGAGCTGCTCTAAGCAGGCAAGTGACCCAAGACAGATCATGTAAAAACAGCAATCTGAAAAATGTGCGGGGCACATGAGGAAAAATTATTCACTTCTCTGAAAATGCTTCCCCGAGAGCAGCAAGTGCAGACTCCCCTCTATGGGGACAAAGAAGATGGCTGGTGCCCTTTCCCTCTATGGCACTCAGCATAAGCCACCTTCAGTAAACAGCACAGCACCCACACTGCTTGCCTGACCTGCTTAAGCCAAGTCCCACCCCTCTGCACCTTCTCAGGCAAGTGTGCCTAAAGACCAGCACAGCAGGGTCCTTCTCCGGAAGAGCAGCACGAGCTGCAGCATACACTACATCTACTGACCAGGGCTCTATAAAGCTTCAGTTCTAGTGGAAGTGGCATCAGGTCTCTTTTTAACAAGCAGGCCAGAGCACAGTCAGTTGAAACTTGCCACACTGTGGCCAAGGTCCAAATACTCCCCACTGGAGGCAAGGAGAACCTCTTCAGAAAACTGACATGAGGGGCGCCTGGGTGGCTCAGTCGTTAAGCGTCTGCCTTCAGCCCAGGTCGTGATCCCAGGGTCCTGGGATCGAGCCCCGCATCGGGCTCTCTGCTCGGCAGGGAGCCTGCTTCTCCCGCTACCATTCCCTCTGCTTGTGTTCCCTCTCTCGCTGTGTTTCTCGCTGTCAAATAAATAAAATCCTAAAAAAAAAAGAAAAAAGAAAACACATGAGAGAGCAGCCAAAACACAACGCAGGGTGCACAAAGCACACACTAGAGATGCTTCCTGAAGCTCCAGGCACTGGACATTATATAAAGCCATTAGTCTCGGGACTAGGAAAAGTAACAGGCTTTTCTGACACACAGAAGACAGGGACACAGACAGAATGCCAAGATGGAAGAATTCATCCCAAAAGAGAAGAAGAAGAAAAGGTCAGGGTCAGGCATCTATTGAAACAGATATGAATAATATGCCAGATTCAGAATTTAAAGCAACAATAAGGATACTGGCTGGGCTGGAGAATAGCATGGAAGACATCAGGGAGACTATTGCGAAGATGAAGGAGCTAAAAAGCAATCAGGCCAAAATTAAAAAATGAAATAATTGAGATTAAAAACTGTATATAATGCCTGCAAGGATAGAAGAAGCAAGAGAATGAATAAATGATGTAGAAAGAATTATAGAAATAATGAAGATGAACACAAGAAAGAAAAATTTTGCATCCGGAGAGTAGACATAAGGAACTCAGTGAGTCTATCAAAGGTAATAATTTATGTATCATAGGATTCCCAGTAGGAGAGAGAGAGAAAAAGGGGGAGAAGGTTTATTAGAGGAAATTATAGCTAAAAACTTCCCTATTTTGGGGAAGGAAACAGACATTCGAATCCAGGGAACAGAGAGAACTCCTATCAAAATCAACAAAAGCAGGCTAACATTAAGACCTAATGTAGTTAAGTTTGCACAATATAGTGATAAAAAAAATCCTAAAAGCATTGAGGCAAAAGAAGTCCCTAACTTACAAGGGAAGCCCCATAAGGCTAGAAACAGATCTCTCCACAGAAGCGTGGCAAGCTACAAGGGGGTGCCATGATATATTTAACTGCTAATTGGGAAAAATCTTTAGAATACTCTCTCCAGCAAGGCTATCATTCAGAATAGAAGAAATAAAGAGTTTCCTAAACAAAACTAAAAGAGTTTGCTACCACTAAACCGGTCAAAAAATATTACAGGGAACTCTTTGAGGGGAAAGGAAAGACCAAACATGACAAAGACTAGAATGGCATAGAGAAAATCTCCAGAAACAACAAAACAAGTAATAAAATGGCACTAAGTATATCTCTATCGAAAAGTACTCTGGGGGCACCTGGATGACTCAGTTGGTTGAATGTCCAACTCTTGATTTCAAGGTCATGAGTTGAAGCCACCTGTTGGGCTCCACACTCCACATGGAGCCTATAACGATGATGATGATGATGATGTCGATGATGATGATGATAATAACAATAGTAACAATACTACCAATAACAATTTCTCTGAATGTAAATGGACTAAATTCTCCAATCAAAAGAAATAGAGTGTCAGAATGGATAAAAAATGAGACCCATCTATATGCTGCCTATAAGAGACTCCTTTTAGAGCTAAAGATTCCTGCAGTTTGAAAGCGAGGGAATGGAAAAACAATTATCATGCAAATGGTCATCAAAGGAGAGCTGGAGAAGCAATATTTACATCAGACAAACCAATTTTTAAACCAAAGACTGTAACAAGAGATGAAGAAGAGCACGACATCATAATAAAGGGGACTGTCTAACAAGATCTAACAATTTAAACACTTATGCCCCAATTTAGGAGCCCCCAAGTCTATAAAACAATTAGTAGCAAACAAACTTGAAGATAATAATACAATAATAATAGGGGCCTTTAACACCCACTTACATCAATGGATAGATTATCTAAGCAGAAAATAAAAAGAAAACAATGGCTTTGAATGACCCATTGTACCAGATGGACTTAAATATACTCAAAACATTTCATCCTAAAGCAGAAGAATGTACATTCTTTTAAAGTGCACATGGAACACTCTCCAGATCAGATCACATACTAGGTCACAAATCAAGCCTGAACAAGTATAAAAATATTGGGACAATACTATACATATTTTCTGACCACAACATTATGAAACTTGAAGTCAACCAAAAGAAAAAATTTGGAGGGGTACCTAGGTGGCTCAGATAGTTAAGCATCTGCCTTTGGCTCAGGTCATGATCTCAGGGTCCTGAGACCCAAGTCCCAAATTGGGCTCCACTAGTCAGCAGGGAGCCTGCTTCTCCCTCTCCTCACACTGCTTCCCCTACTCTCTCTCATGTGCTCTCTCTCTCTCAAATAAATAAAATCTTAACAGAATAAAAAAATTGGAAAGACCACAAATACAAATACATAAATAATACAAAGTTAAAGAACATGCTACTAAAGAATGAATGGGTCAACAAGAAAATTAAAGAAATTTTAAAAAATATATGGAAACACATGAATATGAAAGCATGACAGTGCAAAACCTTTGGGATGCAGTAAAAGTGGTTATAAGAGGGAAAAAGAGAGCAATACAAGCCTGCCTCAAGAAGCAAGATATATCTGCAACAACCTAACCATACACCTAAAGGAGCTAGAAAAACAACAACAACAACAACAACAACAACAACAACAACAACAAGTCCTAAAGCCAGCAGCAGAAGGGAAATAATAAAGATTACGGAAGAAATTATAAATACTATAGAAATAAACAAGAAAACCCAACAGATCATTAAAACCAAGAGCTGGTTCCTTGAAAATAAACAAACAAACAAACAAACTCACTCCTAGCTCAACATTCTCTTTTCAAAAACAAAGAACCTGGGCACCTGGGTGGCTCAGTCAGTTAAGCAGCTGCCTTTGGCTTGCGTCATGATCCCAGGGTCCTGGGGTGGAGCCCTGTATCCGGCTCCCTGCTGGGCAGAGAGCCTGCTTCTCCCTCTGCCTCTGCCTGTTGGTCCTGCCTGCTTGTGCTCTCTCTCTGTCAAATAAATATTAAAAAAAAAAGAACCCAAATAAAATCAAAATGCGAGAGAAGAAATAACAACCAACAGCATAGAAATACAAATAAGAAAATATTATGAAAACTATATGCCAACAGATTGAATTCTTAGAAACATATAAACTACCAAAGGTGAAACAGAAATAGAAAAGTTAAACAAATGAATAACCAGCAAAGAAATTGAATCAGTAATCAAAAATCTCCCAACAAACAGAAGTCTAGGGCCAGATGGCTTCACTGGGAAATACTACTAGACATTTAAAGAAGAATATCTATTCTCAAACTATTCAAAAATATAGAAATGAAAGTAAAACTTCTAAACTCATTCTATGAGGCCAGCATTACCCTGCTTCCAAACCCAGACAGATTCCACTAAAAAAACAAAATTACAGGCCAGTATCCTTGATGAGCATGGATGCAAAAATTCTCAACAAAATACTAGCAGATTGAATCCAACAGTACATTAAAAGGATCATTCACCACGATAAGTGGGATTTCTCCCTCAGCTACAAGTGTGGTTCGATATTTGCAAATCAATCATTGTGATATACCAAATAAAAGAAAGGGTAAGAGCCATATGATCCTCTCAATAGATGCACAGGAAGCATTTGACAAAATGCAACTTCTTTCTTGATAAAAACCCCTAACAAAGTAGGGATAGAAGGAATATACCTCAACATAATAAAGGCCATAAATGAAAAACCCACAGCTTATATCATCCTCGATGGGGAAAAACAGAAAGCTTTTCTTCTTTGATCATGAACAGGACAGAGATGTCCACTCTCACCACCGTTATTTAACATAGTACTGGAAGTCCTAGTCTTACCATCAGACAACAAAAAGAAGAATCCAAACCAGCGAAGAATCTTTCACTATTTGCAGATGACATGATACTCAATGTATAAAACCCATAAGAATCTACAAAAAATTGCAACTGATATGTGAATTCTGTACAGTTACAAGATACAAAATTGATAGAGAAATCTGCCATATTTCTATATACCAATAATCAAACAGCAGAAAGAGAAATCACAAATTGATCCCATTTACAATTGTACCATAAAACCATAAGATACCTAGGAATAAACTAACCAAAGTAAAAAATCTTTACATTGAAAACTATAAAACATTGATGAAAAATTGAAGAGGACACAAAGAAATGGAAACACATTCCATGCTTATGGATTGAAAGACTATTGCTAAAATATCTATACTACTGAAAGCAATCTTCAGATTTAATGCAATTCCTATCAATATACCACTAGCACATTTCACAGAGCTAGAACTAACAGTCCTAAAATTTGGAGCCACTATAGACCCTGAACAGCCAAAGCAAACTTGAAAAAGAAAAACAAAGCTGGAGGCATCACAATTAAGGAATTCAAGTTATATTACAAGGCTATAGTGATCAAGAAAAGTATAGAAGTAACACAAAAACAGATACAGATCACTGGAACAGAATAGAAAACCCAGAAATGAACGCAAAACTCTATGGTCAACTAATCTTTAACAAAGCAGGAAAGATTATCCAATGAAAAAAATACAATCTTTTCAATAAATGTTGTTGGGAAAATTGGACAGCAATATGAATAATGAAAATGGACCACTTTCTTACACTAGACACAAAAATAAATTCAAAATGGATGAAATGTGAAAAAGGAAACCATCTCACGTGAGGAAAGCACCTCAGGCAGTAACCTCTTGGACATTGGCCATAACAATCTCTTACTAGATATGTCTTCTGAGGCAGGGGAAACAAAAGCAAAAATAAACTACTGGGATTTTAACAAAATAAAAACCTTCTGCACAAAGAAGGAAACAAAAAACTAAAGCCAACCTTTAGAATGGGAGAAGATATTTGCAAATGACATTTCTGATAAAGGGTAATTATCCAAATTATATAAGGAACTTAGAAAACTTAACACTCGAAAAACAAATAATCCAGATAATAAGTGGGCAAAAAACATGAATAAACATTTTTTCCAAAGAAGACAACCAGATGGCAAAAAGACACATGCAAAGATGCTCAGCATCACTCATCAGAAAAATACAAATCAAAACTACAATGAGATATCAGCTCACACTAGGCAGAATTGTTAAAATTAACAACACAGGAAACAACAGGTATTGGCAAGGATGTGGAGAAAGGGAAAACCCTTTTGCACTTTTAGTGGGAATGCGAACTGATGCAGCCACTCCGCAAAACAGTATGGAGGTTCCTCAAAAAGTTAAAAATTTAACTATCCTATGGTCCAGCAATTGTACTACTAGGTATTTACCCAAAGAATACAAAAATACTGAATCAAAAAGATACATGGACCCTCATGTTTTGGGCAGCATTAAGAACAATGGCTAAATTATAGATAGAGCCCAAATATTCATCAACTGATGAATGTATAAAGAAGACATGGTGTGGGGTGTGGGGTGTGTGTGTGTGTGTGTGTGTGTAATGGAATCTTACTCAGCCATAAAAAAGAATGAAGTCTTGCCATTTACAATGATGTGGATGGAGCTACAGAGTATTATACTAAGCAAAATAAGTCAGAGAAAGACAAATACCATATGATTTCACTCATACATGGAATTCAAGAAACAAAACAGGTGAACAAGGGAGAAAAAGAGGGAAACCGTAAAAAAGACTCTATAGAAAGCAAACTGAAGGTTACCAGAGGGGAGGTGGGGGGGATGGGTTAAATGAGTGATGTGTTAAGGAGGGCAATAGTAATGATGAGCACAGGATATTGTATGTAAGTGATGAATTACTAAATACTATACCTGAAACTAATATTACACTGTATTTTAACCACCTAGAATTTAAATTAAAACTTAGAGAAAAAATAAAAAAATAGAAAATATCAGTGAAATTAAAAGCAGGTTCTTTGAAAAGATAAAAATGATAAACCTTTGTCTAATCAAAAGAGAGAAAGAAAACCCAAATAAATAAAATCAGAAATAAAATAGAGGTTACAAATGACACCACAGAAATACACAGGATTATAAAAGACTACTATAAAAAAATACAGGCCAATGATTGAACAACCTAGAAGAAATGTATAAATTCCTAGAAACATAAATTTCCCAAAAATGAATTTGGGAAAACAGAAAACTTGAACAGACCAATTACTAGCAATGAAATTGAATCATTAATAATAAAAAAAAAAGCTGCCAGGATCAGATGAATTTATAGATGATTTCAACCAAACATATAAATAAGTTAATATCTATTCTTCTAAAAAAATAGAAGAAAGAGCACTTCTAAATTCATCTTATGAAAGGCCAGCATTACCCTGATATCAAACGGGACAAGATACTACAAAAAAAAAAAAAAAAAAGAGAAAAGAAAGAAAAAGAAAAATTACATATCAGTATTCGTGATGAACATACATGCAAAAAACCTATATCAAATATTGGCAAATGAAATGCAAAAATATATTAAAAGGATCATTCACCATGATCAAGTGGTAGTTATTCCAGTGATGCAAGGTTGATTCAATATATGCAAATCATCACATTAAGAAAATGAAACATAAAAATCCTACATTCATCTTGATACAGAAAAAGCATTTGACACAATTTAATATCCTTTCATGATAAAAATGTTCAACCAAATGAGTACAGAAGAAATATTTCTCAACATAATAAGGCAATATGTGACAATACTACAGCTAAAAACATACTCGATGGTGAAAAGCTGAAAACATTTCTCTTAGTTTCCATCAGGAATAAGACAAGGATGTTCACTCTCACTTTTATTCAACATAGTACTGAAAGTAGTAGTCAAAGCATTCAGACAAGCAGAAAAAATAAAAGGTATCTATATTGGTAAGAAAGAAGTAAAATTACTTGCAGGTAACATGATACCAACTGTAAAAAAATCCTAAAGGCTCTACCAAAAAACCTATTAAGGGTAATAAACATATTCAGTTAAATGGAAGGACAAAAATCAACTTGCCAAAACTTGTTGTTTCTATATAAAAATAACAAAATAGTGGAAAGAGAAATTAAGATAATAAACCCACTTATAACGACATAAATAATAAAATGTATAGTAAATAAATTTAATCTAGAAGGTGAAAGACCCATACTCTAAAAACTGTAAGACAATGATGAAAAAAATCAGAGAAGACAGAAATAAATGGGAAGATATTTTATGCTCATGGGTTGAAAGAATTAACATTGTTAAAATGTCCATACTACCAAAAGCAATCTACAAACTTAATGCAATCTCTATCAAAAAAAAGTTTTTTTCACATATGTAAAACAAAAATCCAAAAGTTTTATGAAACCATAAGAGACCCCAAATAAAGCAATTTTGAGAAAGAAGAACAAAGCTGGAGGTATCACAGCTCTAGATTTAAAACTATATTACAAAGCTACAGTAATTAAAACAGTATGATACTGACACACAAATAGGCACATAGATCAATGGAACAAAATAGAGAACCCAGAAATCAATCCTCCCTTGTTCAGTTATTCTTCAATGAAGGTCGTAAGAATATACAATTCTATAAATATACAAAATGGTCTCTTTCATAAATGATGTTGGGATAACTGGACAACCACATACAAAAGAATGAAACTGGACAACTTTCTTAAATCATACACAACCAAACTCAAAATAAATCAAAGCCCTAAATGTAAGACCCCAATCCTTAAATCTCCTAAAGGAAAACAGGCAGTAAACTAATGGATATTGGCCTTATAGATATTTTCTTCAATAGGTTTCCTCAGACAAGGGGAAATTTTGCGCATAAAATCTCTCCATTTTAAATGACTGCAACTAGTAAAAAATTAAAAATGGTGTTTTAGAACTGACACCAAAAGCAAAGGCAGCAAAGAAAAAAAATAAGCAGGTAGGACTACATAAAACCAAAAAAGTTTCTGCACAGCAAAAGAAACTATCAACAAGATGAAAATGTAAATTACCAAATGGAAGAAAATATTTGCAAATTGTATATCTGATAAGGAGCTAATATCCAAAATACATAAAGAACTAATACAACAACAGCAAAGAGAAATCTGATTAAAATGAGCAGAGGATCTGTACTAAACATTTTTTCAAAGAAGCCAGAGATGGACAACAGGTACATGAAAAAGTACTCATCATCACTAATTATCAGGGGAATGCGAATCAAAAGAATGATGAGATATCACCTCATACCTGTTAGAATGACTATGATAAAAATGATAAAGAGTTGATGAGGGAACTTGGGAAGATGGTAGGGTAGGAAGATCCTCAGCTCAGCACATCCCATTTTCAATGATATATTATCTACATCCAAGTCATTAAAACAGAGAGTGACTGAAGATCTACAGAGATTTTTATACTTATTAGTTGTAGTCATTTAAAATGGAGAGATTTTACGCAAAATTTGAATTTCTAGCTTCTCTTTAAAACCTAGACGATCAAGTAACAGATGTCTCAATCTTTCATGTTCATAATTTGCTGGAACTGAGTACTGATTGTACTCTAGAAATAACATTTACTCTCTACTCATCACTTAACAAATATTTAGTGAATATCTACCATGTACCAGACACTACTCTAGATGCTGAGCATAAAGGGACAGCCCACAGCCCTCATTGCACTTACATATTCAGAGGGTACGACAGAAACAAAGCTGACAAACGTGTAAATAAAACATGTCAGCATTGTGATAAATGTTACGATTAAATCTATATAAAACATGGGGAAAGTAATTCAGCTCAAATCCTATCTTCTTGATAGAACATTCTCCAATGAGGATTTAATACTGTAATCCAGGATTTCTCAAATTATATATAACCCAACAGCCAACTTGTTTTTGGAAAGTTTTATTGGAGCACAGCCATGCCTATTCCCTAACCCATTGTGTGTCTATGGCTGCCTTTGTCCTACAAGGGCAGGGTTGAGTAGTTGCCACAGAGAACCTATGACCTCCAAAACCTAAAATATTATCTGGCCCTTTATTAAAAAAAAAAAAAAATGCTAACCCCATTCCTGCAGGTACTCAAAATCCCCTTTATTCCCCAACATTTTCTTTTTGTCATAGCCCTATCATGTCTAAAATTCCATTTACTATACATACTTATTTTATAGCTTATTGCATTTTTTCCCCTTACATTATTAACAACATGAGGGCAAGGATCTTAATTTTGTTTCTGTATGTATTCCAAATATGTAGAATGTGGTAGGTACTCAATAAATATTGGTAGAATGATCAAGTGAGGCTAGAGAAATAAGCAGTACATAGCATACAACTATGGAAGGCATTGTGAGGAATTTGGATATTATTCTAATCTATGGGTAGCCCCAGGAGGGTTTTTAAAGATTTTTTTTTAAATTTATTTGACACAGAGAGTGATCACAAGTAGGCAGAGAGGCAGGCAGAGAGAGGAGGGAGAAGCAGGCTCCCCGCTGAGCAGAGCGCCCCATTTTGGGGGGCCTCCATCCCAGGACCCTGAGATCATGACCTGAGCTGAAGGCAGAGGCTTAACACAGTGAGTCACCCAGGCGCACTCCTCTGCCCCCCAGGAGTAACATGCTGTGATGCAGACCACCACCATGGTCTCATGACTTCCTATACTCCTTACCCATATTGACCAGGCCCCTTCATCTGTTACTTACCTGGCCTGTACTATCAATTTCAGTATAGCAAATACTCCATGAATGAGAGACGATTATGGTAGTAGAATCTTATAAGACCAGTGCTCAATGACTTTACCTCAAAAAATTCCTCTGTGAGGGGCGCCTGGGTGGCTCAGTCGTTAAGCGTCTGCCTTCGGCTCAGGTCATGATCCCAGGGTCCTGGGATCGAGCCCCGCATCGGGCTCCCTGCTCGGCAGGAAGCCTGCTTCTCCCGCTACCATTCCCTCTGCTTGTGTTCCCTCTCTCACTGTGTTTCTCTCTGTCAAATAAATAAAATCTTTAAAAAAAAAAAA
>CM053605.1:79169340-79248750 GCA_028646535.1 Procyon lotor | reverse complement strand
TTCCTCTGTGAACAGAAGCCTCAAGGAGAGATGGGTTTATGGGCAAACTTCATAGTTCTTCAATAACAACATTAAATAGCAACCTCAAAGACTGTGACACAGATTTTATGGGAATTTCATAAATTTTATGAATTATATTTGTTATTACACTTATGTTATCTTCTGAAAAACTTATGCCAACATGTTATTGTAACCAAAGTACAGTAAAACCGAGATTACCTATCAATATACGAAGTGCATATGCATGGTACCCAGGGGTTACATGTGTGTTGAGAGATCAATTCCTCTCTACCTTGGGGATTACCAGAAGCCCTCTTAAGAGTTCAGCCATGACCTCATCCATTTATCCTGACATGTTATAGAATTATTATTTTACATGAATGCTATAAGGTTAAGAAGTCCTGCAATGGACAATCATTAATGATGTTTGTTTTTCAAAAAAAATAATAATGGAAAACTTATTTGGCTACTGCTAAGATTATGAGGCTTATTGGAAAAATTTGATGAAGGCTTCCTGAATATATTCCTATTTTTAATGAATTTATAAACTAGAGGAAATACATATAAATAGTAAAGAAGACTGATATAAATGCAGGCACAAGGAAAGCTCGACTAATTTCATTTGGGAGATCAAGGAGAGGCTTAGGAAGAAATTAGAATTTGAGCTATACTTTAAGGTTTATTTATTTAATTTGATAGAAAGAGACAGCAAGAGAGGGAACACAAGCAGGGAGAGTGGGAGAAGGAGAATCAGGCTTCCCACTGAGCAGGGATCCTGATACAGGGCTCGATCCCAAGACCCTGGGATCATGAACTGAGCCAAAGGCAGACACTTAATGACTGAGCCACCCAAGTGCCTCTGAGCTATTCTTTCTGATGAAGTAGAAGAAAGAAGATTCCTACTTGCCACCAGATTGCTATTCCAGAGATCCACCTTTTACATTCTTTGGAATGAGGACCAAGGTAAGAATAATTTTCACATTTTTGAATTGGACCAAGAACAAATCAGCCCAAACTGAGATATATCAATTCCTTTATAAAGTGGTGTAAAATGGTTCTGCCCTTACAACTCCTTAAGACCCTCCTATTCAACCAAATCACTAGAAGACTCCCTACTAATGAGCTTATCTTCCATGTCTACCATAGAGCAACCTCATCAATCTTACACAACAAATGGGGATTGTAGAAAGCAGAACATGCTACTCAGATACCTAATTAAGAAAACTCTACCTCAACTCATTGGTAGTTAGAGACAGGGAATTTAGGGAATATTTAGCCATAGTCTAGAAACTATACACACACACACACACACACATACCTACCCCCAAAACCCAAAAAAGCCCCAAAGCAACAACACTGAAAAACTTCCTAGAGTGTCACTTGGTCTTTGCTGTTTATTCATAGAAAAATCAACAGATTCAAATGGCTCAACAGTGTCAAACACTGCTATTGTGCAGTTCAGAGTTTCCCAGACTTCCTTGATTTATAGGACCCTTAGCGTCTCAGTAATTATTCCCCATGCTCAGTAGGTCAAAAGTAATACACAGTTATTCTGTTTATGAAATAGTAAGACCCAGACAATCTAATAATTTATGTCTTAACGACCTAGTAACCCTCTGGAAAAAAAATACACAAATTAAAGGATTTTTTTTTTCATTGTTCAGTAACTATTATAACATATAAAGTGGATTTGTGCACTGGGAACTTAAACCTTGGAATTAGACTGGATGCTGCCACCCTCCTTTCTATTCCATATTGATTTTCATTCACCATTCATTTATATCACATCAGTGGAAATGGAGCTTCATAAAGATGTGACCTCATAGAAAGAAATGTAGTGCTAATCTAATGTTGAAATATGAACTATCTCAAGCTAGTAGTTTACACATCTGACAGATGCTACCTTTTGCTGTGTTTTCCTAATAAATTTAAAAACTGGTGAATGTAATTCCAAAGAAACTCTTAATACAGAGCCAATCAGATTTTTGTTTTTGAAGAGCTCTGAGTATCAGGATTTTAGATATCCATCTCTTTTTTCCATGGGCTTGTTTTCCATTTCAGGGATGAATAACCACTTGAGCCTCATTTGTTGTTGTGGTGGTGGTTCTTAAAAATACAGCTTCATTTTATTTCTCAATTTTCCAAATATCTCTGAATCAAAGATTATTGATTTGCAATATATTTAAAAGCATAAGAGAAGCAAAGGACTTGCATCTAACCACTCACCCCTAGTAAATATGTTCTGTACAGATATTATTCTGTATAGATTCCTTAAAATAGAATACTAAGTACTTAGCCCCTTTGTTCTCTATCACCAGACCCCTTACCTAAGCACTTCCCATTAACACCTTCTTAACATAACTATATTCATATACAACAAAATAGTATCTAGGAAACATATAATTAAAAAAGCAGATACAAAAAGACAAGAAGCTGCAGAAAAAAATTGAAAGAATAGAGGTTAAAAAAAAAACAGAAAAATACCTTTCTTCACTGATTACCATAAATTGAAAGACTCCAAAACCATTGCAATAAAAAGCAACTTCTGAAAGTTTTGTTCATGACTACAAACTTGAGAATAAGTTTGTATGTGTATACGTGTGTATGTCTGTGTACATTATCTCAGGGAATCCAAATTTTAAGTCCAAGAGGAGATCTGAAAATACTCAAAAACTAATATATTGCATATTATTACATTAGGCAAGAAATACATTATTATTCTCATTTTACATTGCGGTTAGGTACTTTGAAAGATGATTCCATCAGTAAGTTGTAACAAATCCACTAGAATAAGTCTGTGAGTACTCAGGGGATTAATCTTTTAACTAACAGGCAATCCCATAGCCTAGCCAATGTTTGGAACTGCTATTAATCCCACATTGCAAACTAAGATCTTCATACAGATTTATCTGTGATTTTAAGCATGAACATGGAGCCATGCTCCACCAACAAATCCTAAAAATAATTTTCCCGCTCTTTACTTTTTAACAGAATAAGGGGTAGCCCCTTTTAATGGCCCATACTGTATCTCCCCTTGGACAGAACAACAGGACAAGCCAATGAGGCTAATCACTTGGAGAGAAATGGAGAAAATACTCTGGCATTTTAAAGAGTTGTCATTAGGGGAAAGAGGGAGGGGGGAGAGGGAGAAGGAGAGAGGGAGAGAGAGAGAGATGGGGGGGAGAGAGAGAGGGAGAACAAGTAGAATTTCAGGTGCTCCTCTTTGGATACTCGATACCAAAGATAAGAAACATTTACAGTCTTCATGGAGGCTGTACGGCATTGCCCAGCCCCAAAAATCTCCATTCATGCACAGTAGCAAAAGAGGGTTGCTATTCTCAGTGTTTTCTACCTGCAGTTGTGTAATGCTCCAGCCCTGATGGTCTTCATAGTTTGATGGCTTGGAGTAACTGCCTCTAATTTTAGCATTTTGTAAAATAAATTATAGTATTTTATATTTTAAATAAAGAATGTTTTACACTGAATGCAATCCCTATCTAAATACCAACATTTTTCACAGAACTAGAGTAATCCTAAAATTTGTATGGAACCACAAAAGACCCTATATAGCCAAAGCAATCTTGAAAAGGAAAAACAAACCTGGAGGCATCACAAGTCCAGATTTCAAATTATAATACAAGACTGTAGTAATCAAAACACTAAGGTAGGTACCGGCACAAAAATAGATACACAGATCAATGTAACAGAATAGAAAACCCAGAGATGGACCCACAACCATGTGGTCAAGCAGTATTCAACAAAGCAGGAAAGAATAGCCAATTGAAAAAAAGACAGTTTCTTCAACAAATAATGTTGGAGAAACTGGACAGCAACATACAAAAGAATGAAACCGGATCACTTCTTATACCATACACAAAAATAAACTCAAAATAGATTAAAGACCTAATTATGAGACCTGAAATCATAAATGAGTCTTAAAATTAATGGCTCAACAATGCTTTTAGCCTATAATTTATTTAATAAGACCTTATTATCGCCTACCCTAGAGGTATTGAAACCGTTAAAGTTAGAAAAATAGTGATGCTGTTAAAAATGAAAACGAAGTCATTAGGGATGGCCCTCAAAATACCCCCCAGGTAATTACGGAATTCATAAAGAAAAGATGACTGGTGAAATAAGACTTTAAGTCTTTATCATTGTTGAGCTACTTGGTAGTCTCTACAGTAAAGATTTAAACATTAAAGGTAAAAAGTACTGGTTAGTCCAAATTTTATTCTCACATATTTCCCACTCAGCCCTGCTCTAATAATTAAGATAGCAAACAAAAAACAAGAAATTTCTCCCAGGATACATGCAAGGCACAACCTTCAGTAACTCAGACACAGTCAATGCTCAGTAATAAGACATATACTAGGGGCTGACTGGGTGTGATGCAGAAGACAAAGACAAATAAGAAAATTATTTTTTTCTCCGAGGGGAATGCCACTTAATGGAAGAGAAAGATAACATCATAAATATAATAGCAACTCTGAACGGACAGGTGCTGAAAATGAAGGATAAGAAGTGCCATCAGACCAAGGTTTGGCACCAGTTGATCGTGAAATAAGAAAAACGAGGAAAATATAATGAGACTTTTCATATAGTTAAATAAATGTAGCTGAAAGGACTCAACTTAAGGGTGCCACGGTGGCTCAGTTGGTTAGGCCTCTGACTCTTGATTTTTGGCAAAGGTCATGATCTCAGGGTTCTACGATCAAACCCTGCGTTGGGCTCTGTGCTGAGTGTAGAGCCTGCTTCAAATTCTCCCTCTCCCTCTGTTCCCCCTCCCCAAAAGAATGTTTTACACCAAAGCTAGAGCACCAAATAAGCACAAGCTTGAAGCAAAAAAAAGTCCTATAAATATGGTTTTTTTTAACTTGAAAAACTATATTGTATTGATCAATTCTTTAAATAGATTGACTTTAGGTATAAGACCTTAAGTTTGTCAGCTTTCCATCTGCAGCGTAGGACACCCTATTGGCATCTTGTCTTATCCTAAGATTCAGGAAAAAAAAAAATAGAAAATAACTTTTAAGTACTAAATAGCAATCCAATAATCCATTAGCTTCCTAGATTTCTCTTAAAGGGCCAGTCTCATATCAATTTATAGAAACAGTAAAAGTACACATGACTTAATATTTGGTGCGTTTTTTTTCACTAACATTGATTAATCTGACTCTAAGCGTTATATAGCACTACCAATTCACTTAGTCCATCTCCCAAACATAATGAGCAAATTATAATTAGTTTAAAATTTTATTAATTAAATGCAGTAATAAATTGAAAAAACAGATCAATATTAGTCACTTTTAAGGATATAAAATATCCATAAATCTGTTCAGGACAAACCTTTCAGTTTAAGAAAAATGGCCAATTTGTGCTCTTTTCAAACAAGCTTAAGTAAAACTTTGATTGCAAATATTTTATAGAAATCCTAGCGGGGATATGCAGAATGCAGAAACATGATGCTAGATTTATTTGAATTCAGTTGAAATACAGAATTGATTTTCCTTCCTGGCAGTTTTCTGAAATGTGCATTACGGTTTGTTTAGTTAAACCAGTTATGACACCTGAGCCTCTGAAATGCTAATACACCTGCACCCAGGCTCCAAGTGTGTTGATTTTGCTTCTTTGGTGGAACAAATTTCAATCCCTTTCAGGCAGAAAACTAAGATGAGCAGATATTTGTGTAATGTATATGTTAATTGAACTACAATGTTCCCTAAGGGCTGGGAAGAAAAGAATGTGTTATTGTGGATATTTTAAGGAAGACATTCACTCATATAAAATTCAAGACCAACAGAGCAGGATAGTATATTGCTATAAAGTGACCTATTATAATAATACATTAAAAAATAAGAAAAAGTCGTGCTTTTCAAAATAAACATGGATGCTTTACTATAACAGCAGTGTGGCTCCCATCAAATATGGCGTCATGTTGATGGTCACTGTAAAAGATTTCAAAATGGAGCAAGCCAACCTAGCTAAGAGAATCTCCTTTAAAACAGGGTCAGGAGGCCATAAAGGGTGAAGAATTTACGCACATCCTCATGCGAGGAACCATGAACTTTTTGCCAGCTACAAGCCCTCAACCTGAACTTAATTTCTTTCTCACCATGACATCTGAATTGTTTGCATTCTTCACTTATAAACGAGCCGATGTCATTTGCCAGATTCAATCCCTTATTTGCATATTAAGTCCAATTAACCTAGTTTCCATCCCTGTTTTGCCTAGAAGACATAAATGAGAATTGTCCACATGACCATTCACCTTTATACCCCTTCCCTTTTGTCTTCTTCAGAATAGGGTTCAAGTTTCTACTTGAATAGGCTTCCCCAATTTTAATTCCAATTACTTAAAAAATGCCTGTTTGGTCAAATTTTTAGTGAATTCTTTCATGGTTGACATTTCTTGGCACAATTGGCAGGATCCAGGGGAGTGGATACTGGATCCTGGTTGCCTGTGTGAAGGGCGAATGGTGCTTCTGGAGATCATGGTTCTCTATGCATTTCCAATGGGGGAGGCTCAGAGTTCTGGCTGTGAGTTCTCTGGAATCTGAATCCCCTTCCTTTTTTATTCAAGGTTCAGGCCAGACTTTATTGGAGCAAAGTAACCCGTTCTGTCCTCACTCTTTCAAGGAGAGAATGCGTTCTCCCCTTAAATGGAGGAGGATTTGTGTTGCAAGGTATTTATTTATTTATTGGTGAGTGTTCAACTTATTTTCAAGTGGCCACATTTTTCTTTCAAGTTAAATCCTATCTTATTCATTGGGAAAGGATTCCTCTAGAACAGCCCTGAATGACCCACCTTCTTTGGGAATCCCCATTGGATTTGTATTTAAAGAATACAGTCTTTCATGTTATAAATCTTTGCCCTATTAGACCCACATTACCCAGGATAATTTAAAACTTCATTGGCTAAGATGGGATATCTCCATCTTTTGATATCCCTGAATTAATGTGTGCAAAATTGGAAAGAGAAAGGTTATAAAAATCAAAGCAAATGAGTGGGAAGTTTATTTTAATTGGCATCTGGAGGCCTCCAAAAGAAATACTAAAAAGGTTGCTTTCTTTCAAGGAGTCAACTCAAAATGTTTAAAAGCTAATTGAGATCTTCTGAGAAGCTTTCAAAGTAGGTATATGAACTGAAACCTCACGAACACCTCCTCCTTTTGCCCTACCCACCATTCCTTCCCCTAAGTCTCTCAACACTTTCATCCTGTTCTCTCTCCATGCTATTTCCACCCCTTCCTATCCACCTCCACTATAGCCTTAGCAAAATAGATTTAAAAAAAATTATTTTAGCTTCTAGATTGTGAATTTTCTTTAAAGTTTCTAAGGCAGAACTGAAGGGGTTCAGAGCAAGTTTACTCCAATATGTGCCACCTTGGCATATGGACTATTTTGAGCTGAAGTCAAGAAAGGCCCTGCAGGCTCAAAAAAAATAGCTACTGCTTTCTGTTTTCTCATTTCATCTTCCTGCCTGAGTCAGAACCAAGGCAAGCAGGGACAAGGGGCCCCACCATAAAAGGATTTTACACTGCCCTAGAAGGAGTCTTTCCCACATGAACAGCTACCTGATAGGTAGATGAGTGTGCCTGAACGTAAAACGTGATTGGGTGACAGGCACATGGAGAACCCTCAGATTAAATCAGATTAAAACACCCTGCCAATATTCTCCTAAAAACCTCTAGACTTAGAAACTCTGGGGCAACCATCTTGGGTCCCCTCGCTCTTGGAGAGTTTTGTATTATTGCTAAATCAACTCTGATTAGCTACTTTTTTTTTTTAATTTTATTTATTTGACAGAGAGATCACAGGTAGGCAGAGAGGCAGGCAGAGAGAGAGGGGGAAGCAGGCTCCCTGCTGAGCAGAGAGCCTGATGCGGGGCTTGATCCCAGGACCCTGAGATCATGACCTGAGCTGAAGGCAGAGGCTTTAACCCACTGAGCCATCCAGGTGCCCCTGATTAGCTACTTTTTCTGGTCTCTCTCTTCATTCTTCAAAGCAGTGTGACTAAGAATTGCAGGCACTAAAAGAAAAAAAAAATCCAGAAACAGTGGCTTCTTTTGGTTATCTTTGGGAGTCACTCTGAATGTCAGGAAGGTAGTATCCTCTGTACCTTCTTTGGGGACCCATCTTACACCAAAGGGATACTGCCAGAAATATTTACCGTTCCTGGCTGAAAACTAAAAAGAATTTTTTAAGTAGCTCTGCAGTCAAAAGTCAGCCAGATTGGAAGCTGATATTCAAAGCCTGATGGGAATTTTTTTTTTTTTAACTTTAAGTTAAAATTTGAACTATGTACCCAGAAGGAAATAAGCAAATTGAAGATAATATAGTTAAGTGGATAAACCTATGATGTCATTTAGATTACAACCCCGTGCTTTGAGAAACTGAAAGTAACAGTCCCTATCTTACAAATCTTTACAAAAGTAGAAATGTAGTTTCAGAGGCAATTCTAAATTCACATATTCCTATACCAATCCTGAACTTCCATTGTTTATCTTAAAAGTCTTGTAAATTATTGTCCTTGTGAAAAGAAAATCCTTCTTCCAGGAACTTACATTTCTTTCTCTGTCCCTTAAAGTTATCCATCTTACCATGTCTTTAAAATATAAACACAGCCAACAATCACCTGAGACTGAAGGGGAGGGGGGAGGGAGAGAGACTTTTTTAAAACCCACACTGCTAAAAGATCTCTTGTGCCTAAATTCTAGCACAGCACCCTGAGGATTAATTCCAGGGACAAAGAAATCTTAAAAATCTTCTCCACAAATGTTGGTAACTGTAAGATGCTTGCATTGATCTGTGTACCTGTATTAAATATATATATTTGTGTGCATATACACATATACACACACACACACACACATACACAATGGGAAAATGTGAGGTTTATACCTCTGGATGGCATTGTTAAAATTAATAGTGAAGAACTTTAGTTGTTTTAAAGGCAAGTGCTTATAAATATCAGGCATTCTAAAACTCCCAGGAGTTTTATGTTCAAACATTTTTTAGGTTCACATGATCTGGAAAAATATTCAATATAAAAGCTAGTTTTAATTTGTTGGTTGAATTAAAATAGGCATGTGTTTAGAGTTATCAACATCAAATATAATGCAGATAAACTCTTATTCTACCTCAATTTACTAATTAAATTATGTGTTTTCTTTTGTGATCTGTCAGCAAAAATAACGTAAAGATGCTATTTAGTGCCTTAACATTTTCATGACTACTCTAAACATTGTATAAAGAACAAGTACATTAAATAGATATAAATAAAATTAAAAATTTTTAACTTTTAAAAAGTCTCCCAAATCTTTTTAGTAACTTAAAACCTTAGAGTTTTGCTAATGGAACCTCACTATCTGGATCATTTTCTAAACAGGACAAATTACTACAACAGTAATTACTACACATAGATTTGTCTACTTTTGGTTTCTTATTAGAAACCAAACCATGAGAGACTGTGGACTATGAGCAACAAACTGAGGGTTTTGAAGGGGAAGGGGGTGGGCGTTGGGCGAGCCTGGTGGTGGGTATTGAGGAGGGCACGTATTGCATGGAGCACTGGGTGTGGTGCATAAACAATAAATCTTGTAACACTGAAAAAATAAAATAAACATATTTAGGGGAAAAAAACCCAAAACACATTTGGAAATACTAATCCAACGTTGGAAAATTTTAAAAGGCATATGATTCTAGAAACTATGAAATGTATTCATAAATTTACAAATCTGAAGAATGTTGGTATAACAGTTAAAAAAAAAAAAAAAAAAAAAAAAGGAAAACTGCAGCCCAAAATGGTGTTGAAGTGGGAGAGCTAGGTTCTTGTCTCACGGAGTTGAGGAATGACTCTCGTGTACAAAGGAGAGTGAATAAAATGATAGAAGTTTATTAAATGTCTGTTCATGTCTTCTGCCCATTTCTTCACTGAACTTTTTGTTTTTTAAGCACTGAGTTTGATACATTCTTTATAGACCTTGGGTGCCAGCCCTTTTTATATTATGTCATTTGCAAATATCTTCTCCCATCGGGTAGGTTGCCTTTTAGTTTTATTGACTGTTTCCTTTGCTGTGCAGAAGCTTTTTATCTTGATGAAGTCCCAATAGTTCATTTTTGCTTTTGTTTCCCATGCCTTTAGAGATGTGTCTTGCAAGAAGTTGCTGTGGCCGAGGTCGAAGAAGTTATTGCCTGTGTTGTCCTCTAGGATTTTGATGGATTTCTGTCTCACATTTAGGTCGTTTATCTATTTTGAATTTATCTTTGTTTATGGTGTATGAGAATGGTCCAGTCTCATTTTTCTGTATGTGGCTGTCCAATTTTCCCAGAACCACTTATTGAAGAGACTGTCTTTTTTCCATTGGATATTCTTTCCTGCTTTGTCAAAGATTAGTTGACCACAGAGTTGAGGGTCCATTCCTGGGCTCTCTATTCTGTTCCATTGATCTATGTGTCTGTTTTTGTGCCAATAACATGCTATCTTCATGATCACAGCTTTGTAACATAGCTTGAAATCAAGCAATGTGATGCCCCCAGCTTGTTTTTCTTTTTAAACATTCCCTTGGTGATTCAGGGTCTTTTGGTTCCGTACAAATTTTAGGATTGTTTGTTCCAGCTCTGTGAAAAATGTCAGTGGTATTTTGAGAGGGACTGCATTGAATGTACAGACACTTCTCCAAAGAACATATACAAATAACCAACAGACGCATGATCAAATGTTTTACATCATTCAGCATCAGAGAAATACAAATCGAAACCACAATGAGATACCACCTTACACCAGTTAGAATGACTAAAATTAATAAGACAGGGAACAACAAATGTTGGTGAGGGTGTGGAGAAAAGGCAACCCTATTACACAGTTGATGGGAATGGAAGCTGGTATAGCTACTCTGGAAAACAGTATGCAGGTTCCTCAGGATGTTAAAAATAGAGCTACCCTACAACTCAGCAATTGCACTACTGGTATTTACCCCGAAGATACAGATGTAGTAAAAAGAAGGGGCACGTGCACCCCAATGTTCATAGCAACAATATCTACAATAGCCAAACTGTGGAAGGAGCCAAGATGCCTTCAACAGATGAATGGATAAAGAAGATGTGGTCCATATACACAATGGAATAGTACTTAGCCATCAGAAAGGATGAATACCCAACATTTGCATCAACATATCTGGAACTGGAGGGTATTATGCTAAGTGGAAATAAGACAGTCAGAGAAAGACAATTATCATATAGTTTACTTATATGTGGAATATAAGGAATAGTGCAGAGGCCAATAGGAGAAGGGAGGGAAAACTGAATGGGAAGAAATCAGGGAGGGAGACAAACTATGAGAGATGCTTAATTCCAGGAAACAAACTGAGGGCTCTGGAGGGGAGGTGGGTGGGGAGATGGGGTACCTGGGTGATGGGCATTAAGGAGGGCATGTGATATGATGAATACTGGATGTTATATGCAACTGATGAATCACTGAACGTTACATCAAACACTAATGATGTACTGTGTGTTGGTTAATTGAATTTAAATTTTTAAAAAAGTTTATTAAGCAAGGATACAGAAAAAGCTCTCAGAAGTGAGAAGGGTCCAGATGAGGTGGCCACTGAGGGTCTTTAGGGTTTGTCTTTTATAGAACACTAATTGGGGAATTTAAATCCTTTTAACTTCTCTATTGATAGCATCTTTGAGTAAGTACTAGTGATAACACCTTCAATGGCTTACTTCCATTTTAGGGTCTGGTAATTTTTTGTTAGTCACAGGTAGCTATTATAACAAGACCCCACCTCTGACACCTAGGACAGGATGGTTGAGCTTGTTCCCTTATCTCTACTTTCCTTACACCTCCACATTTTCAGGATTTTTGTGAGCCTGATTCCATAGCCCCCCCTTCCTACCTCTCCCTACTTACCCCAACCTTCCCTTACTCAGTGTCACTTATACCAAGTTCCCAAACCAGGACTTAGTACTCAGTCTAATTGCCCTTACAACCTCCCCAGGAAGGTGCCTTAAATGGTCAGTCAGGAATTTTTTAATCAGCACCAATGAAGTTATCAGTTGCATGTGCCCTCTAGATCCCACAAAGGAAGATGAAGTCATCTGCCCTATAAGACCTTCTGCCCTTTCCCTTAAAGTGACCTAGCCTGACACAGTCCTTTCTTTTCTTTTGCTCATAACTTCCCCGCCCCACTCTCCTTCCTATAAAAACCTTCCATGCTCCTATCTAGTTACTAGGTGAGGTGCTGCCTGATTCATGCTTCACTTAATAAAGACAATTAAGCGTCCAAACTTGGTTGCATTTTGTCTTTTAACAGATTTGGTGGGAGTGGTGGGAGCCAAAGTGAACTTGCAGCAGCATCTGGAGACAATAAGAACTATAGGCACGGTATCTGGGAACCCTTTGAGTTCACGGTCTTTCTTGCCGTTTCAGAGGGCTGTGTGTAAATTCCTCTCAGTCTGAGCTCTGTTCTAGTTTATGTGTGAGCTACTGATCTAATTGGCTTTCTTTTACAGGGCTGGTCAGCTTGAGCTGGTGGACAATTATACCCAGAGCCCACGAGAGCCCATATTCTTGCCTAGACCCAAGCACCTAGCTTTCCAGTCCGTAATTCCTGGGTGAAAAAAGTAAGGAAGTTTTCACAGGAATTGGTAGTGGCATTCATAGGACCTCCTATGGGCAGAAAGCAGTACTTTTAATATATTAAGCTCAATGTTTGTCTTATCTTGTGTAAACAAAGGCTATTGCTAATGGACATTTAGGAGCCCAAAAAGCTGCAAAAATTGATGGGCACAGGTTAAGTATTTAAAGGATATTACAGTGCTTGCCATTTAATAAGACTCCCATAATAGGATAAGTTGGTCACAGAACAGATTACACTGATACTAGATCACCTGCCAACTTAATGAAAAGTGGGCAATAAGGTATACTGTGTAACATGCACAATCTCCCAACCAGAAGCACATTCCAGACTAGTTTGACTCCACGAAACCCAAAGTCTTAGCCAATGAGATATTTGAATTATAAAAAGTCAGGCACACAACCTTCCCACACACCTGCTCATCTTATCTAAGAATTAGAGTCCCAGAAGTTGCAGCTATCTAGCAAGAAGAAATTTAAACAACCACAACAACAACAAAAAAATGAACAAACAAAAAAAACCCCTAAAATTACAGTGGCCATTATGGTGAATGTTCCAATTAGACAAGATTGTTCATTTAAGAAGTGCACTTAAAATTAAGTGTTCCCAAATTAAACAAAATGGGATGTCTATTTTAACTGGTATACTGATGCTTGCAAAAAGGCTTGAAGAGTCCAAAATAGTCTCATTAAAAGATTCATTACAAAGGATCACACACACACACACACACACACACACACACACACAGGATACCTAAGACAAAAGACTGTAAGACTGAATGAGGTGACTCCTACTCCTATTCTTCTTTACCTGAGTACTCTGTCTACTAATTTTCCATTTCATTTGTCTTTCCACTCTGAAGAAGCAATTACATTTTAAAACAAGACCACCTGAAGTTACAGGCGATCCTCCTCAGATATTTCACTATTTGGTTAAAGACTCAGGGCTATAGAAAAAAAATTTAAACCAGGGAGAATCCTAAAAAGTTGTGAGGTTTTTTGTTTTTGTTTACTAGGTTACTTCCTGAGCACAGTTGAGAGGGGGAAATAAAAATTCATGTTCTTCTGGGGGCACCTAGGGGCTCAGTCAGTTATGTGACTGCCTTAGGCTTCGGTCATGATCTTTGGGTTCCTGGGATCAAGCTCCCCGCTCAGAAGAGAGGCTGCTCCTCCCTCTTCCTTTACTCCCCTCCCCCACTCATGATGTCCCTTGGTCTCAAATAAATTAAATCTTTAAAAAAAATTCCTGGGAACGGACGGCTAGCTGATGGCAAAGCACAAGCTGACATCCTGCAACCTCCACTGCCAGTGCCAGTCCCCCTCCCGGTGGGATATGAGTGACACTTTTTCTGGAAACTTCCAACTATCTTAATGTTAATGCCTGGCTAGAGGGAAAAACAAACTTACCTTGACAATACAAACCTCCAGTATCTTGTAGGTGCTCTTTAGCATGTAAAAGTTCTTCTGAAAACCTTTTTCCTTACCTCCCTCATCTCCCAAATATATTATCAGCCAGCCCCCACAACCCCACTACAGCAGTCCTTTCTGCCCAAGGATCCCATCCCCGTGCTTTTAATAAAACCACCATTTTGCACCAAAGACGTCTCAAGAATCTTCTTGGCTGACAGCTTCAATACCATCCCCCTAATGTCACCTATATTCCAAAACTACATCACATGTTATCAATTCCTTTCCAAATCCAGACCCATTACTATTAGTCCTTTTTCTCCTGGGAATAACTATTTCCTTTTTGCTAGTCTTGTTTTCCATCTTAAGAGCGTGACTGGCTTTCTGCCTCCAACAAGCAGGCTGTCAGTTCCTTATTTGGCTATCTTTGGGAGAGCCAATAAATTTAATGTAAAAAATTCTGCCCTTAAGAGAACAAAAGTCTTCTAGAAAGTGCTTGCATTTTCCCCCAGTGCCTTTAATATACAATGTTCTGCTTGGTCTCCTGCAGGAATTCTTAACTCACCCATCTCCTTAAAATGCAAATTTCAGGGAGGTAGTCCTTATCAAGTAAAAACCCCCCAGGGGAAGGCCATTTCAAAATTAACCTGCCAAAGACAAATAAAAACCTGAGGTGTATTCCCCACAAATATTAAAAGAAAGCTCTAACCAGCTAGACCAATACCTTTAACTTACTCCACCTACCAGGAAAACAAACTCAGATCCAGCTTTTATAAGTAAATTTTATACCTATTTGATGGCAGTAATTTTAAAACAGAAGCTGTAAGATCTGTATCTATCTGTAACGTTGACAAGTGTTTATACTTGTATTATAAATGTATTTCTACCTCTGGATGGTAGAGCTAAAATTAATGTGTAAAATAACATTTGGTTGATTTGAAGGCAAGTACTTATAAAAATTGGGCATTCTAAAACACAGAAAGATAAAAACTAACACAAATGCTTTTAAAGTTCACAGGACTTAAAATATAGATAGATGATAGATATAAAATATATATTACATATATATATATTTTATATAAAAGCTAATTTGGGGTTGATGGTTTTGTTTCAGGATTTCTTTTCCTTTAGTGCCCTTGGTTCTTATGATGAAGTTTTGGGATATAGGTAAGGTCTGGAGCCGGTGACCAAGAAAGAATTCTTGAGATGTCTTTGTTGCAAAATGGTGGTTTTATTAAAGCACAGGGACAGGACCCATGGGCACAAAGAGTTGCTGCCACCCCTGCCTGCTTCTCCCTGATGGCTCCCTGCTGCCCTGGGCTTCGAGGGAGAACTGATTTTATATACACTTTAGGGTAAGGGGCAGTAAAGATAAGGGAAGTTCCAAAAGGATTTTTATATGCTCAAGTCGTCTCCCAGGATACTAGAGGCTGAACTGTCAAACTAAGGTTGTTTTTCCTTCTAGCAAGGCATTAGCTTTAAGACTGGAGCTTCCTAGAGGAACGTTATACTCTGCCTGCCTCAAGTATTTGTCAATGGGCTGCAGGTTATATGGACGTGTAAATTTATCTCCCTTTCCTTCTGCCTTTGTTTCCCACATCACTTGGTCACACAGGTTGGAAGAACAGAAGAGGTAGATCAAAGAGTGGTGGGCAGCAAAGCCAAGTTTACTGAGAGTACAAAACCTCCCAAAGAGGAAGGGGACTGCAGAGGGTTGCCCCAAGAGTTTCTAAGTCTGGGGGTATTTATGAAGAATGTTGGTGGGTTGTTTTAATCTGATTAACCCTCTATGTGCCCATCACCCAATCAGGTTTTTGTCCATGCACTCATCTACCTATTAGGTAGTTGTTCATTTGAGAAAGTTTGGTGGAGGGCTCCTTCCAGGATGCTATAGAGGGGCTTTTTCCTTTTAAGGTAGTTTCATCTCAGGATGGTGGGGGGTGGGGGGGCTTGCCCCGGCTGGCCTCTCTTCTGAGTATCCTCCAATAGATTAATTAAAATAGACATGTCATTTGGAGTTTTCAATATTGAATATAATACAAATAACCAACTTTTATTTTACTTAAATTTAGGAAATTCATGTTTTATTTGTTGCAATTTCAGCAAAAGTGACTTAAAATGATGGTTGATTTTATCTGTCTCAAGAAGAAATTGTTCATGGGAAATTGTTAAGAACAAATGGTTTTTTACAATTTACAAATTGTAAATTAAAAGGTTTGTTAATTGGAAATTTGTAAAAGGAAATTGTTAAGAACAAATGTTAAGAACATTTGAATAATAAGAATTGTTAAGAACAAATGGTTTTTTACCAATTTACAAACGGTAAATTAAAAGGTTTATAGATAAGCTTTTAAATAGTTCCAAAATATTTGGTAACCTAAGAATTTGCAGTTTTGCTAGGTTAAATGATAAACCGAGCTGAAGTAAATGGATATCTGTTTTTTCCAAATAAGATAAATTGCTAAAATAGATTATTAAACATAGGTTTATGTGTTTATGTCTTATCACAGAGAAACTAAAGATAAATTTGGGTCTGTTAGTAAACATGTTTTATGCTTTACTGAATAATCATACTACAAAGCACACTTCTAAAAATTCTTATTCATAAATTTGCAAATTTAAAAAAATGCTGATAGGACAGTCTATGTGCAACTGCCTACTACTTAGTTTTTGATGTAGGAAAGAATGTTAGGGTTTGATGCTCACAACCAAAAAAGAATTCTTGAGATATCTTTGGTGCAAAAATTTTTAATGATTTTATTAAAGCATGGGGACAGGACCAATGGGGCAGAAAGAGCTATACCAGAGTCATGAGGAGGGGATCACTATACACTTTCAACTTGGGAGGGGGTTAGAGATAGTTTAAGTCTCTAAGGAACTTTGGAAGCAAGGTTTCCAAGTCCTTGAGGGGGCTAGTTATTGTTGGGAAAAGGTCATTTATTACCACCTAATAAAACCTTACTCATGAGACCCTTACAGATGTATATCAGTGGGCCATATGCTTAGGGGATGATTATCAACATGTATCTTGGAGGGGTTTAGAGATAAAGGAAGTTTCCAAAAGAATTTTTATATGTTAAAGTAGACTTACAGGATTGGGGTGGGGGATGGGGGATGGGGGAGTCAGGTTAGGATTACCTACTGTCCTTAGCAAAATATTAACATTGAGGCAGTTGAGTCCCTAGAGAAATGTCACTCTGTTTCAAGAACTTGTCAATGGGCTTTAGGTAGTAAGGAAATTTAATAATTTTTCTTCTCCCTTTGTTTCCCACCAGTTTTTACTAGAAATTAAGGTTTCTAGGCATTAAAAATTGTAATAAATATGATTAAAACTATTGGAAATACTAAGAAAGGCAACTCTGTATGCAAGAGAACTAAGAGATGTGTTTTGTTAAAGAAGATATGAGAAATGGGAATCCATTTTTGTGGAAGGAAAAGTAAGTAATTCTGTCCTGAAATGAGACTGGGTGGGTATAGTGAAGGAAAACTTAAGGTAAAGTAAAAATGAAAAAGAAAGTTATAGAAAATTTGTGAAAAAAAGAAATCTTTAGAAAAGATTTTTATGAGTAGTCAGAACTAAGATTAAATAAATGGAAAACATATTCCTGGAATATTCCAAAAGATTTGTTAATTAGGTTTAATATGCAAAATACATAGAAAATACTGCTAAATAAATAATACTAAGTGTCCTTCAGATTGCATTTGTAAGATTGTGACATATAGATAAAATCCATTCTGTTTCTGCAAAAATGGCCCTTCATCAGATTTTTGCCATTCTAATGTTCTTGTGACATGCCAATAGAGTGCTTCTGAAAACAGATCAATATATACAAATAATGGCTGTAAATTCAATAAACAGGCCAGAAGTCCAAGAGAGCCACTTGGTCCTTCCTGGCTCCCTGACAAACCCCCCTTTTCAGTTTTTACATTCCTTCACCCATAATAGTACATTTAAAATGACTCAAATTATGAGTAAACACTGGTGTACAGACTTCTATAAATTTTTAAAATCTGAAACTGGCCCTTATTAAACTGCCATTTAGTGTGAGTTATCAATATATACTTGTTACTAAATGTGTGAATTCTAGATGGGTTGCAGCCTTTCTTGGCTATAAAGCTGATGCCCTTGTAGTAGAAAAGAACCCAATTGTTTAAAAAAAAAAAAAAGTTTCCCACTTGGGGTGCACTTTTCATTATGTTCAGTGATCAAGGCACCCACTTCACTGGACAAATCAAAGACATCTTAATAAAAACCTTACAAAATTCTTGAAATTCTATCAGTATACAATCTTCTATTGATCCATTTTTGTCTTATGTTAATATGACCTGCTACTATTAAATCTCTAATGTTTTATTCTCAGACCTGTCATCAACTGGTTAAAAAAGCCTTTCTTAGTTCTAATTCAAAAAAGCCTGTCCATCTTAGTCCTGGTAACTTGGTATTTTAAAACATCACAAAAGGCAGCCCATGTACCATTAAAAGCAACCTTACCAAGAGCTTATGACCACTGACACTAACTTAAAAGATGCTAGAGAGCTCTAAATCAAATTGACAAGGAGGAGAATTAACGAACATCAAGGTGTGTACTTCTTCAACCCTAGACACCAGATCAAGACTTCATACTTCAACAAAATATAAAATCCTTTCTCTTTTCCTTTTCTCTCCTCTGGCATTGGCCTAAAAGGATGGCAACCTCATTAGTACCTCCCAGGCCACTGCCACAGTAAAGTAACCTCTTTTATTTCAGGATATAAAAAAACAGTGTGTCTAACTTTTCACAAGAAAAAATAAGACATCTCATTTGTCACTCTCCTTATTAATAGACTAGCTCTTGATTATCACTGAGCTGAGCAAGGAAGTGTCTGTGCTGTGTCTAACACTACCTGCTATGCCTGGATTAACCCTTCCAGGGAAGTTAAAACTCAATTACATAGGAATAAGTCACTTGGCTTTAAAAAAAAAAAAAAAAAAAAGGTAACTCCTTGGTCTTTGACTTATTTGATTTTGGTTGGTTGAGGTCTTGGGGACCAGGTTTCCAAAGTATACTCCAAGTATTTGGGGAATTATCCTGCTTATAGTAATCATAATCATCTCCGTGGATGCACTATAGTCTCTCGAAAGTTTTAAATGCCTGTTTGCTGTCATTAACCACCATGTTGATGACCAAATGATCTTCCTAAGACTGAGACATCTAATGAATGAGGTAAATAAGTTAAACAATGTGAATTAGAGGCCATGACCTAGGACTATTACAGAGGCATAAATAAATTAATCAATCAATCAGGACATATATATACCAAAGGAGCTACAAAAACTGAACTGTACTGCTGGGAAATATGAGGGAGTAGGAGGATCCTAAACTCACTTTGTTTCACAGATATACCTAGATAACACCTATATCAATGTAAAAAACACAGAAAATGTCCTGAACACTGGCAGAACAGATTCTCCAAAGCTAAATATAAAGATGCCACCCTGAAGAGGGTAGGAAGTTCAGTGACTGATGAGGAACTAAAGGGACTCTCAGGACTGTCCCTAAGAGGGAGGGATACCAAGCACATGGAGAGTAGAGATAAACAGAGCCTCACACTAGGCACCCCAGGCAGAGGGAATCCACACAAGGAAGATGAATTCCCATAATATTTGGCTTTGAAGACCAGAGGAACCTAATTTCATGAGATCCTACCTTTAATACATGGACATTTAGAAATCAATGGGCTCAGCTCTGGTAGAACCTATAGGGCAATAGAAAACTGGGTCTCCACCCTTGAAGAAATAGCACAACAAACACACCCACAAAGATACAGTAGAGAAGCAGCAGCTTGAAAAATTTCTGAGGTATAAGGCAGGGAGATTTGTTTACTAATCTCGGAGTATATGCTAGCAGGTAGTGGGGAAGGGATCTTTGGGAAACTTGTTCAAGAGAAGAGCTGGCAATTGCCATTTCCCACCCCAGCCCCCAAGCATAGACCCATGGACACCTGTGGGAACTAATATAGCTGGAATAATTTCCACCTAGCTTGCTAACAACATTCCCCACCCCAGCACACTTCTGCAGATCTGCCCACTCCAACCCAGCTAGCCTCTGCAGTTTTGGGTAGCTACAGGTCCTTCCTACAGCAGACACCAAGGAGTCTGCTGGCACTGTGTATCTTGCCCCTACATTCCTGTGGATTCACCCCCTCCAGCCTCGTGGTAGGAGTTTTCTAAAGCAGCTCCAGGTCCCCACCCCATAGCAAATCTGCAAACCTTGCTAACAGCATTGACTTCACCCCTACATTTCCTGCAGAACTGCCTCCTCCACTACACATCTAGAGTCCATCCATGATGGTGCTACAAGCCAAACAACGTGTAAGGAGCCCCAGTAGGGTCTAACACCAATCCAAAGTGACTCCTGATCTGGAAAGAGGGAAAGATAACCATGTACACCTACCTCTAGTAGCAGGTTTAGAAAATAACCCTGGTTTAACTACAGAACCTGCCCACCAATGGAAGATTCTCAGGGGAAAACAAAGGGAAGTGCCCTACAGTTTGGTAATACTGTTTCTCTGGCGAATGCCTCATCTGACTCAACCAAAGTGGCCCCACACCAGTCTGCTAACAACACAGGGACAAAATCTTGCCCACAACAGACAACAAGAGCCATTGCAAATGACTGGACTGAAGGCAAAAGTGGTTCAGTCACAAGAGTAGGGCATGCATAACACATATAGTTGCCACTGCAGGTGACCAGGGGATATTACACTGCAGGGCACTATAAGACCTCTTTCTCTACAGGCCACTACTTTCAAGAGCAGGAGATGTAGTTGACTTTTCTAACTCACAGAAATGGACACAGTGTTATACAAAATGAAGACACCAAGGAATACGTCTCAAATGAAAGAACAGGACAAAATCACAAGAGAGCTAAAAAAAAAAAAAAGAGAAGTAATATGCCTGAGAGAATTTAAAGTAATGGTCATAAAGACAATCACTGGCCTTAAGAAAAGAGTAGAGGACATCAGTGAGACTCTTATTAAAGAGATAAAACAGAAAGTACTCACCAGAGATAAAGATCTCAACAACTGAAATTAAAAATACACTAGATGGAATACATGGTAGGTTAGAGAAAGCAGAAGAGCAGATCAGTGACTTGGCAGCCAGACTAACACAAGACAAGCTGATCAGGAAAGAGAAAATTAATAATAATAAATGAAAATAGGCTGAGGAAACTCAGAGAAAACATCAAGCATACTTGGATTTGCATTATAGGGACACTAGAAGGAGAAGACAAAGAAAAGGAAACAAAAAATTTGAAGAAATCATATCTGAAAACTTCCCAGACCTGGGGAAGGAAATAGAAATCCAAATCAAGGATACACAGAGAACCTCAAACAAAATCAAACCAGGGAAGTCCACACCAAAGTCACATAGTAACTTAAATGGCAAAAGTAGTGATAAAGAATTTTAAAACAGCAAGAGAAAAAAAGGCAGTTACATGCAAGGAGAATCTCATAAGGCTATCAGATGATTTTTCAGCAGAAACTTTTTAGGCCAGAAGAAAGTAGCATGATATATTCCAATTGCTGAATGAGAAAAAAAAAAAATCTACAGCCAAGAATACTCTATACAGCAGGACTGTCATTCAGAACAGACAATAAAGAGCTTCCCAAACCAAAGTTAAAGAAGTTTATGGAAACTAAACCAGCACTACAAGAAATGTTAAAGAGGACTCTGAGCAGAAAGGAAAATCACAAGTAGAAGCAAATTAGGAAGCACAAAAGCACTAAAATTTAAGTATATCTATTAAAATCAGTCAAGGGATTAACAAAATAAAAGAATGTAAATTATTACAACATGTATCTAAAACATGGGGGCTGAATAGTAAAGAATGGGTACAAATTTAAGTGACTATCAACTTTAACACAGATTGCTACATGCAGAAGGTGTTATATACAAACCTAAGGGTAACCAAAAATCAAAAATAAGTAATAAATATGAAAAAAATAAAGAGTAAGGAATCCAAACCAACTTATATAGAGAGAAGAGAGCAAGGGAAGAAAGGAATAGAGAAGAATAACAAAACATATAAAATAAGTAACAAAATGATAATAAGTACATACCTATCAATAATTACTTTGAAAAACAAAAATAATTACTTTGAATGTAAAGGAACTAAATGCTCCAAAAAACAGTGTGTTGGAATGCATAAAAAAATCAAGACTCTTCAATATACTGCCTACAAAGGATGAATTTCAGACCTAAAGACACATGCAAATTGAAAATGGATAGATGGTGGGGCGCCTGGGTGGCTCAGTTGTTAGATGTCTGCCTTCGGCTCAGGTCATGATCCCAGGGTCGTGGGATCGAGCCCCGGATCGAGCCCCGGATCGAGCCCCGGATCGAGCCCCGGATCGGGCTCCCTTCTCGGCAGGAAGCCTGCTTCTCCTGCTACCATTCCCTCTGCTTGTGTTCCCTCTCTTGCTGTGTTTCTCTCTGTCAAATAAATAAAATCTTTAAAAAAAAAAAAAAAAAGAAAATGGATAGATGGAAAAACATTTTTCATTCAAATGGAAGTGAAAAGAAAGGTGGGTTGCAATACTTACATCAGACAAAATAGACTATAAAACAAAGACTTTAATAGAAAATATTATAAGTAGGACATTATATGATCGTAAAGGGAAAAGTCTGACATGAATATTTAACAATTGTAAATATTTATGCACCCAACATAGGAGCACCGAAATATATAAAACAGCTACTAAAAAACATAAAATAATCAACATCCCAGTACAATCTTTAACATCCCAGAGCAATCAATGTCTAGACCATCCAGAAAATCAATAAGAAAATTGATTTTTCTGCAGAACAGAAAATCAACAAGAAAACAGTGGCTTTGAATGACACATTGGACTAGATGGATATAATATTCAGAATATTCAGAACATTCTATTCTAAAATAGAATACACATTCTTTTCAGGTGCATGTGGAACATCTCCAAAATACAGCACATGGTAGGGCACAAACAAGTCAAAACAAATTCAACAGACTGCAGTCATACTATGCATCTTTTCTAACTATAATACTATGAAACTAGAAATTGACAAGAAAAAATCTGGAAAGAGCAAAAATACATGGAGGTTAAATAACATGCTACTAAAGAATAAATGATTCAATGAAGAAATCAAAGAAGAAATTAAAAAAATACATAGAGACAAATGAAAATGAAAATCCAACAAAAGAAATCTGGAAACAGGGATGCCTGGGTGGCTCAGGGGTTTAAAGCCTCTGCCTTTGGCTTGGGTCAAGATCTCAGGGTCCTGGGATTGAGCCCCGCATCCGGCTCTCTGCTCAGTGGGAAGCCTGCTTCCCCTTCTTTCTCTGCCTGCCTCTCTACCTACTTGTGATCTCTGTCAAATAAATAAATAAAATCTGAAAAAAAAAATCTGAAAAGAACACAAATACATGGAGGTTAAATAATATGTTACTAAACAATAAATGGATTAAACAAGAAATCAGACAAGAAATCAAAAACTACATAGAGACAAATGAAAATGAAAACACAATGGTCCAAAATCTTTGGAATGCAGCAAAAGCTGTTCTTAGAGGAAACTGCATAGCAAAATAGGCTTATCTCAAGAATAAAAATTTCAAATAAACAAACTAACCTTCTACCTAAAAGAACTAGAAAGAGAACAAACAAAACCCAAAATTAATAGGAAGAAGGAAATAATAAAGATCACAGCAGGAAAAAACAAAATAGAAACAAAAAACCAATGATACTTAGAGATGATTCTTGAAAGGATAAACTAAATTGATAAGCCTTTAGCTAGACTTATAAAAAAACAAAAATAGAGAAAGAAGGAGAGAGAGAACGAGAGAGAAAGGACTGAAAATCAGAAATGAAAGAGGAGAAGGAACTACTGACACCATAGAAATATACAAAGAGTTATAAGAGAATAATCTGAAAAATCATACTCCAACAAATTGGACAACCTAGCAGAAATAGATAAATTCATAGAAACATAACCTACAAAAACTTACTCAGGAAGAAACAGAAAATTTGAACCGAATCATTACCAGCAAAGAAGTTTAATCAGTAATCAAAACATTCCCAAAAAACAAAAGTCAAGGACCAGTTTCACACATGAATTCAACCAAACATTTAAAGAAAAGTCAATGTCTATTCTTCTCAAACTATTCTGAAACACAGAATAGTTAGGAAAGCTTCCAAATTCATTCTGTAAGACAAGCATTACCCTGATATCAAAACCACAGGAACGACCAAAAAAAAAAAAAAAAAGAAAGAAAAAAAAAGTACTACAGGCCAATATCTTTGATGAGCATAGATGCAAAAATCCTCAACAAAATATCAAAATATTAGCAGACCAAATTTAACAATACATTAAAAAATCATTCACCATAATCAGGTGGGATTTATTCCTGGGATGCTAAGGTGGTCCAACATCTGCAAATCAATCATCATAATCTCATCAATAGGAGAAAGGATAAAACCATATGATCCTTTCTGTAGATGCAGAAGCAGAATGTGATAAAGTAAAACATCCATTCATGATAAAAATCCTAAACAAAATTAGAGGGAATATACATTAATATTAAATAAAGGCCATCTATGAAAAACCCTCAGTGAAAATCATATTCAAGGATGCAAAACACATGTTTTCCCCTGAATTCAGGAACAAGACAAAGATGCTCACTCTCACCTCTTTTATTCAACATAGTACTAGAAGTCTATGTACTTCTCTGCGATCAGAGAGGAGAAACAAAAGTCATTCAAATGGGTAAGGAAGATGTAAAACTTTCAGTATAAGCAGATGACATGACACTATTTACTGAAAACCCTAAAAAAAATCCACTAAGAAACTTCTACAAACTTATCAGTGAGTTCAGTAAAGTCACAGGATACAAAATAAATGTACAGAAATCCATTGCATTTCTATACACTAATAATGAAGCAGCTGAAAAAGAAATTAAGAAATAAATCCTATTTACAATTGCGCCAAAAAGAATAAAATATCTAGGAATAAATTTAACCATGGAGATGAAAGACCTGCACTCTGAAAGCTATAAAATATTAATGAAAGAAATTGAAGGTAACACAAACAAATGGAAAGATATTTCAAGCTCACGGATTGGGAGAGTATTGGTATGATGTGCATACTACCCAAAGCAATCTACATATTTAATACAAACCCTATCAAAGTACTAATAGCATTTTAAAAAAATTTTTAAGAGATTTTTATTTTGAGAGAGCAAGAACAAACAGAGGGAAGAGGAAGATGGAGAAGCAAGCTCCCCATTGAGCAAGGAGCCAGACACAGGACTCGATCGCAGGACCCTGAGACCATGACCAGAGCAGAAGGCAAATGGTTAACCAACTAAGCCACCCAGGTGCCTCAATACTAACAGTATTTTTTCTAGAATTAGGACAAATTATCCTAAAACTTATATGAAATCACAAAAGTCTCTAAATAACCAAAATCTTAACAAAAGAACAAAATTGGAGCTAGCACAATCCCAGATTTTGAGATATACTACAAAGTTGTAGTACGCAAAACAGTATGGTACTGGCACAAAAACAGAATCATCAATCAATGGAGCAGAATAGAGAGACCAGAAATAAACCCACAATTATATGATCAATTAACTTTTGGCAAAGGAAGCAAGAATATGCAATGGGAAAATGGCCATTTCTTTAACAAATGGTATTGGGAAGACAGGACAGCTACATGTTAAAGAATAAAACTGGACCACTTTCTTATATCATACACAAAAATAAACTCAAAATGGATCAAGGATCCAGAAATGAGATCTGAAATTATAAAAATCCTAGAAGACAGCACAGGCAGCAATTTCGCTGATATCAGCTATAGCAAAATTTTTCTAGATATGTCTCCTTAGGCAAGGAAAATAAAAAAAAATAATAAACTCAATAGTTTATTGTATCTATTATATCTACTCAATAGTATTATATCAAAAAAGGGAAATAAAAACAAAAATGGGGTTATATCAAAATATGAAGCTTCTACACAGCAAATAAAATAGTCAACAAAACTAAAAGACAACCTATTGAATGGGAGAAAATATTTGCAAATGATCTAACCAATAAAGTGTTTGTATTAAAAAAATACAAAGAACTCCTACAACACTCAAAAAATAATCCAGTTTAAAAAATGGGCTGAAGACACGAACAGACATTTCTCCAAAGAAGACATACAGATCATTAATACACACATACACACAAAGATGTTCAATATTACTAATCATCAGAGAAATGCAATTCAAAATCACAATGTAATATCACCTCACACCTATCAGAATGGCTAAAATTAAAACAAGTGTTGGTGAGGATGTGGAGAAAAAGGAACCCTTGTTTACTGCTGGTAGGACTGCAAACTGGTGCAGCCACTAAAAAACATAGATGTTTCTCAAAAAATTAAAAATAGTATTACCATATGATCCAATAATTTCATTACCTGTTATTTACCCAAAGAATGCAAAACACATTAATTCAGAAAGATACATGCAGCCTCATGTTTATAGCAGCATTGTTTACAATAGCCAAACTATGGAAGCAACCTAAATTTCATTGGACAGATCAACAGATAAAGAAGATGTGTGTACATACCCACAGAGCATATACACCCAATGGTATATTACTCAACCATAAAAAGAATGAAATCTTTCCATTTGCAACAACATGGATAAATCTAGAGGGTATAAATCTAAGTGAAAAGAGTCAGTCAGAGAAAGACAAATACCATACAATTTCACTCATATGTGGAATTTAAGACAGAAAACAAAGAAAAGAGACAAACCAAAACAACACACAACTGCAGAGAACTGATCATTACTAGAAGAGGGTGGAGTGACAGGTGAAAAAAGTGAAGGAGATTAAGAGTACACTTACCATGATGAGCACTGAGTAAGGTAGAGAATTGCTGAATCACTATATATATATTTTTTTTTTTTTTTTGAAGATTTTATTTATTTATTTGACAGAAAGAGATCACCAGTAGGCAGAGAGGCAGGAGGGAGAGGGGGAAGGAGATTCCCTGCTGATCAAAGAGCCTGATGTGGGGCTTAATCCCAGGACCCTGAAATCATGACCTGAGCCAAAGGCAGAGCCTTAACCCATAGAGCCACCCAGGTGCCCTTGAATCACTATATTGAACACCTGAATTTAATATAACACTGTAGGTTACCTATACTGAAAATAAAATGCAAAAACAAAATTAAATAAATAAAATGTTAACAAATATTAAAAGTTTGTTAAAAATAAACAAAATGCTTATATTAATAAACAAAATGTTAAATAAACAAAATGTCAATGTTAACTACAGAGTGGTATCTGTAAGTGATTCTAATGCCTTAAAATTTGATTATATCACTCAGTTAAACAGAGTGTGATCAAAAGGAGGGAATTGTTAAGAAAGAAAACTGGCTCCCAAACAGGGGCCTAATATCCAAATTGCAGTTTTAACCTCCCCCAGAAATATAGTCTTTACTGGTCCGTTAGGAATTTTGTGGTCAGCACCAGTGACATAATCAGTCACATGAGTACTCGTCATCCAGCCCCGACAAAGGAAGAGGAAATAATCTGCATGATAAGACCCCCTGTCCTTTCCTCTAAAGGGGACTGACCTTGACTGGAACAGTTTTTTCTTTGCTAATAATCTCCTTGCATCCTCCTTCCTGTAAAATCTTCTATTTTATACAACTTGGAGTTGTATAGAGAGTTGTATACTCTCTATAAAAGTAGAGAGTTTATACAACTCTCTACTTGCTAGATGATGTACTGTCCAATTCCTTAATCATTTAATAAAGCCAATTAGATCTTCAAATTTATTTGGTGAAAATTTATTTTTAGCCCAGTTCACAATGCTTATTCCTTAGTTTTCACTACAGATTATGGTTTCTAAGGGTTAAGAATTCTAATACATGCAATTAAATCTACTAGGAATAATAGTTAATCTCAAAATGCCAGCAATGTAGGATATGTTTTCAGTAAGAGAAGGTATGAGAAATGGAGGGGGTGGAGGTGGGTGGGGGGTGTGTGTGTGTGTGTGTCTTGAGATGTGTTTTTGTTGAAAGTAATGTTTTCCTAAAGTGAGGCTGGTTGTTTAAAGAAACAACAACAACAACAAACAGGACAAAATCAGAATGCAGGGGAAAAAAGTTGTAAAAGGATTACATAAAATTAATCTTTAAAAAGGAATTTTTAATGTGTGGTCAATCTCTGGCTAACAACAAAAAGAACTGGGGTTCCTGGGTGGCTCAGTGGGTTAAGGCTCTGCCTCCAGCTCAGGTCATGATCTCAGGGTCCTGGGATCGAGCCCCACATCGGGCTCTCTGCTCAGCAGGGAGCCTGCTTCCCCCTCTCTCTCTGCCTGCCTCTCTGCCTACTTGTGATCTCTCTCTGTCAAATAAATAAATAAAATTTTAGAAAAAAAAAGAATTATTTAAAAATGAGCTTTAATTTTGTAAGCTGATACAAAATTAGAATTTGGTTTTCTATTAGAAGGACAAAGTTTTCTTGGAGTTTTGGTCTACTTCTGGTAAGATTATGAAAGTTTCTTTAACTTCTACATATTGTTTCATATGATCTGTGATCCTATTTAGGCAAGTGCTATAAAATCTTTAAAAGATATTTTTGACAAACTTCTTGAAATCTAAATGAATTCTTTCTGCTCTAGAATATTCCAAAGGATTTATTAAACTACTTAGGCTTATTTGATATGTAAATTACATAGGAAGCACTGTCAAAGTAGTAACACTGAACCTTCTTTATATTGTATTTATAAGACTGGAACATATGCATGAAGTCCCTTCTGCTTCTGTGAAATATGGTCCCTTGTTACCAGACTTCTGCTATCCTGATGTCCTTGTAACATGGCGATAGCGTACTCCTAAATCAGAAATTAAGATGGATGAACAATGACTATAAAATAAAGAACAATCAGGGCTATAGGAAGTCAAAGATACTGCTTGGTTCTTCCTGTCTTCCTAATTAACTCTATTATTTAGTTTTTCTGTTCCTTCACACACCATAGTGCATTTTAAATGTTTCAAATTATAAACAGACATTGTAGAAGTGAGACTTCTACAACCCGGCAAAAACAGTCTACCAGCCATGTTTTAATCTCTTAGATCTCTAATCCCAGAAAAACTATTTTTGCTTCCAGAGCCTTCAGACCTCTTTTTAGACGCTTTGAACACCTGTAGTGGGACTTCATTCAACTACCACTTAGTATGGGCTACCAATATGTTCTCATTTGTTTGTTTTCTAGATTGAAACTTTTCCCTGCTGCAAGGCTGATGCCTTCACAATGGAACAAAAACTGTTATAGAATGTTTCCCTCTTGGGGGAATACCTTCCATGACCTCCAATGATTGAGGCATCCAGTTTGCTGGGCCAATTATACAAGCCTTAACAGAAATTTTGCAAACTTCTCAGAATTCTATGGGAATATAAACTTCTGCTGATTCCTTATTGTCTCATGCTAGTATGACATGGGTGAAAGTCTCCAATATCGTATGCTCAAGCCTATCACTAACAGGTTAAAAAAGCCTTCCAGGATCCCAGTTCAAAGGATCTTATTGATCACAATCTGGGTCCTGGTGACTGGGTGTTCTGAAGACGCCATTAGAGAAAGATAGCTCTCAAGCCCAGTTGGAAGGACCTTACCAAATGTTCCAGACAACTAACATGCTAAACTAAAAAAAAAGTATTGAGCTGTGGGTACACATCTCACAGCTAAAGAAGGCTCCCCTGGAAGCCTGATCATTTATAGACACTGGAAACCTCTGAATCAAATTAATGAGGATGAGAGGCAGATGACATCTGAGCAGATTGCTTTCCCCAGACTCAGGAACAGGCCTGTATTTAGACTTCCACCACCATCACCATTTTTAATGATTAAAAATCATTAAACACTATATCCTACCTTTACCATCCTTTTAATATTACAATTTCTCTACCTACTAACCAATCCCTCAACTTCTAAAACCAATCTGGTGCCCCGAAAGCATATATTTTTGTTTGTGACTATGATCATTAGCCTTGCGCCTATACATGCCTTGACAACTAGAGGGAACTTGGTTTTACTTAAAAGGCTGCCCTTTTTCCGAAATGTCCTGAAATTGGTTACAAAACAATCTCAAGGTACTCATAAGCCAAAAAGGAGGGCCCTCAGCCTTCTATAACCCATACAGAGATCCCTCAGAATATGAGGATGGTTCTTAAAGTTATAGTCAAGGCTGTGACCTTCCAGCTTTATTTTTTGGAATCAAAGGCAATTATTTTGTCAAAATCCTTTTCTCTTGGGCAGACATGGGCAATCAGATGAGGGCAGTGCTCGCTAAGTTATGATGGGAAATCCCACTCAAGGTGTAAACACAACTGTCTTGTCCACTGCTAGAACCATTAGAGCCCAAAAGAGGCCCCTAGACTCCCTACACTGAGTCTTACTATTCAACATGTTGCGGAAACTGAAGCGACCTTGGAACCCCAGGCGGCACACGGAGCACAGGGAGAGCACAGCTTTATTAACCTCAGCGGGCTCGGTGGGGTAATTCCCAAAAGACTGAGCAGCTGACAGGGTTAGGGGTGAGTTTTTATGGTCATAGGTGATGGGGGATGGTATCGGGATATTTTCCACAGTCTGCAGGGTCCATTGGCTCCTCTTTACTTGGGAGTGTAATCTATACGGGAACTCTCAGGAGAGGGCTAAATCTCAGGAGAATGCTAAATCATCCCAGGGTTTCTTTTCTTAACCCAAGTGGATGGGATGTTTGATCTTTTCTTCCACCTAGGCAAAAGGAGCGCAGCAGCACAGTGGACAGAAAGGGAGGAGGTCTCTATCCATCTCAAACAGAATAGTTTCAGATAATCTTCTAGCTGCCTAAGTAGGAGCCTATACAACAGAAAACACGGCTTGCTGTATACATCAACCCTTCACAAAAGGTAAAACTAAAAACTATTAAGCTATTTACATTGGTCAGGTTCCTAAAGATACGTTCAAAATTTCCCCCAGGATGATTTTTTATATTTTCTAATATTTTTAGTTGACTCTCTTCGGGCTTGGAGCTCTTTTGTGTTTGGGTTTACAAGTTGTACTATTTGTCATTATCATAACCTATATATTTTTTTAAGATTTTATTTATTTGACAGAGAGAAATCACAAGTAAGCAGAGAGGCAGGCAGAGAAAGAGGGGGAAGCAGGCTCCCTGCTAAGCAGAGAGCCTGAGGGGGGCTAGATCTCAGGACCCCAAGATCATGACCTGAGCTGAAGACAGACACTTTAACCCACTGAGCCACCCAGGCGCCCATATCATAACCTGTATCTTAATTGTTATATTTAAGCTGTTTGTAATATGCGTTTCCTCATATGGTCCTTCTACTTGAAATGTCAAAAGAATGGTTGGATCTTAAAAAGTACTATTCAGACCTACACTTTGACAACAAAAAAATTAAATTTAATTGACCATAGCCTAAAGCCCCTCTCCCTAAAAGGCCTCCTCCTTCTTTCTCAAATGTGGCCATAGGACTTGCACACAATAGGCTTAGAGATATATCAGAATATGAGAGTCCCCATTCTGAGGGACATGATAGACCCAGAGCAGGTACCAACCACTCTAGCAATGCAATGGGACCAAAACCAAAGGATTCATTATTAATACTTTCTTGTTAAGAAAGATCTTGATTAAAAAAAAAAAGGAATTGTACAGGAGGTTTCAAAAGGTCAGGAGGCCATAAGAAAGGAAGACTAAATCAACTTTTTGCCAGACACAAATCTTCAGCCTGAACCTAACTTTCTTCTCATCATTCATATTTTTTTTTTGAAAGGAGCCAATTAATTTAACAAGTTTCAATCTACCATTTGCATATTAACTAAAGTAATCCCAGTTAATTTAGTTTTAATCCTTGTTTTGCATAGAAGACCTAAATGAGAGCAGCATTTAGAATCTTTGGCCTTTTTAATTTTGCTCAATCTCTGTCTTCCTTAGAACATGAATCAAGTTTCCACCTGATTCTGTGTCTCCCAAACTGCAATTCTAATTGCCCAAATAAATGCCTGTTTGCTTAGCTTTTCAGTGAATTCCTTTTCGGACATCACCAAGATGCTGTAATTGCTTCACCTGATGAATTTTCTTCAAAGCTATACTCATCTCAGGGTGGTTGGATTTATATTATAAAGGATTAATCCCCCCTTACCATGAGTGAAAAATGATCAGACCTCATCACCATTATGCTCACTAGCAAACCATGGATTTATGGATACGAAAGCCAGTGTCCCAGTTGCTGCTATACTTTCAAACCAGCCCGATACTAATAGCAAGCAGCAACTGTCCCATAAAAGCGAGGCATCAGAACTCCTCCGGGCTTCAGGTAGTCACTGAGGAACATGCTTTCTAGCTTCCAACTTGTCTTTTGTCTGCTCATTGGTCCAATTCCCCAAATTTGAGGAATTTTTCATTTTTTGTTTTGGTACAAGTGTTGGTAACTTCCCCCCAATAGCTTGCAAGCATTCTGGCTTGTAATTGCCAAGAAACTCACTGTCCTTCGGATGAGCATGGCTTAGCGGATTCCTTCACAACCAACATCTTGTCAGTCCATTCAGATCTTACTTTGAAGAGGGACTTTTTTGATAAGTATGTGTTGGAATGACAACATAAAGGATGCCACGAAGTTTCAAAGTGACCCACCCTTTTACTTCTAGGATGGTGAATACTTAGCTCTCACCCTCAATGTGAGATATTGCAGCTGACTACAAACACTTGGAATTTCTTGAGTAATTTCATCAGCCTTTCAGAGGTAAATGCATATTTCCATAATTCCAGAAAATACATCACTCTTTGATTAACTGCAGAAAACAGTAATTGATATCAAGATATGAAAGATGAATATAGAGCTTACAGATAGTTTCTCCTCAGTTTGTCATATTTACACTTTAGATATTCTATCCTATTTTAAATGTAAAAACATATACAAACCTCTGTATCTTCAACAGTAATCTTTCGATTCCTTATTTACAAGAATATTAAACACTTCTCTAACTCCCCTCAACCATATGCCAATCATTTTTAATGACTATATAAAAATTGTGCTCTAGTTGACCAAGAAGCATACTGGATTATGTTTTCTTCAGGAGGTATCTAGTACAATAGATGCTTTATTTTATCAGTTACTTAAAAGTATGCTCTTTTTTTGTTTGTTTTGCTTCATATTTGAACTAATTCTTTCTCATCCAGTTTCCCCACTTCCTTCCTACCTTGGAGTGTCTTGTTGATCCCCTCCTCTTGTATTATATGTCTCTATCATAGCCCAACTTTTAACTTCATAAAGATTTTTTCCTAGTTACCAAACTGCCTGAGTTCATTCTCTTTCTACAGTCTGAATTGGTTATACTTGTTTGTTTGTTTTTTATTAGAGATCTCATTGCAGGACTTCCCTTTATTATTTATCTAGGAGGATCCATGGTTTTTAGATCTTGGGACTTCCTTCTCTTGGATTACTTTATTATTCTGATGAAGAACAACCTCAAGTAATTTCCTTAGAAGAGATGCTAAGAGGCAAACTTTGTATTTTCACGTCTGAAAAGACCACATTTCACATTTGACTCTAGGCTTAAATGGTTTTTAACCAATAATGAAAAGTTTAATTTTGCAAAAACTGTAATGGTTATTAGTTAGAATATGTTAGTTAATATAGTTTCAAATATATTTTTAGAAAACTAAAATATGAGATATGATTCCCTATTATAGTGGAAGATCTCTTTCAGCAAATGGTCAATTAAATAGATAAAAGATAAATTTGTAACTCTGAATTACAGATTATGGAAACTACAGGTGTCAAGAATATACACTTATGCAGTGAAAAAACATGTATGACTAAAATTATAAGTAAATTATGAAGATCAAATATCAAATAGATTTGGAAATTTGGGAGGGAAAATGAAATAGGGGATCAATAATGTCAAAAGTTATGTCTTTGAAACTACTGAAAAACAGATTATCTTCTGGAAGATCAAGAGAAAAAGAGAAAAATTATAAAGAATATCTAGAATGAAAAAAGGGATATGTTGCATGGTATAGAGAGTGAAAGTAATACAAATAACAACATCAACTTTATGAGACTATAATGGACAAATTAAAATTTTAAGAAAAAAGAAATTGAAAACCTTAACAGATTTCTTAGTATTAAAAATATAGTAGTACTTAGCTATAAAAAAAATAACTGACCCAGATGGGTTTGCGCGTTAGTTCTAGCAAATACTCAAAAGTAATTCCAAATATGTATTTTATATCATACAATTTTGGGATATATCTAAAATATAAGATTGGCTGATTATTAATCAATTAAAGTAATTAATTCCACTTACATATTAAAGAAAATCTCATGATCACTTCAAAGGCTGATAAAGAATTTGATAAAATAGGACAAAACTATTCATAGAAGATAGATACTAATTTGATATAGCAGTCTAAAATGGTCCCCAATGATCCCTTTTTTAAGAATTAATTAATTAATTAATTAGAGAGAGAGAACAAAAGCACAGGGAGCAGCAGGCAGAGCAAGAGGGAAAAGCAGGCTTCCCACCGAGCAGGGAGCCTGACACAGGGCTCAATGCCAGGACCCCGGGATCATTACTGGAGCCAAAAGCAGACGTTCAATTGACTGAGCCACCCAGGTACCCCTGATCCCTACCTTCTGGTTTTCATGCACTTATATAATTACGTCTTACATTGTTTTGGGCTACAATAAGATATTGTGGAAATAGCGGTATATGATTGTGCAGGCTGTCTTTTTTTAAAAAATATTTTATTTATTTGACAGAGAGAAACATAGTGAGAGAAGGACCACAAGCAGAGGGAATGGTAGCAGGAGAAGCAGGCTTCCTGCCGAGCAGGTTGCCCGATGCGGGGCTTGATCCCAGGACTCCTGGATCATGACTTGAGCCAAAGGCAGACGCTTAACTATTGAGCCACCCAGGCACCTCTGCAGGCTCTCTTAAAAACATTTTGACTCCTGTTTTGCTGTCTCTTGGATTGCTCACTCTAAGGAAAGCCAGCTATGACATCATGAGGGCATTCATGCAATCTTACAGAGAAGTCCACGTGGAAAGGATCTAAAGTTTCCATCTAACCAGCACCAACTTGCCAGCCATAAGAATTGGCCATTTTGGAAGCTGATGTGCCAACTCCAATCTAGATGATTAGAGCCCTGATTGACATTTTGATCATACCCATGGTTGATATTTTGAAAACATCTTCATGAGATGACCCCAAGCCAGAATTATACTCCTAAGATGTTCCAAGATTCATATCCCATAATATGAGATATTATGTTGTTTATTTTATGTTGCAATATTATTGTTGCTTTGAGACATTCTTTTTTTTTTTCATTTTAAATAAATTTAAATAAGATGCTTGACTTGAAGGGAAAACTACCTGAAATTCATTTCTTTTAATTTATCCTTAAAGACAGATTTCCTTACGTGTAATAGATATGTACAATAAAGTTATAAAATTACCCTTGGTTTTACAATAATAAATGAAAAAACATTAAATTCTCCAATTGAACAAGGTAGGCAGGGATTTTGATGTTGTTCTTTTTGTTGCTGTTGTTAAATACTGAGAGCAAAATAACTTACTAGAATATAAAGATAAGAGCTCAATGAGCATACCACTAATGGAGAAAGAGGGTATTTTCACAGAACCAGTATTTTTAGGTCATTCCATCTCCTTTGGATGTTGATCAAAACATATGATTGGCCATTTACTTTTAACAAATGCAATATGCTTGTGCACACAGTTACTTTATGTACGATAAAGGAATGGGGAAAAGGAAAAATGAAATAATAGAGAGAACTATGCTGCAGTAAGGCAGAAATGTGGGAGAACCAAATTGTGGTTTTCTAACTGAGAATGTTTTCTTGGTCTGGAGGAAGGGGTTTTGGAGTAAAGTAGCAGGTTTCCTTTTTAGTACACACTTCCTGTCTGCTGCAAGAACACATCAATTGTATCTCCATTCTCCATTTCCAACAGTGTGGGTATATCTCTTTCATAGATTGGCTGCCCCTCAAATCAGAATCTTATCATCCTCATTGACAAACCCTGTCATTTACAATAGGCTTTCATTAGCTAAGTAGCGTATTCCTTTTAATCTTGGATTGCACCACAGAACCATCCTGCCCCCTCACCTTCAAATTAGTATGATCACTATTCTCAGTATGGATTCCTTCCTTTGCCCTTTTGTAGGCCATGGCAAGTGCTAGAGAGTCCTCAGCTGCTGCTTCATAAGGAGGTACCAGCTCTGCACTGAAGGAGCACATAGGCAGTACCAGGAATGGCCGAAGGAGGTGGCAACACTATTAAGGCACTAATTTTTAAAATAACTTGTATGTAGCAATAGATAAGTTAGATACTTGATAAAATGTTTTATAAAAACTTACAGGATTCTTCAAATACAATAATGAAACATTAAAATGTTCAATTTAAGTAAAAAATAAAATGAGGAATCCTGATATCACTTGTTTTTTTTAAAGATTTCATTTATTTGACAGAGAGGGAGAGATCACAAGTAGGCAGAGAGGCAGGCGGGGGAGGGGGCGGGGGGAAGAAGGCTCCCTGCTGAGCAGAGAGCCCAATGTGGGGCTCAATCCCAGGACCCTGAGATCATGACCTGAGCTGAAGGCAGAGGCTTTAACCCACTGAGCCACCCAGGTGGCCCTGTTTTTAATATATATTAAAGAAGTTCTAGCCAGGGGTGCCTGGGAGGCTCAGTGGGTTAAGCATCTGCCTTTGGCTCAGGTCATGATCCTGGAATCCTGGGATAGAGCCCTGTGTCAGGTTCTCTGCTCAATAGGGAGCCTGCTTCTCTTTCTCTCTTTCAAATAAATAAAATCAATCTTAAAAAAAAAAAGTTCTAGCTAGCTCAGTAGGATAGGGGGCAGCTTTTCCTACGGGAATTATTGGGTTGAGAAGAGTATAGTCTTTCCCCTTCCCCCCACATTATGGCGTGGGGGAACGGTTGATGTCAGTTTACTCCAAAAAGGCAAAGTTATCTGGCAAAAATGTAACTGCCTGCTGTGTTCAACGCTTCCATTCAACCAGATATTGCGAACTTTGTTCAACTTGGGCAACAAAAACAGACAGCACTATGCTGCCAATCAATTACATCATCAACCAGTACTGGGTGTTGGTGTATAAACAAAGTGTGCCTTGAATTGCCAGAATTCAAAATGGTTCTGCCCAGCATGCTTTTGGAGATAAGTATTGTGAAATCCCACATTTGCACCAACTGAAACCTCACGCCATTGGAAACACAGAACGAACACAACACAGAAGTGTCTTCTGCTCTCTCCTGGCTGCTTTGGACTTACTAGTGCTGGTCACATCTAAAGGTCATCATATTGAGGAAGTTCCTGAACTTCCTTTAGTAGTTGAAAATAAAGTTGATGACTAAGAAGTCTACTTTGCTTCTTAATAAACTTAGGGCCTAGAATGATATTGTAAAGTTCCATGCCTCTCAGCAAACAAAAGCTGCAAAAACAAAATGAGAAATGGACATTATATGCCAAGCAGGGGGCTCTGATTCATCAATAAAAGGACAAGTGTCATCAAGGTCTTCAGAAACATCTTGGGAATTACTCTGCTTCATGTAAATAAACCAAACATTTTGAAACTTGTTTCTGGTGGGCATGTGGACATTTGGACTAAAAGTGCTTTCTCTAAGATAGACAATTTACCCTCAAGAGTAAATACAATCTTCCATGCACTCAATTTTCAATACAGACCTTAACAGAATCTCAAAAATCACGGAGATTCTAAGATCCCTCTTAGAACACAAAAATTTCATAAGAGAGTCTTAAAGAAGAATTCACTGAAAATTCTGAGAATGTTGAAACTAAACTCATATTCGAAGGCTGTAAACTAGAACAACATTCTTCACCAGGCCAAGAATAACAAGCTCCAGGTAGTTAAAATTGCAGAAGCACTAGGGGCCAAATCAAATGAGAAAGGGTTCTAGGCAATTAACCAGTGGTAAGGAAGAAAGGGAAGAAGACTATTGGTGTTAAGCAGCAGAAGAACCCTTTGGTGGGAAAAAAGGTTGCAATTACCAAGAAACTAGCAGCTGAAAAGACGCTAGCAGAAAAGACCCACAAGAGAAAAAAAGTCTGCTGCAAAAACTTTATTTATTCCACAAAGTTCAAATAATTTTGGGCAGCTCATTTTGAATAAAGACCTAATTAAAGAAGTGGCAAAAAACAAACAAACAAAAGATAAAAAATTATGGATTGTGAAATCAGAAAAAAAATATTTATAGATGGAAATTTGCGTTGATGGATAAGGCAAAGAAAATCTATAAATGATTACAACTAATAAGAGAATTTAATAAGTTAATCATGTAAGAAATCAAAACACTGAAATTGCCAGTTCAAGATGGCAACATAGGAAAATCATGAATTTACCTTCTCCCCACTGACACATTGAATCTACAGCTTCATGTGGAATAAGTCCCTCTGGAAAAAACCTAAAAACTAACTAAGCAACAATTACACATTAGGCATACTAAAAAAAAAAAAAAAACAAAAACAGCAAAGAAGCTGTGACGCAATTCCACCATAAACCCCATCTTTTTTTTTTTTTTTTTTTTTGGTGAGAGAAAGAGAGTGTGTGTGTGAAGGGGCAGGGGGAGGCACAGGTAAAGGGAGAGAATCTTAGGCAGACTTCATGTTGAGTATGGAGGCTGCTGCAGGCCTCAGTCTCATGACCCTGAAATAATGACCGGAGCCAAAATCAATAGAGGCTTGACCAACTAAGCCGCCCAAGTACCCCAACCCTTACCTATAGTACAGGAGGGAATTAAAAACCCAGAACTTCTCCCATGGAGTGAGGGATCTGAACTCCACATCAGGAACCCCAATTTTTAAGCACCTCATCTGAGAGACAGCTCCCTAAACATCTAGCTTTGTAAACAAACAGGGCTTACTTCTATGATGTCTAGAAGGGCATAGTGATCTGAGAAATGTCTCTTAAAGGACACCCACATTTGGAATCATTCATCTCAGAACTCAGTTCAGAAGTAGCTGATCATGCCCACACTTTGTGAAAGAAGCTCATTTGCTAATTATAAAGCATCAGCCTTATGGGCATGTATCTAAATTAGCCATCTAGGGATCTTCTTGGAAAATCTCAGAGACAAAGGCTGGTGGGTACCATCTATGCACACCATCTTCTTTCTCCAAATCCTAGGCTTTCCCTTAACCCTTACCCCAGAGCGCTATCTTTATGCTCCCCCACTGCCTTGCTCCAACCAGCAGTTGCCATCTGAACACTCTCTCAGCCATGCTCCATAGTGCCACTATCTCCCAGAGGTGCCCTGGTTTTTATGCCTAGTGCTTTAGTTTTTATAGCTGCAGCACAGGGGATACCCAATGATTGCCTGGAGTTATAGGCTGAGGGAAATTGCATTTCTGGGTCCTAGAGACTAGAACTAATTGGAGAGACACTTCTTGACAGGCCATCATCAAGGCATTACATAGTAGCAGGATGAAACACCCATGTAGCCTTTTTGTGAAATAGCCTAGTTTTCTTACTCAGGAGCTTCAGTCTGAGGAGCAATTCTCTTAATCCTCAATTTTCATGACTGATTCACAGGACACAACTCCAGAACGCTTGGCTCTGGTGGCCAAAGGATTATATATATTTGCATACTTTATAAGCTGGTCCCTCAGATCTGGCTTACATCAGCCTGATGTAAGTGCTGAATCTAGGTGCTGAGATCCTCCACTGACAAAATGAGACAGGGGACTGTGTCCCAAAAGAAAGAACAGGACAGAATTACAGCAAGAGAGATAAACAGAACAGAGATAAGTAATAAGCCTGAGGAAAAAAATTTAAAGTCATGGTCATAAAGATACTCAATTGGAGAAAAGAGGGGAGGACCCTAGTAAAGCCCTAAACAAAGAGAGAAAATGTTTTAAAAAAGAACAAATGATGAAGAACTCAGTAACTGAAATTATCAATGCTGTAGGGGTGCCTTGGTGCCTCAGTCATTTAAGCTCAAGTAGTGATCTTGCAGTTGTCAGAACGAGCCCTGAGTCAAGCTCTGAGTTCAGTGGAGAGTCTGCTTTGGATTCTTTCTCCTCCTCCCTCTGCCCCTCTCTGCTCTCACTCTCTGAAATGAATAAATAAAATCTTTAATAGAAATACTGTAAATTGAATAAAGAGTAGACAGAGAAAACAGAAAAACAGATCAGCAACCTAAGTAAATAAAAACAGTTAAACAGAACAGGAGAGAAAAATTAAAAAATGAGAATAGACTTAAGGAAACTCAGTAATAACATTCATATTATAGGGATCTCAGAAGAGAAGAGTGGGAAGAAAATATACCTGAAGAAATAATAGCCGAAAATGTCCTGAATCTGAGGAAGGAAACAGATATCCAGATCCAGGATGCACAGAGAACCCCCCAACAAAATCAACCCAAGGAAGTCCCCTCTGAGACACATAATAATTGAAAGGGCAAAAATTAGTGATAATGAGAATTTTTGAAGCAGCAAGAGAAAAAAGTTACATACATGGAAAACCCTATACTACTGTAACAACATCAGCTGGTTTTTCAGCAGAAACTTTGCAGGCCAGAAGAGAGTGGCAGGATATATTCAAAGTGGCGAAAGGGATAAACCTGAAGCCAAGAATACTCTATCTGACAAGGTTATTATCCAGAATAGAACAAGAGATAAAGAGTTTCATCGACAAACAAAAGTTGAAGGAATTAGAAAAGTAGGAAGCATAAAAGCAGTAAAATGAAGTATATCTATAAAAATCATTAAAGGGATTTACAAAATTAAAGATATGAAGTATGACTAAGGAGGAGGGAGACAAAAATTTAGTGCTTTTAGAATGGGTCCAAACTTAAATGACCAACTTGATATAGACTGCTGTATCTGTAAGATGTTATATATTAACCTAATGGCAACCACAAATTAAAAACTGGTAATAGATATGAAAGAAATAGAAAGAAATTCAAGTATATTACTAATGAAAGCCAGGAAATCATGAGAGGGGGGACCAAGAGAAGAAATAGAACTATAAAAACCATAAAACAAGTAACAAAATGGCAATAAGTACATTCTTATCAATAATTTGAATGTAAATGAACTTGCTCCAATCAAAAGACATAGGAGGAGGGAATAGATTTAAAAAAAAAAAAAAAAAAGCAAGACCTATCTATATGCTGCCTACGAAAGATTTATTTCAAACGTAAAGACACATGAAGATTGAAAGTGAAGGAATGGAAAAGCATTTACATTCCTATAAGAGTGAAAAGGAAGCCAGGGTAGAAATACTTATACAGGGCAAAATAGACTTTAAAACAAAGACTATATAAAGAGACAAAGGAAACAATCCAATGTAAAGATAATAGCAATTGTGGGGTGCCTGGGTGGTTCAGTGGGTTAAAGCCTCATGCTCAGGTCATGATCTCAGAGTCCTGGGATTGAGCCCTGCATCCTGCTCTCTGCTCAGTGGGGATCCTGCTTCCCTCTCTCTGCCTGCCTCTCTGCCTACTTGTGATCTCTCTCTCCCTGTCAAATAAACAAAAATAAAATCTTTTTTAAAAAAAAGATAATAGCAATTATAAAAATTTATCCAAGGATGGGAGCACCCAGATACATAAAGTAGCCATTAACTAACATAAAGAAAATAATTAACAGTGATAAATAACAGGGGACTTTAACAACCCATTTACATCAATGGCTAGTTATCCCAAACAGAAAATCAAAAAGGACACAGTGGCTTTGAATGACATATTTTACCAGATGAATCTAACAAATACATTCAAAATATTCCATCCTAAAACAGTAGAATACATTCTTTTCAAGGACACATGGAATATTTGCCAGAGTAGATTGCATATTAACCCACAAAACAAACCTCAACGAATGCAAGAAGATCAAAGTCTTACAATGCAGCTTTTTTGGACCACAATGCTATGAAACTAGAAATCAACTGCAAGAAAAAAATCTGGGAAAAACACAAATACGTGGAGATTAAATACCATGCTACTAAACAATTAATAAAGCAACCAAGAAATCAAAGAGGAAATAAAAAATACATGGAAACAAATGAAAATGAAAACACAATGGTCCAAAATCTTTGGGTGGATGCAGCAAAAGTGGTTCTAAGAGGGAGATTTATAGCAATATAGGTTTACCTCAAGAAGCAAGAAACATCTCAAACGAACAACATAACCTTACATCTAAAGGAGCTAGAAAAGGAAAAACAAAACACCAAACCAGCAGAAGGAAAGAAATAATAAAGATTAGAGAAGGAACAAATGAAACAGAAACCAAACCAAACCAATACCACATGTCAAAGAAACCAGGATTTGGTTCATTGAGTAGATCAACAAAATAGACAAAACTTTAGTCAGACAGGCAAAGAAAAAGAGAAAGAGAAAGGAGAAAAAGAGAAAGAGAAAGAAAGAGAAAGAGAGAGAGAAAGAGAGAAAGAGAGAAAGAGAGAGAGAGAGAGAGAAAGAGAGAGAGAGAGAAAGAGAGAAAGAGAGAAAGAGAGAAAGAGAGAAAGAGAGAAAGAGAGAAAGAGAGAAAGAGAGAAAGAGAGAAAGAGAGAAAGAGAGAAAGAAAGAAAGAAAGAAAGAAAGAAAGAAAGAAAGAAAGAAAGAAAGAGAAAAGAGAAAAAAAAGAAAAGAAGAAAAAAGAAAAGAAAAGAAGAAATCTCAGTATGGGAAATGAAAACCAAGAAGTAACTTCAAAAATCACAGAACTACAATGGATTGTAAGAGAATATTATCATCGAAATGTATATGCCAACAAATTGGACATTCTAGAAAAAAAGAAATATATAACCTCCCAAAACGGAAACAGGAAGAAATAGGAAATTTGAACAGACCACTTATCAGCAATGAAGTTGAATCAGTAATCAAAAAGCCTAACAAACAAAAGTTCAGGGCCATACAACTTCACAGGTAAAGTCTACCAAACATTTAAAAAAGAGTAAATACCTGGCATTCTCAAATTATCAAAAATTAAAAAGGACTGAAAGTTTTCAACTTAATTCTATGAGACCAGTAATACCTAGATAACAAAACCAGATAAAGACACTACAATAAAAGAGAACCACAGGCCAGTATCTCTGATGAATACAGATGCAAAAATCCACAACAAAATATTAGCAAACTGAATCCAATAATATCCTTAAAAAATCATTCACCATGATCAAATGGAATTTATTCCCAGGATGCAAGTGTGGTTCAACATTTGCAAATCAATAAAAATAATACATATCATCAATAAGAGAAAGGATAAAACCATATGATCATTTCAATAGATGCAGAAAAAGCATGTGGCAAAGTACAACATCAGTCCATAATAAAAACTCATGAGTAACTCATACTCCATGGTAAAAAAACTGAGCAGCTTTTCCCTAAGATCAGGACAAACACAAAGATGTCCACTCTCACCACTTTTATTCAACATAGTACTAGAAGTCCTAGCCACAGCAATCACACAAGAAGAAGTAAAAAGGATCCAAATTGGTTAGGAAGTAAAACCTTTGGTATTTATATATGACTGCAAACGTTTTTTGTTGAATTTCCTAAGACTTCAACAAAAAAATAAAAACTTCTAAAGCTAATAAATGAAATCAGGAAGGTCAAAAGATACAAAATCAGTACACAGAAATTTGTTACATTTCTATACACTAATAATGAAGTAGCAGAAAGAGAAATTAAAACAATCCCATTTAGATTATACCAAAAAATTGTACCAAATTGTACCGTTTATAATTTGTACCAAAAAATTCCATTATAAATTGTACCAAAAATTGTACCTAGGAATAAACTCAACCAAGGAGGTGAAAGACATACCCTGAAAACTACAAAATACTGATGAAAGAAATTGAAGATGACAAACAAGTAGAAAGATATTCTATGTACATGAATTGGAAGAATATTGTTAAAATGTTTATACTACCCAAAGCAATTTACAAATTTAACACAATCCCTATCAAAATGCCAATAATGTTCATAAAAATAGAAAAAATAATCCTAAAATTTGTGTGGAACCAGAAAAGATTCTGATTAACTCAATCAATCTTGAAAAAGAAGGCCAAAACTGCAGGGATCACAAACCCAATTTTCAAAGCTGTACTACAAAGCTATAGTAGTTAAGATAGTATGGTACTATTACAAAAATACACACACAGATCAATGGAACAGAATAGAGAACTCAGAAATAAACTCACAATTATAGGGTCAATTAATCTTTGACAAAGGAGGAAAGAATATCCATTGGGAAAGATAGTCTCTTCAAAAAATAGTGCTGGAAAAACTGGACAGCCACATGCAAAATAATGAAAATGGACCACATTCTCATGTTATACACAAAAATAAACTCCAAGTGGAATATGGACTTAAATGCGAGGCATCAAACCATCAAATCCTAGAAGACAGCACAGACTAATTCCTCTGACACTGGCCATAACAACATTTTTCTAGATAGGTCTACCAACCAGGGGAAAAAAGCAAAATTAAACTATTGGAATTACATCAAAATAAAAAGCTTCTGCACAACAAAGGAAACAGTCAACAAAACAAGATAACCTACCTAATGGGAGAAGATATTTGCAAATAATATATCTGATAAGGGGTTAGTATGGAAAATATATAAAGAAATTATACAACTCAACACCAAAAACAAAAAAACAAACCCAAAACACAAACCCAAATAATTCAATTAAAAAATCAGCAGAGAACATGAACACACTTATAGATGGCCAACAGACAAATGAAAAGTTGCTCAATATCACTGATCATCAGGGAAATTCAAATCAAAACCACAAGGAGATATCAACTCACACCTGTCAGAATGGTTAAAATTAAAAACGCAAGAAAATAACAATTGTTGGCAGGAATGCAGGAAAAAAGGAACCCTCATGCACTTTTGATGGGAATGCACCTGTTGCAGTCACTGGAAAACAGTATGAATGTTCCTCGAAAAATTAAAAATAAAACCACCATATGATCCAGTAATTTCAGTACTATTTACCCAAAGAATACAAAAACAATAATTTGAAAAACTATATGCATCCCTATATTTATAGCAGCATTATTTACAATAGCCAAATTAAGGAAGCAACCCAAGTGTCATGTATGTATATATACACAGACAATGAAATATAACTCAGCCATAAAAAAGAATGAAATCTTGCTGTTTGCAACAACATGGATGGATCAAGAGGGTATAATGCTAAGTGAAATAAGTCAGAGAAAGACAAATAGCATATGATTTCACTCATATGTGGAGTTTAAGAAACAAAAGAAAAAAAGAGATGGACTCTTAAATATAGAGAACTGGTGGTTGCCAGAGGTGTGATGGATTGGGGGATGGGTGAAATAGGTGAAGGAGTATTAAGAGTAGGTTTATTGTGATGAGCAATGAGTCATGCATAAAATATCTGAATCACTATTTTACAATTGAAACTAGCATAAAACTATATGATAATTATATTGGAATAAACCAAAATAAACAGGCCACTTGGACAAACACGTGGTTTGAATGACAACCAAGAGCCAGAGCAAGATTAGAAAACAAGTTCTGTCTTTGATACAAGACCACTTCTTCATGACTGGGAAAATTAGTTGTTTCATTCAATACACAGAGACCATAGAGTCAAGCAAAATGAAGAAACAGAGGAATATGTTCCAAATAAAAAAATCAATATAAAACCTCAGGAAAAAACCTTAGTGAAATAAATATAATAATTTACCTGATATAGAGTTCAAAGTCATGGTTAAAATATGCTCACTGAACTTGGGAGAAAAATAGGTAAGCACAATGAGAACTTCAACAAAGAGGCAAAATAACATCATATAGAGTACTAAATAGAATTTACATAATTGAAGAATAAAGTAATGGAACTGAAAAATATAATAAAGTGGTCTGACAACAGACTAGATGAAGAGGTTAGTGAACTCAAATACAAGGCAGTGGAAGTCTCCCAATCAGAGCAGGGGGTTGGGGGGGGAAATAATGATGGCTTAAAGGACTAAGACATCCACTGGGCTAGCACTCACATTATAGGGGACTGAGAAGATGAGATACAGAGAAAGGGCAAAAAATTTATTTGAAGAAATAAAGGCTGAAAATTTCACTGACCTGGAGATGAAAATTGATATCTAAATCCAGAAATCCCAGAGAGTTTCGAGTAAGAGATACCCAAAGAAACCCATGCCAAGATACATTATAATTAAAATGTCAAAAGATTAAGAGACTCAAAAAAAAAAAAAAAAAAAAAGCAATAGATAAACAGCTTGTTATATCCAAGGGAAGCTCCAAAAAATCATTAGCAGATTTCCAGGAGAAATTTTGCAGACCAGAAGAGAGTGGCAAGATATAATCAAAGTGCCCAAAGAAAAAAATTCTAACTAAGAATATAGTATACAATAAGGTTATCATTCGTAATTCGAGAAAATATAAAGAACTTTATAGGTAAGTGAAAGCTGAAGGAGTTCATCAACATTAAACTGGACTTACAAGGAATTTTAAACAACCTCTTTAAGTTGAAAAGAATGTGTGCTAATGAGTAACAGAAAAACATATGAATGTATAATCTCACCTGGTAAAATCTACAAAATCTCATATTGTAAAAGTAAGGAATTGGGGCACTAGGTGGCTCAGTTGGTTAAACAACTGCCTTTGGCTCAGGTCATGATCCTGGAGTCCTGCATCAGGCTCCTTGCTCAGCAGCATGTCTACTTCTTCCTCTGACCCTCCCCACTGCTTGTGCTCTCTCTCTCAAATGAATTAAAAAAAAAAAAGTAAGGAAAATCATTTAAAAAGCTGGTAAGAGAGGATTAAAAGTAAAAATAACTTCACAGTAATAATGTGAAGGATGCACAAGATAAAAAGATATACAATGTGACTTGAAAAACCTAAAATGTAGAGAAGAGTAAACATATACAGCTTTAGAATGTGTTCAAACTTATATAGTTATCAACTCAAAACCCAAAGCAAAACCAACATGCAAAAGAGAAAATGTCTCTAAGTACGCCATTAAAGAAAGTCATCAACCACAAAGGAAGAGACAAGTGAAGGGAACAAAGAGGAACTACAAATCAGCCAGAAAACAGTGAACAAAATGGCAATAAGTACATACCTATCAACAATTACTTTAAGTGGATTAAATTCTCCAATTTAAAATATAAAGAGTGGTTGAATGGGTAGAAAAACAGGACTAATTATATAGTGCCTATAAGAGATACACTTCAGATAAAGACATACAAACTCAAGATAAAAGGATGAGAAACATATTCCATGAAAATTGAAACAGCTGATATATCTATAGTGATCTCAGACAAAATAAATTTTAAACAGACTGTAATCAGAGACTAAGAATGTCATTTCATAATAACAAAGGGGCTCAACAGGAATATATTTGTAAATACTTATGCACTTATGATAGTAGCACCAAAGTATCAATAGATCTAAAGAGAGTATTAATACTATAATAGGTGATTTTAATACTCCATTTATATCAATAATCATCCAGACAGATCAATAAGAAAACATTAGCCTTAAATAAAAAATCTGAACTGAACATATACAGATCATCCCATCCACACTAACAAAATACACATTCTTGTCAATAGCATATGAAATCTTCTACAGGAGAGATCATATTTTAGGTCACAAAACGAGTCTTGATAAACTTAAGAAAACTGAAATCATATCAAGCATTTTTTTCCAATCACTATGATATGAAACTAGACATCAAATTACAAGAAGAAAACTGGAAATCTCATAAATAGTGGAGATTAAACAACATGCTAATGAACAACCAATGGGTCAAAGAAGATATCAGAGGAGATATAAAAAATATGAGACAAATGATAATAGAAAACAACATAGCACAACTTATGGGATCAGTAAATGCAGTTTTAAGAGGGAAGTTGATGGTGATAAACACCTACCTCAAGAAATAAATACCTTAAACAGCCTAACTTTATACCTTGCAGAAATGGAAAAGGAAGAACAAAGTCAAAGTAGTAGAAAAAAGAAAATAATAGAGAAAAAAATAAAGGAAAATATAATAGAAAATATCAATAAAACTAAGAGCTGGTCATTGGAAAGATAAATAAAATTGATAAACCTTAGGTAGATTCAACAAGAAAAAAAAAAGAGGACTCAAAATCAGAAATGAAAGAGAAGACATTATACCTGAATAATCTATATGTAAAGGAGCACATGAGACTATTATGAACAAGTATATGCCATCAAATTGGACAACCTAGAACAAATGGATTGATTCCTGAAAACACATTCTACCAAGACTTAATAATAAAGAAATAGAAAATCTGAACAGATTGACTACTAGTAAGGAGATTAAATCAGAAATCAAAAACCTCCTAATGAACATCATATGCCACCAGACACAGTAGGATTTTTTACATGACTGTTAAGGATGATTTAAAATTCACAGATCAGGGGTGCCTGGGTGGCTCAGTTGTTAAGCATCTGCCTTCGGCTCAGGTCATGATCCCAGGGTCCTGGGATCGAGCCCCGCATCGGGCTCCTTGCTCGGCAGGAAGCCTGCTTCTCCCGCTACCATTCCCTCTGCTTGTGTTCCCTCTCCCGCTGTTTCTCACTGTCAAATAAATAAAATCTTTAAAAAAAAAAAAAAGAAATTCACAGATCAATTAATATAACACATTGAGTAAAGAATAAAAATACCATGATCCTCTCAATAGATACAAAACGTGATGAAATTCAACTTTATGATAAAAACTCTCAACAAAGTGGGTATAGAGGGAATATAACTCAACATAATAAAGGCTAAATATGACAAACCCACTGCTCCCATCATACTCAACAGGAGTATACTGTATGATCAGGAACAAGACACACTCTATGATCAGGAACAAGACAGGATGCCCACATTTACTTATATTCAACACAGTATTGGAAGTCCTAGTGAGAGATAATCGGCAATAAAAAAGAAAAGACATCCAAATTAGGAAGGAGTAAAACTGTCACTATTTACAGATGGGATACATTATATAAAGAAAACTCTGAAGACTCTGCCCAAAAACTCTTAGAATTAATAAACACATTAGTTGAGATTGCAGGATACTGAAATGAATATATAAAATTCAGCTGCACTTCTATGCCAAATTAGAAAGAAGAGAAACAAAGGAAATGATCCCATGTACAATTTTATCAAGAATAATATACCTAGGAACAAATTAAATCAAGGAGTAAAAGGTCTTTACACTGAAAGCTTGAAACCATAAATAAATAAATAAATAAATAAATAAATAAATAAATACATGTGCAAATAAATGGAATAATTTGTGCTCATGGAGTGGAAGAATATTGCCAAAATATCCATATTACCCAAGGCGATCTAAGATTTAAGGCAATCCCTATCAAACTTCCAATAGCAATTATCACAAAATAGAATAAACAGTTCTAAGATTTTTATGGAACAACAAAAGACCCCCAATAGCCAACCAATCTTAAAGAAAGACAAAGGTGGAAGCATCACACTATGATTTTGAACTATATTACAAAGCTATAGTAGTAAAAAATACAGCATCATCATAAAACAGACACATAGATCAATGAAACAAAATAAAAACCCCGAAATAAACCAACACATATGTAGTCGATTAATTTATGATAAAGGAGCCAAGAATATACAATGGGGAAAGCACCATCTTGGCAATAAATCATTTTTATAAACTGAAAAACCCTATGCAAAAGGACGAAACTGTACTACTACATTATACCATACACAAAAATTAACTCAAAATGAATTACAGTGCTTGAATTTAAGCTCTGAGACTCCTACACTCCAAGAAGAAAGCACAGTCAGCTCCTTGACACTTGTCTTATGATAGACCTTTTCGATTTGACACCAAAACAATAGCAAAAATAAAGAAGTGGTACTATATCACTGTAAAAATCTGCATAGTAAAGGAAACCATCAACTAAATGAAAAGGCAACCTACTGAATAGGAGAAGTATTTTCAAATTATTTATCTTATGAAGCTAATATCCAAGATGTATATTCACATAACTCAATAGCAAAAGAGGGACCAATGCAATCCCACTGAAAAATGAGCATAAGATCTGAAAGACATTTTTTGAAGAAGACATAAAGAGAGCCAAAAATATATGAAAAGATGTTCAAGATAAATAATCAGGGAAATTCAACCCAGTATCACAGTGAGATATCACCTCAGACCTATTGAATAGCTATTATCAAAAAGACAAGAAATATGTTGGCAAGGATGTGGAGAGAAGGAAATCCTTGTGTGCTGTTGGTGAGAATGTAAAGTTGTGCAGCCACTATGGAAAACAGCATGGAGATTTCTCAAAAATTGAAAATAAAACTACCATCCAATCCAGGAATCTCACTTCTGAGTATTTATTCAAAGGTAATGAAAACCCTAAATTCAAGAGATATATATACACCTTCTCATATTTACACTAACCATATATGGAAATCACCTAAGTGACAATGAACAGATAAATGGATAAATGTGGTATATGTATACAATGGAGTGTTAGTCAGCCATAAAAATAATGGAATCTTGCCATTTGCAGCAACATCGATGGTCCTAAAGGACATTATGCTAAGTGAAATAAGTCAGATGGAGAAAGAAAAACACCTCATATCTCAGTTATATGTAAAATATTAATTTGAAAAACCTCATAAATACAGAGAAGAGATTGGTAGTTGCCAGAAGCAAGGGTTGAGGGGTAGGGACATGGGTGAAGGGGTTAAAAAAGTACCAACTTCCAGTTATAAAATAAATAAGTCATGGAGAGTTCTGGGAAGATGGTAATATGGGAGCATCCTGAACTCACTTTGTCCCATGGACATACTGAGACAACGGCCACATAAGGGCAAGTACCTTGAAAATGACCTGAAGACTGGCAAAACAGACTTCGCACGGTTAAGTCTAAAGAGGTGGCCACTTCAAAAAGGGTATGAGGGCCACAGACATGACTGGAAATCAGACCCCCAAGGAGACTACCCACAAACAGAAGGGACACCACAAGCATGAGAAGTGAGAGAATTAGACCCCATACCAGGCACTCCAGGCATGGGGGGCCTGCACTGAGAGGAGAGTCCCCATAACATCTGGCTTTGAAAACCAGTGGGTCTTAACTTCAGAAGTTCATCAGTGGGGGTTAACTCCTGGTACTCAAAAAATCAGTAGGCTTAACTCTGAGGGAGCCTGAAGAAAATAGCAAACTGAATTCTCATCCTTAAAAAGACAGGATGATAAATAAAGATGGCTGAGATACAGCATCAAAGCAGCTGCTTGAAAAATGCTGGGGGTTGAAGCAGATTGATTTACTAATTTCAAAACATGATCTGGAGAGGCAGAGATTATTAGGAGACTTCTCCAAGAACAGAAGTGCTAGTGGGCACCACTTCTCTGCCCTCATCTCTATATCCCAGATAGTAGGACACTTGAGGGAACCCGTGCAAACACTCTCTACCTATCTTGTTTGCACTGTTGCCCCACCCCTGAGGATCTGTTCCATCCAACTTGCCCCCTCGACAAACATCACTCCAAAGTGGCTCCTGCCCAACACATCCCACAAGCAACCCCAGGAGAGACTGGCACCGCTCCAAAGTGTGTCCTGCCTTGAGGAGAGGGGAAAATCACCGCACACACACACCAGTGCACCTGCAGTCCCAACAGCTGAACTTTACAGCTAGCAGGGCAGAAAGAGTCCCCTGCCAATCAGTCCTGGAGCAGAAGCAGGCATGTGTTCTAACTGCAAGTTCCACCCACCAATGAAAGCCTTTCAAGGGACAATGCAGGGAGAAGGCACTGCTAGTTGGTGCTACTGCAGCCCTGGCAGATGGGCTGAGAGCAGGCATCTGGTCTCACTGCCAACAGTACCCAACTATAAGCCTGTCCTGTCCCTAGATGGGCCCTGTAACAGCAAAGGGGCAAAACCTTACCTAGTGTGCCCACAATTGGCAAAGTGTGCAATCACAGCTGACTGGACTAAAGGCGAGTGCAGCTCAACCAAAACAGAAAAGCATATGCGACTCACATAGGGGACACCCCTGAATCACCTGGCTCTGGCTCTGTTAACTGGGGCTATTGCACTCCAGCTATTACAGAGCTGTATTCCTAATACACAGAAACAACCCCGAGAGCTAGAAAAATTGAGGAAAGAGAGGAATATGTCCCAAATGAAAGAACAGGACAAAATCACAACAAATAAATGGAAGGAAGCAATATTCCTAAAAAATAACTCAAAGTAATGATCATACTTAAGAGCGGAAGATCTCAGTGATACTTTCAACAGAGAATAGAAAATATAAACACCAGAGATGAAGAATTCAATAACTGAAATTAAAAGAATACACTACAGAAAATAAATAGCAGCTTAGAGGAGACTGAAGAAAGGATCAGTGTTACCGTGGATGACAGAGTAAAGAAAGGACGTGTAAGACCTTTCTGTAGGATAATTATTTATTTAGAGGCAAAAGAGTAAATATAAATAAGTGGGAGTATGCCTTAGATGTTTTCCATTTTTCTCTCCAGACTCACTTTTAATTCTTCTACTAACCCTGGAAGACTGAATTTACAGATTACATCAATGGGCTTCCTTGAATTCTGGATTCAGGTAGAGATCAGCCAATGAGAGATACTGGCAGGAGATCAAAGAGCAAACGGAGATTACTCATTCAGCCAACCGCCTCCCTGTTTCATTCTTCTAATGAAGGCCATAGCTTCTGTTGAGTGACTCTCATACAACTAGAGATTTTCCCTCTTGTTTACAGCACTTAATTTCTCCATCTCACTTCTTTTACTCCTTTAGGCATAAAAGGGATACTTGTTTATATGACTATTGGCTTCCTTTAATCTTGCTCAATTATTTAAAACTACTTTTATTAGACTCAAATCAATCTACTGCTGAAGCCACTGCTTTCTTGCTTCAACTGAGTTGAAATTTTACCAATGAGCTACTAGGAAATGGGACTCCAGTATGGCCTTGCTCATATGTTTAAGGAGAACACAAATTACTTTCTTACCCTAGTAATTTATATGCAATAGATTCACAATTACCCAGATTAACATTGGTGGTAAAATGTTATGAAATGTTATGGAATACAAACATAGAGCAAAACCCTGGTTTTGCCATAGGTTTACCTATGCCCTTCATTGCTGTGAAGACAAAAGTGATCATAATGATGGAAAGCACATACAAAGAAAATGAAAAATTGAAGGTCTTGAATACCAACTCATAATATAGGTGGGTGAAAATTAAAACACCGGTATGTTAGCTGGTTTCTCTGGACAGTTATGACTGAGACATGAGTCCAAGTCTTGATCGTAAACACTGCAGGTATCTTACACTAAGTAAGGCCATTGATTTGAAAGAAATGCGACTCTGAGATATGAGACAGGGCATTTGAATAGACAATTAATCCTGTGAAGTTTAAATTACTCTGGAATTCCTTTGTCAGCAAATGCAGCTCCTCTTCCCCTTAAGGAGACTTTCTCCATGCATAAAAATTCTGAAAGTTCTACCGCGGAAGGTATCAACTCTTTTAAGTATCTATTACCATCACTACTTATTTCCTGTAGACTCACAGAATTAGATACCAATATGAAGTATAGACCAGTGAAAAAAATGAAAATATTCACCAAATTTGTTTAGGTAGGAATCTGAGGAGGATGTATGTGAGTAGATCCTAGCGATGGAGAGTAAGAGTAAGCAAGTAAGAGATATGCTTAAACCAAGTTTGTTGCCATTTATACAGTCACCTAGAATCTATGGTTTAGTGTGTTACATTGAACATCTAGGGAATCCTATTAATAGACATCTAGGTTGGCTAATTTAAGCCTAGAGTCAATGGTAGATTAAACATGCTCCAGAAAAGGAGGACAAAAGCTCAAGGAGATCAAGAGTTTGAATGGAACTACATTGAACCTGCTCAGTCACTCATTAACTTTGCTTTCATGAAAGTTTCAGAGCATACTGCCTTTGCCAACGCATTAAGAAATGCACAGGTAGGGGAGGGAGACAAACCATAAGAGACTCCTAGACTCACGAAACGAACTAAGGGTGGCTGGGAGGCGGGGGTTAGGGATAGGGTGACTGGGTTGTGGACATTGGGGAGAGTATGTGCTATGGTAAGTGCTGTGAAATGTGTAAGCCTGACAATTCACAGACATGTACCCTGGGGCAAATAACACATTATATGTTAATAAAAAAAAAAAAAGAAAGAAAAGAAAAAGAAATGCACAGGTAAACTGGGAATGTAATTTCACCAAGATGGTAACATAAGTCATTCCTGACTTCACTCCCCCCACAAGAACAACTATTTGTGGATATCCTGTGAAAATCCTGAAAGCATATGGGTGAGGCTGATGCAACCTCCCGTACTCCAGAGAAAGAATGCATTAGGTTAAGTAAAGAGGCTACACATTAATCACATCACCTCCCACCAAATTAAGAGGGCTCCCCGAGCCTACAGTTCCTCCAGTGGTAAAAAGGAGCCCAGGGTGGACATCTAGCTCCCCCACCATTGTGAGTGGCTTGTTGGGAGTCCCACTCCGGTCTCTCCTCATGGAAATCATGGAGGACTCTGCAGGACTTGACTACTAGGAATTGAATCATGAAGAAGAAGGGGAGAGGAGCTTCTCTCCAAGTGTTGGGTAACCAACACTTGGAATTTGGCATACTAAGTTCCTCCTTGAACACCCAAGTAGTAGTCCTAACTAGCAGCTTTGTTCAACTGCAGAGTCAATATGGTGGCCAAACCTGACCAGGATACTTGATGGGGTATAAGTTGGCCTGATTGGAACTTTAAACAAAGAGCTCTGCTGCCCCTGGAACTTGGTTGGTCCCTTCACTGGGGCAGGAAAGCAAAGTCATACCCCTGCTCATTGATAAGTATAGCTCCCAGAAAAGCTTGGCCAGAAAGCTTGGTTGGAACACCTGGTGAGCTACTTAGACCAGAACACTGGAGCAAAGAGCCTGGTAGGCAGTGATGATCATCTACACAGCAAAGCCAGTGGCTCCATTTGTCTGGGGAACTTGGGGTACTGTTTTGCTTGAGTAAGATCTCAAACACAGTGTTGCCAGACTTATAGCTTGGTTCTGCCATTCTGCTAAGGGAAAGGGAGTGAACTCATAGCCCTACCCACTGCTGAGGTTAACTTTCCACCCTACCTGATCAGGACGCCAGGACCAAGCTCCTGAGGAACTGCTAGGGCCAGCAGCACTCAAGGCCAGTCAACAACCGTACCTCGCCAAAGAGTGTGGTGCACAAGTGTGTCTGATTAGCTCCCCAAATAGAAGTCTTGCAAGGCTTGGAGCCTGTTCTGTGTTCCACTCGTCCTAGGCAGAGAAATTAATCTGTATTCCTGCCATAGCTGAGTACAGCCTCTACCCCTGCCAACCAGGATACATATTCAGAGGTCTGGAGAATCTTGGCAGCCTACTCTGCAGTTCAGAATACAGTAGGACTTGAGAGGAGAGGCTGACCAGTAGCCCTCCCTGTGCAGAACCAAGACAGTGGCCACATCTGTTCAGGGAACTTAGCATGAAGTCTTGCCTGATTTAATTCCCAAAGAGCCTTGCCAGCCCTGGGGCCTCTTCTCCAGTCCCAACTGGGCAGAGAAAATAGTTTATAGCCCTATGCAGAGGTGAATACAGCTTCCAGGCCGACCTGACCAGGAAATCTAGCCAGGAGCTCCCAAGAATCTATTTAGCCCATTCTGAAATGCTGATTACAGTGGCACTTGAGCAGAGAACCTGGCTGGCAACTCTACTTGTCTGCAATGCTAGGATAATGGCCCATTAGGCCAGGAAACTAGTGCATAGTTCTGCCTACTTTGATTCCTAAACAAGACCTTTGCCAGACCTGGGGCACACATGGGGGCCCTGACTATGCAGGGAAACTAATTCATAGTCCTGCCCATAGAGGACTACAGCCTTGTGTCTGCCTGACAAGGCAATCTAAATAGAGCACAGGGGAAGCAGTCTAGCCCTTCCTACAGCCTTGCTTATAGTTGGCACTTGAACAGAGAAAAGAGACCATGGCTTTCCCCATCTGCAGAGCAAACTGGTGGCTCTGTCTAGCCAGGGAATTCAATACCCAGACTTGCTTGATTCTGGCCTCCAAACAATGAACCATATATGCCTTGGGATTTGTTATGCTTCCCCAAGAAGGAAGGGAAGCCAAATCATAGCCACGCCCATTGCTGAGTATAGAACCCAGTCCTGCCATCTAGGAATCTTGACCAGAGAATCCAAGCAATGGATGTAATACCCATCCTACAGCCTTGCTTGGGCAGGGAACCAAGCCCATTGTCCTATTTAGCCAGCAGCTTCACCCCCTTCAACCTCAGAGCTTAGTAGTGTTGCCCAAAAATAGATCCTGGTAGCAGGTTCCACCTACGTGAGGATGTTACCAGCTGATTATATCCAGAACCCAAAGTTGAACATATTGGTGAAGAAATGTCTCTGCCAACACAAACCCATAAAGTCTGGAACAGGATGGTGCTTATTCAAATGCACAGATACAAATGTAAGGAATCAAGGATCATTCAAAGGAGGTAAATATGCCAAAGGAAACTAATAAAGCTCCAGTAAGCGATCCTAAAGAAATGGTGATTTATGAACTGTCGGATGAAGAATTCAGAATAATTCTCTTAAAGAGGTTTGGTGAACTTTAAGAACACACACGCAGACAACTAAACAGAATTAGGAAAGCAACACATGAACAAAATGAGAAGTTAGACAAATAACAATAGAAAAGGGAAAAAATTCTTTTTAAAACATTTATGTGGGGTGCTCGATATTAACTTACTGTAGTAACCATTTTGCAATATGTATAAGTCATTGTGCTGTATGCTTTAAACTTATATAGTGTTGTATGCCAATTATGTCTCAATAACACTAAAAGAAAATTTTAAAAATGCATTGAAAAGAGAGTTCCAGTTTCCATTATAAGTTCTGTGGTGGCTGACTTCTGTAAACCAGAGATAATGGTTAATAATACTGCAATGGAATTAGGTTCGCTGTTTTTAAAAAGAATAAGATTCTACACAGGAAAGCTCAGACTGCTGTACTTAAAAATCAGCAATGGAAATTGGAAACAATTTTCATAAAAATTTACAGGGACAGAGTGGTAATCAGAATATTTCAATCCATAAGGATCTGTGAGATGATTGTTAATTGACTACAAGTTCCCTAGAAATACACCAGAAGGTCTTTACGGCACTGCTTTACATTTATAGAAAGACAAATTCTAGATCTGTGGCACAGATCTGGCTAACTATAGAACTGTGATCTTTTACACAATACCCAGACTTATGCTAATTTATGGACCTATAGCCCCTTGATAGGAAAGAATATCTACAATGTAACTAGTGCAATATACTATAAATCATAGCTCCAGTCTTCTCCAGAGGTACCTGTGACCATTTGCCATCATCTTTTCGCACTACAGAAATGGAAACACACATACATAATTCTGGACTTTGGGACATAATTAGGTACTGGCTATTCACTGAGGCAAATCCCTAGGTACTGAATGTTTTCAGTACCTAATCCCTAGGTACTAAAAACATTACTATGTTTCACAAGTCAAAGAGGGGAATTATGAAAATCAGGTGATAGATAAACTTCTGACTCCAATCCATTATCTCATAATGAGTCCAGTGAAAGCTCATACACATCCTGTGCTGGACTTTCCCTGTCCAAGAATTAAGACTTAGTCTGATAAGTAAAGAGAACAGTGGTTTTCAAAACTTACGATACACCAGAGTTGCCTGGAAGATTATCTAAAACACAGATTGCAGGGCTATCTGCCTCTGCCCCAAGTCTCTGCATCTAGGTCTCTGATGGAGCCCACCAATCTGAACATTTAAGTTTGTAAGTAATAGTGATGCTTCTAGTCTGGGGATCATACTTTGAGAACTCTACCTACCATGATATACCTTGTTCTATGGTTCGGGCAAACAATTGGGTATTTTCCTAACCTAGTGGTTTTCAAGATATCATCTTCTGATACATGGAAAGAGAGCCAGTTAGTCCCTTTTATCTTATTTGAACAGTGCAAAAGCCAGAGTATACATCAGCACAAACTTAATTAGATAGTGATGTTAATAATAGCTATCTTTCTTGATGTGGTATTTTTTTTTTTTTTGGATCAAAACAACACAGTCCTTGGCACCTAGTATGCAGATATTAACTTGGCAAGTTTTCCCCCTTATTGGTATGAGCAAGGTTAGTTAAAAGCTCTTTATCTTCACATATTGGCAATGGTATACTATTTTAATCTTGTCACTGGACCATATTAACCCTTTTGTTCTTGGTCCACTATATATTCCAACAGGAGCTTGATTTTCTTGATATCCCATAAATTATTATGCTAGGTCATTATACTGATAACCTTTCGTCATTGCACTTAAAGAGTACAAAGTAATACAAGAGTGCCAGAGAGTGGGAAATACCTATAAACACTCAGAGGCCTGCCATGGTGAAATTCTGGACCCGCTAATTTGCAGCATGTTGGGATATCTGCCATAAAGTAAAAAAAGAAACTACTATAACTTGCCCTGCCCGTCAATGAAAAAAGAGATCCCATTGTGGTGATACTCTAGATTTGGGGCTATCATTTATTAAGGCACGCTGTTTCAAGGTGTTTACTGGGTTAACTGCAAGACTTCTGATTTGGGTGGGGCCTTGCCACAAAATGTCTCTGCAGGAAATACAGGCTGCAGTGCAAGCTGCCTATCACTGGGACGTTACCCACAGACATACTGTTTTTGGAAATATCTGTGCTAGAGAGCTGCTTAATGACACGTCTAGCAAGCCCCCACAGAAGAACCACAGTGCAGACCCTGGGAACTTTGGAGTTGTGTCCTCTTTGTGCTCTTCAACTAACAACTCTGCTCCATCTGAAAAGCAGCCCCTGGTTTGCTACTGGGCACGAGGAGAAACTGAACACATGACTATTGGGCAGTAAGTATTTATGCAATCTAAATCGCTTGTTATGTATTTGTTATATACCTAGCGTTATATAATTTACCAAATCAGAGAACTGGAACATTTTCAGCAGTAATTGTGTTCCAAAGTGGAAATAGCATGCAATCCTGCACTAGCAGGTCCAGAATGTACGGGTTAAAATGCACAAAGTGGTTGAGATTTCAGTGCCTACTCCTGCTGCTTCGTTGTGTCTTCTTCACCCTGGTTACGGCCTCATGGAAAGTGCTATGAAGTGAGTTAATGAAAAGGAAAAAAAGGACAGATCTGGGTTATGAATAAATCAACACTGTGTCCTCTCACTAGGTGGAAATGGAGAAAAGAGAAAGACAGTGGTGATGGGTATCTTCCCAGTGAGCTGGTTGTTCACATAAGATAGAGATGACCCATGGTAAAGACTCACACTAATTCATATGTGATCCTATATGCTGGCTGATAAATCAGGGACTTAAAATTGGAAAACTGGTGACAACAAAGTCTGAGTGAAGTAAGTTGACGAATATCTTGGCACAGGATATAAAGGTATTCGTGTTCTACATAAATGCCGATCAAGAATATCCACGACAGTAGACACTCTTAATATTTAATGCATAAGATTCATTCTCTAATGTCAGCCTCTTTCCCCAGGCACTCTGGTGTTTATATATAATGAGGCCCTGATAACAGTTTATATATAATGAGCTTATATATAATGAGGCCCTGATAATAGGAGTGGAGGCTATACATAGCTCAATAGCCACTACTTTGTCTTGCAAAAGCTTAGCTACATATGATTATTGTTGAGTGCAAAACCTGCTAATAATGGAGACCAATATTAAGACCAAAATGTCACCAGTTCCAAAGAAACCAGCTAGCTGCCAGATGGCTAATTGTTTATACATATTTTTTAAAGATTTTTTTTTTTATTTATTTGAGAGAGAGAGAGAGACAGTAACAGAGTTAGCAAGAGAGAGCAAAAATGGAGAGGAGAGGGAGAAGCAGGCTCCTGCTGAGCAGGGAGCCCGATGTGGGGCTTGATGCCAAGACCCTGGGATCATGACCTGATCTGAAGGCAGATGCTTAACTGACTGAGTCCCCCAGGCATCCCGATACCAGACTGATTATTTATAGAGGGGAAAAAAGGGTTGATCTCACAAAGATAGAAATATACCCTGGGGTAGGATTTACTATCAATTACCTTTTCCAGCACCTCTACTAATGACTTCCATAATTATTATTATTTGTAAGGCATTTGACACAGTATCACCTGGGACTAGAGAACTCATTTCACACATATGAAGCGTCACAATAGGTCACTAAATTCAGAAGTCTCACGACATGCTCCCATGTTCCATAAGAAGCTGACTCAGTTAAAGGTGGGATTGCTAATGGATGGAAACTTTTGGGAGATTGCTACAAGGTCAAAAGGAGCTCCTATAAGTTGTGCATCAGTAATTGTCTCCCCCACGAATGCATTGTAAAATAAGGGGTTGGGGGTATGCCTTAGTCTTTTGGGCTGCTGTAATACAATAACACATACCGCATGGCTTATAAACAACAGAGATTTCTTAAAATTCTGGGCACTGTATGAACTTAAAGTTCTGGGAAGGCCAGGATAAAGACACTAGCAAATTCTGTGTCTGGTAAGAGCCCATTTCCTTGGTAAGCTTCACCCCACTCTCCCGCCATTTTTTTTTTTTTTTTGCAATACAGCTGACAATGTTATATTAGTTTCAGGTATATAACAGTGAATCAACAACTCTACACAACTCTCTGCTCAACATAAGCATAGCTCCCATCTATCACCATACAACACTATTATAATACCACTCACTATATTCCCTAAGCTGTACCTTTCATCCCCTAGAGAGCTATATTTTCACTTTGATCTCAACATGAGAGGAATGGATGGGAGAGATCTCTAGGGCCTCTTTTAATAGGGGCATTAATCCTATTTATGAGAGCTCTACGCTCATGGCCTAACCCCTCCCAAAGGTCTCATCTCCAAATATCACCTTGGCGATTAGGTTTCAACATAAGAATTCTGGGCAGATAAATGTTCAGTCCATTACAGGGTAGGATTAATTACTCTTAGATTTCACCAAATCACTTAACAAATTTTTGCTTCCTCTTCATAGCAGCTGGGGATTAGTATGTTTAGGGGTCTTAGAGCCCTCAATTTATTGACCCAATATATTATTGCTTAAAATTCAGGTTCTTTCTAGCTACAAACTTCTGTAAATTTTAATGAAGATTCTTGTGCAAGATGTGCATTGTCACAGAGAGTTGCTGGTTCATATAATCAAAACTTGGTATTTATTAGAGACTAGCAGACAGTTTTCCAAAGTGGTTGTACAACCTTAGACTCTCAATATAAAAGTTCTAATTACTTTACATCCTTACAAATCCTTGGAGTTTAACATTAGCTGGTTTGTACGTATGGTGTTTGTTATTAAAGTCTCATTCTAAATGTAATTTATATTTGTCATGGCATTGAGAACCTTTTCATATGCTTATTGACCATATGGATATCTCAATTTCTGAAGCATTTGCCCAAATAATTTGGTTATTTGAAAAAAAGAATTAAAAATAATAATTAATAATTAGCATTTTATTTATTTGTAGGGTTTTAATATGTTCTGGATTTAAATCTTTTGTTAGATACATGTTTTGTAAATATATTCTCCAAGTCTATGGTTTGTCTTTCTACTTCCTTAACTTTATCTTTTGGTGTGTAGATTTTAAGTCAAATTGTCTTTATGCTTAGCACCTTTTTTGTTCTAATTAATATTTGCCTATGCCATATTTATATTTCCTTTTATTTTTTATTTTATTTTTTTTAAGATTTTATCTATTTATTTGACAGAGAGCGAGAGATCACAAGCTGGCAGAGGCAGGCAGAGAGAGAGAGGCGGAAGCAGGCTCCATGCCGAGCAGAGAGCCCGATACAGGGCTCGATCCCAGGACCCTGAGACCATGACCTGAGCCGAAGGCAGAGGCTTTAACCCACGAGCCACCCAGGTGCCCCTATATTTCCTTTTAGAAGCTTAAAACATTATCTTTGACATTTAGGCTTATAATCCATTTTGTATTAATTTTGTTGCAGGAGGTAAGGTTGAGGGGGTCAATAGTAACAAAATTTAAAAATGTTTTTTTCCCCCATTTGGATATATATTTCTCCAGCAATATGTTTTGTGACAATTAATTTTAAGTGTCAACCTCACTGAGTAAAGGGAGGCCCAGCTGGTAAAACATTATTTCTGGGTGTACCTGTAAGGATGTATCTGTAAGAGATTACTCAGTCTACCCAATCAAAATGCTAAAGACATCTACCCATGGAGCTCCTGGGTGGTTCAGCTGTTAAGCATCCAACTCTTGACTGCAGCTCGGGTCATGATCTCAGGGTTGTAAGATGGAGCCCCACATCAGGCCCGTGATGGGTATGGAGCCTGCTTAAAATTTTCTCTCCCCTTCTCTGCCTTTCCTCCAACCCTAAAAGAAAAAATATAGAAGACATCCACCCTCACCAACGTGGGTGGGCATCATCCAACATATTGAGGTTTTGAATAAAACAACAAAGTGAAGGAAGAGTTAGTTCTTTTATCTTGAGCTAAGACATTCATCTTTTCCTGCCCTCAAACCCATGGAACTCCTTGTTCTTGGGCCTTTAGACTTTGGAACTTTCATAAGCAACTACCTTTAAGATTTAGACTATAATATGTCACTGGCTTTCCTGGTACTCCAGCTTGCAGAGGAAGCATTTTGTGAAACCTAGACTACATAACTGCATGAGATAATTCCTGTAATAAATTTCCTTTTATCTACACATATATCTATAGACATCCAATTCGTTCCGTTTCTCTGGGGAACCCTAATGAATCTTTTTAAATTGAATAAACCTTCCCTTACCTTACTAAACTGCATTGGTACCTCTGTTAAAATCAAGTAATTATATGCAGGGGTTTATTTCTAGACTTTTTGTTGTTGTTCCACTAATTTATTTGTTCACCTTTATGCTAATATTTCATTGGCTCAATTAATGTAGTTTTATACTAAATGTGTTTATTCTAAATGTGGTACATCGGCCTTCTCTTTCTTTTGCAGACTGCCTTGGCCCTTCTTTAAATTCGTATACAAAATATAAACTTATAATTATGTATTATATTTTTTAGAATTCTAATTCTATAATATGTAACATACAGGATTATTAAAATATATTAATATGTAATTATGTATCTATTATAAGGTTTATAATTCTTTCATGAGCAATCAACTTCAAGATTTTTTGTTTTTCTTTTTTAAAGATTTGAGAGAGAGCAAGCGTGTGTACAAGCAGGCCGGAGAGGCAGAGGGAGAAGCAGCAGACTCCGACAAGCAGAGTGCACAATGTGTGGCTCAATCCCAGGACCCTGGGATCATGACTTGAGCCAACCAGGCACCCCTCAACTTTAAGTTCTAAAATAAAAACCCATTAGAATTTGGAAGGGGTTAAATGTGATTTTATAGATCAACTTCAGGAGAAATGACGTCTTAATATTCAGATGTTCAATTTATGACAATATGACAATAGTATCTCTCTTTTTTTAGGCCTTTAACTTCTTGCACCAATTTCAACAAATAGTTCTTACATGTGGTTAAAATTAATTTGGCTGCTACTGTGAATTATATTTTTCAATTTTATTTCCTATTTGGGAATATAGGGAAACATTGACAGTCTCTTAAAAGGCTCTCATCCCTAATTTTTAAATTTACATTTTTTTCTCTGTGCTTTTGTTTAAATAATTTCAAATGACCTTTGAAGGTCATTTGAATAATGACCTAATATAATTGTTCTTCTATATTCAATCTACTTTTAAGCCGATCAAATGAATTCTTCATTTCCAATATAATTTTTAGTTCCAGAATTGTTTTTTGGTGCTTAAACTCTTTATCTTTATACAATTTCATCCACATTTTCCTCTAAATTACTTATTTTTAATTTTTTTTTTTTTTTTACTTTATTAATTCCTACATTTGTGTCTTATCTATGGTTCTGCTTCTTGGAACTTTTTTACTTTTTATTGTGGTCACATTGACCTGCCACTTTGCAGGTCTTGTATTTTTTTTTAAATTATTTATCTGTCAGAGAGAGAGGAGAGTGCGTGAGCGTGCACAAGGAGGGGAAACAGCAGAGGGAGAGGAAGAAGCAGACTTCCCATTGAGCAGGGAGCCCCATGTGGGAACCAGTCCCATGACCCTGAGATCATGACCTGAGCTGAAGGCAGGCGCTTAGCCAACTGAGCCTCCCAGGTGTCCCTCTAAATTATTTTTGTGTGTCCTGTACTTTAGGTATAAGAAGATGTCAGTAGAGAGTCAAGTGGATAATAAGTTCTTCCAGAAAGGACTTCCCTTGCTCCTTTGATAAGCAAGTTAGGTCCTTTTATCTTCACTTAAATCCGTAGGTTAGATGACTTGTATCCTAGTTTTTCACAGTGGGATTAAGTCCTGCCCTCCTGCAGGGCTCTGAAATTTAATCAGCCTCCAATTTTCTAGGACCACTGCTCAGTTACCCAGATTTCTTATGTGGAGAATTGGTTAGCAACCCTGTCAGCCAAATTGCAGTGGCAAAAATCTCAGCTATTTCTCCTTACTGTTCCTTCGCCTATAACGGTCTTACTTTTGCACCCATTTTCTTTCTTTCCTTTTTTTTTTTTTTTGTAGACTCAACTGCATAAAGAAGTAAAGAATGTTGGAGCACCTGGGTAGCTCAGTCGGTTAAGCATCTGACTTCATCTCAGGTCATGGTCTCAGAGTCTTGGGATTGAGCCCCATGTTGGGGCCCTCTCTCTCTCAAATTCATTTTAAGAAAAAAAAAAAAAATAGAGTGTCTTTCTCATCTCTGAGGGGCCATTTTTCAAAAATTATTTTATTTAAACTTTTTGCCATTCTTTCATAACGTTAAAAGGTATATAATTTTTAAAGTTTTAGGTTTTTGTCTTAGTATTAGTGCACTCAATTCTTTTGTGACTATTATAATTGAGATCCATTATACATATTTTATGTTAATTCACTTTTCTCCCATGCCTCACTCTATTTTTTCCTGCTGTCATATATGAAGAGCGAAGAGCAGTGTTTTAGGTTTCATTGAATTGATATCATCTAAGGATGATAAGGTAGCTATTGGGATTTTGCATGCAGCCAGATGTTTTTAATAGAGGGGAAAAACGAATTCTAAGGAGAAAAAAAAGGCTGAATATTTGTCCTGCAAATGTAAACTTCACATTTCTAATCACACTCTGTGCTCCAGAAAATAATTTTTAAATTTCACCAGTGAACTCCCTTACCAAGTTAACATAACAGCAATTTGGTTCAGTCATTAACCAAGACATATTGGTAGAAATGGGAGGAGGACCCATCTGAGCATCCTGAGATACCTGCAATGTACCAGGATTCATTATGGTTGATTCAGTGGTGGCTTCAAAAGTATACACACATGTAAATATTAGATTGAAAACTTAATATTTGTGCATTTCACTGGGTATATAAGCTCCAAATTGTGAAGAGCACTGGGTGTTATATGTAAATGATGAATCATTAAATTCTACTCCTGAAACCAACATTACCCTTTATGTTCACTAACTAGAAATAAGTCAGTCAGAGAAAGACAAGTATCACATGATCTCTCTGATATGAAGAACTTGATAGGCAAGGCAGGAGTTTGGGGGGGTGGGGGAGAGAAATGAAACAGGAAGGGATGGGGAGGGAGACAAACCATAAGAGACTCCTAGACTCAAGAAATGAACTAAGGGTGGCCGGGGGTGGTGGTGGGGTAGGGATAGTGTGGCTGGGTTGTGGACAATGGGGAGGGTATGTGCTATTAAGTGCTGTGAAATGTGTAAGCCCGAAGATTCACAGACATGTACCCTGGGGCAAATAATACATTATATGTTAATAAAAATTAATAAAAAAATAAATAAATAAATAAAATAAAGTAAAAGGAAAAAAAAAAAAACTTTACTAGATAAAAAAAAAAGAATTTAAATAAAACTTTAAACCCCAAATTTATATATATAACATTATAATATATAAATTTATAGAAAACATGTATTATATATAAATATATAATTATATGTAATATATAAACATATATATAACATTGCATTTAATAGTGAACTTTTGAATTTTCCTTGTGAAATAAAAAACAAGATGAAGATGTCCATTATTACTACTTCTACCCAACACTGTACAACATTATGAAAATTCCTCTCTACTACAATATGGCAAGAACAGAGCTTAAGGGTTTAGGCAAAAATAACAGAATGGTCATAATTCATATCTCACATCACTATATAGAAAAACAAATTATAAAAATAGAACTGAAAAATGAATTTAACAAGGTCTATAGATACAAAGTCATTATATAAATATATATATATGTATGCAATAACGAACAATTATAAACTCATGTCTTCTTGAAATTATACTATTTACATTAGCATCAAGAACCAAATAGCAAAGAGTAAAACTAAAAGTTGTTTAAGACAGAAAAATCACAAGACATTTTTGAGAGAATTTAAAGGTGACTTGCCCAAGTAAATGGAACTTTGTGAATTGCAATATTAAGAACTGCAAAAATGCCTGTCATCTCCAAATTTATCTGTAAATTAAAGAAAATCCCCAAATATATGTGTATAAATTCCTAAGTTGGTTCTTAAATATATATGAGAATGCAATGGGCCAAGAATAGACAAATCGGTAAAAGAAGAACACAGTTGGAGGAATGTTACTACCAGATATCAAAACTTATTATAAAGCAACACCAATTAAGGCCATGTGGTGTTGATGAAGAACAGACTAATAAAGCAAATGAATAAAACAGAGAATCTAAAAAAAGACTCTATACATCTTTGATTTATATCAAAGATGACTCTGTAATATAGCATGGAAAGAATAGTCTATTCAGTAATTGATGCTGAGTCTACTGGATACCCATATGGAAAAATATTTAATCTTGACACGTACCTCACACCATATGCAAAAATCAATTCCAGAAGGACTGTAAATCTAAATGTCAGATAAAGCAGTAAAACTTCTGGAAGCAAATATGTTAGAATATCTCAGTAAGCTTTGGGTTGGCAAAGATTTCTTATGCTGGACATAAAAACATAAACCATGAAATAAAAGACTGATAAACAAACTGCAATTAAAATTTGGAGTATCTATTCATCAGAAGATACCATTACAGAAAGTGAAAAAGTAAAACAAGAAGATATATGAATCCAGAATATACGAACTGCTATGAACCAAAGGAAGACAACACAATAGGAAAATAAACCAGAGACCTGACCAATTTTTAAAACAATATCCAAATGGTCTATAATGAGAAAATGTTAAATTTCATAAGTCCTCAACAAACTGAAGGTAAACCACAATGAGCTATCATGACACATTTGCAAAATGGCTAAAATAAAGATAAATTTAAAATAAGATAGTATCAAGGGTCAGTTAAGTGTGGCGTAATGGAAAGCCTTGTATACTACCATAGGGAGTGTAAATTGGTACTCTAATCTTAAACAAACTTTGCAGTTTTCACTAAAGTGGAATAAAATCACATCCAATGACTCATTGATTCCATATCTTTCTATAAATGGGCTTGCTTGTGCACCAAAAGATATGTAGAAGAATATACATAACTGCACCATTACTTGTCACCCTAAACTAGAAACAACCCAAATGTTCAATGAAGGATTGGATAAAGTGTGGTCAGTTAATACAATGGAGTGCCATACAATGAGAATGATACAAATATTTTTATGTGAAACAAGGATTAATTTCACACACGTATTAAGCAAAAGCCATCATACACGATGGAATGTATACTGTATGATTCTATGTGAAGTTCAACAACAGAGTACTGCTAATCTCATATGTTAAATTAGGTGGTATACATTTATAGTTTGTGCACTACTTGGTATGCATGATATATTATTAAACATTTACTGGAAAAGAATCAAACATACATTTACAGGTTTCCAAAAATGTATTTCCTAGGAAACCGTAATAGAAATTAAAGCATCAATGTATAACCACATAAATACAATGGTGTTAACTGCAGCATTCCATAGAAAAAGAAAAAAAGAGGCAAATGCCTGGTAATAAAGACTGCTTAATAAACAATGATATCTGCACATCATGGAATATAATACAGCCATTAGGAAGAATTAGAATTATTTGATTTGGAAATATTTCTATAAACTATCAAGTGAATAATGTGAGGTGCTAAAAAGTAGGAAAAGGATGTAGAATATTCAATTTTCTTTTAAAAAATCACCCAAAATTTCTATGTTTGAATATGTGTGTGTGTGTGTGTGTGTGTGTGTGTGTGTGTGTGTATTTTACATTCACCAATTTTATATGTTATTTTGAAATCATGGACTAATCTGAATAATGCCTACATTCTTGAGTTGGAGGTGAAGATTGACACAGGTGGAAAGATGAGAACAAGGGGCTTAGCCAAATTTATATTAAGAAAAAGATAACTAACAGTTTGCTATAGTGAATAAACAGATGTGTAAATTTAAGAAATAGAAAATGAAATAAAGACTTATAAGAAAAACCAAAAATAAGTAAAAAGGAAAATTACAGCCAACTCTGCCCATTGATGCAAGTATCTTTACAAAAATATTGGCATCCAAACCAAACATTTGTTTAAAAAATGTATAATGACCATACTAGGTTTTCTCAAGAATGTAATGATGCTTAACATTCAAAAGCAAATTTATAGATATAGTTTGCTACATTTAAAAATTAAGAGAAATAATTACCTCAAACATGTGAAAAGTATTTGATTAAATTTAATGCCTATTAATGATTCGTAACTGGTAGCAAACTAATAACTGAAAAGTTCCTTAGCCTACTCTAAGTCATCTACATGAGTTATCATTGCTAATGGAGACATGTCAGGAATATGTCAAGGGTTCTCAGTATAATTGCTCTAATTCAGTATTATTCTAAGACATTATCATTATTCAAAATAATGGGATTGCTAACATATGGAAAAGGCCACAATATATAAAGCAAATTATAAAAATGGAGGAGAAAAGTATTTATGATACAAACTTATGACAAAATATACACCTTTGAGATGACCATAAAAGTTCCATTTAACTTGTTTTGATAGAGTCTTCACTGTGAGAGGATAACCAAATTACAATTTGTCATTACAATCTGAAGTGTCTCTACCTTTTCTAGTTTATTTAGGACTTTGTGCAGTCACAATTCGTAGGATAGTAGTATGTAACCACATCTACTTAGCAATGGTGCTCATTAAGCATTGGGATAGGAATGTTGCCCTCAAGAAATTTATAATCTATTATGGGGAAGGAAGACTCGTAAATGCTATGATACAATAAAAAGTTTAGGTAATATTATAAAAGCATGTTCAGAATATATTGAAAGACCAAAGATGCAAAGGTTGCCTGAAGGACTAGGTGACGTCTACACAAAGGATTTGGAGCTAAGTTTTGAGACAGATTGGGGAAGGGCATTCTGGGCAAAGGAGAGAGAGGTAGAGTATCATGGAGGTATAAGATACCTGATGTATTTGGAAATTAGACCAGTAGGACAGAAGGATAGGTGTAAGTGGAACTAGGGAATGGACTTCTTGAGAGGAGCTGGGGCTATAGAGAGTTATCCATAGCATAATAAGCAGTGTGGACATTACCCAAAGACATGGAGATCCATTTCACGCCGTTAAGCAGAACTCAATTCAGATTTGTACTTTTGTAACATGGAACAGGGGGCAAGGTAATAGACACAAAAGGGAGGTGGCTATCAAAACAAAAAAAGAGGTGAACTGAAAAGATGGGTGGATGTGGTTTGAGGAAAAAGAGATGAGCAGAGTTGGGAACACATCTAGCTGGAGGTTCCTTTAGAACCCCCAGGCCAAGATCTCTAGCCCTGCAACAGTGAAAAGGGGGAACCTACCTCTAGGGCTCTTTTTCTATTTCCAACCCCAACAGGATTGAAAACCTCTGTGTTCACTTTTGATTGACTAAAAATAAGCTCACTTTTTATTCAAGTTTACTCAAGTCTTAAAGTATTTATTGAAAGATTATTTTCATGATGGAAATAATTTAATATTTATAATTGAAACATGTATCTACTAATTTGAATGGAAATGTATTTTCAGTTCAGCTACATCTGATCTGAAACTCTCAATATACTTCAGCAGCTAATAAATAGATCCAGGATTTTATTTTATTTTTTTCTAACTTTGATTTTTATCTTCCTTACGAATATATTCTTATTCTTCCTTTTTTTTTTTTGGAAAATATTTTACAATAAAAAATAGTTTGATATGATTTTATTTATATTCATTTTACCCTTTAACCTGCTTTTATGTTCATATGAAAGAAAATTGGCTCTTTCCACCTTTTAGTTTTTTCCTTGGATATTTAAGACACTGAGGTACATCACAGTTTCATCACAGCAAATTAACTTTGTCAGCTTATTTTCCTAGAAGAGGAGAGTTTACCAGTATCTATTTCTACCTATTTATATTTTTAAAGTACTTTTGTATTTCCCTAGCTCATCTTGGATGTTGTCTTTCATCACAATGATAATCTGCACTAATTGTCTTTTGGTATTTAAGGTAACTTGATGTTTGTAACTGCTCTATGCAAGTCTATGGTCAAGATACATTCTGATATCCAAAATAGCAGTATTAATTAAAATGCAGATACTAAAATCTCTGTAAATTGTTATTCTAATTTTGTTAAAGTATTGCAGTTTCAAGGAGAAAAATTCAGCATGACAATTATTCCTATTTTGATACTAATTATTTTTTCTGTCAAGTAGAACATATTTGCATAACTTCATCAACATAAGAGTAAGTTTAATAATATGCTGTATCGAATTCATACTCTAATTGCACATTCTAAAAACTCAATTTTCATTTGTAGCAGTCTTGAAAGACTAAAGCTCTTTCACCATTTTGATGACTGAATCTTTCAGTGCTTACAATTAGAATAGCTTTTATTTGATAGTCTCTCCAGCTCACAGTGATCGCCTTTTTGAGGGCATTGTTCTCTGATTCACAGGTATGAGAGCTCAGGAGTCATGTGATGTTAAGTTTTGGTTCCAGAGTCAAGTTACAGGAGTTTGTTTATTTTTAAAAGATTTTATTTATTTGACAGAGAGAGATCACAAGTAGGCAGAGAGGCAGGCAGAGAGAGAGGGGGAAGCATGTTCCCTGCTGAGCAGAGAGCCTGATGCAGGGCTGATTCCAGGACCATGAGATCATGACCTGAGCTGAAGGCAGAGGCTTTAATCCACTGAGCCACCCAGGCGCCCTACATGAGTTTAGATACAAGTTCTTCCACATAAGTGTTGTACAACCTTGAGCAAGGATCTTTACCTTACTCGATCTTAGTTTTCTCATCTTCAAATTGAGGATAATAGTTATAATACTTCCTCCTTGAATAGCTGGTGGATTAAATAAAAACAATGCTAATACAGTGAAATACAATAGTAATACAAATACTGCTTTTAAAATAGCACCTGACCCATGACTATTATCTTACACATTGCCTCTTCTTCATCCCAGGTAGAATTAATTTGATGGGAAGGAATAACCTGTTTCATGCTGAGTCAAACAGATACCTTCTCAGAATATGGAATTAACACTGAGAAAGTTCGTGTCTATTGAGGACTTAAACTGCAACAAGCAAAATGAAGAGTTCTGATGTGGCTGAATCTTTGAGCTTTTTTTCTTTTTCTTTTTCTTTTTTTTTTTTGGTTGGGATCCAGCTCTAGTTGTTTTCTGCCTTTGGGTACTAGTGGACTCACATGGGTCCTCATATTTAGTGTTTACATTTTTCCTTGATTTCTATTTCAACAAAAGAGACTTCACAATATGTAGGAGTTAAATCTCTTGATTGTAGGGAATATTCCAGTACTAGTTAAATGTTAAGGTGACTAGGGTGGTCTGTTTAATACCTCTTTTCCTATCAATAATATTTTAGTTATTGTGGGTAGCAGAGAACAAAATCAAAATGTTGATTAGTCCGTTCAAGCTAGACTTATCTCAAAACAACCTCCTTTATGAAGGCATACTTAAATACAGGTGCTGAATTATTCCTTGTTGGCTCTCAAAACTAGATCTCAGATATTTAGAGGAACATGTCCAGTAAAGAGATTCTGAGTACATCACTGAATCTTTCATCTATCTATAACACCATCTTTGTATAAAATAATTATGTTTACCTCCAGGAAAAAAAAAACCAGGAAGGACCTTTATCTATTTTTAAGATTTTTATTTTTATTTTTATTATTTTAAGAGAGAACGTGCATGCAGGCACACTCAGGGAAGGGAAGGGGCAGAGGGAGAGTGAGAAAGAGAAACTTAAGCAGGCTCCACACCCAGTGCATGAGCCTAGAGCAGGATTCACAACCCTAATCTGAGCTAAATTTAAGAGTCGAGGCTTAACAGACTGAGGTGCCCCTAAGTTGAGTTCTTTCAACTAAATATATTTAGCTTGATGAAAAATCTCTTTTTCTTATTTTTCTTATTTCATGATCAACTGGCACCAAACCTTGGTCTGATGGCACTTCTTAACCTTCACTCTTAGCACCTATCAGTTCGTAGTTGGTATTATATTTATGAAGATATCTTTCTCTTCCATTAAATGGTATTCCCCTCAGAGGGAAATTGGTTCTGGTATGAATCATACCCAGATAGCCCATAACACATATCTTATTATTGGGTATTGCCTGTATATAAGTTACTAAAGGTTGTGCTATGAATGTGGCCTGGGAGAAATTTCTCGTTTTTGTTTTTTTGTTAGTGCAGGGTTGAGTGGGAAATGTGTGAAAATAAGATTTGGACAAACCAATACTTTTTACCTATGTTTAAATCTTTAGTGTATAGGCTATCAAGTAGCTCAATAATGATAAAGACTTAAAGTCTTATTTCACCAATTATCTTGCTTTATGAAGCCCACGATTACCTGGGGGGTATTTTGAGGGCCAAACCTAATGACTTAGTTTTCATTTTTAAAGGCATCACTATTTTTCTAGCTTTAACAATTTCAACAGCTCTAGGGTAGACGATAATAAGTGTCTTGGAAATAAATTATAGGCTAAAAGCATTGTTGAGCCATTTGCATTTAAGACTCATTTGCTGAAATGATCAGGCTGGGTTATAATAGATTGGGACTGGCTGCTTAAGACTTTCAGAAGCTACTCTGAGTTGGAAATTATCTCAAAAGTAAGCAGGAATCTTTAGTAACACCACGTACTGGGGATATACTTCCTAGGTTAGTTGACCTGCCACTGAGGATACAATTCTTATGTCTAAGACTAAGTAGGGTGTTTAACACAGTGGCCGGAATCACATGCTTTTGCCTTTCTGTCGGGAGCACAGCATATGGAAGGTCGGTGGTGGTCGGGTCTTAGAAGTCTCAACTCCCAAACTCTGGGCAACTCTGGTTTGGCAAAGAATCACTCTCAGAAGCTTTAAGTCTTCAGGCAGATGACATCTGAGGCTGTAACAAACTAGGAAATAACCCACTCCTTTGTGGGCAAGTGAAGACAATTACCAGGAGTCAAAGAGTTTGGCATATTTTGAACATACTCTCTAGCTCCATTCCAAATACCTTAAGTATTTCACATTATCTACCAGCATACATTTTAAGCAACAGAGCAAACACAGGCAATTTTTGTACCTCCTCCAAAGAAATACTCTCATATACCCAATTGAATTAATCTCATTTGATCGCTCAATTATCGCCAAAGTACACATTAAACGATCACTTCAAGGTAATTTGTTTTAGAATTATTTGACATAGCAGAATTAATCACCTGAAAGCATCACGAAGTAGATTTCAGGTTTTTCCACATGCAAAAAGCGGTTTGCAAGGATCACATTGCATGGGCTCTGCTCCTGACCTACCTACTCTAACACATATTCTCACCAGCCTTCCCTCCCACTGCCTGTCCAGCACCTTCGTGCGTATTCACTGTGGTCTAGCGTATAGGCATTCTATTCCCTGGCTTCCCCAGCTCTGTGCTTCCTCACGTCTTCACTGATGTGGTTCATTGGTTACCTCTCCAAGTAGTTGACTTCGTCATAATTCTGGCCACAGCTTTCTTCAGAGAAAACTCTTCAGCCTCTAAGTTTAGATTAGGTACTCCAGTTACATGAAAATGCTCTTACTTAAACACAAGATAATTTACTGAATTGCTACTTCTCTCATTAGAATTACAAGCTCCATGTGGCTAGGTGTTTTGCCCCTGCTGCTTTTGAATCTGTTCAATCTGTATTCGATAACGGCCACAATTTTTTCTGTAGAAATGACATTTAGAATATGATGGCAGCAATGCACTTTCCAAGGTAGTCCTCTAGGACAGTAGCAGCCGTGTCAGATTTTCTACTACCATCACTGTAGGGCAATTCCCTGAGATGATAGTAGCCTGAACCTTCTTGGGCAAACGACCTTAAATGCAGTGGTTTCGAGTCCTGTCTGGACAGGGTTACATTCCTTACTGTTCCACTGGGAAAGGATCTAGTTTTACTTGATTCTCATTTTGCAAAGAAGCATATGAATTCATAAGGTAATTGGGAGATACTTACAGAGGCAGAATCTTTCAAATTCTTTATGTTCTTAACACATCTAAGAGGTGGGAGCAGTGAGTTGCCTAAATTTCAGAGATTTAGGCAAACATTACCATCTCTGGTGTGTTCGCTTGTTAGGGCTGCCATAACAAATATGACAATCACAAACTGGGTGCCTTAAGCAACATAAGTTCCTCACAGTTCTAGAGGCTGGAAGTCCAGGATTAAGGGTTCAGAAGATTAGGTTTCTCCTGAGGCCTCTCTCCCTAGTTTTCAGATGTCCTTTTCTCTGCGCTTGTACCTCTTTAGTGTCTCTTTCTCTTATAAAGACAACAGTCATGTTGGATTAGGACCTCAATCTTAAGACCTCATTTAACTTTAGTTACCTTCTTATAGGCCCTACTTCCAAATACAGTCACAGTGGGGGTCAGGGCTTCAATATATGAAGTTTTACGGGGACATAACTCAGTCCATAACATCTAATAAACCCCAGGATACACTGGTTTCATAGGTAGCTGCTCATTCAAAAGGGTAATCATTCATTTGCTATATTTTGATTTTATATATATAATACATCACATTCATAAATGTATGGAAATATGTATATAAACATATTAAGTATTAAACTTATTCTGAGAAGGATCTTAAAATAGAGTCTGCATTTTGTGGTTAAGATTACATAGTCAACTCACCCATAAGAGATAGTAGTATATCATTTTAAGAAAGATCTTAGGAGGAAATAATATTTCTCATGAAACAGCTTTACAGACATATATATGCAGACAAATTCCACTCTACATCATCCACTGCATTTGATGGAATGAAAAGAAATTGCCAACTTCTGCCACAAGACAGCTCTTACAGGGTCTGCATATGGAAATTGAGACCTTTATAAACCACTGATATGGCCTTGTATTATACATTTTGAAATTTATTGATATGAAAAATACAAAATCTTTATTTTGCATAAACTTACCTAAAATTGCTTATAATCAGACTAGATTTTTTTCTTTGTTTTGTCTTGATCTGTGATTTCAGATACTCTGATGATTTCTGACCCAAGGTATTTGTTTTGAATATCGTATTATGGAGCCCATTTTATCCACAGGAAGGTAAATGGTTCAACTTGAGTGAACTAATTTACTATGTGACAAGGCTGTTGTCTTTTTTGACGAGAGAAGATCCAATCCCCTATTTAATACAATCAGTGCAGGAAGTCTATGAACTGTTTGAATTGAAATGAAAAACCATAATGATGACATTTATAACATCTGTCACATTAGATTTGCTTGGTCTATATATCTCTCTGTGGAATAATAGTGATTTATACAAATTGCTTCTCACTGCAATTTATATCAGTGTAAAGATGCCACCAGATATACGGAGAATTTTATTTGCTTCAAACTGAATGTCTGCTTAATTGTATTTGCCACTAAATGGAAATACTACCCTCTGGCTTATCTGTTTGGATATAATGGTTAATTTATTTTGTGGTTTTATAACTTCAGTCTCTTCCACTAGTTAGATACTTAAAAGCATAACTTTCTGCCAATATATGTATATGTTTAGTATATGTATATGACATCTTTATGTCACAAATCTGGTAACTCTAATTTTATTCTCCGGGAATTTCATTGCCTAGGTATTCTTTCTTTCCCTGTGTGGAAGGAAAAGAAAAAGAAGGAGAAAAAAAACTCTTACTCTGGCTGCTATTAAACTATAGCAGTGGTTTCCAGTGCAGTGGGGGGAGACGTCAATTTTGCTCTTCAAAGGATACTTGGTAACTGAAGAAATTTTGGGTTGTCACAACTGCTGAGGGATGCTACTGGCATCTAGTGGGCTGAGGCTAGGGATACTACTGAACGTTCTATAATCACCCAACAGTCCTAAACAACAGAGTACCTAGCCCAAAATGTCATTAGTGCCAAGGTGGATAAAGCTTGAACTACAGAATGGTTCCTTAGTGTTATGGAGTGACATTATCCAGATAAGTCTACCACAGAACCTGGCATTTCCATTAAAAGTAAACAACTTTTAAAATCCAAATAATTTGTATAGATATATATTATATAGATACATTTCCAAGAAATCCAACTGCATTTTTATTCATAATTGGGAATATATTGGACTTCTGACTTCTTTCTGGTTGTTCCTATTCTGTCCCCCAGTGTGGACTTTTCTCCTTGTTGGATGAAGCTCAGTGCTGTTTCCTAGAAGACACCCTTTTCTTTGAAGGATAAAAGTGGAAGCAGCCCAGGAACTCATCCTCAATCATGATTTTCGCTCTCTGCCGTCTGGCACTCTTGTGTCTTTGTTGTCCACGACAGTGACCTATCTTAGCTTCTCCTTTACAATGAACACTTTTTCTGTCCTTTTCACCGTTTTCTTCTTCCTCCCATTCTTTATGTGTATGCATCACCCAAGGCTCTAACCCTGAATTCCTTTCTTTTCCTCTGAATTTGCTCCTGTGACAATCCCATTCACCTTATGGTTTCAATAATGACTTCTAGGTGATTGTTAAACTTGCAGTTTAAAGCTCAGTCTCTTTTCTGAGTTGCGGATGTTTCCCTGGGCACCAGCTGCTTTGCCCAACTGTGCTGCATTCCTTAAATGCACATCTCATCTTCAGGCTCACCACCTTCACATAGTCTGTGCTAAATCACACAGATTGTATCTCCTACAATTATCTGCCTTCTCCATCTACTCAGACCTGAAAATGGCATTCTCTCAAAAGCAGAGATTCCTTGTATTACTGCCCTGCCAAAATGCTCAGTGTCAACCCTTCACCTAATGCATTAGAAGAAAGTCATCACCCTGACATTAAGACCTTCTGCAATATGGTCCTAACCATTTTTTCCTACTTTAATAATGTGTACATGCAAAGAAATGCCACATTCCAGCCAAACTAACTTGAGCCTAGATCCCCAATATATTTCACAGTGTGTGTTTTTTCAAGCTTACCTTGTCCCCTCCAGCTCTGTACTACATCACTTCACATCCTGGAAGAAGCCTTTTTCAAAGCTTCTGATACTCCTCCACCTACAACATTACCTCTTTTGTCTGTGAACACCCAGAGCACTGTTGCCACCATTTCTTTAGTACTTACCTGGTGGAATGGCCATCCTTGTCTAATTTTCCTTGTCTAATTTTCGGTGTTAAATAGACTGCATATTGTTTAATGAACAGCATAGATTTTGTTTTGAATCTTTTTTTTTTTCTAAAGCACTAAACCTAAAACGCTACACATCATTCGCTGTTCAGTAAATGTGTCCTCTTAAATTGCAGTCTACCTCTTGTCCCATATCTTTAAATGCTGACAGCACATTTTTATATTTTATCTCAAATCTACTCACATGTGAAGTTGAATTCATCTTCTCCTGATCACAATATTCATTTAGAATTCCTTATTTTTGTCAAGATGGCACATTTTACTTATTAGTCAAGGTAAAAAAGAAAAGACCTCAGTCTTTACTTTTACATTTTTTAAAACCATCAAATGCCTTTGATTCTTTCATTTAACACTTTGCATCTGCATTTTCTAGTGACTTCTTAACCAATGTTTCTGCTGCTCATTTCCTTTATCTGAACACTGATTTTGGAGTGCTTCCTATGTGCTATACACTATCTAAATACTTCATAAACAGTAATTCATTTAATCTTCAGGATAATATCATGAAACCCAGAAAGATGAAATGGCTTTTTCACAGTAGCAGCATTATAAAGTGGTAAGCCAGGCAGCCTGACACCAAAGATGAAGGTTTTTTTTTTTTTTAAAGATTTATTTTAGAGAAAGTCTGTACAGGGGGAGAGGCAGAGGGGAAGAGAGGAAAAGTCTTTTGTTTTGTTTTGTTTTTAAAAAGGATTTTATTTATTCATTTGAGAGAGAGCTGTGCAAGCGAGAGCACAAGCAGGAGCAGTCGCAGAGAGAGAGGGAGAAGCAGGCTCCCCACTGAGCAGGTAGCCCGATGCAGGGCTAGAACCTGGGACTTCAGGATCATGACCTGAGCAGGTTAAGCAGTTGCTTAACCAACTGAGCCACCCAGGTGCCCCAGAGAGGAAGAGTCTTAAGCAGACTCTGCACTGAGTGTGGAGCCCAACACATGGCTTGATCCCAGGACTCTAAGATCACAACCTGAGCTGAAACCAAGAGTCAGAAGCTTAACTGACTGGACCATGAACGCACCCCAAGGATAAGGTGCTTGAAAAAATACACGTACTGCTTTTCCATTCTCAAATTCATCTACAACTACCAGATTAATTATACCACTTTTTTTTTCTTAATAAAACTCTTCATTTCTACAGTGGAAAAATCGTATTTCTTGGAATTCTAGACCACACTCAATTTCTCCCAGTGATACTGATCCAAGCTTGTCTACTTCAAGAGTGCTTCTCTCCAGCAGCAATAGACTTTGTACTCTGCCTGAAAAATGCCCCAAATGCCCCTCTCTTCATTATTTCTATCTCCATATCTTCTTGTTCAGTTTCCTCTACTTTTTGGCTACCCAAGCCCTCCTCATTCACTAATTTTGAAGCTGAAAACTCATAGCCAATCTGTCAGACCTGACTAAATCCACAACTGGTTTTATGGTATTTTAAAAGAAAATATTTAAAAATCAGCATGAAACTGGGCCACTACCTTACACAATACATAAATACCAACTTAAAATGGATTAAAAATGTAAGCTCTGAAACCATCAAACACCTAGGAAAAAAACA
>CM053605.1:79130240-79168840 GCA_028646535.1 Procyon lotor | reverse complement strand
TTTAGTTAAGGGTATACAAAAAGATGTAAAATATGATATTAAATGCATCGAAGAAGGGAGTAGTGAAAATGTAAGTCTTTAAGAATTTGTTCAAACTTAAGTGACCATCAACTTAAAATAGACTACTATAAATATTGAGGATTATATATAAACCTCATGGTAATCACAAACCAAAATTTTGAAAGATACACAAAAATTAACATGAAAGGAATACAAATATAATACAAATCACATGCCAAATAAGAAATAGAAGAAAAGAGCTGAGAACAACTACAAAACAAGCAGGAAACCGTTAACAAATAACAGTAAGTATATACCCATCAATAATTACTTTAAATGTAAATGGAATAAATGCTCCAAGATATAGTATGATTGAATGGATAAAAAACAAGACCATCTACAAAAGATTCATTTCATACTGAAGGACATACACAGACCAAAAGTGAAAGGATAGAAAAGTTATTTTTGCAAATGGAAAGAGAAAGCTAAGGTAACGATAGGTATATCAGACAAAATAAACTTAAAATCAAAGACGTACAGGAAACAAAGAATACTACAAATGATAAAGGGATCACTCCAATAAGAGAATATGACAATTAATATCTATGTACCCAAAATGAAAGCACCCAAATACATGAATCAAGTATTAAAAGATGTAAAGGGATAAAAGACAGTAATATGGGAATAGTAGGGGACTTTAACACCCCTACTTACATCAATGAATAGATAACCCAGTCAGAAAATTGGCTTTGGAAAGCAAACATTGGTTTTGAATAACACATTAGACCAGATATACTTAACAGATATATACTAAATTTCAAACCCAAACCAGCAGAATACATATTGTTTTCAAGTACATGTGGAATAATTTTTAGGATAGATCACAAGTTAGGCCACAACAAATCTCAATAAATTTAAGATTTAAATCCTATTAAGCATCCTTTCCAACCACAATGGTATGAAATTAGAAATCAATTACAATAAATGGAAAAATAAACAAATACACAGAGGCTAAACATGCTACTAAACAATCAATAGGCCAACAAAGAAATCAAAGAAGAAATAAAAAAATACTTGGAGACAAATGAAAATGAAACACAATATCCTCAAATCTATGAGATGCAGGTAAAAGCATTTGTTTGTTTTTCTTAAAGATTTATTTGTTTGTTTATTTATTTAGAGAGGGTGAGCGAGCTCAAGCAGGCAGAGGGTCAGCAGAAGAGGGAGAAATAGCTTCACTGCTGAGCAAGGAGCTCGACATGGAACTTGATCCCAGGTCCCTGAAATCATGACCTGACCCAAAGGCAGATGCTTAACCAACTGAGCCACCCAGGTACCCAAGCTAAAATAGTGTTAAGAGGGAAGTTTATATTAATACAGGTCTACTTCAAGAAACAAGACAAATCTAAAAAAAGAACAATAACAAACCAAACAAAACCTAACTTTACACCTTAAAGAATTCATAAAAGGAGAATAAAAAAAGCCCAAGGCTAGCAGAAGGAAGGAAAGAATAAATACTAGAGTGAAAAAGAGACCAAAAAAAGAAAAGAAAAAAAAAAGAAAAGAAAAGAACTGGTTCTTTGAAAATATAAACAAAATTGATAAAACTTTAGCCAGACTTACCAAGTAAAAGAGAATTCAAATAAAATCAGAAATGGAATAGAAGTTACAACTGACACCACAAAAATAAAGAAGATTATGAAACTTTTATATTCACTTACGTGTGAATTGGGAAACCCAGAAGAAATGGATCAATTCCTAGAAACATGCAATTTTCTCAGAAAAAATAGAAAGTCTGAACAGATTGATTACTAGAAATTAAACTAAATTAAATTAAATCAGTAATCAAAAGATCCCAGAAAATAAAAGTCCAGGAGCAGATGGCTTCATAGGTGAATTTACTAAATATTTAAAGAAGAGTTAATACATATCTTTCTCAAACTATTCCAAAAAATTAGAGAGAAAGGGGATGCCTCCAAATGTATTCTACCAGGCCAGCATTAATCTGACAGTAACCAGACAAGGACATTTCCCCCACCAACCCAAAAATATTACAGGCCAATATCCTTAATAAACATAAATTCAAGAATATGCAATAAAATAATCGCAAACAAAATTCAACAATACATTAAAAGGAAATACACCACAATCAAGTAGGATTTATTACAGGGATACAAGATGGTTCATTATTTCTAAATAAATCAATGTGATAAACCACATTACTGTAAGACATAAATCATAAGATCATCTCAATAGGTACAGAAAAATGATTTGACAATATTCAACATCCATTTACAGTAAAACTCTTAACAAGTGGATATCAAAGGAACATACCTCAACATAATATAAGTCACTTTTAATTAACACACTGTCAACATATTCAATGGTGGAAAGCTGAAAGCTTTTTTCCTAAGATCAGAGACGAGACAAGAATTTCCACTCTTGCCACCTTTATGGAACATAGTACTGGAAGTCCTAGCTATAGCAATCAGACAAAAAATGAAATAAAAGGCATCAAAATTGGAAAGTAAGAAGCAAAACTGTCACTATTTGCAGGATACTATATACAGAAAACTCAAAGACCACTGAAAAACTCTTTGTACAATAAACTCACTGAAGTTGCAGAATACAGAACGTACAGAAATTTATTGCATTTCTATACACTAATAATGAACTACCAAAATCAGAAATTTAGAAAACAATATGATTGCATCAAGAAGAATAAAATTCCTAGAATAAATTTAGCTTACAAGGTGAAAGACTGGCAGGCACTCTGGATATAAGAATATAATTGTGTAAGACATTGATGAAAGAGAGTGAAGATGACACAAATAGATATATCATGTTCATGGACTGGAAGATTATTATTGTTTATATTACCCAAGGCAATCTACAGATTCAAGCATTTCTCATCAAACTACCAATGGCATTTTTTCAGAACTAGAACAGGAATCCTAAAATTTGTATGGAAACACAAAAGACCCTAAATCACAAAAGCAACAAAAACAAAAAACAGGGACAACATTAAACTAAGTTTTTGCACAGCAGAGGAAACCATTAATAAGTCAAATAAAGCAACCTACTAAAAGGGAGAATATATTTGCAAATGATATATCTGATAAGGGGTTAATAACAAAAATACATAAGGGACCTATGAACTCCACACTAAAAAAATCCAATTAAAAAATTGCACAGGATTGGGGCACCTAGGTGGCTCAGTGGCTTAAAGCTCTGCCTTCAGAGCGTGGCTCAGGTCATGATCTCAGGGTCCTGGGATTGAGCCCCACATTGGGCTCTCTGCTCAGCGGGGAGCCGCTTCCCTCTCTCTCTCTGCCTGCCTCTCTGCCTACTTGTGATCTCTGTCAAATAAATAAAATCTTTAAAAAAAAAAAATTGCCCAGGACCTAAATAGACTTTTTTCAAAGAAGACAGATGGTCACAGATGAAAAGACATTCAACATCACTAGTCATTGGGTAAATGCAAATCAAAATGACAATGAGATATCACCTCATACCTGTGAGAATGGCTAGCATCAAAGAGAAAAGAAATGTTGGCAAGGATGTGGAGAAAAGCTAACCCTCATGCACTGTTGGTGGACTGTGAATTGGTGTAGCCACTGTGGGAAACATTATGGAGGTTTCTCAAAAAATTAAATACAGAGGGCACCTGGGTGGCTCAGTCAGTTAAGCATATACCTTCAGCTCAGGTCATGATCCTAGGATCCTGGGATTGAGTCCCACACTGCTCAAGCGGTGAGTCTACTTCTCCCTCTCACTCTCCCTCTGTGTTTCCCCCATCCCCTCTCTCAAATAAATAAAATATTTTTTAAAATATTAAATATAGAAATATAAAAATCCAGAAATTCTATTTCTGAGTATTTACCTGATGAAAATGTAAACACTAATTCCAGACGACTTTTACTGTAGCATTATTTACAATAGCCAAGATATGGAAGCAACCTACGAATCTACTGGGAGATGATTAGATACAGAAGATACGGTATATACATACATGGGGATATACAATGGACTATTACTCAGATATAAAAAAATAAAATCTTCTCATTTGCTGGAACATGGATGGACCTAGAGGGTATTAAATAAGTAAAAGAAAGACAAATACTATACATGATTTCATTTACATGTGGAATTTAAAAACCAAAACAGGGGCGCCCGGGTGGCTCAGTGGGTTAAGCCTTTGCCTTCAGCTCAGGTCATGATCTCAGGGTCCTGAAATCAAGCCCCGCATCAGGGTCTCTGCTCACTGGGGAGCCTGCTTCCTCCTCTCTCTCTGCCTGCCTCTCTGCCTACTTGTGATCTGTCAAATAAATAAAATTAAAAGAAAATCAAAACATGTGGACCAATAAAACAAAACTGAAACAGACTCATAAATACAGAGACCTGGTGGTTATCAGAGGAGAGGACGTGGGGGGGACATGTGTTAATTAAGTGAAGGGGATTGAGAGGTACAAACTTCCGATACAGTAAGTCACAGGGATATAGAGTACAACAGAAAATATTGTCAATAATATTAAATAACTATATAGTGACAGATGGTGACTATACTTTTCATGTTGATCATTTTGTAATGTATATAAATATCAAACATGTTGTACATCTGAAACCAATATATATTTCAACTATACTTAAATTTTAAAAATTAAGAAAAAAGATAACTAGCTTAAAGCCCCATATAAAGGATGAAATAATACCTATAAGGCTCCTAGCACTATGCTTCACATACAGTAAAGTATAAGTGGTAGCTATACGATAGCTATACTATAGCACTATAAGTGGTAGTTCTTGTTTTTTTTTTTTTTTTTTTTAAGATTTATTGGAGAGCCAGCACACACAAGTAAGTGTGAGGAGGGGGAGGGGCAGAGGAATAGACTCTCAAGCAGAGTTCCCGTTGAGTGGGGAGCCCAGTGTAGGGCTCAATTTCAGGACCTGAGATCATGACCTGAGTTGAAATCAAGAGTCAGGTGCTTAATCCACTGAGCTAACTGGGTGCCCCAATGGTAGCCATTTCTATTAGTCCTATGGGGAGCACACACCAATAGTATTACTGGAAGAATAGAAAAATCAGATTTTTTCTAATGTTCATCACAAAAGCAGCTGGAAAAACGTAAGCACAAAAGACTCTGGAATAATGTTTGTTGAAAGCTGCCACCAAGGAGAGTACACATAGCTGCAGAGAAGGTATGTTGGGCCCCATGAGAAATAAAAACACTTGCTCATGATTTTCCTCGCTGATGCTCATAGCTCTCACCGGTAGCCAGGCAGAACAGTGTTAGTCCTCATGGAATTACATTCTATGTAACACTGGAGCTCAAAGTCCTAGAGCCACAAGACACCCATTTATACACATTTGTACTTTGCTAAGAATTGAGAACCCTGCTATATCTAATAGCAAATATGTAATAACTATTCAATATGTAGTAATATTTAGGGACCCTGAGAATTTGAGCAAGGGTCTGGCCAAACAGAAGACAGGAGGAACTTCTGAAGAAGCGAGGGTTGGAAAAGAGGGTAGGGATATGGCTAGCAAAAGGAGAAAGCCCATGAAGGAAGACCAAAGGGTTTGATGTGGCATACAAGGACATCTCTCCCATTACGAGCAACGTGGTCATCTCTTTCCCCGCACAAACCTTTCCTGACTTATTATTCAGCCAGTCTTCCAAGGCTGAATATATGGGGTTTGCAGGAGAGGTTACCAAATGCTCCACTTCGTCTGTACAGGACCAGAAGACAAGGGCAGAGCTGCAAAGGTCCATGTGCTACAGTTTGCAACCCAAGCCTTTTTTCTTTGTTGTTCCTGTGTTATCTGTGCCATGAGGCTGCTATTTCTAATCACAGATTTGGCTGGGTGGCCACTGTCCTAGTTACTGTGGGTCAAGTAGAAGTTCAACTTGCTCTGGCAGATGCCACTAATTGCCACCCATCTATTTTCCACTTCTTCCATAAAAACCAAACTCCTTTTCTTATTTAGAATGAATACATAACCAGCTTTCCCCTTTTCCAACTTTCCTTCCAACAAGGTATGGGCATGTGACTATGTCCCTGCCCTAAGACATATGCAGGACTGTGGGATGGGGCTTCCTGCAAAGTTGCAGGTGATGGGGGGTGGTGCTGACTCAGCTCCCCAGCCACTGTCCTTTTCACTTTTCTTATGACCTATATTGAACATAGAATGGCTTGAACCCTAGAATTCCTTTGTTAAGAAAGCAACCTTGCAGATAGGAGCCCTGTAGTGAAGATACTTGAGCAGAAACCTAGGAGTTAGTCAGTCTAAGTAATTTATCAAATCATTGACTGAGACTGGCCTATCTACTTCTTATGTGTTTTTAACCTCATTGTTATTTCAGACTTTCTCTTTTATGCAGCCAAACTGTTCTAACTCATAATCATATCCCTTTATAAGCTGCCAAACATTTTAAAGAAGTTTTGTTGACAATTCCTAAATGTTTCCAGAGACTGTGGACGTCTATGTCACTGATGCAAGAAGTATTTTCATCCTTTTTTATTCATGTTGATTTTATTCATGTAAGTTTATTAATTTACATTTTTCTACAGATTTTATTTATTTGAAAGAGCAAGCACGCACAAGCAGGAGAGAAGGGCAGAAGGAGAGGGAGAAGCAGACTCCCTGCCGAGCAGGGAGCCCAATGTGGGACTCAATCCCAGGACCCTGAGAACACGACATGAGCCAAAGGCAGACACTTGACTGACTGAACCACTCAGGCGTCCCTTCATCTGCATTTAGGTTTTTAATTTTTCTCTGGTGATTATTGGGAATGTATTAAAAGAAAATATAACCATTATTAAACATTGAGTTAGGCTTTAGAATTTTTTATAAGACAGGTATTCACTAAAAATCCAATACTTTAATATCAAAGAAATGGTAAAGCCAGTCATATTATTTTAGTTTCAGTAAATTTAATTTACTTAATTCAAAAGGAGAGGTCGTCTCCTTTTTGTTACTGACATTCCAGTTGTGCAGGCAGCAACCGATGGGCTCCGTTTTAAAAACCTGCACTACCTTATCCTTCTCTCAAGCATCAAAGGCCAAGTAATGCAATTTTGGCCAAGTAAATAAAAGTGTAAGTAGCTGACAGATCTTCCCGAAAATCTCCTTTAAAATGAACAGATTGAGCACATTCATGCCCTTTTACCCTTTACCATCTCCTTTCCATCTGGTGGGAGTATGAGAGCTGATGTTGAACAGCCAGCTGAAGACCATTAATGAAAAGCCAAGAAAGGTCATGGAAACCTGGACTCGGATCCCTTCTAGGAGTGGGCCCCGTGCCCGCAAATGCTTGCCTTCACACTTACTGTGTGAGTGGACTGTACATCCCCCATTTAAATTATAGGACACCAGGCAGGCAAATTCAATCTCTAACAGTTGCAGGGTCGCAGGGAAAAATAAGAGAAAGGATGCAAATTATATGTATTTTAGGAGATAGAGTATAAGAAATGATCATTTTTAAGTCTGCTTTTCTGTAAGAGAAGCTTGTAGCATTCTCTTGTTTCAACTACTCCCTAGTGAAGAGGTCTTCCTTCAGGGAACTGTTTCTGAGCCTCTCACTCATAGATAATTCAGAGACTGTCTCCAAATTCTCTTTCGGTTCCTTTCCCTAATTTCTGATTCTTTTTCTTCAATACTCCATTACTTTTCTCCTTACTCTATTCTTCTCCTTTGCTTTTAGCTCTTCTCTTAGCTTGCCTTTACCTCTATTTTGTCTTTTTCCATTTTATGCATTTTTAAATATGTATTTCAATTCTGAAAAATCAGTTATTTTATTCTGTCTCCAACCGTTCCAAATGTTTAAGCTCCTGAAACTATGGGAAATATTAAAGGTCATTTAGGCAGGCAAATACAAGGACTAAAACTGTCAGTGGACTGGCCATCCACACACCCCCATAATTCATGTATAAACATATCCATATGTACATATACCTATTATATAAACTGGTTGGTGTTCTTTAGAGAGAGCTTTGTTACAAAATGGTAGCATGTCACTGCAAAAAAGAAAAATTAAAAAAAGTCCTCTTGGTACTTCTTGATCCTAGTGACTTTCATAGCATGACATGGTACTTGTTGGTATTAAATGTCAATGTATATGCATGTACTACGTACACTCAAAAATTTTATTCTATAGCAGATTTAAAGCAATTTACCCATTTCTTTTACTAAACGTGCTGTGAGTCTTAAAGGTGCTTGCTCACTTTAAAAATATTTCTGTAATTATTTAGCGAACTCGATTTTAGAGTATTCCCCCACGACTTCCACCTCCAATTCTCACCCGATTTGAAAGCACAGTACATCAAGATTGGAATATCCATTCACCACGTCTACAATGATTTGTATCATAAAACCATCTTGCCACAAAATCCTTACTTTAGGTTAATCTGATGTGGACATAACGGTGACAGCAAATTATTTTACTTGTTTATAACTTCAAAGTCCTTTACCAGGTTTTAAAGATAATTCATGGTTTATTACCATAGGGTCATTTTGCGATAGCAGTTGTGGTTTTCTGAACATAAAAATGCCACACAGTAACTAAATGAATATAGATCAGATGCCTCAACAGAAAGAAAGGAAACTCAGTTCCAAGAGCCTTGCATTCTGAAGAGAAAACGGGTGAGAAAGTAAATCACACTGACAAGGTGATGTAAGCTGTAGGTGGAAGACTATTACTTCATTAACTTAGCAAAAGATTTTGACCCTTCATAATACTTGTAATAGTTTAGCTGTGTAAGGCCCTGGGCCTCTTTCATTCGAAAACCATTATCCAACAGATTTCTGGGAATAGCTTAGCACCACCAAGTTATCCTGTTGTGACATCTGGAACTGGCAGTGTGATGAAAATGCCAGGAGTGGACATCAGGAGGCTATTCTGCCTCAAATATGAAAAGAGGACAAAACAGCAGTAAACTCTTTATCCTATCTGTGTGGGAGCTGGTCACTCTCTTCTAAATACACTTCCATGGGTGTCACCTTTCCCCAGAGTGAGTCTCACTGGAAACTCCCTTCCTATAATCTCCACCCAAATCCCCTCACCTAAAAAGGAACACAGGAAGGGGGCATCCAATCATGCTCATTCTCATTGTCAAGAGAAAACATAGAATTCTAAAGGCTTTTTTTTTTTTTTTTTTTTTCCCAGACTAGGCAGCATGTGGGAGCCATGAGAAATCACACTGAGATTCTGGCTCTGGGCACTGGTCCAAGCCCTCCATACCTTTCATCCCTTTTATCCTCTCAACATTGGTTTCCTCATTTTGTAGGTTAGGTAAACCAAGGCAGAGAAATTGTTAAGGTTGCACAGTGGGTAGTGGAGCTAGAATGTGAACCTACAGGATTCCAGAGTGCTCTTCTGAACAGTTAAGAAAGAAACAGACCAGCCTTAAATATGGCTTCTCGAGCGCTAACCTTGAAATTCAGCCTGTTCTGAGCCCATTTTGTTCAGCTCCTCCCCCTCGGTCATGTTAACACCAGCAAACACTGCCAGGCTGAGTGCTCCTTTAAACGAGACATTGAAGGAGTAAATGGATTTCTAAGCAGCCTGAAAGCCCTGAGGTTTCCATTTGGTATTTTTTGACAGGATTCCTTAGGAGGCTAATCCTTTGCTAGTCCTACAGGACAATTAGAACTTGTCAGTTGAGGGCTCAGCATTATTCTTTCCCCTTAACCTCATGGCATTTGCATTTCCTTATTACAGTGCACAGGCAGCTACTGATCTGATTATTAAACAGGAACTTCATCAGCTGCTTCTGCCCACGCAGGTGCTCTCATCTCTACCAACCAGGTCAGCCCTGCTCCTTTTTGGGGTGATGGGAGTGACACTGAGTTTCCTTATGCCATTGCACTCTTGGTCTTCTGCCTCTAACTTCTTCCTGCTACCGTCGAGGCTTTAACTATGTTCTCTTCTACCCTAGAAATTTTGAATCATTGTGATTTTTCTGACCTAGACTCTGGAGACAGTGACCCTGCCTTGATGTACGCTCCTTTACACTTACAGACTACTACTAAACTTCCTAAAACAAAACTGCCTGGCCTTCATAGCCTGTAGTGGCCTCTCTGGATTTGGCAGGGGCTTCCAAATCATTCTGGAGAGGAAGAGGAGGATGCAAGAGTGAAATTTATCATAACATCTTTCTGTTTCCTCTCCTACAGTTTGGGTCATCACATCTAGAAAGTGCTAGAATAGTCTATCCAATTAGGCCATAGAGAATAGTAGTAAATTCTGGCCTACTTGAAAGGAACCCACTTAAAATAACCTGGAAGTAGCAAATTAAACAGGTTGCTAAGCTTAATAAGATAACAGGAATTCACTCAAATAATTGACCTATTCTCTCTAATTGGTCTGCTTATTAAGGAATTATGAAAACTATTTTGCACATTATAAGCTGACTAAACTTGGGGACCAGATGCTTGATGCTTCCATTTCAGATTGAATTCAGGTGAAATAGCCCATTTTAGGTCAAATAACGAGTTGTTAGGTTATTTAAGGTGCATAGTGTTACTATACCTTAAAACTCAAAATGGAGCTGATGCTTTCCTGATAGCCTGGTATGATGTGAGAAGAATAAAGGAGAAAGAAACCAATTGTTCCCCCAGAAGCACTCAGATTAGATCTGGAAATTCCTTTAATGTGTTGTTTTCTGGTGTTGAATGCCAACTTATAGGAGAGATACTTTATTTGGATATGGCCTTTGGCTTGTAGTACTTTTTTCATATATTTGGAATTTATATTGGTCACTGCACTTGAGGCTGAAAACCAGTGCCGTTAGCAATAATCAGACTAAGTGCCTTAATAGCATTGCTAAACTGAGTATCAGAAGGTTACCAGCAATGGTTTTGTTAAAATACAAAAGTATTATCAAAAGGCAAGAGATTTTTATTTTCTAGATAATCTAGTCTATGCACCAGGGTTTCATGGGAGGCAATAAACACCAATCCCAGGTTCTGTGTTTTTGCTTTTTTTAATGTAAAGAGACTGAGAAGCATATGTTATTTCCTTCCCCAAAGAAATAAATAGGAGTGAGTGTTTAAGCATTAGAATCATTTTGGGGCACTTAGGTTGCTAAGTTGGTTAAGCATTCAGCTGTTAATTTTGGCTCAGGTCATGATCTTGGGGTCATGAAATCAAGCCCACGTTGGGCTCTGTACTCAGTGTTGATCCTGCTTTGGATTCTACATTGCACCCCCTCACATGCTCTCTTAAAAAAAAAAAAAGAAAAAAAAATTTATATATATATATATATATATAGGAATTGGAATCATTTTAAAGAAAGAGCTAACCAACTGAGGCTAGGAAAATAGAGAGTGAATGTTGGTTTTGTCTAAATTCATACATTCAAAGGAACCCAGAAACCATGAAATTTGCTTCCATGAGATTTTTGTCAGATACATTATACTTGGGCAATGGAACTGTTTATCTTCAGAAAAGCTTGTGAGCTGAGATGTGAATACATGTCTGTACGACTGTGTCACATTAATACGCTTATCTCTAAATGCTTTTAAAAATGTGAATAGAGCTTGATCTGAATATTTGGTCTTACACAGATTATGAGATGTCATAGTTCTTCGATAGTCCCATAATATGGGACATAGAATAATGAGACAGGAGGGCCTCAAGTTACTGCCACTGAGAGGAAGTTAATGAATGATTTTTATGGGAAGGGTTTTGCTGCCCATGTACTTGTGGTAAGGAGCTGGTTATGTTATATTTCCTGTACTTGATTTTAAAATACCTCAGCACAGATAACATGTGTTGATTTTAATCTATAATTTAGATTAAATTTAGGGTCACTGAGTGAACATTTCAAGTTCCTTGACTGGACTGCACCAGCCTGTAACCATTTCAGTTTCTGGTCAAGAAGTTTTATGTTTTTATCATCAGCATCAGAGCCCTTCAAAGCTAACATATTGGATGATAAAATGTGTTTTCATCAGTTAACTGACATTTAAGATGGGTGTGGAGTTATTGTTCATGGTGACATGTTTCACTACAACACCTTTTTAAGAACAGAGAATAAGAATTAGCACACCCAATAGGCTCAGTCCTACAGGATGTAATCTTAGATTTATGATTCTGAAATTAGATTTCTATTTTACCACTGTATTAGCATTCTCCAGAGAAAGAGAACCAATAGGATATTAAATATCTAATTATTATAAAGAATTGGCTAAAGCAATTACAGAGGCTGACAAGATCCAAGATCTATAGCAGACAAACTGGACAGCCAGGAGAGCCAATGATGTAAGTTCTAGTCTGAAGGCTGGCTGTTCAAAACCCAGCAACAATTCATGTTTTAGTCTAAGTCTAAAGTCAAAATCAATGTCTCTCCTCAGAGACAGGCAGAAAGAATTCCCTATTACCTGGGGAAAGTCAGCCCGTTTGCTTTCGTCAGACCTTCAACTGATGGCATAAGGCCCATCCATCCACATTAGGAAGAGCAATTTGCTTTACTTAGTCTATCCATTTAAATATTAAACTCATCTAAATACACTCTTATGCAAATAAGATAATGTCTGAACAAGTATCTGGGTATCCCAGTCAAGTTAATACATAAAATTAACCATCACAGCTACTTAAGAATTTTGACATCTGTCCCAACCAAAACATTAAGTCAATGATGCTCTAGAATGATGTCACATCTATCTTTAATAATTATGTACAGGTATGTTGGCACAATGAAATGGTCAGAGACCGGGGAATGCATTAGTATTACTGAAAATATTCCGTGATTTTTGTGCATGCTTGCTAATAAATCTTGATCCTGTACGACAGAATTTTTCCATTGTAACCTGCCACCTGTGGTAGTAAGACTGTATAGCTCCCAACCACCTTGGGGACTTCCTGTTATCAACCCTGAAAGAACCTCATAATTGTGAATAACCCTACATTGGCTTACACTAGATTGCAGCAGAACTTCTGTAAAGTCTCTGGGTAGAAAATGACTTTTTTCCACTGGAGAGATTTTAGATTTTAGATGCTATTGCATCTCACTAGCACCCAAGATAATACTAATCTCAGAGGACACGGGTGACACAGAGCACAGCCACATTCCTGAAGTAGAGAGTAGAGGCTTGCAAGATCCCACGTCTATTTTTGGTAATATAGGGACTAAGAAGCTAGCATTGCACAGAACCTGTGGGAGTAAAACACAGCTTCTATGGAAATCAGTTGCCAATGGCTGTCCCATAAGCAAAAGGAGAAATAAGTCATTAGGCTCCAATGAAGACATCAGAGCATACCCAAAAAAGAGAACTCAGAAGAGCTGAACTAGTCCCTTTTCACATGCTTAGAGATTATCATCAGCTCTACGGTAATTAGAACCACAAATAGACCGAGAGCAGCTAAATTACTTTACAGTTCATTATATGTGTGTATATGAAATTTTATATAGTTCTTATAGGAGAGAACAAAAGGGAGATAGTATTTCCCAATTAAAGAACACTCTGTATTATATGACCACCTTATAAAATTAGACTCAAGATTCTGGTACCCTGATTGGACTAACCAGATAAGCAGCTATGTATACAGGATACAGTCCTAATGGGGATTAATTCTATCCTTGTACATGCTACCCAAATGAGAACAATATAGCCCAAGAAACAAAAATCAGTAACTTTATCAAAAATACATATTTTATCCAAGATTGTACTTTAACTCTCCAGAAAAGAAAAATTTACTTTCTTAAATATTTTATATTTACCATTGAATGTGAAATCCCTTTGCTTTAGCTGAGGACATCTCACCAGGATTGGGAAGGGAAGAAAATTGAAGAATTACTTTGCATGGTGCTTGCTCAACTGACTTTATAATGCAATGTATGTTCTGAGATGGAGCATATGTGCTTTTAGAAAACACAGTAACTCTTATCAACCTTGCAGTGTTTGCTTTAGTAAATCACTACAACAATGTCTGAAACCGTGTATTCAAATGGAGACTAGTAGGTGGTAAACTTCCTAGAATAGTCTTTTGTGTACCTGACATCTTTTTTAATCTACATTTAGCCTTCTACTCATTTCTTCAAACCTTATCTCCTCAGGACAGTTGGGATTTATTTGGATTATTAATGTCTCCTTTACAGGGGTATTATCACCACAAGGCTATTTCTTGTTCTGATAGGAGCTTATAAAGCTGATCTAAACATAGAGACACCTTTGACATCAAAGGAAATTCTGTTCAGCCAAACCTCCCCATGAGACTTGGCAAAAAAAGAAAAAAAAAAAAAAAAAGAAGGAACACAATGTGCTCTCTTGAATCAATTCAGTACTCCAGGGAAATTCCTAGAGTGATTTTACGATTAACATTTTCATTTCATGAAAAGCCAAAGCAGATTTAATTGTAGGTATCATTTACTCGTAAGTTAGAGATACTGAGGTTGAATGTGATTTATGTGTGGAATTTACTCTGGATTCTCACAACATGGTATTGTGAACATCTCTACATACTGATTGATGATTGCAAACACACTGTGGGTTTTTTGTATTATGACTAAGTTATGTATCTCGAGTTTTACTTCCTCAGCAAGATAAGCTTTTCCGTTACATATAGAATCACATGTAAGAATTAGTGAAAGAGAAATGACAGCTGAGCATTCTGATAGTATCAGAAGGAGAAATTTAGCTGAGGAACAGAGAACAAACTTCCTGAACAAAATTGGTAGCAACTCAATTTCTCTCATGAATTAATTGGGTTCTGCCATTTCCCATAATTCAAGGCTCTAAATAGGGGCTCTTTCCCATTCTGGAACCCATTTGCACAAATTGTGGCCAAAGGGGTGGGGGGCTGGCAATCAGATACACAAATATATTTGCTTCCTTTATGACAACAACTAAAAATCATTGAGTTCACAGAAAGAGGGATGCTCAATAAAATGTTAATTTCAAAATGCTTTTGTAATAAGTTCAAAATTATTTTTCACCTTTTTTCTCCATTTTGTATCCAATTTGTCACCAATTCCAGTTTTTTCTTTTAAAACACCTTTCAGATTTCACTTCTCTCTCCTCAGGATTTAGGACTGCACTCTTGTGATAACAGTAACAAACTCTCTCTCAGTCTCCATATTTTTTATCTGTTAATATTTGCTGACTGAAGATTTAAGTTTAGTTACCTAACAGTGTGCCTAGAGTCTATGAGAAGGTCAAGTACAGATTACTCTGTATTTAGAACACAACTCAGTGGCAATGGTTGAGTCTAGGTTGAGTCTGATCATTTCTGCCTTTTAAATCGAGTCTATAGCCTACTTTTATGTTAGTGTTATCAAATCTGCCATTTAGTATTTGTTTTCTACTTGATTCATCTACTTTGTTACTATTTCCTTTCTACTCTTGGGTTAAACAAGTTTATTTTTAATATTTTGATTCCTCATTTGGCTTTTTTGCTGTACTTTCCTGCATTATTTCCTTTAGTGGTTGCTCTAAAGATTACAATAGAAATCATTACATTATCACAGTCTGCTTATAATTTTGTGTAAAATATAGGAACTTTCTAAAAGTAGAATATTTTCATTTAACACCCTGCCTTTTGTGCTACTGTCAGGCATTTATATCTGTATACTTTATCAACATATCATACAGCATTAAAATTTTGCTTTATATATATCATAAAAATGGAGAATAAAATGACAATGTTCTGTGTTTACCATTTCCAGTGACCTTGGTTTCTAGAGATTCAGGTTGTCTGATGTCATTTTCCTTCAGCATGAAGAATTTTTTTCTAACATTTCTTGCAATTCAAGGTGCTTGAGGTGAATTCTCTATTCTCTTCATCTAAAAATGTTTTTGTTTTGCTATTTTAAAAGATAGTTTTGACTAGATAAAATTTTTTTTCCTTCAGCAATTTAAAGATGTCTTTCCATTTTCTTCTGACCTTTGTTTCTGACAAGAAAACCATTATTCTTATTGTTATTACCCCTTACGTAATGCATCTTTTTTCTCTTACTACTTTAAAGATTTTTTTTTTTTTTAAATCCCTGGATTTGAGCAGACTGGCTATGTTGTTTCTTCACTGTATTTATTGTATCTTGCTTGGGTTTCTCTAATGACTTTTTAAGCTACAAATCTATGACGAATGATTTTGTTGGTTGTATCCCCTTGCGAAGAGAGGCAGCCTCCATCTGAATGCACCCATTTGGATTTTGGACTTGCTGCCTTCTTGATATGGCTACCAGGTACATTGCTATAGAAACTATCTGCTTGCTATTGGGTTCTTGTTGATATTGAACATCGAACCCATGGAGGCTTTAAGGACTCTTAAAGGACCCTAACCCTAACCCAGCTTCATATTCCTATTTGGGAATGGGTCAATTTAGACTCAGTGTCTAATAAGGTATGAAAGGACGGTCAAGTCTAATTTGTCAAATGAAAGTAGTATACATAAGAACACAGCCAGACTGAACACATCATCTTGGCTTTGCATTAAACCTGACAACTACTGCTTTGGGGGAAATCTTTATCTTCTACACTATCTAAAGTAAAGTTTCTAGCTCAGCTATACTCTCACTACACTGACGGGACACCTAAGCTGAAACTGCAGCTATTTGATGTAAGCACCAGCTCTGAAGAACTAAAAGGGATGTGGTAATTCTGGCGGGTGGGTGGGTAGTACTTCCCCTGGTGAGCCTTCTATTATTTCCCACTGGCTTTTGGACTTTTGGCAATGGCCTATCTGCTTAGTCTACCATTTGGCACACTACAGTCTAACAGTTTAAACTAATCCCTCTCTGAAGCCACAAAGTGAAACGAATCATGGCTAATAATGAAACCATCTTGGACTCATGCAGAGATCCACGATCAGGATCTATTCCCTATGAGAGAGAGTGCCTGAGTTTGTTCTATTCAGATTGCCACCATTGCTGCCTGGATTCATCACCAAATAGGGCAATACTTATACCATCATAGGTTGGAACAATATAAAGGACTATTTCTGATGCAGAGGTTTCTACCACTTGCTAGATTCATGACCCATGCCAAAAGTTCACCCATTTATCTTGTGGTGTGGGAGACCATATTGGAAAGCACAAGGCTCTAACCTATACCTGTAAACTGACTAGAGCAAAACTAACTCTTTATGAAGGCAATAATGGTATTTTATCACTCTACACTTTCTTGTGTGATGCTTCTGTATGCTCAGCTATATCTGGCCACAATTATGATCCTTAAAAATCCTTCTCATATATTTGGCCTTCCAAATCATTTGCATTCTGATAGGTTTTTCTCATGATAAAAATCACTTAATGAGTTGTTTATTGAGGTACTGGAGCTTCCTTATTTCCTTTCACCCCTCATATATCTGATATTGTACATTGCAAAAGCCTCCTCAAGGAATAACAGTTTTGATACTACCCTTTCTCACTTCCTCCTGATCCATATCCTAGTAAGGTAGTTTGGTCATGGACTACAGCTGCCACCAGAAAGGTATCACCTCCTTGTGGTTCTTTCTTGGGTAATGATTAAAATCAAAGGGTAGAAGGTTATATAGACCTATTTTGAAAATTCAGAATTCCTCCCATACCATTCCTAGGCATAAAGCTTTTCACTTTCCCCTAATGGAAAACCCAGGCCAACTTGGTTGGTACACTATTTGGTTGGCAGCCCAGCTAAAAGAAGGGCATAAAGGAAGTGAGTTTAATTCTGCTTCAGCCACCTAGATTTTCTTGTTGGACTGACATGGCCCTAGATCATAGGATAATAATCTCTTGGTTGACTATATTATACACTGAGTCCCTATTCAGGTGTGCATCCTGGACAAATGGGAGGAAATAGGTTTCTGTAAGTTTTAGAAACATATATTTTTTTCTTTCATACTTAACCTTTCTAAATGAGAAGCCTAGGTGTGAGCAAGCATGATTATTAAAAAGGTGTTGGGGCATATTGATTGTAGAAAATTAACATGCTGGCATCAAGAGGAGGAATACCTCAGACACCAGAAGGGAAATACATTAATAATAATTGTTTCTCAGAATCACTCCCTGGAGCCGATATCACAAAGGAATATTCCCTGATTTTTCATTCCAAAGATGATTTAAGAGCTTTAAATTGAAATGGCTACTTGATGTATCATCCCTCATCGGGTATGATCATCATCTCTGTTAACCTTATGGAGAAGCTTATTAGGAAAAAGCAGCTCCTAAATCTCCCATGCAAACTATCTGCCAACACGTCTGGATGTTTCCTCCACTCCCACTGTTACAGTCCTTGCTCAGTCCCATGAGGCAGACTAATTAAACCCAACTTGTAGCACAAACAGGACAGGTTGGACTGACTTCCCTCAAGCAATTCCTCCAAAATAAGGACTTGACTAAATTAACAGAACTAGGGACCCTAAAATCTATCAGCCAGATAGGAAACCATTTAGAAGTCCAGTCAATCTATATAGCCCTGACCAATACAGATCCTACTTTGGAGGCACCAACAATTATAAACAATACTTTATTTCAAGGATACCATATACATTTGCTTATGTGTTATCTAATTTGAAAAGGTAGTATGAAATGTATCCCTCATTTCTGGAAAGATCCAGAACAGGAGGCCCTTGATTCATCTGGTCCCTTGAATTCACCTACATAGCTATCATTCTAAACACCTGTGAATTCAACCTAAGATCTAAGAAAAGAATTGCTACAATTCTACAAATAGAAAAGCAACCATGTTTTGCAAATAGCACAGGAAGCCTTCGGGGAACAAAAGCCAAGTAGAGCAGTCAGAAGCAGCCTACACTGAGTCCAGCCCCCTGGCAAGGGCTGGTGCAACTTGGCCCAGGCAAAAATACCTGAGAAGCAGTCCAACAGGTCGCTCCCCACCAGAAGACCAGCAGGAACATCAAGTTAATACCTAGTTTATGGATCACATTTGACTGAAAAACTCCTGTGGTAGGGGAAAGTAGTATATCGAATTCGAGGGGTTTTTTTTGTTTTGTTTTGTTTTTCTCATCCTCATGAGTCTTTAATCTTTCAATTTTCATCCTTTTCAACTAGTTTCTTATTTTATCGACTCCCAGTTTTTAAGTTTTTAATTTTCATTTTTATATTTTATAGGTATATTCTTCATTTTTTGCTTCCTTTTACTGTGTGGTGTGTGTGTGTGTGTGTGAATTCAGCATTCTTTACAATTTGGGGATTTAGTGTCTTCTAACAAACAGACCAAAATACATCCAGGACCAAGTGTATCACACTGTTTTTTCCACCTGTGAGATTATAATTTTTTTTTCCTTTTTTGGTTTTGGATCTCTTTGGATTTGTCTAATGCATATTTCACTGGAGTAATGGCTGATATTTTTTATTTTGTTCTCTCATTCATCTATTCTTCTCTGGACAAAATGACTAGAGAGAGAAATTCACAGCAAAACAAAGAACCAGAGGTAATACTGTCACAGATTTAATTGACATGGATCATAAGTATCAGTGTTAGAACTCAGAAAAATGATTACAAAGATACTAGCTGGGCTTGAAAAAAGCATAAAGACACTACAGAATCCCATGGTGTAGAAATAAAGGAACTAAAATCTGATCAAGCCAAAATTAAAAAATGCTTAAACAGATGCAATCTAAAATGGATGCTTTAATAGTTAGGGTAAATGAGGCAGAAGAGTCAGTGACATAGAAGACAAAATGATGGAAAGGAAGCTGGGGGAAAAAAGACAGCTAATGGATCATGAGGGGAGGCTTTGAGAAATCAGCAATACTATAAAGTGAAACAGTATTAGAATTGTTGGGGATACAGAGCAATTAGAAAGAGAGGGACAGAAGGTATATTAGAGCAAATCATAGCTGAGAACTTCCCTAATCCAGGTAAGGAAATAGGCATTCAAGTCCAGGAGGAACAGAGAACCCCCCTCAATCAATCAATAAAAATAAATCAACACCCTGACATATAGTAGTGAGGCTTGCAAATCTCAGAGATAAAGAAAAATTCTGACAGAGACAAGAAGTCCTTAATGTACAAGGGTAGAAACATTAGATGGGCAGAAGACTTATCCACAGGGACCTGGCAGGCCAGAAAGGGCTGGCATGATGTAATCAAGGCACTAAAAACAGCCAAGAATACTTTATCTAGCAGGCTGTCATTCAGAATTGAGGAGAGATTAAAAGCTTCCAGGAAAGACAGAAACTAAAAGAATTTGTGATCACTAAACCAGCCCTGAAAGAAATATTAATCGGAATCCTGTAACTGAAGAGAGATCCCCAAAGCAACATAGACCAGAAAGGAACAGAGACAATCTACAGAAGCAGGGACTTAACAGGTAATAAAATGGCACTAAATTCATAGCTTCCAATAGTTTATTTGAATGTAAATGGGCCAAATGCTCCAATGAAAAGACACAGGGTATCAGATTGGATAAAAAAGACTCATTGATATGCTGTCCTCAAGAGACTCATTTTAGACCCAAAGACATCTCCAGATTGAAAGTGAGGGGGTGGAGAACAATTTGTCATGCTAATGGACATCAAAAGAGAGCTGGGGTAGCAATCCTATGTTAGACAAATAAGACTTTAAACCAAAGACTATGGTAATAGATGTAGAGAGACACTATAACATACTTAAAGGGTCTTTCCAACAAGAAGATCAGTTATAACTATTTATGCTCCTAACTTGGGACCAATTACATAAACCAATTAATAACAAAATTAAAGAAACACATTAATAATACAATAATAGTAGAGGACTTCAACACCCCACTCTAAGCAATGGACAGGTCATCTAAGGAGCAGACCAACAAAGAAACAAGAGCTTTGAATGACACACTGGACGAGATGAACTTCACAGATATACACAGAACATTCCATCCTAAAGCAACAGAATACACATTTATCTCAAGTGCACATGGAGCATTTCCAGAATAGATCACATACTCGGTCACAAATCAGGTCTCAACTGATACCAAAAGATTGAGTTTTTTCCCCTCCATATTTTCAGACCACAAAGCTTTGAAATTCAAACTCAATCACAAGAGGAAATTTGGAAGGAACTCAAACACTTGGGGGTTAAAGAGCATCCTACTAAAGAATCAATGGGTCAACCTGGAAATTGAAGTAAAAAGAATCTTGGAAGCAAGTGAAAATAAAAAAACAACTGTCCAAAACCTTTGGGAGACAGTAAAGGTGGTTCTAAGAGGGAATTATATAAGCAATACGAGCTTATCCCCCAAAATTAGAAAAGTCTCAAATATACAAGCCAACCTTACACCTAAAGGAACTGGAAAAAGAACAGCAAATAAAGCCTAAACCAAGCAGGAAAAGAGAAATAATAAAGTTTGGAGCAGAAATCAATGAAATAAAAACCAAAGAACAGAACTTATCATCAATGAACCTAGGAGCTGGTTCTTTGAAAGAATTAGTAAGATTGAGAAATTGGCCAGACTTATCAAAAAGAAAAAAAGACCCAAATAAACTCATGAATGAAGAGGAAAGATCATGATCAATACCAAGGAAATACAGACAATTTGAAGAGCATATTATGAGCTACTATACACCAACAAATTAGGCAATCCAGAAGAAATGGATGTATTTCTGGAAACTTATAAACTACCCAAACTGAAAGAGAGATAGAAAATCTGCAGAGACCCATAACCAGCAAGGAAATTGAAACAGTAATCAAAAAATCTTCCAAAAAAAAAAAAAAAAAAGTCCAGGGCCATATGGCTTCCCAAGGGAATTCCACAAAATATTAAAAGAATATATATTCTGAGGCTGTTTCAAAAAAAAATAAGGGAAGGAAAACCTCCAAACTCGCTCTAGGAGGCCAGCAAGTGAACCTTGATCCAAAAACCAGACAAAAACCCCACCAGAAAGAATTATAGACCAGTATCCCTCATGAACATGGATGCCAAAATTCTCACCAAGACACTAGCCAACAGGATCCAACACTATGGTAAAAAGATTATTCACCACCACCAAGTGGGATTTATTCCTGAGCTACAAGGGTGATTCAACATTCACAAAATCAATGTTATAGATCACATTAACAAAAGAAGAGACAAGAATCATATGATCCCCTCAACTGATGCAGAAAAATCACCTCACAAAACACAGCAGTCTTTCTTGATTAAAACTCTTCAGTGTAGGAACAGAAGGAATATACCTCAATATCATAAAAGCCAGCTGTGAAAAGCCCACAGGTACTATCATTCTCAATGGGGAAAAACAGAGCTTTTCCCCTAAGGTCAGGAACACATCAGTGATGCCCCACTCTAACCACTGTTCTTCAACATAGAAGTCCTAGCCTCAGCAATCAGACAACAAAAAGAAATAAAAGGTTTTCAAATTGGCAAAGAAGAAGTCCAACTCTCACTGTTCACAGATGACATGATACTTTATTTGGAAAACCCAAAAGACTCCACCCCAAAATTGCTAGAACTCATACAGCAATTCAGTAATGTGGCAGGATACAAAAATCAATGCACAGACATCAGTTTCATTTCTATGCACAATGAGTCTGAAAAAGGAGAAATTAAGGAGTCAAGACAATCTCATTTACAATTGCACAAACTATAAGATACCAAGGGATAAACCTAACCAAAGAGGTAAGGGAACTGTACTCTAGAAACTACAGTACTCTAAAAACTACAGAACACTTATGAAGGAAATTCAGGAAAACCCAAAGAAGTGGAAAAATACTGCATGCTCCTGGACTGGAAGAATTATTAAAATGTTTATGCTACCCAGAGCAATCTACACATTCAGTGCAATCCCTATCAAAATATCATTGGCATTTTTCACAGAACTGGAACAAAAAATCCTAAAATTTGTATGGAACCAGAAAGACCCCAAATAGCCAGAGGAATATTGAAAAAGAAAACCAAAGCTGGACTGCAAGCTCTATTACAAAGCCATAATCTTCCAGACAATATGGAACTGGCACAAAAACAGACACACAGATCAAGGGAACAGAACAGGGAACCCAGAAATGGACCCTCAACTCTATGGTCAACCAATCTTAGACAAAGCAGGAAAGAATATCCAGTGGAAAGAGCAAAGTCTCTTCAATAAACGGTACTGGGCAAACTGGAAGACCACATGTAGAAGAATGAGACTGGATTATTTGCCTACACCATACACAAAAATAGACTCAAAATGATGAAAACCATAAATGTGAGACTGGAATCCTTCAAAATTCTAGAGGAGAATGCAGATAACAACCTCTTTGACCTCAGCTGCTGCAACTTCTTGCTAGACACGTCTCCAAATGCAAGGGAAACAAAAGCAAACTTGAACTGTTGGGACTTTATCAAGATAAAAGTCTTCTGCACAGCAAGGAAACAGTCAACAGAACTGAAAGACAACCTACAGAATGGGAGAGGATATTTGCAAATGACCTATCAAATAAAAGGATGGTATCCAAGGTCTATAAAGAACTTATTAAACTCAACACCCAAAAAATAAATAATCCAGTCAAGAAATGGGCAGGCGACATGGACATCTCTTGAAAGAAGACATACAAATGGCCAATAGTCACATACAAAAATGCTCCATTTCTCTTGGTATCAAGGAAATACAAATTAAAACCACAATGAGATACCTACCACCTTACACCAGTCAAAATGGCTAAAATTAACAAGTCAGGAAACAACTGTTGGCAAGGCTGTGGGCAAAGGGGAACCCTCTTACACTGTGGGTGGGAATGGAAGCTGGTATAGTCACTCTCCAGAAAATAGTAGGGAAGTTCCTCCAGAAGTTAAAAATAGAGCTACCCTATGACCCAGCAATTGCACTACTGGGTATTTACCCCAAAGATACAAATGTGATGATCCAAAGGGCCACATGCACTGCAATGTTCATAGCAGCAATATCTATGATAGCCAAACTTTGGAAAAGAGCTGAGGTGTCCACTGACAGATAAATAAAGAACATGTGATACTATATATATGTGTGTGTATGTGTATGTATATATATATACATAGATATATGTATATATATATACAAATTAAATATATACATATATATATGTATAAATATATACATATATATATGTATATATATATACATAGATCTATGTATATATATATACATAGATCTATGTATATATATATACATAGATACATATATACATAGATATATATACATATATATACATACACATACATAAGGTAAGCCATTATGTGGGTGTGTATATAATGGAATATTACTCAACCATCATTAAGGATGAATATTTACCATTTACATTAACATGGATGGAACTGAATGGTATTATGTTGAGTGAAATAGGTCAATCAGAGAAAGACAATTATCCTATGTTTTCACTCGTAAGTAGAATATAACCAACAGTGCAGAGGATCATAGGAGAAGGGAGGGAAAACTGAATGGGAAATCATCAGAGAGAAAAAAAGAGAGAGACTGAACTATAGGAAACAAACTGAGGATTTCTGGAAGGGAGGTGGGTAGGGGGATGGGTTAATTGGGTGATGGGCATTAAGGAGAGCATATGATGTGAAGAGCACTGGGTATTATATGCAACTCATGAATTACTAAATTCTACCTCTGAAACTAGTAACATAGCATATGTTGTCTAATTGACTTTAAATTTTAAAAAAGGAAAAAAATTATCCCTAATTTAGCTGACATGATCACTAATATTATCTCAGCTCTGAATGCATTCAGATAACCAACAACTCAATGGCCACAGTTTTGATACATCACCAAACTGCACTAAATATTCCTTCCTGTGGGTAAGATTAGTTCTGTGTAATCAAGGTTATACTTTTTTGTACCTGGATTAAAGATTTTAGACAAAAAGATTCGATTCAGAAATTTAAGAAGAAAATTACCTGGGACTCTATGGTAGACCCTGGTAGTTTATGGAATTTACTCAGCTAGCTAAATCCAGCTTGTGGGAATGGTTAACATTGCTGATTGTTCTCCTCCTGCTACTCTGAGTCCTGGTGATGGCAGTCTTAATATATGAAAGAAATTTGTGACCTTGGTTCCAGCCTAAATTGTTCAGATTAGTAATGGCGGGCAAACAGAGTGGTGTACACCTGGAGAAATTTACCAGGAGCTTGGACAGTATCAATGAAGGGCAGATATTGTTGGAAGAGGTGTCTCCAGAGCTCTCTCATGTTTTGGCAAGTCTCAAAAAGGCAGCTACTACTCTTTATTGTGAGCTCTCTTTGTAAGGATGTTTATATAGGGAACAGCCTTGGAAAACAGAGATAAGGTTTCCACCCAAAGTTAAGAGCAAACATGCTTGTTGTTCTCAAACGAGCAAAGGACAGGCATATTATGAAATATTAGGGTCCTAATCACAAAGTTCTTCTCTAACACAACCCATAACAGGTGCAAATACTGTTTTTCTGCACTTAGCCATGTAGAAATTGGGACTTAGAGACACAATGCTCTCTGCAGAGACCCATAACCAGCACACATAAATGCAACTACTCTAGCTACAGCAAGGGTCAAACCATCATTTTCTGAACCAGGGTTCTTAGGTAGTCTACCCGCACCACTGAAACTGGCAGGTTAACCTGTTAGTCTGAAAGAAGAGTAAAATCTTAAACCTTCAGCAGCATTCTTAAGCAGCTAATATTGTTTCTGGTACAATGAATAACCTGATTATTAGAAGCTGTTAGATATTATTTCCCATGGATATCACAGAAAGCCAGCACATAGCCTAAAATATATGGACGGGGGGATTGGTCACATGTTTCAATGAAATTACTGTGAAATAGTATCATAGTCATTATAATAATGACATAAAAGAATGACTTCCAAGTATAATTGGATGGCCAAAAGGAAATTAATAGCCAGTTCTGGAAATGTTTTCGTTTAACACATGCCAATCAGAATAATAGTTCGCACAAAGTGACTAAATTTTTTGCTTAATTTTCCACCCAACAGATGTCACTGGTATTAAGCTGACAAGGCTAATTTTCCCTTTCCTTGTGAATTTTTTCCTAACTCATATTTTAGACTTGAGAAATTCCCCTTAGAATTAGGTCTCAGTAGTTACCCAAAACCTTTGGTCATGTCACAATTCATGTCGGTTAAAGATAGTATTTTCATTGCATAATGAAGGCTAATACTCAAATCTTTATACGTCTTGATACACCAGCCAGACACTTGAGGGAGTTCTTATTTAAGGTATACTGGATATATAATGAAAGGATGCTGGGATCTATTAACTAAGTTCAGAAAGAAATATGATTTCATATCCTTAGCAATATTTAAGTACTTACCTAATGCATAGTTTTGTTTTGTTTTTGTTTTTAAACACCCGGGTGGCCCAGTCAGTTGAGCATCTGACTCTCGATTTTGGCTTTGGTCATGATCGCCATTGTGGGATTGAGCCCTACATCCAGCCTCACGCTCAGCACAGAGTCTGCTTGTCTCCCCTCCCTCTGCTCCCCCCCAATACTACATAAATAAAATCTTAAGAATGGAGCCTCTATTAGATTATTACACGAAATATTCTCTATCCTTTCTTATGTGTGGATAACAGACCCCAACTTTTCCAACTTCAGTCTTACCTGGAACTTTTGAACAATATAATTTTAGCAGAAGTGATATGTGTTATTGATGAGTAGAAGCTTTTGGAAGCTTCATGTCCTTCTGATATTGTTCCCTTTTCACTCTGCCTTAACATTGGAAATGTCCCAAATAGGAATTGTTCCTTCAGCCTATGTCTCAGAATGAAGACAATGAGTTGCTTAATCCATGACACATAGGTTTTGACTCAAGTTAACCAATTTCTGAAGTCACTGAGATTTAGGGGGTTGATACTGAAGCAGAATTTACCCATAGGGGTGATGGAAAAGGTTACAACCACAGAAGGCAGATAAAACTAACAAAGCATACTTTATTTCTAAAGCACCACAAATTCTGTACATTCAAAGAATACAACTTCTAGAAATAGAAAGCTAGTAGCTTTCACTCCTTTTTCATTTGCTCTTAAAATGGTCTATCCATGCCTTTGTTGTTATCTACTAGGAATCAAAAATTTCTATTCTCATTCCTTCTTTCCCTTCTTAAGCAATGCTTTATTCCATATCCATTATTTTCAGCCATGTGTTAGCTTTTCTTTCCTCATCTTTTTACATGTTATAGGAAAAACTTCTAAGAAGTGTAACCCTTTTTGAAGCAATCACTATGTATGAGGTTTTGACTTAATGTTTTCATTATTGACACATTTTATAGTTAAAAAGTTATGCCTCCTTTTTTAAGGACTCAGATGGAGATTCAGAGTGGCTAAGGAAATTGAAGACAATTATATACCTGCTAAAAGAGCAGAACTAAAATTTGAATTCAGTTTGTCTAAGTCCTAAAACCTGATTCTTCCATTAAATCATTATTACACATGATAGCATGAGAAAACTACATAGATTATCTAATTTCCTCATGAAGCTGGAAATATGTGCAATGAAATATTAATGAGAAACCAATGAATTTTAAGGAACACTTTTACTCCCAATCTGTATCTTTAAAGTTGTTGACCATTAGCTTAATGCTCTAAGTTTATCAGAAGCATATGGTAAGTAATTAAATTGAGGAATTTCTTTTAAAAAACCCAGGTAATTGTGAAAAAAATTAATCAATTGCCTTACAACTTTTAAAAAGTTCAATTTCACATGGCAATGAAATCACTGTGAAATAATATCAATCATTATAATAACGCCATAAAAGAATAACTTCCAAGTATAATTGGATGGCCAAAAGGAAATTAATAGCCAGTTCTGGAAATATTTAACACATGCCAATCAGAACAATAGTTATCACAAGGTGACTAAATTTTTTCTTAATTATTTGGGGGCTGAACTGGGTTTACTCAGGATAAGCTTAGAACTGTTTTTTAGGTTAATGATATAAGACAGATTATGTGAACTTCATCTTTAGTTTTCTGTTTAATTGATCTAGAGGATTCTAACAGATGTTTAAAAAGCAAAAACAAAAAACTGTTATGACTATTAAAACCGGAGCAAAAAGACTTGCAAGAAACTAGATAAATCCAGGAAGACTTTCCCTGAGATACAAAGAACATAATTTCAACAAAAGAAACAAATGTTGTAAATAGGGAATAAGTTAAGAATAGAAGAAAAGTATCTGATGCAGTGGGCACATTTTGGTGTGTCTTCCCAGCTCCCAAATATTTTCCCTTCTGTGAGAATTACACTGGAGTGGGTACCATCTCCTCAGGTACATTTAACATCACCCTCCCCCTTCTTGGCCACAGACAATGAATCCACTTTCAATCTTGATCCAAGATGGTCCCGTTAGAGTCTTCTTTCAGGAAATATGCTTTAACAGAAGCATACAGAGATTGGGAGTTTGGAGCTAAATCATACTGTTGTGAGGGCAAACCTCAGAATACTCATATACACTCATGCCGTTGAGTTTGGCAAAAATGCCTTAGTTTTTGTCAGTCCCAGGCTTACTTCAAATATATGGTATTCTTTTAACCTTACTCTTAATATCTGCTTTCTGGGGATCCCCCCCCCCGGCTTTACTACCTAAATCTTCCATTTTTGTGTCCCTGAAAGATCTTTATAAACTCTAAAGCACACCTTTAATGGTGGAGCCTAGTATATAATGACTAAATAAGATATATTTTAAGATTTTGTTTGTTATTTGACAGAGAGAGACACAGTGAGAGGGGAACACAAGCAGGGGGAGTGGGAGAGGGAGAAGCAGGCTCCCTGCTGAGCAGGGAGCCCAATGCGGGGCTCGATCGCAGGACTCAGGGATCATGACCTGAACCAAAGGTAGATGCTTAACGACTGAGCCACCCAGGTGCCCCTAAACATATTTCAATGTAAACATATCCTTGGACCCTCTCACATTTACAGTGCTTTTATACACATATAGAGGTTATTTCAAAAATTTTGACCGAAAGAAGTTTTACATGTATAAGCATGCATTTGAAATCTGGAGTGAAAGTTTATAATTAGAACAATTTACATGATATAAGCTGATGAAATTAATGTGTCTAAGCTTTCTCCCCTACTCTTGACCCCATCATGTATGCTAATATTTCATGATCAAATTTTTAAAATTTATATTCTATACCATAATTACTACAATCATTTAATCCTATATTTAAGTAGATTCAGTGCTTTTTAAACCACAACTTCCTCTATCACTGGTGTCTTAGTTTTGATTTTTGATTTATGAGGTTTCATTTTTAAGTAGTTATTTTTTCAAGGGAAAATGTATTAAATTTTGCCTTAAAATAAGGTACTTTACATAAAATAAAATGCACAGATTTTAAGTGTACATTTCAGTAAGTTTGAAGAAATTAATCTACCAGTGTAACTACCACTGCAATCAAGAGTATTTCCATTACCTCAGCAAGTTCCCTTGTGCTTTTTCCAAACACTGACCTCCCCTGTTACCCCCCAACTCTTGACACACAAATAGCCACTGATAGGAGTTGTTACCCTATCACCATAGTTTACTTTTGTCTTTCCTAGAACTTCACTTTAGAGTTTGTACAGTAGAGGCACCTGCGTGGTTCACTTGGGTAAGTGTCTGCCTTCGGTTCAGATCATGATCTCAGGGTCCTGGGATCAAGCCTCTTGTAGAGCTCTCTGCTCAGTCTGGCGTTCTCCCCTACTCTCCCAAAATCTTTTAAAAAATTGTATAGTATATTCTTTTGTGTTTGGCTTTTTCAATATTTTTTAAAAATCCATCTGTATTGTTGAGTGTATTAGTGATTCATTCCTTGTTATTATTGCTGAGAATGATTGTGTAAATTTTCCCAAAAGATCTTTTTCCATTTACCAGTTTGAGGGAGAGTGGAGTATTTTCCAGTTTGAGGCTATAATGAATACGGCTGAAATAAACATTCTTTTACAATTTTTTTGTGGACATTTTCATTTCTCTTTGGTAAACAGGAGTGAAATTTATGGGTCTTTATGTTGGTATTTTAGAAATTATTAGCCTGTTTTCCCAAGTAATGGGACAATGTTACACTTAAATCAGTGTTTGAGAGATCCAGTTGCTTCATATGCACTTCAATGTTTGACATAGTAAATCTTAATTTTACTCTTTATAGTGTGTACAAAATGGTGGGTTATGATTTCAGTGTGCATTTTCTTGATGACTAATGAGGTTCAAAATCCTATCATGTGCTTATTAATCTTGTATCTCATTTTGCAAAGCATCTATTCCAGACTTCTCATTTTAAAATGGATCAACTTTCTTATAATTGATCATAGTTGTTTATACATGCTGGACAAAAGTCCTTCGTCATGTGTAACAGGTATGTATTTCTTATTTTTCTGTATGTTTTTTTCTGCATGAATAACCAGTTTGTCAAATCACATTTGTGGTAGAGTCCTTTCCTTATTATGTTGGCATCTTGTCATCTATTGACTGTATATATGTTGGTCATTTTTGGACTCCAATATTTATCCTTATACCAAAACTACACTTAATTTCTTTAATTTTATTCTGTAGCAATTCAGTTCTGTTCAATTCTGCTTCCATCACTTTTAAGTTGTTTAAAAAAGTATTCTTCGTTAAATTTCTGTATGCAAAGAGCAGTTTGAGTCTTTTTCAGGAAATCTAACCTTACAACAACCCAGGTATTACTCATATCTTCCGTATACTTAATCATCTATTGGCTTTCAAAAAAAATCAATTAGTAAAAAATATCCAAATAGGTTTATAGAAGTGCCCATTTTCCTTTTAGTTTTTTTTTGCTTGATGTATTTTCAAATTATTTTATTAAATACATTCATGTTTTAGACAGGATTTTTACCTTTTTGTAACTATGACAAGGCCTTCTCTTTTTCTACAGTTTATTCCTGGTCTTCAACTCAATCAATAGTTTGATATTAATGCAGTCATACTAGCTATGTTAAATTTGATATCTGCATAATCTAAGAACATTAAAAGGATAAAAATATAATATTTAGACTGTCTATATTTATCTGCCTCCTTTATAAACATAATAGTCTTATCTTGTTTTTATCCAGTGTGATGATCTCTGTCTTTTAAAGTGTTTGGCCCACTTCTATTTAATGCAATTATTGCTATGATTGAGTTTAAGTCTACCATGTTACTCTTTTATTGCTACTATCTGCTTGCAGTTAACATAGTAGTTTTATTTTCCTTTGACTTTTTTTGTGGTAAAGTATGCATAACAAATTTAGAAAGAACAAGAGAAATTTTGGGCAATCAAAAATATGTGGAAATTTAAAAACACACTCCTAAATAACCAGTGGGTCGTAGGAATATAAGAATGTTGGAAAACTACTTTGATAGTAAAGAAAATGAAGACACAACATATCAACCCTACAGAACAAAACTAAAGCAGTCCTTAGAGGGAAACTCCTATTTAAATACTGTTAAAAACTTAATTCTCCCAATTTTAGCAACTGATAAGAAAAGAAATCAACCTAAACCAAACAGCAAAAAAAAAAAAAGATTAGAATAGGTATTAGTGAAGTTGAAAATAGCAAAATATAGAAAATTGATGAAACCAATAACAGGTTTCTTTAATAAGATCAGCAAAATTCACAAACCTTTATCTGGATTGACTGGGGGGTGGGAAAGTGATTTCAATTTCTAGAATTAGAAATGAAAGGGAACATTAGGACTGACCTAACACAAATGGTTATAAAGCAATACAATAAATACAATACATAAAGCGTTGCATTTTATTAAATAACTGAAAGGAAATGGACACATGTCCTAAGAAGTCACAAACTCCTAAAACTAATTAAAGATAAATAACCTATGTAAATTGGTAGTAAGCAGTTTTAATTAAGACTAAAAAAAAAAAAAAAAAACAAAAAAACACTGCCAACAAAGAAAAACCCAGAAACAGATGGCCTCATAGCTGAATTTTTCCAGCATTTAAAAAAAATTAAAAATTTTTTTAAAAAGTACCATTTTTGCCACAAGGACTACCAAAGAAAATAAAACACTCTCCAACTCTATGTGGCTGGTATTACCTTGTTAACAGATTAAAAAAAAGAAAAAGTTGCCAGAATATTACAAACCAATTTCTCATTTATATGGACACCAAAATCCTCAACAAAACATTAAAAGACTAAATTGCGACATATAAGGAATTATATAACACGATTAAGTGGTATTTGTCCCAAGAGTGAAAAGTTCATTTAACATCTGAAAAATAATGTAATACACCATTATCAATAAAGCATAAACAAAAAAACTACATAATCTCAATACATAAGAATTTGACAAAAGTCTAACCTCCTTTAATGATAAAAACACACAAAGTAGAAATATAAGTGAACTTCCTCAACCTGATCAGCTGTATCTCTGAAAAATGTATAGCTAGTATTCTGAATGGTGAAAGACTAGCTTCTTTCCCCTAAGACCAAGAATGACAAAATGTTCACTCTTACCAGTTCTATTAAACATTGCAATAGAGGTTCTAGCCAGGGCAATTAAGAAATATATGGCATCCAGATTAGAAAGGAAGAACTGAAACCATTTGCAGATGTCATAATCACGTATACAGATGAGCTTAAGTGATTCACTTAAAAACTTCCAGAGCTAACAAATACGTTCTTATATCCAGGATACAAGAATATACCAAAAAAAAAAAAAAAATTGCATTTCTATATACTTGGAATGAACAATCCAAAATAAAATTCCACTTACAGTCGCATCACAAAGAATACTTAGGTATAAATTTAGCAGAAGTACACAATATATATGCTGAATATTACAAAATACTTGAAAAAAAATCAAAGATCTAAATAAAAAGAAATGTCATATTCATGGATTAAAAGACAACTATAAGATGGGAATATTCCTCAAATCAGTTTAGAGATTCAAGGCAATCTCTGTCAGGCTCCTAGTTGATTTCTTCAATTGTCAAGGTGATCTTTAACAGTCACATGGAATTCTAAGGGACCCAGAGTTGCCACAACAATCTTTAAAAACAAACAACAACAACAAAAAAACAAAGAACAAAGTAGGAAAACTCACTTTTCCTAATGTCAAAACTTACTACAAAGCTACAGTAATTAAGACAGGGTAGTACTGGCAGAAGGATCTATAGATCAAAGAAATAGAATTGAGAGTCCACAAACCCATCTGTGTATGGTCAATTGATTTTCACATATGATGCCAAAAGTCATTGAATAGAATGGGTGGAATAATAGTCTTTTCAATACACGATGCTGGGACAACTGGAAAATCCCTCATTAAAAAAAATAAATTAATTACCCCCGACCTCTAGTGTCAACTATTGTTAATAGTTCAATATATATGCTTCCAAAATAGTTTTATATGTGCATTTACATATTTAAGTGAAAATATACAAATGTAGTTTTTATATTATGTTCAGTCTGCTTTGTGTTTGCTGTTTCATTTACGAAATGACATATCTTGAATAATAGCTTTCACTTATAAACTACTTTTTATAAGCCAGGCAGCATTCTAAGTCCTTTATATCTTAAGTTGAGGTAATCCACACAAAACATACAAGAAAAGTGCTATTACTATTCAAATTTCAGGACAGTGAAAGTAAGTATGTGGAGTTAAATAATATGGCCAGTTGGCACAGTTGGAAAGAAGCAGGGCTGGGATGCAAACACAAGTCCCAGAGTTCACAGTCTTTACTCTTCCCTCTACTGGCCTACCACTGGAAAAGCTGAAGAAATTAAGTTTTTATGTGAAATAGCATGTTTTCTACTTATTTTTTATCTGCTCCCATCATTCAAAACATTTAAGTTAAATCTTTTTGTATGTATTTCAAGCAATGCCTTATCAATATTTTTGGTATGATTTCTTTTACCATAGAGAATGAGGTTGTGATTGAACTATGAAATTTTTTCCTGATAGCCAGAATTCTATTGTTCTTATTTATCTATTTGTCTGCCTGTCCACAACATGGTCAGGTTCTATATTTTATCCTGTGCCTAGCAAAATGACTCCACACTACTTTGTTGAATGAGTGAATAAATGAATGGACAATCTCCTAGGAATTATTACCTCATTGAGAGTAAGTCGAACAGTTCACAAAACTGAGGATCAGATGAATAAACTTTGAAGTGCTGAAAAATGAGAATTGTCATACTGTTCTCCCTTTTTGTAATCCTACATGAATCTTTGCGGAGTAGGTACTTTAAAGGTACCTGACCATGTATTACAAAACCCTAAATATTCTTTGATTTCAGTTTCTATTTTCTGACTCCTCTAAAAAGTACAAGTCTCAAACTTTTTTTTCTGATTCTTCAGCTTGATGAAAACTTTCCCCTTTTATTAAATTTCAGTCAGTCTTTGAAAAAAGACACCCTGGCTTTGTGGCTATGCTTTATTTTGTATCTTGTCTGTTACTCGAGGCTTGAAAGGAGGAAGCACTGGGCTGTTCCACTCCTTACTATGGTATCCCTCCCTGGTTCTGCACTGACATGTTGATGTGGTGAGATGATTAAAGGATCTGAAAAATAGAGCACAAAAACTTGAATGTGTGAAATACTTGTCAAAATTTCATAGTAATTAGGAGCTAAGCTAAGAAGAATGTGGCTTCTTAGAACTTGGTAGAATTTCAATATGATGTAGATTTCTTTTTAGATTTTTAAATGGCCTGAATTCATTAGAAGACTCAAAAACTTTAAGTTCCATTGGGAGGAAAAAAAGAATCTGTAATATCATGTGTGTAGTATCCTTTAGACGTGAGTATTTTAAGTGGCATCTTAGAATTGATTACACTATAGCATCTATCACTTCCCCCCCCTCCTTTCTTGCAGGAAAGTAGGCAGATTCATTCTTCATTTTATTTGCTTTTTCAGTCCATTTACACTGTCAGACACTATAATAGACATAAGGATGAAATGGTGAACAGCATAGACACTATTTGACCTTATGGAGCTGACAGCTTAGTTATAACATTGTATCAGTTTTTACTGTGATATAGAATATTTAAATATTTTAAGTTTCATGATCTCCCATGATTGAGAACTACCATTGTCCACATAATTATCCTTTTGGGAACATTAAAGCTGTTTCCATTTTTCATTAATAAATCTAATTTGCCGATAAATATCTTATCCTTACATATTATTTACCTTGTCAAAGGGAGAGTTTTAAGGTAGCAACACTTCTTTAACACAGGGCTCAATCCAATTTGTCTAAGGCAATCTTTCTTATTAGGGAAGTCAGTGTTCTGTGTGGCTTTGCACAAAAGTAATTAAAAAGCCCAACTAGAAGGCATGTGATTTAGGAATCATTTTTCTTATATTAGGGAAGGGGGGGGCATCCATTCTTAAGGTAAGGGTTTTTTTTTTTTTTTTTAATCTACCAAGAACCTACTATTTGTGCCCTATTTATACTCTAGGAATATCACTGACCTATTTTGCTTCATGTGACATATGACAATGGATGTTCACCCCAGCTTTTGTGGTTCTAGAGGAACTGAAAAACTTTAATGCTTGAGAACACTTTGGAAATTCTGGATGGTAAAATATTGGAAATACTGAGAATCCTTATGATAGGAAATTAAAAAAAATACAGTAGGAATTGATCTCGGAAAGATGAAAGGGCTTGATGGCTATATAATGAAGACAAAATATGATCTAGAGTTGAAGGCAGGTTGTCAAGGGAGTAATGTCTCCCAACCTTACACAACTTGATTAAGTGCAATGAATCTTGGAAAACCAATCTCTCTGGTCTGTTCCCATTGGAATGTTGTAACCAACATACCATAGCCAGAGCTAGGAAGAATAAATGTTATTACTTCCTAATTCCCATTAGAAACATCTCAGGAGGGGAAACCAATTTGAGCTATTCCAACTGGAATACACATCACCTCAGCTGAGTTTTTTCCATTTCTTTGCCATTTCCTCAGGCTGTACAAAAATGGAAATAATACAAAGTATTCTGCTCTCACTATAGCCCATGGTGAAAAGAAAAAAAAAAAAAAAGTTCTGGAGAAAGCCCAAAAGTTAACTGCAATATATCAGATTAAATAGCATGTGTGGATAGAAACTTAAAAAAAAAAAAAAAAAAAAAAAAAAGGAACAAATATAAAATAAAATAAAGCAGTCTTGGCAACTAGGCCAACCTAAGGGGGGAAAAAGGATGCATGAAAATAGGAAAAAAGGAAGGGAAGAGAGGGAAGAAGATAAAGAAGGAACTGGTCCATCAAAATTTCCACATGAGATACAATGTGGTTATTTGCCTTTGTCAGCTTAACACAAATACATTGAGTTCAAAGTTATGTGTTAAAAGTGGCAGAGCAACAGAATGAACATGGTTTTCTGGAAATAAAACTTGGCAGAAGAGAGCTGGTCTAAATGCTCCAGTCAAAAGACACATGGTGGCAGCATGGATAAAAACAATAGCAACAAAAACCAAAACCCATCTATATACTGCCTATAAGAGTCATCTCAAAAAAAAAAAAAAAAAAAAAAAAAAAAAGAGTCATCTCAGACCCAAAGATACATACAAACTGGAAGTGAAAGAGTGGAAAAATATTCACCATGCAAATGGAAGTGAATAAAAAAATAGCAATATTTACATCAGACAAGATAGACTTAAAAAAAAGACTAGAGACAAAGAAGGGCATTATATAATGATAAAGGGATCAATCCAACAAGAAGATATATCATAAGTATCTACACAACCAACACTGGAGAACCTAAATACATAAATCAAAGATCAACAGACACAAAGGAAGTGATGTTAATACAATAATAGTAGGGGAATTTAACATCCTACTTATATTAATGAATACATCACCCAGAAAGAAAAAATCAGTAAGGAAATGATGTCTTTGAATGATATGTTGAACCAGATGGATGTAACAGCTATACATGGAATGTTCTATCCAAAGCATAGAGTACACATTCTGTTCAAGTACACAATGAACATTTTCCAGAAGAGGTCACATAGGTCATAAAACAGGTCTCAATAAATTTAAGACTGAAATCATACCATGGATCTTTATCACAATGGTATAAAACTAGAAATAAGTACAAGAAAAATAAACTAGAAAGAAAATACCAACATATGGAGATTTAACATGATACTTAACACTCAATGGGTCAGCCAAGCAATCAAAGAAGAAATAAAATACACGAGACACATGAAAATAAAAACACAAAGTTCCACCCAAAACTCTGGGACACAGCAAAAGCACTTCTAAGACGGAAACATATAGCACTACAGGGCAACCTCAAGAAAAAAATAAAACTGAAATAAGCAACCTTATACCTAAAAGGAACTGAACTAGAAAAAGAACAAAGTCTAAGGTGAATAGAAAAAAAGAAATAGATCAGAGCAGAAATAAACCACATAAAAGGGAAAAAATGAAATCAAGAGCTGGTTCTTTGAAAAGAAAAATAAAATTGACCAACTTCTAGCCAGATTCATCAAGAAAGGACCCAAATAAATCGGAAATAAGAACTGATACCACAGAAATACAAAAGGATGAGAGATTATGAAAAATTATGCCAACAAATTTGACAACCAAGAAAAAGGAGTAAATTCCTAAAAAATGTATAATCCCACAAAACTCAACTAGGAATAGAAAAATCTGACCAGACCAGTTACAAGTAACAAAATTGAAACACACACACACACACACACACACACACACACAAAATCAAAAAATAATAATCCAGGACCACATGGATTCACAGGTGAATTCTACTAGACATTTAAAGAGATAATACCTATTCTCCTCAAACTATTCCAAAAACTTGAATAGGAAGGAAAGCTTTCCAATACATTCTATAAGGCCAGCATTACCTGATACCAAAACCAAAGGCACCACAAAAAAACTGTAGGCCAATATCCCTGATGAAGATGCAAAAATCCTCAACAAAATACTAGCAAACCACACATAATACATTTAAGATCATTTCATTACCATCAGGTAGGATTTATTCCAGGATATAAGGATGGTTTAATATTCAAAACAATGTCCTAGATCACATCAATAATAAAAATCATGATCTCAATAGATACAGAAAAAGCATTTGAAAAGATTCAACATACTCAAGATAAAAACTCAACAAAGTGGAATTAGTGGGAAACATACCTCAATATGTTAAACACCACTTATAAAAAGCCCACAGCTAACATCTTACTCAATGTTAAAAACCTGAGCTCTTTCCTTCTAAAGTCAGGAACAAGACAATAATGTCTACTCTTGAAAATTTTCTTCAATAGAGCACTGTAAGTCCTAGCCACAGCAATAAGAAAAACAAATGAGGCATCCATATTGGTAAAGAAGTTAAACAGTTACTATTTGCAGATGACATAATAATATACATAGAAAATTCTCAGGACTCCACCAAAAAAACTACTAGAATAAACTAATTCAATGAAGTTGCAGGATACAAGATGAATACTAGTAATAGGTAGCATTTTTATATACTAGAGAGGAAATAGAAGAAATTAAAAAAAAAAGCATTTACAATTATAAGAATAGCTAGGAATAAAATTTAACTTAAGAGGTGGAAGACTTGGGGAGATTCTCGAAGATGGCGGAGGTGTAGGAGGCACAGAGAGCCCTGGGAATCAGAAGTCCAGCTAAAGAGGAGGAAATCACTCTAAAAGCCGGCAAACGCAACAGCAGAGAGAAGAGAATAAGAACAGCAATTCTAGGAGCAGAAAATCGACCACTTTCAGGAGGTAGGACGTCTGGAAAAGGTGAATTTAAAGCG
>CM053605.1:79109706-79129740 GCA_028646535.1 Procyon lotor | reverse complement strand
CCTTATCTTGAGAAGAATGAAGCTAGTGTATCACACTCCTGAATTTTAGATTATGCTATAAAATGGCAGTGATCAAAACAGGATGGTGTTGGCACAAAAACAGATATGTAAATTAATGGAACAGAATAGAGTCCAGAAATAAACTGACACTTATATGGTCAGTTAGTAAGTGAGGCAACAATATAAATGGAAAAAAGACCTGTCTTCAATAAATTATGCTGGGAAAAATGGACAGCAACATGTAAAAGAGTAAAACTGTATGACTTTCCTCCATCAAACAATAAACTCAAAGTTGACTTAGGAGTTAAATGTAATATCCGAAGCCATAAAATTCCTTAAAAAAGCATAAGCAGTAAGCCCTTAGACATTGCTCTTAGCAACATTTTTTTTGAACTGGTCTTGTCAGGCAAAGATAACAGAAGCAAAACCAAACAGGACTACAACAAACTAAAAAGCTTTTTCACAGTAAAGGACACCATGAACAAAATGAAAAGGCAGCCTATTGAATGGGAGGATATTTTTGCAAACCAAATGTTTAATAAGGGATTAACATCCAAAATATATAAAGAACTCATGCAATATTAAAAAGTAAGTAAAAATGAGCAGAGAACCCAAATAGACACTTTTCCCAAAGAAAATATACAGATAGGCCACACGTTTATAAAGATGCTCAACACTGATCAAGGAAATGCACATCAAAACCACAATGAGATATTACCACACCTGCCAGAAAGGCTATGATCACATAGACACGAAATAAATGTTGGCAAGGATGTGAAGAAAAGGGAACATGTGTGCATTTTTGGTGGGAATGTAAATTGGTGCAGCCACTGTGGAAAACAGTATGATAGGTCCCCCCAAATAAAAATTTAACTACTATATGATTCAGCAATCCACATCTGGGTATTTATCTGAAAGAAAATGAAAACACTAGTTAAAGAAGACACACTGCTTACTGTAGCATTATTTACAATATCCAAGGTATGGAAGCAGCCTACATGTTCATTCATAGATGAACAGATAAAGAGCAGACACACACACACACGAGTATTAGCTCTAACAAATGATGAAATCTTGCCATTTACAACAACATGGATCGACCTAGAAGGTGTTACACTAAGTGAAATAAGTCAGACAAAAAGACAGATACTCTAGGATTTCACCTAGATGTTGAATCTAAAAAATAAATACAGAAACAAACTCAGAGGGAACAAACTGATGATTGCCAGAGAGGAGTGAGGAGAGGATGGACAAATAGGTGAAGGACAATTAGAGATATGATCTTCTAGTTAGAAAATAAATAGAACATGGGATATAATGTACAGCATAGGGAGTATAGTTATATTGTGAAAACCTTGTATGGTGATGTTGATAATTATCAGTAACTATGTTGTTTATTTGAAACTAATATTAGGTGTCAACTACACTTCTGTTAAAAAAATCTTAACAGAGCTTTCCACTCTCAGGAACATTCATACAAGGGATAAATTTCTATTGCATGTGAACCATTATAAACTTTTTTGTTTTGCAGCTAGAATTATCTTAACACATGCATTGTGCATTAAAAAGCAGAAATCTAGGGGCGCCTGGGTGGCTCAGTGGGTTAAGCCTCTGCCTTCGGCTGAGGTTGTGATCTCAGGGTCCTGGGATGGAGCTCCACATCGGGCTGTCTGCTCAGCAGGGAGCCTGCCTCTCTGCCTACTTATGATCTCTGTCAAATAAATTAAAAAAAAAAAAACAGAAATACAGTCAATGATAAAGATATAATTCAAGGATTAGAAGAAAATTTCTCAGTTGTTTCAATTTATAAAATGTTAGTGGAACAAGAACATTAAAACAATAAACTGATACATAAAAAGAACTATGAACTTGCCTATGGAGCCAAAAAACATTAGGAGTTGAATAGATTTAGGAATAGAAAGTAACAAACATTTCTAGTATTCAAATTGTTGACAAAGGAAAACATGATATAAATACAGCAAATACAGATGGAGACAAAGATAGTAAAAGTTAATGACGTTCTACAGACAACCATGCACTATAATGTTAATTGGTAGAGAACACCACAAATAGGAAAAACAAGAAATATATACAATCAAGATATAATACAAGAAAATTTCTGCTTCTATATACAGAACAAAATAATTTTCCTATCAAAGAGCATTTCATGTTTAAGAAAATTTTATCTTAAAATCTTTTAATAAAGATATACCCTGGTTAATTGGTAAAATGTCAGAGATAGATAAATGCTCTTTAAAGATATTCAGGCAGAAAACTCAAATTATTGCTGAAATGAGATAGAGATTTCTCCTAGCATTGTTCAATGTCAAGAACAATGGCAGGGACCTCAAAGTTCTGGTAAAATATCTTTCAGGAACAAAAAAGACAAAAAAAATCTTACTTCAGGCATTGGTGGACAAATAACCTATACCAACTCTCCTTTACTAAGAAGAGAAATGTACACATTAGTAAGTAAATATTCTATTTAAATCCACCAGAAATAACACAAAGGAAAGAGTTTGGGCCAAAACCATGAAGTGAAGACAATCTCAGAGTTGAAGCCTGTATTTGTGCTATTTTTCCATTTTAGACTTTGAATTCAAAGTTGCAGCACAGAGTTGGAGAATTTAAGCAGAAAGTAGAGACTCTGAACAGGGATTTGGCCTATTTTGTATGAATGAACAATAAAAATTAGAGTGCAGAAACCATCAGGGAGAAAGAGCCCTGTTAAGTATTCCAGATTTCGGTTACAATCAACTCAAAAGGACCACATACTAGGAGGCTCTAGCAGAATCACATGCTAGAAATAAATGTAAATTGGAAACCGTGAGCTTTCACAGATACAAATCCAACTTCAAATTAGCTCAACTTCTGATTGGATTAGTTGATTACCCTAGTCTAGCCACATGATAGGATTAAAATTCAATCTTCTGTGGTGTGTTGGGGTGGAGGTTAAATCAGTCAGAGACAAGTTAACTGTGAAAATTATCAATTCAAAACAATTTATGTAAGTCAATAACATCTCAATAATAACATCTTATCCATAGATGCAGAAAAAGCATGACAAAATTCAACATTCATTCATAATAAAAGCTCTCAGCAAACTTGAAATAGATGGGAATTTCCTCAATTTGATGAAGAACATCTTCAAAAAAACCTACAGCTTAGTAGTGAGAAACTAGGTGTTTTCCCCACTAAAATCAGGAACAAGAGAAGGGTGTCCCCCTCTCACCACTCCTTTCCGACATCATACCAAAGTCATAGGCAATGCAGTAAGAACGGAAAGGGAAATAAGATGTACAGATTAGGAAGGGCTAAAACCGTATTTATGAATTTCATGATCATCTAAGCTGGAAATCTGAAATAATTGACCGATGGAACTAATAAGGAATTATATCAAAGATATAGGACACAAAATTAATGTGTAAAAGTCATTTGAATACCAACAATGAACAAATACAATTTGAAATTTAAAAAACCATTTACATTAGCACCCCACAAAATGACACTTAGGTATAAATTTAACAAAATGTGTACAACGTCTGTATGAGGAAAATGACAAAAAAATGTATAGAAGAACTAAATGGAGATTCCAGGTTCACAGATAGGAAGACTCATTATTGACTAAAGGGCAGTTCTTCCCAAATTTGATCCACAGCTTCAATGCATTTTCAGCAAAAGTAACAGTAAGTTATTCTATGGCTATCTATAAGTGGATTCTAAAGTTTATGTGGAGAGGCTAAAGACCCACAATAGTCAACACCTAGTTATTAAAATAGAATGTACTTTATAAACCCATTTTACTCATGCATTTATCTGCATCTTTTTATAAGTCATTTATCTGGATATCTAGAAAATACCCAACTAGTTTAATGATGTATATATAGTGTAAATTACATCTTTTAAAAAAACACTGTTAAATTTTGTATGTTTAAGTTTTTTAGAGCAGTTCTAGATTTATTGCAAATTGAATGGTAAATAAGTGGCAAGAGTTCTACACCCATCCCTTCCTTCCACACACAAACACACACCCTTCCCCACTATCACCATCCTACACCAGAGTGGTACATTTGCCATAATCAATCTTCCCTGACCTATCACTGTTGCCCAAAGCCCATAGTTTAGAATTCATAGAGTTGTACACCTGATGAGTTTTGATCTATACAATGACATGTATTCATCATTATAGTATCATACAGAACAGCTTTACTCCTCTAAAAATCCCGTGCTCCTTCTATCTACTCCTCCCTCAAACTCCGGCAATCACTGGTTACTTTACTCTCTGCAGTATTCCTTTTCCAGAACGTCATATAGTTAGACTTGTATGATACATAGCCGTTTCAGATTCGCTTCTCTCAAGAATGTACACTTCCTTCATTTTTTCATGGATATATCACTTCTAAAAAGAAATTATAAAAGTGATAAAAAGTATTGAATACCATCCTGTCTGAATGTACCATCATTTATCCATTTGCCTACTGAAGGACATCTCGGTTGCTTCCAAGTTTTGGCAATTATACAGGACATGAAAAATTCACGTAGGGGCTTTTGTGTGGACATGAGCTTTCAGTTCCTTTGGATAAATATCAAAGAGTATGATTGCTTTACACTTTCCTAAGAGTAGGTTTACTTTTCTAAGAAACTGCCAAACTATCGAAATTTTGCATTTCTACCAGCAAAGAATGAAAAGTCCCTGCTACTCTACATCCTCACCAGCATTTGGTGGTGTCAGGGTTCTAGATTTTGGTCAGTTAGTAGATACGTGGTATTTTCTAATTTTAATTCACATTTTCCTGATGACATGTGGAACATTTTCTCATAGGTCTCCCCTGCTTTTTTCATTGTTTAAATTCTAAAAGAAGCTTTTTTCCTTTTATAAAAACAATTAAGAAAGGTTTCCTTTAAAGGGGGAAACCACTGGCTCAGAGCAAATATGCCAAGATGTAAGAGTGGCTAGTTTGGATTAGGGAATGTGAATTATCCTATTTTCTATGTTTCCAATGTGCTTTTAAATTTAAGGAAAAAAAGAAAAGTGTTTGAGGTAACTATGTAACTGACTCCACCTGGGGCAGATGAGATCCAGGTGTGAGCTGAGTGGTACTCCTCACACCTACTAATTTTCCTCTGGAATTCTCTGCTTCATCTCTACCTCTGACCACAGTTTGTCAGAGCCTAGAAGGGTTAAGAAAACACTTTGACCCAGTGTCTTGACCAGGCCTACCCAACAAGAGATTCAGGAGTGGGGTCTTTGGCTTCCTCTTACCCTGACCCCAGCAAAGCAGTATTGCAAGAACTACCTTCCTGATTTTCAATCTGCTATACTCCCGTTTTCTCTTTCCATGCCAATCTGCCTTTTACACAAATACTTCCCAATAACAACCAATGTACTTAGGGGACAACGGGAGTGGAGTCCTGAACAAGTAAAATCCTATGTTAAGTCTGTAAGGTCAGCATGGCAGACCCTGTTGTCACCACTAAAAATTTAAGGCTAGACAGAGGCATTGGTTCAGAGAGATCTCAAATTTCTTAGCATTAATCTTTATGCTAAGGCTGGTGGGGAAAAACAAAAGCATGCAAAATAACTCAGCTTTAAGTGAAACACTTGAGAAATAAAAACACAGGAGGGAAGAGGAGGGGGGAAAAGTAGAGCCACAATGTCGTATTTGTTCCTGCGTGGTGCCTTTTTTTTTTTTTTCCCCTGAATAGCCAATGTCATTTTTATTCCATAACATAACACATGCAGTCAATCTTCTATTGACAGCTAATAATTGATAATTTGCTTTAGTGAGCTTTAGCTCTGGAAGTTTTCTGCACTAAGGAGTTTGATCTCCACCTAATAGTGCAACCACAGCCCATACAATAAACACTTTGTCTTTCCTATATCATTACTTGCTATGTTCTTTGGTGGCCTCCACAGCCAGAATTACTACTCTTCATTTCGTTCCCATACTTTTTGATAAAGAATCAAATGCATTTTTGGACCTTCCGATGGAATTAGATATTGTAATGGAAAGAAATTAAATCCCAAAGGTCTGGGTCTGCCATAGTGTGACCTGAAATATGCATTTAACCATTCTGTGTCTTCATTCCCTCATGTGTGAAATAGTCTCATAGCTGTGTGGTGCCCTTAAAGGGAACAGACCAGGAGGCTGGCTGCCCTGTGAGTCTCTGGGTCCTGGGAAGTGGGTGATATGGGGTGGGCCTTGGATCCCTCCCTTCTCTATTTCACCTTTTATCCCCAGGATGAGCTTTTTGTGGGTAACTTTTATTAAACTTTAGACTTAGTTTATATCCCAGGGCTTGTTTGCTGGCATTCAAGCAGCTTTCTGTTTGATAATTCTTATTGTTTTATATGCTAAGCTGAAGAAATCACCTTAGCAAAGCAGAACAAACATCCAGTGATTAAAGGCCTAGGTCCCAGGCATTATCAATGGCCCAGCAGGGCTTGCTGCATGAAAGAGTGCTAAACTCCAAATTAAATGCCTCATCGAAAGGCCCACCTAATCCCAGGCCTTCACAAAATCATGTAACATCTGCCATCCCAGCTCAGCTTGGAGGACTGTGACATCAGAAGGGGGCCTGGTGCGTGCCTGGGACTCTCCACAGTGGAATAGAAATGTTTCCACCAGGAAGGAAAAAGCCTAGAGTTACATATTCAGTTTGGAGGCTAGATAAGCCCTCAAAGGTCAACTTTCCTCAGAAATGCTATAGAATTAGACAAATTAGAATCAACCAGAAAAATCTATCCTTGCTTCCTAGATTCTTGATATTTATGTCCTTGATACATTCAACGACACAAATAGTGTGAATTTCTATGTTCGATAACCAAATAAATGCTTTTTTAAACTTGTGGGAATTCACTGAAAATAACAGTCATTTGAAACACAAGATGGAGTAGTATACTATATGAGCTGTAAGGCTCCCAAGCTCCTACTTCTATCTGGGTGACTTTTGCTGCCCAATTTTACCTCTCTGAGTCTTCATTTCCTCATTTATAAAAAGAATATGTCCAGCCTGGAGAATTTTTGTAAGGGTAAGAAAGAACTCATGTAACAAACTTGGCACAATCCCCAGCATAAAATAGGGACACAAAGTGATTAAATATTATCTTTATAGTTTTTTCAGGCCAATTCCAATAGTTAGCCAGTATTGGAAAAACAGAAGCAATTTTAGCCATGTAACATCCGTGTGTTTAAAAGTATTAGGAAAAAATCATAAGTTATCAAGAAGGTATTTGATATTGGTCCAAGTTCTGCTATTGCCCCAATTTAGAGGTGAAATAAGGGAGAAGTTTTGCAACACAGATGAAAGACAAACCACCAAGGAAAAGAAATGGAGAGTCCATGACCTAGAAGAGAAGGGAGGTCTTTCCCTAAACCCAACTGCATCAGTCCACAGAGAGGACAGCCAGAGAGATGCCAAGAGTGAGGAGCAGAGGTAATCCTGGGGCAGTTTGTGGCCATTACCTTCTAATCGCTTTCTCAGGCCAAATGGGGACTAATGGTGTTTAGAAGTTTCCTACAGCAACACATTTATTCTCTTTATATCCTGTACTACCATAGGTACCACACGTTTTGACGTTTTTCCAGATTTCTACGTTCGAAGAAATTATTCTGCAGACATGACAGGATCTGCTCTTAATCCCAATGTTTCCTGTTTGGCATCCTGCATAACGTTTCCCATCTCGGGCACAGAAATCCACATCAGAAGAAGATCAGAGCCTGCGCATACAGGACAGAGGTTCAGATCCTCTCATTTCTCACTAATTGTCATTTGAGTCCAAAGCCTTCCTGAGAGGGACTCCACTTCACTCACCAGGCCCTTGTGCTATGCTATGCCTCTGGAATTCACAATTAGAATAAGATAGATTGAACCATTCTAGAAGAGCCCTGTTTAAAAAGGATGCATACTGTTTCCACTTAATGTGGCAATCATTTGTAGCCGGCAGACACCATGTTGTGAGCCAAGAACATGTATTATTTATCTCGTTTTTAAAAGAATGTGTAAGGTTTCGTTTTCCTCAAAAGATCTATCCCAAACTCCAAACTTTTAATAGTTTAGGGAGCCAGATTGAGAAAAGTGCCCATGAAAGAATTTTCCCGTCATTTTATTGTTTCTCTGTGCTTAGGTGGTTGATGTACTTACCCAGAATGTAAACAGGTTAAAATATACTCAGTGGAGAACCAGTGGTTTTGCTAATTTTGCAAAGGTACTGGTAATTTATAGCATTCTGACCAGAATTGCAGGTTGGCCCAATTAGGTCTTTAATGTCAGTCATATGGGCCTCTGAGAAGAAAAGTTTAGAACTTATTTGAAATTCAACAAACATTTTTTAGTGTCTACACTCCGCCAGCCACTAGACACGCAAAGATGAACCAGATTTGGTCTGTGCTTTCCAGAAGCAAACTGTGTAACGATAATAACCTAAGGACAACACCAACAACACTACTAATTGTTGAATTCATACCGCAGGCCTGGCCCTGCGTTGAGACTTTTACGCACGTTCTGGTAAACTTGCGGTCAACAATTTTACACACCATAAATTGAGACTGGAGAGTTAAATGAACTTCCCCAGGGGTTTCATAAATGTGGATCTTACCATGATTCAGGTTTGGTGGAGCCAACCGTTTAGAAGACAACTGTAATTGAAAAGACGGCTTGTTACTCACAGTTCCCGAGAGGAGGAGGCACGCCAAGGACGGGGCACAGGAAGGCGGCAGAGCTGACTCAGAGGCAGAGAGAGTGGGAGGGAAATGTGGGTAAGAGCCTTTATTGTGGTTTCTGTGGGCGGGAACAGGTAAGGTAAGCAGGTTTAGGATTGGCTAGTTGGAACCATTTCCGGGGGCTCTAAGGTGAAGGGGCTTCCTTTAGTTGTCTGGTACCTGGCGCTGGGAGATGAGGGCTCGGGGCAACTGTGGTCTGGAGCATAAATGCCCCATAGAGGGAGGCTGTTGGGAATACAGACTCCGGGTTGGTTGGTTTGCAGATAAAAGGAGTGTTGCCAGCTGAGTCCTTTACTAACTCTAGGAATTGGCTCCACCTGGGAGAGGCAATCTTTCCAGGGACCTTAGATGGCAAAATATCAGAAACACCTGGTTAGTACCTGCGGTCACAAAGCTGAAAGGACAGACAGAATTTGATCTCAGGTCTAGCTACAGAGCAATCAATCCCTTAATGATGGTTCTATTTCCCTGGGGGGATGGCCTAGTATTCCTTCATCCCTTGTGTTCTCTGTCCAGTTTACTCAGCTCAGCAGCAAGTAACTCAAAGAATGCTAATTTTCCATCCATCCCTATAAACGGAAGCAGGATCTGGTTCTTTGGAATTAAATCCTGCTGCCTCTACCAACTAGTTTTTCACTGAGCTTTAGTTTTTCTCACTTGCAAAGAAGGAAGGAATAATGCTTGCCTGAAGAGTTCTTTTAGAGATTAGAATAAGTATTAGCGCATTTTTTAGTCTATAGTAAGTGCTCAATGAACACTATCTGCTTAAGAATTACTCAGGAAACTTCCCTGTCTGTGGAATTCTTTTTGGCATAGAAACATTAGCAGACCCTTAAATGCTTTTAAATGAGTGTAAATGATAGTGATGTTTAGACAGAAAATACTATTATGAACTGAATGTTTGTGTGCCCCTCCAAATTCCCATGTTGAAGCCCTAATACCAATATGAAGGTATTTGTAAATGAGCACTTCAGGAGGTAATTAGGATTAGATTAGGTCCTGATCTTGGGGCCCTCATGGTGGGAATAATGCCTTTATAAATAGAAGAGACACTAGACCCCCATCTCTGTGAGGTCATAGGTAGAAGACTGCCTTCTGCCAACCAGGAAGAGGGTCTCAGCAGATGCAACTGTGGCATTCTGTACCAGGAGACTGAACTAAGGCCAGTGCTCAGATGTTTCTAGGTAAAGAGATTCTTTTACTAGATTTTATTAGAATCATAAAAGCATCACAATCAGGACAAGGTTCTAGAGCGCATCTACAATTTAGTTAGCAATCTTAAGGGGATTAAATGGCTTTCCTTCTTCCCCCAAATCCTGCCTTTCTGGGGGCAGCCGATACTGTAACAGAGGTCCTTGGGTTTAATTCCCAGTACAGGTGCTCTTCATCCTTGTGGTAGAGGTTGGCCTTGTATTTACAATCAAATAGCAGCAACATAAAGTATGATATGGGGTATGGAAAAGTATGTTGCTCCTTATATAATATTCTGTACTTATCACTTGGGACTGGAGATTCCAAATATTACATTCATTCCTCTGTTAGGGTGTCTCCTTATTGCCCTTGTTAAGATGCTTACAGCTGAAGTCGGAGGGTAGCACCATCCTACTTCATGTATAAAACTAGTCACAGAATTAAACAGTTCATTTCACTTCAAACCTCTGACCCCACAGCTATAGATAACTGGTTCCCTGGCCAATCCATCAGCCTGAAGAGCAGAGTAAGTGGTGGTATTATTTACTAAGAAGAAGGGGAAATTTGGGAGGTCAGGTTAGGAGTTGTGGGGCATCAAGAAAAATGAATGACAGCCCATACATAGGTTTTACCTCCAAATATGTCCAGACAGTTCCTCAGTTGTATCCTGAAAAATAGTTGGTTTTTTTAAATTGACTGTGTTGCTGGATCATGATGGACTGGAAATAAAAAGGGGTACTTGAGAGAGGAGCAGCACGGCCGAATGTCCACAAACCAGGATGTGGTGTTTGAGGGCATCTCGCCTCCTTATAGTTGGGGTGTTGGCCGCAAGGAGTCACACAACACTGTCCATGAGAGCTGCAGTGCCCATTCCGGGTGGGGGACGTCTGCTGGGACCTCCAGGTGCCGGCCAAGGAAGGACGTCCTAGGTCAGGCTGTGAGACGGGAGCCCGGGGCATCGGAGTGCAGGTAAGGGCTCTGCGTTCCCCAGTCATGACATTCCCGGAGAGGATTAGGCTCTGGGTCATTTTCCTGAGAGGAAGATTAGAGGTCTTCTACTAGTTTATTTTGATGAGTAGCTGATGTGCAACAGCATATGCTCTCAAAAGTTTTAAAAAAATTTCTGACCTTGCTTTTATCCCTATTTTGCAGCCCAAAGAGGCAGTGTGTGTAGCGGTTAATGGAATGGATTTTTTTTTTTTTTTTAAGATTTTATTTATTTGACAGAGAGAAACACAGTGAGAGAGGGAACACAAGCAGAGGGAATGGTAGCGGGAGAAGCAGGCTTCCTGCCGAGCAGGGAGCCCCATGCAGGGCTCGATCCCAGAACCCTGGGATCATGACCTGAGCTGAAGGCAGACGCTTAACCACTGAGCCACTCAGGCGCCCCAGAATGGATTTTTAAAACTGAACAGATAGCTGCTAAAACCCCATGTCTGCCACTGAGCAATTTCCACTACAAATCTCAGAACTACAGTCTCCTAATATGTAAAATGTGGAGATAAAACCTACCTCATGTAGTTGTTGCGTATTTTAAATAAATCGGCACAAGAATTTAGCACAGAACCTAAATCAGTGGAAGTGGTAAGTGCTGTTGTTTTCCTGGTTTATGATTTTCTTATGTGCTGGATCATTGTAGGAACATGAATGGACTGAATAAAATGACCCATTAACTGAATCCAGTTACTGATTTTATAACTGTGTCTTACTATTTTGTCTGACTTGACTACTTGTTTTGTTTCCTCTCGACCAAGTGTCTGGAAATGATAGGGGTTAATCCATCCTAATGAGCTGGTAAATCAGTTTAAGCAGCCATCCTCTTGGCCCCCTCCTCGTCTACATTCTCGGTTCTTTGTACTTTGCCTTCAGAGGGAAGTTTGTGAGCACAGTGAGAAGATTCATAATTAGAAGGTTTATGGAACCTTAATATATCATTATAAGATGATAAAAAATGTTATGGATGTACTGTAGCAGAAGATGAAATGGAACCCTTGCATTATTTTTTCTGAAATGACAAAACAGGTAACACTGGCATGATAAAATTAAGTCTAGAATTAGTGTTCACCTTATGGACTTAAAGCCAACAAAACAAGATTGTTCTCTTTCAGCTCTCCCTGTTCATTTTTTTTAAAAAGATTTTATTTATTTATTTGACACACAGAGAGAGAGAGAGAGAGAGAGAGAGAGATTACAGGTAGGCAAAGAGGCAGGCAGAGAGAGGGGGAAGCAGGCTCCCCGCTGAGCAGAGAGCCCGATGCGGGGCTCGATCCCAGGACCCTGAGATCATGACCTGAGCCGAAGGCAGAGGCTTTAACCCACTGAGCCACCCAGGTGCCCCTCTCCCTGTTCAGTTTTAAACTTCCTCTTGTTCTTCCAGAGCCCAAGTAGTCAGTGTTTCCTGTCACCCTGAACTTTCTGGCTCCAGGCATTCCCAGGCTCCTTTAATTTTTTTTGGTAAGATATGTGTGATGGAGGTCACTTTCTGTGTCCTTTCCCAGAGAGTCTCTCCTTCTGCCTCAGAATACTCTCAATGTGCCAAGTAATCAAGAAGGAACCCGATGAGAAAAGGTGTATTTTTTTTCTTTCTTTCCTTCCCTCCTTCCTCTCTCTCTCTTTCTTCCTCTTTTTCTTTCTCTCTCTTCCTTTCTTTGAGGGAGAGAGAGAGAGAGGAGGGAAGGGCCAGAAGGAGAGGGAGAGAGAGAATCCCAGGCAGGCTCCATGCCCAGCACAGAGCCCGACACAAGCCTGATCCCGCAGCCCTGAGATCCTGACTTGAGCCGAAATCAAGAATAGGATGCTTACCAACTAAGCAACACCAGACACCCCGAAAAAGTGCCCTTTAAAGAATACTGGCTAACTTAGAATAACATGAAGCTGCAAATGTTCTCTGATCCTGCTGAAGTTAGTGTTGAGTTAAGGGTCATTTCAGTTGATCCCAGCTGAGCACCACTAAGCTCGAAGTCAAGATGAGTTCCTTAGGTCCAGTGAGTACATGGATGGGACCATTGAAGGGGTATGGGGTTAGGTAAGGATGGGAGTAGAATAATGGGGGCTTTATAATCAGATAGCCATGGGTTTATTTACTGTCAAGATATGTAGTAGGTATATGATTTGGAGCTTCTTAGGAAAAATTCTCTGGGCTACATTCTCATGTAAAGAATGTAAACAATAGGACGGTAGGTAGGGAACCTCTGCCATTTCTGATTACTTAGGGTTACCAGACTTAGCAAATAAAAAACAGCCATTTAACTTTGAATTTCAAATGATCACATCTTAGTGCAAGTAATGTCCCAAATATTGGTGGTGGAACTTATTTATATTAAAAGTTATGCAATATTTTGGACACACTTACACTACAAAATTGTTCATTATCTGAAATATAGATTTAAGTGATTATTTATATTTCACCCAGAAACTCTATGCTTATTCCATCCCCCTATTCTCTGATAATTCCTGATGTTCTTCTGGGGAATCACCCCTCCTCCCAATTTAAATCCATGTGTTTCAGGTAGAGTTACTATTGCCTCAGTACTAAACAGGCAATAGGATGCAGGTTTGGCCAATTAGGCACCAGATTCTCCTTGTCACTGTTTTCTTGCTCAGAGATGGGCATGTGATCTACAGGGTCCAGTGGACTCAATTCTGGGACTCAGTGAAACAACTCAAAGAAAAATTTACTTTCTGCTGGGGCTGATGAGATGCAGATATAAACCGGGAGCTGCTGGCAGTTTGCTAATATGATTTGAGAGCCTGCTGAAGAACTGAGCCAGGATGACAGCGTAGACCTCAGAGCTGGAGGGTAATATTATGTCCCGATGATCTTCTCTGAGCCGCTGGATTCACCTGTGCCTGCAGTCAGCCCACCCCTGCATTTTGTGACTATTTGTGCCTGTTTTATAAACCCCTTTTAGACGTAAGCCATTTTGAGTTGGATTTCTACCAACTGTAACCAGAAGTGTTCTGAAAAACACAGAGCATCATCAAATTTTGTTAGTATGAAATGAAAAACTATGGAAAGAGCTAAACAGAGAGTCTGACACATTTAAGATGTTTAGCAAATACCTATCCCGCTCTCCCACATACACACAAATCCCAAAGCACTGCACATATACACATTCCCTGTCCTAATGCAAACAGATGGATGCAGTCATTCAAAGTTATCCCCCAAACTAAAAAGAAACAACTTAGAAAAAAAAATAACTATGAGTTCAGGTTTAGTTTCTTTATATAAGAGAGCACTCTTTTTAACTTCCCGTGAGCACAAGATACAGCAGCTCCTCTCCAAAGCCAAGAAAAGTAAATACAAATGGAAAACCTCTTATTGATCAGTAAAGATTATAATAAAATATGAGGCATCTTAATCTTCTTGAACCCATGCAATATTGCCATAATTACTAATTGAACTGAGATATTTGTTTTCCTAAATGTTTAAAGAAAATTATTTCCCAGTTTAAGCTAGCCTAACAAGCATTGGGGAAACTGGTTGATCTTTAATTCTGTATACTGATAGGAGGAAAACGTGTTTCTGTTTCAATCTGTTTTAAAGGGTGTATGTAGAGTAGTATAGTGCAGCATTTATGCTGGGAAACCCCCTAAGTATATAGTCTAGTAATCTGGTTGCAGGGTGAGATGTTTAAGTATTGCCCAAGTCATAAGTCTAATCGCAGTATAGTCTGATGGATTATAACATCATCCTGGCTTCCTTAATTACAGTAATTACTTCATCTTTACTTTACTCTCTTAATTTCCACAACCACCCTGCATATGCTGCTCATAGCCCCATTTGACAGATGAGAAAATGGAAGCTTAGCAAAGAAAAGCGTCTGGCCCAAGGTCCCACAGCAAAAAAACAAAACAAAACAAAGCAAAAAAATAAAAAAAAAAAACCAGTAAAATAACAACAAAGTCCTTACAGTCCTGTAATATAAGCAAGGATCTATGCTGAAGGCTTTGGATCTAGAGGGACATGGACTAAAGACCAGCTTCTGACAATTGTCAGCTTCATGGGTTCGAGCCATCACCACAGTCACTGACCCTCTGTCACTTCATCTGTAAAAGAGGCTGCTGTGAGGACTGAAGATAATATGTGTTGTGTACCTGGCAACATACCTAGAACAAGGCAGAAGCTCGCAAAATGATGAGCTCCTGAAATAACTGAATCACAGCTGTGTTGAGTTTATACAGGTAAGTCTCTGAGGAGATGGTTGCCGGGTCCACAAACTGGCAATTTTTCTCCTGTTGACTTTGAAGCCCCTGAAGTCAGAACATGGTTATTTCACCACAGTCCCTTCCAGTTCTTTCAGTCACTCTGTAGTTGACATTTTAACTTCTAAGAGATACTCCCTTTTGTTGTCTTTGATCTGTTTCTGTCCCTTACTTACATTGAATCGGACACTTTTAGGTCTAACCCGTTTACTAGATCAGAAAAAGTTGGTCAGAAGAGAGGCTGCTCAGGGTGGACAACACTTCAATACTCAGGTCAAGATAGTATGGCAGATCATTTATAGGTGACGAGTGTAGGGCACAATTTGCAACTAGGGTTGGAACCAAAGTGAGGCCACGGAGCTCCCAGGTTGCAAATTTAAGAAGGCACTGACTCCAAGCTTCGTGCAAGTGCCGTGTCAGTCCTGAGAGTGAAGGTCTCCTAAATTTTGTTTCCTCGGAGAAACATCCACTCACTCATGTCATAGAAGTCCTGGCTCTGAATTGCAATACTATGTCACATTAACTATCCAGATAGAGCAGCATTCAAAGCTTGGAAATGTAAGTGCTCTTTAACTTGTAGTGAATTGTTTTCCAAGCCAAGGTTGGAATTTACATGCATGCACACACGCACACACACACCCATAAATACATTTCAGTAACAAGTTGTTTTATAATTAATCAGCATCAAGTAAGACATGCCTTTATTATCTTTGGTTCCAGGAATCATTTTGGTTCAGCACACCTGGATATGATGAAGGAGTGGTTTCCAAAGAAGCATAAGCATAATTTATTTTCTAACTCCCTTTAGTTGTCAAATGAAGTCTCAGTTTTTTTTTTTTCTGAGCTATTCAAAACATGAAAGATACCTAGTGTTTTATCTCCTATGTGAATTAATTTTTTAAAAGTCAGCACATTTCAGAAATCCAACTTTGTGAACACTTTCAAAAACATCAAGAAGCATGAAAGAGTGTTTAAGGCAGTTCTGGTAACTTCCTAAGAGAAAAAAAAATATGAGTTTAAGAAAAATTTAAAAATCAAGAAGTTTAGTAGAAGTGCTTCAAGTTTCCAAGCCTTGGACTCATTAGTTGGCCAATCTTTTCCCTTAAGATAAAGGCTATTTGTTCAGGATTCAAGGAAAATGTATAATGCCTGCTAATTTCACAGATCACTCATTCCGTTCCCCAGGTTGCTTCTGTATCTAGGCTCAGTGTGCACTGTTCCTACAAGATTCCTTCTAATCTTTGCTCTTACATTTTAAGAAATCCAGGTATTCTCTTAACTGTAGAGAACCACTGATGGTTATCAGAGGGAGATGGGTGGGGGGATGGGTGAAAAAGGCGAGGGGGATTGAGGGTGCCTTTGTGATGAGCCGGGCGTTATATGGAAGTGTTGGGTCCCTATGTTGCACACGCGAGACTTATACGACGCTGCTTATTAACCAATTGAAATTTAAATAAAAACTAAAAAAGTGAAAGAAATCCAGGTGTTGTATATTTTAAGCAGCTCACACCTGTGTCTGCACACTGGCAGCTGTCACATGCTTACCTGTGGGTGAGGATTAGGGGTGTGGGGGGCGGTCAGACAGTGTAAGCCTTGCAAAAAAGAGGCTCTTCTGTGGTTTCTTACGACCTTGTGCCTTTTGTCTGCCCTTTCCCTTTCTTCACTTACTGTGTGTTTGTTACTTTTTCTTTGGAAGAAATTTCATATGCTGCTCAAAAAATGCTGAGTGATCTATAGCTAGAAAGGACAGGCAAGTTTTTGACGAAGTCTCAAATTGTAGTTAGACCTTTTCCACTTGGCACTGGCACCAAATTTATAGACTTCCTAACTACCGGAGAAGACAGAATGATGGTCTCATGGTCAGGTAGTGTGATTTACTTTAAATAACATTAACCCTCCCTCGTGCTGATTCTTAGAATCAAGAAGCAAGGACCGTGGTAAGAAAAACCCGAAGTCCCTGCTTCAACCAAACAGGTTAAATGTTCTTTCCAGGGAAACTCTTTAGTTTGCCAATTTTTAAATAGCCTCGCCTCCTCCTGTCAAAAGTGGTAGATCCCGATCCTTATACTTTGGAAAATGCCTGTAAGAATTTCCAGGACTTTAAAAGAATTAAATTTGTCCCATTATATATATATCACATCTTGGAAGCTATCTAGTACAATAGAAAAGTATTAGATTTGGGTCAGAAATTTTATATTCCAGTTTTGACACTGTAACTAACTCTTTAAAAGGCATTAAAAAGTTATTTTCCTTTTTCTGAGTCTCCATTGCCTCATCCTTAAATCTAGGATTTTAAATTAAATCTCTGTTTCAATTCAAACAAGTCCACGAATCCATGTACCTCTCTGACCAATGCTATGGGTACACAGAGGTAGAAGTTACAGTTATGACTGGAGGAACCTATCATTTAGTTGGAGCTCTAAGGCTGTGCCTGTAAAATAACAGTAAGTACATGGAATAGACTTTATTTTAGTTAGGAATTAGATGGAGAAGATCACGAGGGTGAAAATATTTCAGAAGAGGGTGGTTTCCAAGGAGTAAGTCATTCTAGAGAGGTTAGATTTGTGTTGTGCCTTTAAAGTAGATGGATTTATCATGTAGATGGTTGGAAGGCAAAGAAATGGTTCCTAGTAAGTCAGTTAGTGGCAGCTACATGATCAGAAGCCCAGATCTGAGAGTGAGCATGGTAAAGGTAAAGTACGGAAATGTCTCAATATCTTAGTTTGAAATGGCAGAAATTCGTTCATTTCTAACTTGCCTAAGCTGGATTTCCAACTTTATGATCAGTTTGGCCAAAAGTAAAACTTAATACCTAGAGTAAAATCAGTGATCCATATACATTGGTGTGTTCCTTACTTCTTGGGAGGGCTCTCCTCTATTACAGCCCATCCTCCTGTGCTTCATCTCTGACGAGTCCTTTCCACAGAAAGTGTGCTACCAATTAAATTTTCATTGCTAGAATGAATGAATTGATCCCATTCCCTTTGATACTCCTAGAGTTTCAGATACAAGGAAAGTTACAGAAAGGTCTAAAGAATAATGCTTCCATTCTTGTATTGCAGAACATGTTCATTGCATTCTGATTTACTACTTAATCCCACCATACCTCATCTTCAATCATCTCTCTGTATGTTGAAGTTCCCTAGGCTCTGCTCTGGGTTCCCTGTCCTTCAGAACCTTAGGGAACCTTAGAATTTCTGTTTCTGTTACTATTTGGAAATACTAATTACTGATGATATGCTTCAGCTGTGAATATATACCTTGCCTCCCAAGCAAGGATCATGGAGTAACTACGGACTCATTTATTTCCATGATTTTGCCATGTGGAACGATAGAAATTGTTTTCTTCCTCTTTCCTCCCATTTTTTAGATTCTTGAAATTGTTCTTTCTACTTAACAATGAACAAAGAAGCTTGCTTGAAGACATTTGGGGTCAGATTGTAGAATTTTGTATTCGAAATATAGGCATATCTCATTTTATTATGCATCTCATTATTGTGTTTTACAGAAACTGTGTTTGGTTTGTTTATTTGTTTTTTACAAACTGAAGGTTTGTGGCAACGCTAGTTTGAGCAAGTCTATTAGTGCCATTTTTTAAACAGCATTTGCTCACTTCATGTTTCCGTATCACAGCTTGCTATTTCTCAATATATTTCAAACTTTTTCATTGTTACCATATTTGTTATGGTCATGGGTGATCAGTGATCTTTAACATTATTATTTTATTTGTTTTGGGGCTCCATGAACCGTATCCATATAAGAGGATGAACTTGATCAACAAATGTGTGTGTTCTGACTGCTCCACTGATCAGCCATTCCCCTGCCCCTTACCCTCTTTGTTGAAATAGGCCAAAAGCTAGGCCCTTTTCACTAAATAGTTAGCCAAGGTGTGAATACAAAGGAAAAGTTCTTGAAAGAAATTGAAGATGCAGGGGCACCTAGGCGGCTCAGTTGTTTAAGCTCTTGACTCTTGATTTTGGCCCAGGTCATGATCTTGGGGTCATGAGATCAAGGTCTGTGTCAGACTCCATGCTCAGTGGGGTGTTTGTTTGACATCTCTCTCCCTCTCTCTCTGACCCTCCTCTTACTCATGTTCTCTTTCTCTCTCTATCTCTCTCAAATAAATAAATCTTTTTTCAAAAAATAAAGGTGCTACTCCAGTGAACACATGAATGATATGGAAAAAGTTTTAGTGGTCTGGACAGAAGATCAAATCAGACACAATATTACCTTAACCAAAGCCTAATCCAGGGCAAGCCCCTAGCTCTCTTCAATACTTTGAAGCTGAGAAAGGTGAGGAAACTGAAGAAAAGTTTGAAGCTGGCATAGGTTTGTTTGTGAGGTTCAAGGAAAGGAGCCATCTCCACGACATAAAAGTGCAAGGTGAAGCAGTGAGTACTGATGTAGAAGCTGCAGCAACTTATCCAGAAGATCTACCTAGGGTAACTAATGAAGGTGGCTATAGTTTGTCAGTGTAGATGAAATAGCCTTACATTGGAAAAAAGTGTAATTTAGGACTTTCACAGCTAAAGAGGAGAAGTCAAAGCCTGGCTTCAAAGCTTCAGAGGACAGGCTGACTTTTGTTAGGGCCTAATGCAGTTGGTGACTTGAAGTTGAAGCTAACGCTCCCTTACCATTCTGAAAATTCTAGGGTCCTTAAGACTTATGCTAAATCTGTCTGTGCTCTAAAAATAGAACAACAAAACCTAGATGACAGCACAACTGTTCACAACATGACTTACTGAATATGTTAATCCCACTGTTAAGACCTACTGCTCAGAAAAAAATATTCCTTCAAAATATGACTGCTCATTAACAGTGCACCTTGTCCCCTAAGAGATCAGATGGAGATGAATAACATGATTAATGTTGTTTTCACTTCTGCTAACACAACATCCATTCTGCAGCCCATGGA
>CM053605.1:79092606-79109206 GCA_028646535.1 Procyon lotor | reverse complement strand
ACTTTTAAGTCTTATTATTTAAGAAATACATTTCATAACATTATAGCTACTATAGATACTGTTTGCTCTGATGGATCTGAGCAATGTCAGTTGAAAACCTTCTGGAAATGATTCACCAATCTAGATACATGAAAAACACTCATTCTTCATGGGAAGTGGTCAAAATATCAACATGAAATGGAGTTTGGAAGAAGTTGACTTCGACCCTCATAGATGGTTTTGAGGGGTTCCAGACGTCAGTGGAGGATATAGCAAGAGTTCTACTGTGGTAAAATGCTATCAAACAGCATTGCATGCTACAGAAAAATCACTTGTGAAAGGAAGAGTCAATTATTGTGGCAAACTTCATTGTTGTCTTATTTTAAGAAATTGCCACAGCCACTCCAGCCTTCAGCATCCACCATCCTGATGTCAGCAGCCATCAACATCAAGGCAAGATCCTCCACCATCAAAAAGATTGCAACTTGCTAAAAGCTCAGATGATGGTTAGCATTTTGTAGCAATGAGGCATTTTTTAATTAAGGCATGTACACAATTTTTTAAAGATAATGCTATTGTATATGTAATAGATTATAGTGTAGCAAAAACATAACTTTTATATACACTGCAGAACAAAAAAAATCATTTGACTCACTGTGTTGCAATATTCACTTTATTGCAGCAGTCTGGAACCAACCTGTTATATCTCTGAGATACGCCTGTAGATGGATGGGAGGGAAGTGCTATAGCTTACATTTTGCTATCAGAGAGGTCAATTCATGCATCCAAATTTCCTCTAAAGTATGTAAAAATGGATCTAAGGATTCTTTGAACCAAGACTAAGGGAGGTGAAAACTTTCCAAGCTCTTTGTCTCATTTAACTCTGAGAAAACACCTCTTGATAGATGTGGCCCTGTCTATTGCACATTCCATCTGGTGTTCATTAATTACTGAAAGTATTAATGATGAATCAAAAGCCATTTTGCAAAACACTAAAGTCAAAGTTGCTTCTCAGAATATTTAATGCTCTAGATATTTATTTTATTCCACTGATTTCGAACAGGTGGGTCTATTATGCTTTTTGCTATTTGTCTCATATGACTGATTCTCAGTCTTACAACTTTCACAACTTCATGCTAAGTGACTGAAAAGGTGCTGAATTAAATGTGTGCTTGGTAATTAGGGGGTTTTCATAAGCAAGTGCAGATGGAGAAAACATAATTGGATGAGGAAACATAGCAATTCAGTGAGCTTTTATATAGTTGTGGAATTTTTTGAGCAAGATATTAGGAGAGGCTTTTAGAAGTCTAATAATAGAAGGGTTTTCTTGCCTCCCTAAAATTTGTTTTGAACTCTTTGGGTTCATATTCAACCCAAGAAGAGATGGACAAATATGTATTCCTAATATATTGGCCATTAGCAGGGAGAGCACATGTCTCAGTGTGCCTGGGACAGTCTTAGTTAACATATTAGAGCAGATGCTATTGTTTCCACCTATAAAACCTTGGCATCACATTCAAGTCCATGCCCTAAGTGTCCCAGTGCAAGCACTCTGGAACTGTCTCTAGAAGAGCCTTCTCTTGGTTTGAAAGAAAGGCCAGAAGTGTGTAGTAATTTATTTCTCTAAGAGTAGGTCCCAGACAATGAGAGTTGGAAGCTGAAGAATAAATATCCCAGTTTCTGTCTCCTTGGGAGATAACTCTGAGGTATGTTCTAGACTGATTTTCAGTTTCTCAGCAGGATGGAGCTCTAGCTGACCACAGTGGTAACTGGCTTGGTGTATCTACTATTAGTTTCCCCCCTATCCTTATCTTGGTTCCTCACTCTCCCACTGCTGCTTCCTGGAGTAATTTCCCAAATAAGTGGCTTTCAAATTTTTGTCTCCAAGTTTGAATCTACAGGAAGACACCCAAGACATGCTTGGTGTCCATGGGTAATTTTGAAAAGAGTTTCCTTTGCTTCTTTGAGGTTTCTCAATTTACATATACACTTAAATCAGGAGATATCATTGTTGGACTCATCTAAATTATAGAAAATTTTACTTCCTTTATTTCAAGATTTACTTTGAGTCAATATTTCTAAATAGCCCTTCACTTCTTCTTATTGTAATCTTCCAGGAGACAGATAACTGGACTTTTCTAGTTACTTGAGGTATCACCAGGAACTTTAATTCATTCCTTCTGTATTTTGAAAACATTTATTCATACATCCCTTACAGCCTTATATTAAATTATAATGACAGTTTACAAATACATCTGTTCCAATTGATTGTAAGCCCTTCCTGATCTAAGGATACTTGTTTACTAACCTTTCAATTCCTGGAGTGTAACAGTATCTGGTATGTTTAAGTGATATTCAATGAGTGAATGAATGCATGATTTACATGCATAAATTCTTGGGTCTATCCCCTTTGTAAATTAGGACTGGATTTCTAAATCAGGAAAAAGATGTTCCCTGGACCATAAACCCTCATGTTCCTGCCATAAGCCCAGCTACTTTTGTGAGAAAGAAGTTGCACAAATAACTGGGGTCCATGTGTTGAATAATAGCAAACATTTTCTCTTTATCTTAACTCATTAGGTCATGGATTAGTATTTGAAATAAAGGTAGCCTCTAAAATGTCTTGGGGCAAAATTTCACCCCGTAGGGTTGCTCTTTTGCCTGGTGGTCAAAGAGTATCACTTTCACCTTGTGGAAATGAATTCCTAGGTGCAGAGAGAAGGCAATACATCTGCTAATGAGTGACTCCTGAAATATTCTGAAACATTTCTCTAGTTTTCCATAATAACCTGACCTAAACCTGGTCTTGGAAATACTGGAAAACCAAAAAATTCATCTGTATGAAACACCAAAGTCCTTTGCCATCCTACATTTCTATCTTTGAAAAAATATGTTACCAAATGCAACATGTTTATACTCCCATATCTGCAATCTTAAAGAACCAAACAATGCAGATATATGAGTGGGTAAATGGATTGAGTCCAAAGTGATGTATTATCTTATAAACACAGGTCAGGAACAGGGGCAAGAAGACATTCTGAAATATATTCTTTCAATCTCCTTGACTTTCTGATTTGATATCTGACTGATGTGACCCTCAGATTTCCGTTTGTGTCATCTCCTGTGTATAAATGTCTGGTGCACTTGCTGTGTGGAATAACACCTGCTCTTTCTAGTCTGACTTGAGAATGTGCTATGGACCCCAGGATACAGAGCATCTCTCATACTTAAGGTAACTGAGACAAGGCAGCCACCATGCAACAGAATATCTAGTTAGAGGTAGGTGACAAGGTCTACAGCCCTCTCCTGGGACATGTAGTGACAATCCTCCAGGACTACTTGGAGCCTAATGACATCTGTGATATAACTTTCTGTTACAACACCATAGCATAAATTCTACTTTGCAACTCAACTTACTCAGGTGAAAAGTGACCCAGAAGTCATCTAAGCCAGGCTTTGTCATAGTAAATAGGGAAAAAAAGTAACAGAAATCAAAAGCTAAAAGTTGGGGAGAAGGCCCAAGATAACAGTGTGGGAAGACCCTGAACTAACTTCCTCCACAGACACAATAAATATACACCTATTTATAGAGCAACTCCTGAAAAAGTACTGAACTCTTACTGAACAACACCACAACAACATAGAGAACATGTAGAGAACAGCAAGTGAAATAGATCAAGTAAAACCTCTATCTCCAACACTGTGAGCTGCAGGGGGAAAGATATTATTGAAAAACTGTCAGCAGATTTGTTTTCTCTGGGTCACAGAAAAAGATCCATAGTTTAAAATGGCAACTAAAATATGAAGGAACCAGCCCTAGAGCCCTTCTAAATGGTGGGGAGTTGCTAGAACTCTCTCTGAGTTGGCCCACATTAGTCACACCTCAAGCCAGACAGCCAAAGTGACCAGACACACACAGTCTACACAAGTGATGACCGCACACAAGATCATTCCTTCAAGTTTAGGAGAAATAACTGTTTTGCCTAATCCATAGAAACAAAAATCAAGCAAAGAAATGTCACAGAAATTCAAGCAAAATGAGAGGTGAGAACAAAAGTGCTCCAAATGAAAGAACAAGACAAAACCTCAGAAATAGAACTAAATGAAATGGAGATAATCTACCTGATAAAGAATTCAAAGCAATTGTCATAAAGATACTCAACAGACTGTAGAAGAGCAGATGAATTCAGTAAACACTTCAACAAAGAGAAAATATACAAAAGAACCAATTAGAGTTGAAGAATACAATAACTGAAATGAAAAATACACTAGAGAGAATCAATAGTTGATTAGAGTATACAGAAAAACAGATCAGTGATCTGGAAGACAGAGTAATGGAAAGCACTGAAGCTGAACAGCAAAAACAGCCTCAATACATTTTTTTAAAAGATTAAAGTCATACCATGCAGCTTTTCTGCCAGAATGGTATGAGACTAAAAATCAATCACAAGGGGAAAAAAAACTAGAAAAAACAAACATGTGGAAGCTAAACAAGGTAATACTAAACAACAAATGAGCAAACAATGGAGTCAAAGAAGAAATAAAAAAATACATGAAGAAAAATGAAAATGCAAATACAAAGATCCAAAATTTTGGGGACACAATGAAAGCAATTTTAAGAGGGACATATATAGCAATATAAGCCTACCATAAAAACCAAAAAAAAAAAAAAAAAAACCCAAGAAAAAGTTGAAATAAACAATCGAGCCATACATCAAAAGGAACTAGAAAAAGAAGAGCAAACAATGCCCAAGGTGAATAGAATGAAAGAAATGATAAAGACCACAGGAGAAGTAAATAATATAGAGATTACAAAAACTATAGAAAAAAAATCAATGAAACCAAGATTTGGTTTTTTCAAAGAGATAAACAAAATTGATAAGACTTTAGCTAAACTCATCAAGAAAAAAAAAATCCAAATAAATAAAATAAAAAATGAAAGTTGAGATATAACTATTGACACAAAACATATACAAAGGGTTATAAGAGGATACTATGAAAAATTATATACCAACCAGCTGAACAACCTAAGAGAAAGAAAGTTGCTAGAAATATACATTCTTCCAAAAGTGAATTAGGAAGAAATTAAAAACCTGAACAGACCAATTACTAGAAACAAAATTGAACTAATAACAAAAAAAGTCCAGGACCAGATGGATTCACAGGTGAATTTTACCAAACATTTAAAGAAGAATTAATACCTATTCTCCTCAAACTATTTCAGAAAATAGAAGAGGAAGGAAAGTTTCCCAATACATTCTATGAGTCCAGCATACACTGATACCAAAACCAAAGATACTACAAATAAATGAAGGAAGGAAGGAAGGAAGGAAGGAAGGAAGGAAGGAAGGAAAGAAGGAAGGAAGGAAGGAAGGAAGGAAGGAAGGAAGGAAGGAAGGGAGGGAAGGAAGTGGGGAGGGGGGAGAGAGGGGGAGAGAAAGAGAGAGAGAGTGAAAATAAATATATAAATAAATAAAAGCAAGCCAATACGCCTAATGAACATGTAACCAAAAATCCTCAACAAAATATTAGCAAACCGCATTCAACAACACATTAAAAGGATTATCCCACAATCCTACAATCAAGTAGGATTTATTCCAGGGATGCAATTATGATTTAATATCTACAATGTAATCAATATGATATTCCACATCAACAAAATAAGGAATAATGATATTATCATCTTAATAGATGTAGAAAAAGCATTTGACAAAATTCAACAGCTGTTCATGATAAAAACTCTCAACAAACTAGATTTAAATGTAATATACCTCAATGTAATAAAGATCATACATGAAAAACCCAGAGATAACATCATTCTCAATGGTGAAAAGCTAAAAGCTTTCCCCCTAAGCTCAGGAACAAAATAAGGATGTCCACTTTCACCACTTTTATTCAATATAGTACTGGAAGTTCTAGCCGAAGCAATCAGACAAGAAAAAGAAATACAAGTCATCAAAATTGCTAAGGAAGAAGTAAAGCTGTCACTATTTATACATTACATAATACTGGATAGAGAAGACTTACTTGTGGAGCATAAGGAATAGCATGGAGGACATTAGAGGAAGGGTAGGAAAAGTGAATTAGGGTTAATTAGATGGGGAGGAAAACCATAAGAGACTGTGGACTCTGAGAAACAAACTTAGGGTTTTGGAAGGGAGGGGGTGGGGGATGGGCAAGCCTGATGGTGGGTAATAAGGGGGGCACATATTGCATGGAGCACTGGGTGTGGTGCATAAACAATGAATCTTGGAACACTGAAAAAATTAAGTTTAAAAAAAGAAGTAATCAATGAGTTCAGTAATGCTACAGGATACAAAATTAATATACAGAAATCTGTTGTGTTTCTATAGATCCATAATGAAGTAGAAAGAGAAATAAAGAAAATAATTCGTAGAAGTAGAAAGAGAAATTAAGAAAATAATGCATCAAGGGGCACCTGGGTGGCTCAGTGGGTTAAAGCCTCTGCCTTCGTCTCAAGTCATGATCCCGGGGTCCTGGGATGGAGCCCCACATTGGGCTCTCTGCTCAGCAGGGAGCTGCTTCCCCCTCTCTCTCTGCCTGCCTCTCTGACTACTTGTGATCTCTCTCTCTCTCTCTCTCTCTCTCTGTGTCAAATAAATAAATAAAATCTTTAAAAATAAAAAGAAAAAAGAAAATAATGCATCAAAAAGAATAAAATACCTAGGAATAAACTTAACAAAGAGGGTGAAAGACTCTGAAAACTATAAAATATTGATAAAAAAAATTGAAGATGACACAAATAAGTGGAAAGAGACATGCTCATAGATTTGAAGAGTTAATATACTTAAAATGCCCATACCACCCAAGCGATCTATAGATTCAGTATAATCTCTATCAAAATACCAATGTATTTTTCACAGAACTAGAGCCCATAATACTAAAATTTGCCTGGAATTTCAAAAAACCCCAAATAGCCAAAGCACTTTTGAGAAAGAAAAACAAAGCTGGAGATATCACAATACCAGATTTCAAGATATACTACAAAGTTCTGATAATCAAAAGAGTATGGAACTGGCACAAAAATAGACACATAGATCAATGGAACAGAATAGAAACTCCAGGGATAAACCCACTCTTTATAGTAAATTAATCTATGACAGAGAGGGCAAGGATGTACAATGGGGAAAAGACAGTCTCTTTAATAAATGGTGGTGGGAAAACTAGACATCCACATTCAAAAGAATAAAACTGGACCAATTTCTCATAGCACACACAAAAATAAACTCAAAATGAATTAACAACCTAATGTGAACCTGAAACCATAAAACCCCTAAAAGAAAACATAGGCAGTAATCTCCTAAATATTGCCCTTAATAACCTTCTTATGGGTATGTCTCCTTAGGCATGTGAAACAAAAACAAAAGTAACTACTGGAAATACACCCAAATAAAAGCTTTTGCACAATGATGGAAACCATCAACAAAACAAAATACAACCTACTGGATGGGAGAATATATTTTCAAATACTATATGTGATATGGGGTTAATACCCAAAATATATGATAAATGTAAGTAACTCAACACCAAAAGACAAATAATCTGATTAAAAGTGGGCAAAGAACCTAAATAGACATTTTTTCCTAAAAGAACATACAGATGACCCACAGACACATGAAAAAATGCTCTATATCACTAATCATCAGAGAAGTGGAAATTTAAACCACAAAGAAATAATACCTTACACCTGTTAGAATAGCTAGTATAAAAAGATAAGATTAACAGGTCTTTACAAAGATGTGGAAAAAATGAATACTCATGTGCTGTTGGTGGGAATGTAAGCCAGTATAGCCACTGTAGAAAACAGTATGGAGGTTCTTCAAAAAATTAAAAATAGAAATACCATACAATCCAGGAATTCCTCTACTGGATATTTACCTAGAGAAAACGAAAAGACCAATCCAAAAGGATTTATACACCCCTATGTTTACTGCAACATTATTTCTAGTAGCCAAGATATGGAAGCAATCTATTAATAGATGAATGGATAAAGAAGGTATAATGTGTGTATATGTATATGTATATGTATATGTAATATGAAATATTACTCCTTCATAAAAAAGAAGGAGATCTTCCATTTGTGAGAACATGAACAGAACTACAGGGTATTATGCTAAGTGAAATAAGTCAGGCAAAGGCAAGTACCATATAACTTTACTTATATGTGGAACCTAAAAAACAGAACAAGCAAATGAAAATCAAAAAAAGAAGAAACAGACCTGTAAATACAGAGAACAATGTGGTAGTTGCTAGAAGGAAAGGGGTAGGGCAGAACAAAAATGGGTTAAGGGGAGTGGGAGGCATAGGCTTCCAGTTATGGAGTGAATAAGTTGTGTGGATGAAAAGTACAGCACAAGGAATATAATTAATGATATTGTAATAGCATTGTACCGTGACAGACTGTAGCTACACTTGTGATGAGCATAGCATAGCATATAGAGTTGTTGAGTCACTATTTGTACACCTGAAACTAATGTAATACTTTGTGTCACCTATATTTCAATTTTAAAAAAGCTAAAAGTCAACAAACAAAACTTGGAAGAGGTCAACACCCGAATTATGTATAGTATTCTAGAAGCTTCCAAATAGTTTGGCTAGTTATGTCTTTATAGTTGATATAATTAGTCTTATGGGTGTGAAGGGAAAGGAGAGCCCTGGGAAACAGGGAAGGTAAGCCATTCAGCTAGGTTTTGGGTAAACCAGCACATGAACTCTGCTGTCTCAGCATTCTTATGGCACATCAGCTGGTACCCATTGTTGCTCTTCCTCACTCCCTCCAGGTGACCATCCTTTCTTAATCTACTTTCCTCAGGATATAGGAATGGGCACATGCCCCAAGTATGACCAACTGCTATATCCCTTCTCACTGAACCAGTGACTAGTCCAAGAGGTAGACATTACTTTTTTTGTTGTCGTTTGCTGACATTTAGCTTTGGAGTTTTTTTAATATGCAGATACTGAGAGAATGAAGCCATTTTTCCACTGGGGTTAATAAACTGGTGGTATGAATCTGGAACTGCTGGAAAGTGTCTTCTATAAATTTAGGGGAAACATATTATTAAGGCAAGGCTTAAAAAACATAAACAAAAACAGAAATGGGATTTGAATCCTGGTGTTAGTCGGTGAGGTAACACACGGTTTGCTTAGCAGTTCCTCAAGTTCAGGTATCCTTTCTAGCTTCCTGATCCAATAAATGCTCCCAGTTTGTTAGTTTGTTTCAGCTGCTTTGGCTAATGATAGTCTCCCTTGCAACATTTAATCAATTATAAAGATAAATAAAGTGAATTGATAAATCATTTTCTGGTTAGAATGCAAAAATGACTTAACCCCACATGAGACTATGAGGCTCAAAAAAGGGAATTAGAAGAATGACTTTAGGGGATAAATAAGGCAGAGCTGCTAGAGTATACTCAAGATTCTATGTCCAAGAAGGGACCCTGAAAGACACTCAGGACAGGTGGAGATAAAAGGAGTACAGGAAAGGAAAGCTGGAGTAAAACATGAGAAATGTGTGTCATCATCAGATTCATGAGTATAATTCAGGTCAGTAAATAGTCTAATGTACACAAGTTGGTCAACTTACCTAATGCACCCAGGGACCAAGATTGTCCTAGTCCACAACTACCCAGTAACTAAGGTTGTCCTAGTCCACAACTACCCAATAACTAAGGTTTCTCTGCCTTGTGAGCATATACTCTTGTTTTTCATCAGCCAGCCTCAGTGTAATCTTGGTTTACTAGCAAAATGTTAGTCCTAGGACAGGGGTAACAACTAGTCTTATTTAATACTGCAATCATATGGAGAAATCCAGAATGTATAGAAGCCTGCTTTCTCAGGAAAGCACTGGGCTTATTTAAATCCTTTTTAAGGAGCCAAGAAATTAAAGACACTCAGCAAGATGGGAATTTTTCTATTTTTACCCATTTAAACATTCATAAAATCTCTTGGTTTCTGGATGGTTATTTCTTCTGAAATAGAATCATTGACTAGAGGAACTGAATGAAGAGTAGAAAGTCAAGTACCTTAGTATGAAGACTGTTCCTGTCAAAATGTGACACATTTTTTAAAGGCACAATTTAAAAACCTTTTAGTTCTGAAGTTAATTTGGTAAATAGAATCTTCATATTAGCAACCACTAGTTGGTACATGGTTGAGCCAGAAAGCCCTGGAGTTGGAATCTGGTGTTGCTAATTTATGGAATATCAATCCAATCCTACAGGTATTTGTTGCTAGCTAGCCACTCTTCTAGTTTCTAGAGATACAATGGTGTACGAGTGTGTCATAATCCCTAATGTCATAGAGCTGCTAGTCTAATGGGAAGGAAGAGTCAAGAAAAGTAATAATGACATTGTGAGGAGAGAGATGTATGAGAAGTTTGGGGACCTAGGGAAGGTTGCAGCTGGAGGGCTGACTAACAGAGAGGCATAGAAGTCCTTCCTTTCAAAATTGATATTTAAGCCAAGACCATAGTGACAAACTGACTTATCCAAATGAAAGTGGCTATAGAGAGTGTTTTTTGCAGCGAGAACAGTGTGTATGAGGGATACAGCAAGAGAGAGGGAGCACTGACCCTTGGTGGAAGTACAATGTGCTCATTACAGTTTGCACACAGTGCTGTGGTGATGGGAAACTGGAGACAGACCAAGCTAGAGCTAGCATAGTAACTAGTATAAGTAATTACCACGCCCCCAAAATTGAACCAGTTAATGTCTCTAGGATCAGATCTGTGCTCTCTAAATTAGGAGAGTCAAATTTCCAACACCAAGAGTTTTTTGTTTATTTGTTTGTTCATTTTCGGCTTAGCTGCCTACTAACTAATCATCAGGAGTCATGATCATGGAGGAGCTTATACATTTTTTAAAGAATATAAATTTGGCATTTGAAATTTCTTTTAGTTATCTAGCAATCGACCCTTCAATGCATACATATATACCTGTTTATTTAACAAATACTTATTGTCTATTATCCGGCAGGCATTGTAGCAGGAATTAGAATTGTATTAAAGAATAGACAGGGGTACCTGAGTGGCTCAGCTGGGTAAGTGTCTGCCTTCAGCTTGGGTCATGATTCCACAGTCTTGGGATTGAGCCCCACGTTGGACTCCTTGCGGTGGGAAGCCTGCTTCTCCCTCTGCCCCTCCCCCTGCTTGTGCACTGTGTCTCTCACTCTCTCTGTGTCAAATAAAATCTTTTTTTAAAAAAAGAATAGACATAGTTCCTGTCTTTGTGAAACTTATGGAGAAGAGGGAAGAATGGACAATAAACAAGTAAATAAATATATGATACAGCTTATCACTATGGTGAAGGAAATAACCTCCTTATGGTGATAGAGGATAATAGGAGTCAACCCACCCAGATAACGTGCTAAGAGAGAGATCTCTGAGGAAGTGTAATTCATGCTGATGATGGAAGGTTAAGAAGGCAGCCATGTAAAGAATGGGATGAAGATTCTAGGCAAAGGAGCAGTATAGTTGTATCTTGAGACATCTGAGGAGATGAAAAAGAGCCACTGTCCCTGGGATATAAAAGGAAGGGCAGAGTGACTTAAGCTGAAGTTGAAGATTCACCATACGTGGCTTGGTCGGCAATAGGAATGAGTTTGTATTTCATTGAACAGTGGTAAGAAACAGAAAGTAACATGACCTGCTATATTATCTTTATGCTTTAAGTTTTTAAAGTTTATTCTAATTGCTGTATGGAGAATAGATTTGTAATAATCAGCTTGCGTTGCCATAACAAGATGACATGGGCTGGGTGGCTTAAACAACAGACATCTATTTTCTGACAGTTCTAGGGGCTGGAAGTCCAAGACCAAGGTGTCCGTGGGGTTGAGCTCTGGTCCTCGCTTGCACATAGCTACCTGGTCTCTGTGCAGATGGCAGAGATTGAGACTTTGTATCTCCTTCCCTTCTTGTGAGGACACTAGTTCTTATTGGATTAGGGCTCTATCTACCCTTATGACCTCATTTCTCCTTAATTAACCTCCTTAATTGCCCCATCTCCAAATACAGTTAACATTAGGGGTTAGGACTTGAACATATGAATTTGAGGGGACACAGTTCAATCCATAACGAGATTATAGATCAAGAACAGAAATGGAAAGACACAAAGTATGCTAGGATCAAGATTGTGCATTAGAGTAAATAATGCTAGTAGTTAGAGTATGAATTCTAGAAATGTTTAGAGACAGGACCATTAGAGTTCGTGGATGGTTTGGTTGTGGTGCCACTATACCGGTAAGAAAATCTTGGGGAGGAAAGACTTGAAGGAGAGATGCAAGAGGGTGGTGCTAGAACTGTTAGGTTTGAGAAGTCTGTGAGCCACTAAAGTGGACATATTGACAATAAGATAAAAGAATCTGAAACTCAGAAGGGAGACTTGGAGAGAAGATACAAAATCGGAAATTATCAGCATGAACACCGTAACTGATAATGCTATAATGACTGAAATATCACCAAGAGAAAAAACCCATTGTATATTAACATTACTAGTTGGGGAGAACAAAGGGAATCTAAAAAAATAAATTAAGAAAGATACACAGAGTCAGGTAGAAAACCAAGGAAGTATGTTGCCTAAGGTTCAGAGGGTTTTTGTTGTTGTTGTTGTTGTTTTTAAAGGAATGGGTATCTGCATTGGAGTCCCCAAGACCACCCCCAGGTTTAAGAATTCTCTAGGACATCTCATAGGATTCAGAATATAATTGCATTCCTGGATGATTTAATGCAGTGACAGGGTACAAAGTTAAGTCAGCAAAGGGAAAAGGCACATGAGCAAAGTTCAGAGGAAAGCATGCACAAGCTTCTAAGTGTTCTTTCCCAGGGGAAGTCACACAGGACATACTTGATTCCTCTAGCATCAAGTTCTAACTACATAGTAAAACATTGCCAGGGGAGCTCATTAGAGACTTGGTGACCAGAATTTTCTTGAGGGGCTAGTCACCAGGGCATCCTCTGCCTGCCATGCCTCAAAATTCCAGACTTGCTGAAGGAAAGCAGGGGTTCAGAATAAACCCTACTGTTTGCACGAATAGTTTAGGTATTGAGAGCCACTCTTGCCTGTTTTGGGAATGGTAGAAATCCTCCTAAAGTCTAAGTTCCCAGATGCCTTCCTCTTCAGGGTCAACCTTGTTTTATTTGTTTGTTTGTTTTTCCACTTTTTTATTTAAATTCTAGTTAGGGCAATATTAGTTTCAGGTAGAGAACTTAGTGATTCATCACTGGGTCCACCTTATCAGCAGACCTGAGATAAGCAGTCGGAGCGGCTCTGTTAACCCTTTCCTGCAGTGTCAGAGACTAAGACACCATCGACAGGGTTACAGCGTTAAGGCGAGAGAACTGCAGAGTCTGATGAAATCATGAGAAGGAAGTTACTGGTGACGTTGCAAAGCAATGACTGCACAGAGCATGCTGAGCTACTTTGCCATGGGTTGAAGCATAAGCAAAGGTTAAATACTGAAGACAGTGTAGAAAATTCTTTCAAGGAGAGTTGGTTATGAAGGGGAGCACAGCAGGGAGCAGCTAGCAGTGAAAATAGGGTAAGTGTGTTTATTTGTCTAAAACAGGGAAGTGTGGAACATAATGAAAAGCTAGCATGTGAAGCTGGCAGAGGCGGAGAGGTTAAAGTACCAAAAAGAAAGAAGATAATCAAAAGAACGTGAGTTCTGACAAGGCAATAGCACACCAGGATTAAAGAAAGTGGGACAGAGTAGGATAGAGAAACACAGTCGAAGTGACAGTCTGGTGAAGGTTGGTGACCACAAATTCATAACTGCAATAAATAACTAGTTAGGTGATTCCTTCAGAGAATGTTGAGAAAGAAACGTTTTGTGGTGGGTACAGTCAGAGGCATACTGTAATTTAATTCAGGAGACCGTATGAACATGATATGTCACTTGGACAAGGTAACAGATGTGGATGCTAAGCAGCCTCGAAAAGGGTAAGGTTGACAGCAGGAAGCTAAATTAAAAAAAAAACAAAACACAAAAAAACACACAAAACAAAACAAAACAAAACAAAACCCACAACATATGAAAGGATTTATTCTGGCTTGGCTCTCCTGTCTTTTGTTTCAGGAAATGGTGATGGATCTGGAAGTCCAATTCTATCCAACCAATGTTTATTGAGCACTTATGTTTAGACACATGGTCCAGATAGTGGGATGGGGACATAGAGGAAGACTAGTTTGCATAACAAGTAAGCCAGAAGTTCATTTACTATAACATCAACAAATAAGTATATCAAAACTAAAAGTGATAAAATCATTTATTCTATGCTCAGCCATGAGGAACTTAATGCTTTACATTATTTGGGACCGGCATGATATTTTCCTAGAGTTCCCTTGTGACCTTATATAAAATATTCTAGCCTTATATTATTTGGGTTGTATTTACCAACTCCTTTTATTTCATTATAATGCATCTCACTAATTAGTTATTTCCTTACTCTACAGCCATTCAAGTTCTATTTGTTGGGCTTGTTATAGATAGTGCACATTATAAAAGCGATGCTAGGAGTTGCCTCGTCCTCTATTTTAATAAACCTAGGCTTTAATGAGGTGTCTGGCTGATACATAGCCCAGAATTTAGAAGACAAATCAAGCTTTCATTTGAAAATGGGGATCTAGACTTTGCTCAAAATGCCACAATACTTTGGCAGTTTAGACTGACAAGAGAACAAAAAGCTATTTTTAACCCTCCTTTTACGGTGGTGATGTTCTTCTTGAATATGTAAGCATATGCTGGTGAAATCATTTCCATTTTAAATTTAGGGACTGTCTTGAATGTAAAACTAAATTGAGAAAGTGGTGTAGGATTTCACTTGTATTTTTTATTCAATTTCAGCAACCCACCAAAAGAGAAGTATTCTAAAATCAAGTGTGTCAAAATGCATGTGAGGGAAATAAATATATCTACAACGACACTATGTTTACACATTTAGCTGATATGCTATGAAGTAGACTATCACACAATTATGACATTGCATTTGATAAATATGTACCTAAACATTTTAATGCAATAATTATATATTTAATACCACTGTATACTGAGAACAATACCAACATTTATGGCAGATACAAATGAATCAGAGTCTCTGCCTCCTGAAATGTAGAGTCTTGCTGAGGAAAAGTGAAACACCTGACATGTTTGATGAGTGGAAGGCAAACTGACAAAGACCCTGAACATATGGCATAGAGAGGTTTGAGAAGGGAGTGATTACTCTTGTCTGTAAGATCCAGTTACTGTTTCAAGAAGCAGCAGCTCTAGAATAATATTTCAAAATAAACCTGCCATGATTGAGCTCTATCCACCTCTGGTTTAATCCTCATTTATTCCTTCACATGAAACTTCTAGACCAGGCTCAGAGACCATTTTGTGTTACCACAAACCCCATCTCGTCTGATGCCTCCATGACTTGTGCTTGCTACTCCCTCTGCCTAGAAAACTATACCCAATTCTACACCCTATTTTTTTTAAAGACTTTATTTATTTATTTGACACAGAGAGAGTAAGCGAGAGAGAGAGAGAGAGAGAGAGAGAGAGCAAGCACAAGCACATGGAAAGGCAGGCAGGGGAGAAGCAGGCTGCCCACTGACCGAGGAGCCCCATGTGGAGCTCGATCCCAGGATCCTGGGATCCTGACCTGAGATGATGGCACTGCTTAACCCACTGAGCCACCCAGGCGCCCCAACTGCATCCTATTTTGATGACCAGTTTTTAGCCATTCAAGAACAACTCAAACATCACTTACTCTGTGACATCTCTCAGACCTCACTTGGCTGAATTAAGGAAAACTTTTTCATGTTATGAAAATATTTTCATTTACCTTGGTCCTAGAAGTTACCACAATGTCCTGACATCGCCCTCTTCCTGATGGCTGTAGGCACCTTGTAGACAGGATATCTATAGAAATGGGCACTGTCACTCACCCCTTGAATGATGCCTGGCACATAATGGGTTCTCCAAAAATTATCACATGGTTAGATGAAAAGAAGTATTTGATAAGAATATTCTAGTTATGTGGGACATCAACTTGTCATTTGTTTTTAAAAAAAATAGAACTAAGACATGGTAGTCAAAAGGAGTATGGTTTCCTTTAAGGCCTGGGAAGAGATAAATCTTATTGTAGTAAAGGAATAAATCCGGGCTCTTTATGGAATGAGACAGTAATAAATTATGAATAAACTAGAGACAACAGAATTCTGTGGATGTGAATCTCCTGTGTGCTAATCATTCCTGCATTTGTTATCTTATTTATTCCTCAAATAACTTTGCCAAGTAAATATTATGATAGCTTATAGGTACTTTCTGCTTTAAAATTGTCAAATTTTATCATAATTGCTCTAATTTGGTCAACTTTTTATTTAAAAATATGTGCCCATGTTATTAAATGCAATGAAAAATTTTGTTATGCCATTGCCAGTTCCAAGTATTTCACAGGTAACCACTTTTAACTATTCATGTTTTTAGATTTCTCCTGGTCAACCATATTTTAATAATATGGATATGAGTCCATTGCTTGATTTAACAGTTTAGGAAACTTAACAATTTATGAAACTTACTTTATAGTATAAAACCATAATTAATTTAGATATTTCAATAGCTT
>CM053605.1:79068052-79092106 GCA_028646535.1 Procyon lotor | reverse complement strand
AAAAAAAAAAAAGCATTTTCCCATTATCAGTGAAATTCACCAGTTCCTATCCTTCTAGCAGACTTCTTTTATTTATTTATTTTTTTGGGTGATTAATGTGTTCAATTTGTGCCAGAGCTGATAAGCATTATGAGAGTAAAGGATTCCACATGCTAAAGATAATCAAATCACCTATCTGGGGGTGGATTGCTGTAACTTACTCTGCTTCAGGAAATAATGATAGAAAACTGGGAAGAAATGACAGACTGTGGATCCAATTTGCAACAGCAAAGAAAACTGATAGTTGGATTTCTCTATTGTTGGCCTGAAATTCTTTCACTGGGACAGTACCTCGGCCTGATGAAAGCAGGCATTGTTGGATGTGTGTGGAATTCCATTTACCTTTATATTTTTTATGGTTCAGTTTTTAATTTTTTAAAATAGAGTGTTATATAATTTATTAATAATTAGTATTAGAAAAATGATGCCAAAATCAAAGCATATCGTAAATACAGATAACTTATTATCTAGGAACTAATAATTTACTTCTTCAAGTCTTTTTGCTTATTTCTAAAATTAAAGGTAATGAATTAATTTCTGAATTCTTTTGCAGTATGAAAGGTCTGTGTTCATGTCTGTAGCTTATCCAGACCCTTGGTTTTCTTGAGTCATCAGTGGTTTGAAGAGGCACCATGGATGGATATAACATAATGAATGATGACCCCATCTCACGGTGTCCACAATCTGGTTAGAAATACTGAATGTTGAATTTGTGAAAGACTAAAGAACTTTCGAAAGCATAACTAAATTAGCATTGCAGTGGTAAAAAAACAAAAAACAAACAAACAAAAAAACTGGTTCCTAGCCCTGCTCACTCCCATCTCTGACTCCTACTCTTTAGAAGCAATCACTTTCAACATTCTGAAGTATTTTAGTTGTTTCTTATGAGATTTTCTTTCCTAATTCTAAATAACATGTTATTCTTCTTTTTCTTAATTTTATTGTATTAAAATAGCTAAGTAAACACATACATTTCCTCCCCTATCATGTCAGTATATTTATGTCAAAATTTTCGGTTCAATAATTTGAATGTTTATATCATTTTGCCTATGTACATATTATACATAATTGAATGATACATTATACAATAATCACATTTCCTTTCAGGTACTTTTTGTTTTTCCTAGAGTTAACTGTTGTTTTGATTCTTTTGATTAGTTTCTTTTCTTAGTTTTCTATATCCCTGTCACTGCTTGTACCCCAGGCAGTAGCATTAAACTTCTCTCAGTATAGTCCAACAAATCAAGTCATCTGTTAATTTTTCCCCATGGGAACATCTTTCCTGGAGCTCTCTGTTCATCTTTTCCAGACTGTGGTGATTTGCTGGTGGTCTGCCATACAATTATTGATAAGAGAATTTATTTCACCTTCTAGAAATTCTCTTCCCCTCTTGCAGTATTGAAATCCCTGATTCTGGGTCTCACGTCATTTTTTCTTGGTTTCTTTAGACTTTTATCATCCTCATCCTCGTCTTCTCTCCCCTTTCCCACTTCTTCTTGTCCTTCAAGAGCTTCCCAAGAAAGAGTGTGTGAAAAGTAAACTTCTTTGAAATTTTGTATGTTTAAAAGTAACTTCAATCTATGGTCATCTTTATTAGACAGTAATTGCTATCCTGAAATAATATATCAGAAATTTAAAGGTATTTTTCCATTGTCTTTTAGCAACTAGAGTCCCTATTGAGAAATCCAATGTCCCTCAAATTGCTCATGTTTGGCTCGTGACCTTTTTTTGTTTTTGTTTTGTTTTGTTTTGTTTTCCCTACTTAGAAGTTTTAAGGATGTTCTGCCTAGTATTCTAAAATTTTAAGATGAGTTATGGTGTAGGACTTTTTCACACTTTTTTTTTTTTAAAGATTTTATTTATTTGACTGAGAGAAACACAGCGAGAGAGGGAACACAAGCAGAGGGAATGGTAGCGGGAGAAGCAGGCTCCCTGCCGAGCAGGGAGCCCAATGCAGGGCTTGATCCCAGGACCCTGGATCATGACCTGAGCTGATAGCAGACACTTAACCAACTGAACCACCTTGGCATCCCTTTTTTACACATTTTTGTGGGTAGTTCCTGGGCCATTTCAATCAAGATTCAGATCTTTCATTTTAGGGAAATTTTTGTATTATTCTATCATGCCTTCTCTCTGATTTTCTTTCTGGAAGTTCTATTCATCAAATACCAGACCTCCTAAATTAATTCCCTAATTTTCTTATATATCCAATTTTTACAATTTTATCTTATAGCCCTTCTATTAAGTTTTTACTATATTTTTAATTTTCAAAAACGTTCTTTTTTATAGCCTGTTCATCTTTCACAGATGTAATACCTTTTTTTCTATTATAAAATTTTCCTCTGCTCTCTGCGTGTTTCTTCTGAGTGCTCTTTTTCTGTTTCTTTTGGTTTCTCTCATGTTAGGGGAGCTCCCTAGCTACCTGATGTGATTTGATTGTCCATCCAATCAATAGTGAAACACTGAAAAGGTGTTCAGATCCTTTTTATGATTGTAAGTGAAGTTTGAGTGGGTGGCTCACTGTAGCAACTGGGTGTGAATTCAGTTGTTTACTGAGAGATTCTCAGATGCAGGTATTTTAAGTTTATTCACCAAAATGGTTTGTTTCCTTGCAGAAACAATCCCCATCTAGATGTGAACTGTGGGGTGGGGAGAGTTCCACTATATTGCTGTAATTAACACATTTTTGCTGTTGTTGTTATATGTTATGCCTTTAGATCCTCGATTAAAAAATAATAAGTTTTTGGGGCTCCTGGGTGGCTTAGTGGGTTAAAGCCTCTGCCTTTGGCTCAGGTCATGATCTCAGGGTCCTGGGATCAAGCCCCACATTGAGCTCTCTGCTCAGCAGGAAGCCTGATTTCCTCTCTCTCTCTGCCTGCCTCTCTGCCTACTTGTGATCTCTCCCTCTCTGTGTCAAATAAATAAATAAAATCTTAAAAAAAAGAAAAGAAAATAATAAGTTTTCAATAATTATTAATCATAACATATTAAATGGATTCATAATTGTGTCTAATTCATAGAAAAATTCTGCAGATTCAAAGAGTGAAATCACTTAGCTGTGGCTGGATAATTGCTGGACAATTAGCAATACCAATTGCTAATATATTTTGAGTGTCTGTCATGTGCAGACACATTTCTAAAAGATTTACATAAATTAAATCATTTAATCCCCACAACTGTTCCTTAAACTAGATACTATTATTACAATTTTATACAGTAGGTGGTATTATTATACTATTTCATAGGTAATAAAGATGCAGAGAAATTAAATAACTTGCTTAAGGTAACATATCAGTAGGCTATGATTTCAACCTTGGTGCTGTGCTCCATAGTTTCACTATGCATTCTACAGATAAAAAAGTTTTAAGAATTAACCAAGAGCATAGATAGGGATGGGTGTATTAGGACTATGATTATGGGTGGGAAGATAATTAGAACTAAGGAAGGCAATTCATTCATAGGTGTTTTTGAATCTATCCTTTCTAGTTTCCTTAAGAACTTTGCTTCAATTTGTTTTTGTTCTACTACTCTGTCCAGGCTCTCTCACATCAGGGGAAAAAAAAAAAACAGCAAAGCTAGAGTCCACATAAATACCACTCTTCCAGTTCCCTTTCCATCTCACTCTTTCATTATATTACAACAATCTCTAGATCTTTTTTCTCTTTATTCAATTCACTTTTAATTGTACTGCCATCTGACTTCTGCCCTCAACATTCTTTTTAAAACTATTATCGAAGATACTCACATTGCCCAATTCAATGGAGATGATTCCTCCTTTATTTTTTGGTAGTACACTCTGCTACTGTTAACATTACTAATGGCTTTCTCTTTCTCTAATTCTATCCTCTCTGAGCTGTACTGTTTTCTTCTTTGTCCCCTTTGTGTGTTCCCCATAATCCAGTGACTTTTATTTATTTATTTTTTTACAGATTTTATTTTATTTATTTGACAGAGAGAGAGAGAGATCACAAGTAGGCAGAGAGGCAGGCAGAGAGAGAGAGGGAAGCAGGCTCCCCGCTGAGCAGAGAGCCCGATGTGGGGCTCGATCCCAGGACTCTGAGATCATGACCTGAGCTGAAAGCAGAGGCTTAACCCACTGAGCCACCCAGGCACCCCTCTATCCAGTGACTTTTAAAAGTTGGCATTATATCATTATCGTACCGCTTGTCTAATTCTTTGCAATATGCTTGGGTGATAGAATCTAGTCTCCTAGTTTTGACCATAACTTTATGATGCTAGCTCTCCAGAATACATCATTGACCCTGATCTACCATTCAACTTAAATCTTACATATCAAATGTCTGTAGAATTCAGATTTATTAAAAAAAAATAAAGGGAGGGGGGCCTGGGTGGCTCAGTGGGTTAAAGCCTCTGCCTTTAGCTCAGGTCATGATCTCAGGGTCCTGGGATCGAGCCCCACATCCCTGCCGAGCAGAGAGCCTACTTCACACTTCACCCTCTGTCTCTGCCTGCTTCTCTGCCTACTTGTGATCTCTGTCAAATAAATAAATAAAATCTTTAAAAAAAAAAACAAAAACGCTCTGACAAAACACAAACTTGCCATCATACTATATTCTCCAGCTTTTTTTTCACCATATGCAGTCACCCAAGCTGGAAATTAGTCAGTCATAATATTCTTTTCCTTTTTATTAACATCAATCAAAAGCAAGCCCTACTGTTAACTTCCAGTAAATCAATCCCATTCCATTTCCAGTACTAGAACCATAATACTGGGCTCTATTTTTTTCTTTAGTTTTAATTGAAGTATAGTTGACATACAATATTGTTTTAGGTATACAATGTAGTGATTCCACAATCATATACATTATGAAATGCTCACCACAATAAGTATAATTACCATTTGTCACCATAAATTATTACAGTATTATTGACTATTCCCATGCTTATTTATTTTATAACCATATATGTTTGTACCCTTTAAACTCCTATGCCTATTTCACCCATCACCTCACTCCCCTCCCTCTGACAACCATGTTTGTTTCCTGTATTTGTGAGTCTGCTTCTGGTTTGTTTTTTTTTTTTTTTTTTTTTTGGTTGTTGTTAATGATGCTTATTTGTTAGTTTTATTTTTTAGATCTGACATATATGTAAAATCATAAGGCATTTATCTTACTCTGTCTGCCTTATTTCACTTAGAATACCCTCTAAGTCCATCCATGTTGTCACAATGGCAAGATCTCATTTTTTAAATGGCTGAGTAATATTCCATTGTGTATATATATCACATGTTTCTCCATTCATCCATTCACACTTAGGTTGCTTCCATATCTTGGCTATTGTAATTAAAGGTTCAATAAACATAGGGGAGCATATATCCTATTTTAGTGTTTTTCTTCTCTTTTGGTAAATACCCAAAAGGGGAATTGCTGGATTGTGTGGTATTTTTATTCTTAATTTTTTAGGAATCTGTTTTCCATACTGTTTCCATACTGTTTTCCATAGTGGCTGAACCAATGTACATTCTGAACAACAGTGCACCAATGTTCCCCTTTCTTTACATCCTCACTGACACTTGCTATTTTTTTGTCTTTTTGATACTGCCCATTCTGACAGGTATGAAGTTATATCTCATTGTGGTTTTCATTTACATTGCCCTGACATTTAGTGAAGTTAAGCATCTTTTCCTGTGTCTGTTGGTCATCTGTTATGTCCTCTTGAGAAAAATATCTATTCAGGTTTTCTTTTCTTTCCTTTCCCTTTCCCTTTCCTTTCCTTTTCTTTTCTTCCTTCCTTTCTCTCTTTCCTCTTTCTTTCTTCTTTCTTTCTCCTTCCCTCCCTTCCTTCCTTCCTTCCTTCCTTCCTTCCTTCCTTCCTTCCTTCCTTCCTTCCTTCCTTCCTTCCCTCCTTTCTTCCTTCCTTCCTTCCTTTCTTCTTTCTCTTTTCTCTTTCTTTCCTCTTTCTCTCTCTTCCTTCCTTCCTTCTTCCCTTTCGTGTTGAGTTGTAGGAGTTCTTTATATATTTTAGATGTTAACCCTTTATAGGATATGTCATTTCCAAATATCTACTCTCATTCACTTGGTTGCCTCTCGTTTTATTGATGGTTTCACTGCCATGTAAAAAACTTTTAGTTTGATGTACTCCCAACTGTTTATTTTTGCTTTTTGTTTCCCTTGTCTGAGGAGAAAGATCCAGAAATAGATGGGAAGGCTAATGTCCAAGAGATTACTGCTTATGTTTTCTTTTAGAATTTTTATGGTTTCATGTCTCACATCCAGGTCTTTAATCCATTTTGAGTTTATTTTTCCTTATGGTATGAGAATATGGTCCAGTTTCATTCTTTTGCATGTAGCTATCCAGTTTTCCCAGTAACATTTATTGAGGAGATTGTCTTTCCCTTGTTGTATTTTTTTTTTAAGATTTATTTATTTGTTTTAGAGAGAGAGAGAGAGCATGAGTTAGTGGGCGATGGGAGGAGGGAGAGAAACTTTCAAGTAGCCTCTCCACTGAGCATGGAGCCTGACATGAAGGTACATCTCATGACCCATGAGAATATGACCTGAGTTAAAACCAAGAATCAGATGCTTAACTAACTAAGCCACCCCAAAACCCTCTCATTGTATATTCTTGACTCGTTTGTCATAGGTTAATTGACAATATAAGTATGCATTTATTTCTGGGCTTAGTATTCCGTTCTGTGTTTTTGTGCTAGTAGCATATACTTTTGATTATTATCACTTTGTAATATAGCTTGAAATCTGGGATTGTGATACCTCTAGCTTTGTTGTTTTTTCTCAAGATTGCTTTGGCTATTTGAGGTCTTTTGTGGTTCCTTACACATCTGTTCTAGTTCTGTGAAAAACACTATTGGTATTTTGATAGAAATTGTATTAAATCTGTAGATTGCTTTAGGTTGTATGGACATTTTAACAATTTTAATTCTTCTAATCCATGAGAATGGTATAATTTTCATTTATTTCTGTTCCTTTAATTTCTTTCATCAGTGTCTTATAGTTTTCAGAGGATAAATGTTTCATCTCTTTGTTTAAATTTATTATGAGGTTTTTTATTCTTTTTAATGCAACTGTAAATGGGATTGCTTTCTTGATTTCTCTTTCTGCTAGTTTGTTACTAGTGTACAGAAATGGAACAGATTTTTGTATATTAATTTTGGATCATGCAACTTTACTGAATTGATTTTATACTTCTAATAGTTTTTTAGTGAGTCTTTAGGGTTTTGTACATAAAATATCATATCTATAAACTTTTTCCTTACCAACTTAGATGCCTTTTATTTCTTTTTCTTGTCTGATTGCTGTGGCTAGGACTTTAGTACTATGTTGAACAAAAGTGGTAAGAGTGGACATCCTTGTCTTGTTTCTGACCTTAAAGGAAAAACTTTCAGCTTTTCACCAGAGTATGCTAGCTGTGGGTTTTTCCTGTATGGCCTTTGTTATGTTCCCTTTAAGCTTACTCTGTCGACAGTTTTTATGAATAGATGTTCAATTTTATCAAATGCTATTTTGCATCTAATGAGATGATTATATGGTTTTTGTCCTTCCTTTTGTAAATGTCGTATATCACATTGATTAGCAGATATTGAATCATCCTTGTATCCTAGTATAAATCTTACTTGATTGTGGTGAGTGATCCTTTTAATGTGTTGTTGAATTTGGTTTGCTAATATTTTATGGAGAATTTATGCATCTATGTTGGATATTGATTTTTTTTTTTAATTTTTAGTATCTTTATCTCATGTTGGTATCAGGGTAATGCTGGCCCCACAGAATGAATTGGGAAGAATTACTTCCTCTTCTATTTTTTGAGAATAGTTTGGGGAAGAATAGGTATTAACTCTTCTTTAAATGTTTGGTAGAATTCTCCTGTGAGTCCATCTAGTCCTGGACTTTTGTTTGTTGGAAGTTTTTTGGTTACTGATTCAATTTTGTCAATAGTAATCTGCCTGTTAAGATTTTTCTATTTATTCTTGATTCAGTCTTAGAAGATTATATTTTTCTAGGAATTTATCCATTTCTTCTATTTCTTAGTGTATAATTTGTTGGCATATAATTTTTATAGTAGTTTCTTAAAATCCTTTTTATTTCTGTGGTGTCAGTTGTAACTTCTCTTTCTGATTTTATTTGAGTCCTCTCTCCACTTTTCTTTTTTTTTTTTTTTAAGATTTTATTTATTTTACATGGGAGAGAGAGATCACATGTAGGCAGAGAGGCAGGCAGAGAGAGAGGGGGAAGCAGGCTCCCTGCTGAGCCCAATGTGGGGCTTGATCCCAGGACCCTGAGATCATGACCTGAGCTGAAGGCAGAGGCTTTAACCCACTGAGCCACCCAGGCGTCCCTCTCTCCACTTTTCTTAATGAATCTGGCTAAAGGTTTATGAATCGATTAACTTTTAAAGAATCAGCTCTTGGTTTCACTGATCTTTCCAATTGTTTTTTAAATCTTTATTTCATTTATTACTCTCTGATATTTATTAATTCCTTCATTCTACTAACTTCAAGCTTCTTTATCCTTTTTCCAGTCTTTTAGGTGTATGATTTGAGTATTTATTTGAGATTTTTCTTGTTTCTTAGGTAGACCTGTTTCACTATAAATTTCCCTTTTAGAATTGCATTTGTTGCATCCCAAACATTTTGCACTGCTGTGTTTCCATTTTTATTTGTCCCCAGGTATTTCTTTTTTTAATTTCCTCTTTGATTTTTTTAGTTGACCCATTGGTTTTTTAGTAGTGTGCTGTTTAGCCTCCGTTTTTTTCCTTGTAATTGATTTCTAGTTTCACATTGTTGTGATCTTTTCTGATGTTTGATAAAATTTCATTTAAGTTTATTGATACAAGTTTTGTGGACTAACATGTGATCTGTTTTAGAGAATGTCCATGTGCACTTAAAAAAATGTGTATTCTGATGTTTTTGAATAGAATGTTCTGTATGTATCTGTTAAGTCCATCTGTCCTAATTTATTGTTCAAAGCCACTGTTTGCTTATTAATTTTCTGCCAGAATGATCTATCAATTGATGTAAATGGAATGAAAGTCCCCTACTATTATTGTATTACTATTACTTCTTTATGTCTGATAATATTTGCTTTATATATTTAGGTGTCTCTATGCTGCATGAATAAATATTTTTAATTGTTAATAATTGTTTTTGTAGTTCTTCTCTCTTTTCTTTTGCTCTATTTCCAGGTGATTTGATGACTTTCTTTAGTGTAATGCTTGGATTCCTTTTTCTTTATTTTTTGTGTATCTATTATAGGTTTTTTTTTTGTTTTTTTGTTTTTTTTGGTTACTATGAGGTTCACATATAATATCCTATGTATATAGCAGTCTACATTAAGTTTATGGTTGCTTAAATTCAAACACATCCTAAAATAAAAACATTCTTACTCCCCCTCCATAGTTTATGAATATGATATCATATTTTACATCTTTTTATTCTGTGTAATCTTTAACCAGTTTTTGTAGATAGAATGTATTTCACTACTTTTGTGTTTTATCCTTCATCCTACCTTTATTTGATTTTTACCAGTGAATTTTTTTTTTCTTTCATAATTTTCTTATTTCTAGTTATGGCTTTTCCTTCTCCACATAAAGAAGTCCCTTTAACATTTCTTGTGAGTCTGCTTTAGTGGTTATGAACTCCTTTAATTTCTGTTTGAGAAACTCTTTATCTCTCCTTCAATTCTGAATGTTAATCTTGCAGGTAGAATACTCTTGGTTGTAGGCTTCTTTTCTTTTAGCACTTTGAATATATCTTGCCACTATCTTCTGGCCCAGAAAATTTCTGGTGAAAAATCAGGTTACAGCGTTGTGGGATTTCTCCTGTACATAATTGCTTTGTTTTCTTTTGCTGCCTTTAAGATTTTCATCTTATCTTTAATTTTTGGCATTTTAATTATTATGTATCTTGGTGTAGACCTCCTCTGGTTCATCTTGTTTGGGCTCTCTGTGACTCCTGAAAGTGTTTCCTCCCACAGGTTGGTGAAGTTTTCAGCAATTATTTCTTCAAGCATGTTTTCTGCCCCTTCTTTACCTTCTGGCACCCCTGTAATACAAATGTTAGTACACTTGATGTACAGAGGTCCCTTAACCTATCCTTATTTTTTGGGGAAAAAAAAAAAGTCCATCTGTTTTTTTTTTTTTTTTTTTTTTCTGCTGTTAAGCTTGGGGGCTTTCCACTGTTCTGACTTCCAGATTGCTGAACTGTTTTTCTGCATCCTCTAATGTGCTGTTGATTCCCTCTAGTATATTTTTCATTTTTAGCCATTGTATTCTTTAGCTTTGATTGGGTTTTTCTCCTTTCTTTCCTTCTTCTTTCCTTCTTCTTTCCTTCTTCTTTCCTTCTTCTTTCCTTCTTTCTTTCCTTCTTTCCTTCTTTCTTTCTTTCTTTCTTTTCTTTCTTTCTACATTTTCTGTCTCTCCACTGAAGTTCTCATAGAGTTCATCCACTCCTCTTCCAAATCTGGTGAGCATCTTTATAAACATTACTCTCATTACCTGAGGAAGACTCAGGTACCTTGCTTATCTGTTTTGTTTAGTTCTTTTTCTGATGTTTTGTCTTGTTCTTTGTTCTTTGTTTGGAACATATTCCTGTGTTTTCTAATTTTCTCTGATACTCTGTTTATTTCTATGATTAGTTGGTCAGCTATATCTCATGGTCTTGAAAGTAGTGGTCTTAGGTAGAAGGCATTCTGTGGGGCCCAGAAATGCCAAGCCCCCATTTGCCAGAACCAAGATGCTACAGGGGTGTCCCTTGTATGGGCTTTATGTACTCTCCTCTTGTGACCAGCTTGCAACTACTGTGAGCACAATGATGGCCAGAGATGGCCCATAGCCTGGCTGGTTGACAGACCAAGCTATAGCTTCTATGGGCTTGCTGGTCAGTGGTGTGAGCTCCCAACACAGCTGATAGAGAGGCCTAGCCACAATTACTGCAGGTTTACTGGTAGGAGGGGCTTCCTCTCAGTACCCTCAGTGAAGAAATCACTTTGGAGGGTCACTGGTCTCAGCTGGGGTTGTCTTCTGGGTGTGGTGGTATAGGACCTGCTTTGGAGGGCTGCCTGCTGGGGCAGGTCTGCAGGGGCTTGCCAGGAAGATGGGGAGTGGCAACATTGGCTCCTACCAGCATCTAGCTAGCTAGATGGAAAAAGGGCAAGAAAAATGATGCCTGCCAGAACTTCCATTCCTGGAGAAAGCTTCTATAGATCCCTGCCTCTCCAGCACAAACCTCGAGATTAGTCAATACATTTTCTTCCTACATGTCCAGGTACTTTTCAAACTTCTGTCTCTGTACTGGGTCTCTGATTGAGTGATATTGTGTGCTAGTCTTTCAGGAGCAGAGTCTCCGTTTTCTATAGCCTGGCTCTCTTGGAATTAATTCCTGCTCATTTTCAAAGCCAGATTTTATGAAGCCTTGTCTTCCTGGTACAAGTTCCTCTAACAGGGAGTGCCTCAGGTGGGGCTTCACCCCCTCACTCCTTAGGAAGGATCTCCATGCCTTTGATATCCCTCCAGCCTGTAGTTGCCATGCTGAGGGTTGGTTCCTCCCACATCTCTACCCCTCCTATCCTTCTCGATATGGCTTCTTTATGTCTTTAGCTGTGTAAAATCTCCTTCTGATAGTTTTCAGGTTGTTTTCAGGGCAAGTTGTATTATGTCATTGTGGCTTCAGTGTTGTCTGTGGGAGGAGATCAGTTTAGGGTCCTCCTAATCTGACATCTTTCCCTTCTCTTAATACTGGGCTTTATTATCTCACATTTTAACTTGAGAACAAAGTAGTGTTTTATTCATTTTTATATCCCCAATGCTAAATATGGACACACAATAAATGTTTAATAAACATTTGTTAATTAAGAGGAAGTTAGCAAGAAAGAAGGAAGGCATATATTCAGCATAAATCACCTTAGCCTTCCTCCTATCTATAATGGATGGCTTACTAGATCACTAGACTCAAAGGCTCACCTTATCTGTTCTTATTCTCCAAATAGTCTCTAAACAAATGGCATTTCCTATCTCTGAAATGTTTACAGTGCTGTTTTCAAAAGTCTCACAGTTCAAAATCATTAATGAGTAGAAACTATTTTCTAAAGATTTCTAAATACAGCAGTGTAACCACTGATGTGAGTGTAACCTTTCATGTTAACCTCGTTTTTGTTCAGTAAAATTTTAGTTTATTCTTTTCAACTAGATTTGATAATCAGATTTTAATTCTCTTCAATTAGATTTGATCATCAGATTTTACAAAGCACATAGCACATTTTTCTTAAACTACATAATTTTTTTTTCAGGATTGGTGATAGAAAATCAGAAATTAAGATTCTAAGCATTGGCGGAGGTGCAGGTATGAATAACATATTTTTAAAATTTGTATTTCACTCCAAACATCATGCTGTTTGATCATAATATTTTTCATGCTTTAAGATAACTATTTTTCTTTGCTCTTGGAAGAGATTGGCTTATCAAAACTAGTAAGAGTTATCACTTCAACTAAGATTAAGGGTCCCCATTATAAATTTTATAACACTTAAATGTAAGCCTTCTTTAGTATCTGAAATATGGATAAGAAGTGGCTTTTTATTTTTATTTAAAGATTTTTTAAAGATTTTAGTCATTTGACTGAGAGAGAGTGAGTGAGAGAGAGAGAGAGTACAAGCATGAGCAGGGGGAGCTGCAGAGGGAGAAGCAGGCTCCCCACTGAGCAGGGAGCCCAATGTGGGGCTCAATCCCAGGACCCTGGAATCATGGCCTGACCTCAAGGCAGATGCTTACCTCACTGAGCCACCCAAGTACCCTGATGTGGCTTTTTAGTACTTTTTTATAAATGGAAAAACACATAGAGTAACTTTAAGGGTAACTTTTATCCAAAATTATTTAATTGTTCACAGTAAAGGAACATTTCACAGGACATTCCTTAAGCTTATGCCACCTATGTGTGGTCCATGGACTGCTTGCTGGTTTGCAAACTATTAATGGTCCAGGAGGAGATAAGGAGCATGCACTAGAATGTAAATCAGTGCACAGATCCCTTCATTGAGAAACTATCGATATGGGGGAAAATATGTTTAATGACATAGTTAATTCATACTCTTGTGGCACCACTCTTTTGAGTTGCACTGGCCAAAACCATTCCCTTCCTCAAATCCACTTTTATAAACACTTCATGGTCTCACTACTCTTAGAGCTGTGCTTGTATCCTAGGAGAAAATGGGAAGTCTGAAAAGGCAGATTGATGTGGGTATAGTTTCTGACTCTGCCATGAAAGTGAAAATTTGTGACCTTGGCTGGAATATAAGCTTCTGTTTGCTCATCAGTAAAATGGAAACAATGAATTATATCTCATAGGGTTGTAGTGAGAACTATATAGATAACATTTATATCATGCTTAGCACATTGTTACTGCCCTGTAAGGTACAAGCTGGTCCCTTCTTCAAAAATAAAACAAAAAATTTCATCTGCAGACTTCCCCTCATAACTCTTGAGTAGTGTTTGTTTAATTTTTAAGTTGCTAGTCACCTAGAGATCTGAGTTAATATATTCATATGTAAAATATAGTCATATATATTATTTATATATTTATACCTTTCTCCCTTCCTATCTCTTTGTTTCTTTCCCTTTCTTTCTTTCTTTCTTCTTTCTTTCATTACTTTCTTTTGATTAAGTGATGGCTTAGTATTGGTTACCTCCTGGTAACAAGTAGACACTACACTACAACTTGTTATATAGTGTCAAGGGGTAATCTTTTGGGTTTCTCAAGTATAAGTGCTCTAGTGACACAAGAATAAGTTAAATTGTGACTCATGTGAACACAAAGATAACTAAAAGCCTGCTGATGGAATTAGAATCACTTGTTTTTAATGTAATAATTTATTCATTTTTCATATAATATACTGTGATATGATGTAATGAAGGCTAACTATTTAAAATAATTTTTATTTACTATCATCTTCCACCAAGAAAATAGAAACCAGCAAGGACAAATAATGAAGGATACTGTCATGAACAATATTTTAGAGATTGTTTAAGTGAAAATATCCTATCATTGCTTACTGATAATTCTAAGTCCTAAGGATTATAACAGTAAATTCATTTAACCAAGATAGTTCTTTCTAGTGAGATTTGCATATGAGTTTCAGGCACCCGACAGGCAATGAGACTATCATTTGATAGTGTCACTTGTGCTTGGACAAGAAGAGAAGCCCTACAAGAAAAAGTAATTAAAAACAATCTCTATCATGACCAAGTTAATTGACCTTTTAATATAAAGTTAATTGAATTTCTAATGTAAATTTATCCAGATGCTTATAAGCTATCTAGAGAAAGGAACATTTGGACTGCACAGTGATTCCTTACATAGAGGTGCACACAGGAGCTGATATAGAGAACTTATCAAAACAAAGGAAGCAACACTTGGAATTTTTCTGACTGAGCCCTAACATTGTATTAATAACAGGCTCTACCTTGGGGAGAATATGGGTGCCCTTTAAGGTTACTCTTCATAAGAAATTGATCAGAAATATAAGAAGAACTCCAAGGGAAATTCAAGCTATAGATACGTAACATTCTCTGCTCAAGCAACTAAGCTATATGAAATAAAAATTGATTTATTTAAAATTCGTAGGTCTAGATGTTCCCGGCATGAAAAAGCAGTGTTTTATAGCGGGAGGACCCCATTTAGTTGGTTTGAGTCCTCACATACCAACTGGGACGTGCTTATCTGATAACCTGTCATTGCCTAGCTGTAAGCACTGGGCAGAAGAACAATATATATCCACTATACAATGAGGAACTTCCTATCTTTTAGAGAAAGGGTTTCTCCACATGTTCTACAATATAAAGCATACCTAAGAATTTTGCATTATCCTGTGACTTCAGTATCCTTTCAAGTCAGTCACTGAACTCCAATCCATGGCAAACAAAGCCACTGGCCCTGCCTAGTACTTGTGCTCAGCTCCCATAATGTATCTTACAAGGCTCTACTTCCTTCTTAGCTTACAAACCTCTCTGGTCTCACTGTGTAAATGTTCTCTTCCTGCTTTCCCAGATACCTGCAGATCACATTCTGCATATCTTTGGTGCAAATATTTTCTCTACATACATACTTGTGCTACCACTTCTCCCCACTACAATGAAAAAAAAAAAAAAACAAGTAAAAGCAGAGAAACTAAAAACCTCTCTAAATGAAATTGTTGCTTTTATTACTTAATGCTCATCCTCTTTGTCAGCCTATTTGATTTTCTTTTCAGAAACATGGGGGTGGGTACCTATGTACCCTTTCCATCTTCTGCTTCTCTTCTGTAAAGGTTGTTGACATGCTTTAGTGAAACACAAAGCAACTGGAGTTGCTTTTATTCAAGGTCTTGAAGTACTCATACCTTGTTCATTTCAGCAGTTGTTTTTAGATATCGAGAACAATTGGATTGTATTCTAAGTCTCACAGGATATAGTTTTTGGTTCATCCTCAATATTGATGCTTGAGCCACCCAATGGGGTTTCATTATTTGATTTTTTAATGAATATTGTCTTTATGCTAGATAGTACATAAAGAAAAAAATATTCTTTTTGGTAAAGGAGAATGCTAGTAATTTATACTGCATGCATTTATGCCTGGAAAAATGTATAATGGGCAATGTCCTCCTTGCTCTGGGCTCTATGTAAAGGAGAACCTGCTGTACTGTTTAGCTCCTATGTTCAAATGCCAGAAAGCTTTCTAAGGACTATATAAGACAATAACTCAAATAATTTCATTTTATCAGCTTTTTACTTCTATTTTTATGAACCTTTTGTGTACTGACTCAACTGCCATAAAATATATAATGGTACATATGTTTACAGATAAATTTTTAAGATTTATTTGAGAAAGAGAGACAGTGGTGGGGGGAGAGGGGAGGGAGAGAATCCTCAAGCAGACTCCCTGCTAAGCACAGAGCCCCATGCAAAGCTCAATCCCAGGACCCGGAGATCATGAACCGAGCTGAAATCAAGAGTCAGAAGCTTAACCAACTGAGCCCTAGGTGCCCCTATAGATAATCTTTGATCAACTGAAACAACTCACATGTAAAATACAGGTAGTACGAATCCTCTCATGACATCTTTTTGGTAATAATTTTGCTGACATGTGTTGAGAGCAATTAGGTGATTTTTTTATTCTACAACACACAGACATCGACACTCCTACTGAAGTTAAAAAATAGAAAAGGGTTCAGAAGCCATCAGCATCTCATTTTACAGATGAGAAGACTGAGAATCACCAAAGCAGAACAAAAGCCAAGGCTCTTGACTTTAGTCCAGTTCAACAGATTGTACAAACACATATAAAAGTTAATTATTGACTTGGAAAAGGAGATTTTAAGTACTTAGTAATAACCAGCTATTTGCAAATCTAATCTTCTAGATATTAATTCTGTCTCTGTTCAGAATGACATGTTAAGATGACGAAGAAGTTTTATTTTCTAAGCTAGCTGGATAGAAGGGAAGCATATATAATTAGGGCAGGGACTGTAAGAGCCACTGTGTCAAGTTTAGAAGCTAAGAGGTGGTGGGAACTGAAGGTTAATGTTTTTCAGTGGTCCAGAGTAAGCCAACCATTTATATCAGCAAATGGGGAATGACTGAGGAAATACAGAGAATGAGGTTTTGTTTTGGTTTGGTTTGGTTTTTTGCTGAGAAAAAAAAAATTGAATGTGTTTATTCCTATCTTCAGATATTTCCTGTTGATCAAACTACAGAATATTTATCCCTAAAGAACCAATGGTTGTAAGAGAGAAAGATTTCTTGAGTCAATATTAAAAATTTGCTGAACAAACTTCTCCAGAAATGAAAACACACATCTTGAGAGAGAAGGTGTTATCTGTGGCTCTAGGAATAAGCATAGGCTAGAAAAATACTTCTCAGATATGCTGTGGAAAGGACTTAGCCACTGATTTCTTCGATGTTGGGGCCATTAAAGGTGCTTTTGGTCCAGAAAATCTACGGTTTCATGAGTAACCTTCTAGAAAGTGGTAGACATTTCTCCAGAGTGGTATGGCTAGCACCATGTTTGGCTATATTGAGGAAGTGGAGTTTAAATGGGACTTCTAGACACGCAGATAATTTTAATCTATAATGCTTATAAGTTGAAATGAGTAAGTACTATTTTACTCATGTGTAACATGCTAGTAGATACTCTATGATACAGACTCTACTAATTCACTAATTCATAGAATTTAGGACTGTCTACTTTGGGTAATCATAGTTTGGGGCCTCAGATAAAAAGTTTTGTTAAAGGCATTCATAGCCATATTATTAAAGCTACATATAATTTTAACAAAATAGTTTACCTAATTGTATTTAAAACTTTCAAGTGAAATGGAAGTATTATTAACAATAAATACATTACCAATTTGAGAGAAACAAGCATATTGCTACAACATTGGAAGCACTGTCATTAAAACCAGTGCAAACAAGATTGTTTTGGGTAATTCAATAAGGCTTGAAACAGGAAAACAGGATAATGAGCAGAGTGAAGACAAAACTACCATTATTTGGAGATTAAATGACTGTATACTTAGAAAAGCAAATAGACTCAGTTGTACAGCCTTAGAATTCATAAGAATGCAGTAATGGCTAGCTATAGGTAAAACAGATAAAAAGCAATGTGATAGATCCACCTTCTTTTTTTGTTACTGTATGAGTTTTTTTTCAGTTTTGAGTATCTACAATGTACTTGGAAGTCCTTAGCATGTGGTTATCTTCAATTTTGCTGAAGGAAAATTTGTATCTTATCAGTTTTTATGACAGTTTGGGACAATCTCTTAATTAGTGAATAGGCTTCCACTTGACATTTACTATTGAATAAAACTTTGTGATTTAATATACACACTCAGGCAACCTGGTGTAGGGAGTCTGTTGTCATCTTCATTTTGCAGATGGTGAACCTAATAAAGGGGCTCGGGGATTGTAGAGATTGGGATCAATGCCTGGGGTCTTCTGTAGCTTTGTCTCTATTAACAATAACGAACTGATAGAAGTGATGAAAAAAATATTTGATTAGCTAATAATTATATTTAATATGAAAATAAGCAACCTATTTGAAGAAAAATTCAAATTTTCGCTGAGAACAACTTGAGAAGATTTTAAAAAGGCCAATATGTAATACTAATGAGATTACAGTGATATGGAAGCTTACACAAAGACCTGTTCATTCTGGCCATAAAAATATTGACATCCTTAATACATAGCCACTCCCTTGCTGTCCCACCACAGCCCCAGCTGCTGCTTCAGCCCCTCCTCATGGACTCCTGGACATGCCTGCTCCCATCCTGTACCCCTCCCTCTTGCCCCCCATCTCCAAGTGCTCCAGCAATTAGACTGATCTTCCCCAATGAGGAGACCTTTAAGAATGTGCTAGAGTTCTTCAGCCTGCATCCTTTCTCAGCATCTGGCATCCTTCTCCTTAGGCCTTATCTTTTGTTTTGTTTTGTTTTTTTATTTCTAATACCACCAAAGACCAAGGGGTTCATTCTAACCATGAATTCTGGTTCTTGGGATTAATCTAAAAAAAATCAAGATTTTTGCACAAAAAGTCATGGTTTGTTGTCAGGTTCTTCATAATAGAAAAAAATTAACTATATACCAGCTAACTATATATAAAAATATATTTACATATAAACATGTATTCATATATATTTCTACATATAAATGTGTAAGTTTATATACGTTTATATTATAGTATCAAAGATAATAATTAAAGCAATTATTCCATTTTAGAGAATACAGTGTTGCCACCATAAATAACACATTTAAGGACATTTTGATATATTCATGATTAAACTCTCAAGTAAGAAAATCATATGACTTTGTCTGGGTAGACTAAAGGAAATTGTTTGAAAGTAAAAAAGGAAGAGCTTAAGCAGGACATAGGCCAAAATGTTAACTTTTGTTTTCTCTGGTAGTGAGCTATTTATTTGATTTTCTACATCATATCTTTATCTATTTCTCAAGTTTTCTACAGTATTCATTTTATAACCAGGGACAGGAAGAATAAACTCAGTTAAAGCTATAATCTTATAATTGATGAGAGATGATGGTAAAGAGTAGACTCACTGGTTTCTGACAGCAACTTTAGCTATGTGGCTGATGCTCATAGCACTGCTCCCACATATATGTTTTTGGGACAATTTTCCTTTGGCCATTTTTGACTCACTGGCAACAGCATTATATCTGTACAAACATTTTAAGAACCGTATCCTCTGTGTTATAGCTTGGCAGAGCTTTTTTTCAGAGGACAGAGATTCTTCCATGCCTGATCCAAGTACATGTTAGTCATTATGATGAAGGTGATGGTGGCCAAAAGGATGGTGGTTGTCCACTATCTTCCTTGAGACACTTGGTAATACGGTTTCTTGCTTTTTATTCTATGAGGATAGCAGGTCCTTCGACTCTATTCATACAAGGGTATAAATGACTGGTAACTTTCCTCAACAAGGAAAATGTGTGTTTTAATGATTATTAATGTTGCAGGCTCATATAAGAGCCTGTGAAGTTTATTTGAGAGACAGAGAGGCATGAGAGAGCATGCATGTATGCCAATGTTGGTGAAATCATACCATCTATATTATTATCTTGGACTACCTTCGCCAGTTCAAGTAGTTTCATCTTATAAGTCCTGTCTTTGGGCATGAGGAAGAAAAGAGAAAGTTAGCACTTCATTAAGGGTAAATCAATGTAACTTCAAAACATTATAATAATGTATGGATAGAATTTACTTCTTTCTATGTATGTGCTGAAGTAAAAGTCAAGTATCTGTACATTTAGAATTTATAAATTAAAAGTTAAGGCAAAATTCAGTCTTTTATGTGAATCGTCTTTCAGATATTTCTACATTTCAGTGTTCGGCACCTTTTGGGACATTTTCTCTAAGTTGTATTTCATACAACATTTTGGTAGCATGGTTCTTCTTAGGCCACCTGCAGTTGCAAAGTATTCAGGCAGTTTTGTTCCTGGGCTAACAGCCAGAAGACACACGAAAGCAAATGGCAATGCCCTTTTGACTCAGAATTTATATTTATAATTCCCTTCCTGAGACCCTACAGCTATTTTAATATTCTATCTCATATTTCTATACTGACAGAATTGCCTCAATCCTGAGGCACCCAGGGAAAGAGACAGAGAGAGATGTGGTGATCCTGTCAAGAATCTTCTATCTTTCCCACTGCAGCTCAACATCAGATTGCTCTTGCTCTGGTTGCAAACCCATAGCTGAAATTATTTTTCATCACTAAAGAGAGTTATCTGGGCAGTTTTTCCCCATACAATTTTTTTTTTGCCTGATATTCTAGTAGAGAGAACAAGGAAGATAATAATCTTACTGCAGTGTGTAATAGAATAAAATTTTTCCTGCTTATAATCTAAAGAATTCACGTGCATTTCAATATGAGAAATGAAGCAAGAATAGAAGGAAACCAAATGGCAAGCAATATCTCCAGTCTTTAATCCTCCATTTTCTTGACCTGAAGATTTTCTCATTTTGGGAAACCCCAGGGTTCTCAAGCTGGGATTTGTGTTTCATTTGATGGAGGATATGTAAGAAGAACAAGCTAGACAATACGAATACGTGATGAGTGCTCTTTCAAGATGTCATTTTATTATGGAGCTGCTGATTTAGAAGAGTAAAAATTCATTCCCTCATTCCCTATCTCCTTAAACCTTCCCTTAAATGTCACTTTTTCCATGAAGCCTACTTGACCATCCAAATGAGAATCACAAACTCTCCTCCATCACTTCCCCTTGCTCCTTTTGCCTTGGTTTTCTCAATGAGACTTATCACTATTCATACCAGTTGAATATTTTTATCTGTATTATTCATTGCTATATCCACAGTGATTAGGACATGGCATTTAGTAGGTGCTCAAAAATATTCATTGAATTAATGTATAATAGCTTCAATTTATTGAGCAATTACTATATAATCATGAACTGAAGTACAAGATCTCTATATAGTGCCTCTGACCTTTACAACAGCATAGACCACATTATCCCTAATTTACACATATGTATTTTAAAGGGCAGAGATATTAATAAATTTATATAAGATAATTCTGAAAAATACTAAATTTGGGCTCAGTTTTGTCTATCCATAACCTCTAAGTTTTCCTATTTGTATTTTTTTCTATTTTTAATCAGCCGACCTTGATTTTCAAGCAAGAATGCAACATTCCTCTGCTATCTCATTAAATATATCAATGAAGTTCAGGGAGTAGAGGAAGGTTGTCTAGAAGATGAAATCCTCCCCCTTTTCTTGTTTTTGAACTTTTTCTAAGTTCCACTGTCAGGGATTTCAAATATATATATCCCTCTAAATATAGGCATGATACATTTAAAATATGGCTCATATGAAATCAAGATATTACAACCACAAAAATAGCTGACTGTAAAATTAAATAAAGATTAACGTAGCCCAAAATGAGACACAAAAAGTCATTTTATAGTTGTGACTGATTTGAGGAATGGAGTAGTACAAAGGAAGGAGATATGTAAAAAGGGGGATTAAGAAATTAGTTTCCATTTAACTTTCTAAATCAAGATCAGGATATTTTGTTTGACAGAAAATAACACAGGAAGAAGGAGAGAAGTGGGCAGAAAATTTATGCAAAGAAATAATAACTGAAAACATCCCTAATCTGGGAAAAGAAATATATTCAGATCCAAGAGCACAGAGAACTCCCATCAAAATCAACAAAAGCAGATCCATACCAAGATATATTGTAATTAAATTGGCAAAATATAATGATAAGGAAAAAATGTTAAAAACAGCAAAACAAAAGAAGACAATAACATGCAAAGGAAAACCCATAAGGCTGGCAGGTGATTTTTTAAGCCAATTCCCTTCTTAACAAGCCAGAAGGGAGTGCCATGATATAGTCACAGTGCTAATGGGAAAAATCTGCAGCCAAGAATACTATATCAAGCAAGAGTATTATTCAGAATACAAGGAGAGATAAAGAATTTCCCAAACAAAAACTAAACGAGTTCATGACCACTGAATCAGTCTGCAAGAAATAGTAAAAGGGACTCTGAGCAGAAAGAGGAGACCAAAAGTGACAATATAAAGGCAGGAAACACAAAAGGAGTAAAAATGAATATTTCTGTAAAAAATCAGTCAAATAACTCACAAAGTAAAAGAATGCAAGATATGGCAACATATACCTACCACATGGGGAGAAGAGGAATAAAGAATGGGTTCAAACTTAAATGACCATCAACTTAATAAAAACTACTATATGCAGAAGAGGTTATATGCAAACCTAATGGTAGCCATATATGAAAACCACTAATAAATATGTAAAGAATAAAGAGAAAGAAATCCAAATATATCACTAAAGAAAATCAGCATACCATTAAAGAAAGACAAGAAAGGATCAGAAGAAATATTAAAAAACAACCACAAAACAATAAAATGACAATACATACCTATCAATAATTATTTTGAATGTAAATGGACTAAATGCTCTAATCAAAAGATGTAAGGTGATAAAATGGATAAAAAAAAGTAAGACCCATCTATATGCTGCCTATGAGACTCATTTTAGACCTAAAGACACCTGAAGATTGAAAATGAGGGTATTTATAGTGCAAATGGATGTCAAAAGAAAGCCAGAGTAGCAATGCTTATATCGGACAAATAAGACTTGAAAACAAAGACTCTAAGAAGAGACAAAGACACTATATAATAATAAAGAGGGCAATCCAACAAAAAGATGTAGCAATTGTAAATATTTATGTACACAAAATATAGGAACACAATATACATAAAACAGTTAATAACAAAGGAACTAATCAATAATACAATAATACTAGGGGATTTTAATACTTAATCAATGGACACATCATCTAAACAGAAGATCAACAAGGAAACAGTGGTTTTGAATGACACATTGGAACAGATGGATTTAACAAATATATTCAGGACGTTCCATCCTAACACAGCAGAATATACATTCTTTTCTAGTGCACATGGAATATTCTCCAGGATAGATCATATGTTAGGCTACAGTATAAGCCTCAAAAAATTCAAGATGATCACAGTCATTCTATGCATTTTTTTGCTGACCACAACACTATGAAACTAGAAGTCAACCTCAAGAAAAAATTTGGAAAGACCACAAATACATGAGGTTAAACAACATGCTACTAAACAATGAATCAGTTGGCCAGGAAATCAAAGAAGAAATAAAAAATTACATGGAAACAAATTAAAATGAAAACATAACAGTCAAAAACATTTGGGATGCAGCAAAAGCAGTTCTTAGAGGGATATTTATGGCAATTCAGACTGACCTCAAGAAGAAAGAAAAATTTCAAACAAACAACCTAACTTTATGCAAAAGGGGCAAGAAAAAGTATGACAAACAAAACCTAAAGCCAGCAGAAGGAAGGAAATAATAAAGATCAGAGCAGAAATAAATGATATAGAAACTAAAAACACTATAGGACAGATCAATAAAACCAGGAGCTGTTTCTTTGAAAAAAACTCAATAAAATTGATCAACTCCTCACCAAACTTAATGAAGAAAAAAAGAGAAATGATTCAATAAAATTACAAATGAGAGACACAAAATAACAAGCAATACCCAGAAATACAAACAGAAATACAAACATGAAAAATTATATGCCAAGATACTGGACAACCTACAAGAAGTGGATAAATTCCTAGAAATATATAAACTACCAAAACCAAAAAAAAAGGAGAAATAGAAAATTTGAACAGATCAATAACTAGTAAAGGAATGGAATCAGTAATCAAAAAACTGCAAGCCCTTTTTAAGTGTTTTTAACCGGGCTCTAAGTTATTGCTGCTCCGCAGCCACCTGGCGCTTTCCTTTGGGGTATTACTGACCCTGCCATCACACTACTGGGTATTTATCGCAAGGAAGCAGATGCATTACAAAGAAGGGCCACATGTACCTCAATGTTCATAGCAGCAATGGCCACAATTGCCAAACTGTGGAAAGAACCAAGATGTCCTTCAACAGATGAATGGATAAAGAAGATATGGTCCATATATAC
>CM053605.1:78964490-79059531 GCA_028646535.1 Procyon lotor | reverse complement strand
AGCATTATTCTTTATTTATGTTGGGTTTTCCTAGCACAAGTAAGACAGATAATACACTACCTCAGATTAATCTAAATCATTTCCTTCTGGACTTACATTATATGTTCCATATGCTTGTCTTCTAGGTGAAATTGATCTTCAAATTCTTTCCAAAATGCAGATTCAATATCCAGGAATTCATATCAACAATGAAGTTGTTGAGCCAAGTGCTGAGCAAATTGCCAAGTACAAAGGTATCTGTAACCTATGGTGCTCTATGTCAAATCCTATCCTGAAAGGTTTAGCATACCAAATTTGTCCCTTCAATCATTAACGACATAGTTACTGTGGTATGTTTTTTGTAAGCTTATTGGGAAAAGAACATGTTTAATTTGTTTTCTTGGAAGACATGACTAACACACAGAAATATGAACAGTGAATAATCAGATTTCTTTTTTTACTGATTCTTCTATTCCCTGGTGATCAACTATTATTTTTGATGTTTATTCTTAGAGTCGTTAATTCATTCAGAAATATTTAAACAGAATCTTTGGTCTTAAAGGGTTTGTGTTTGGGGCACATGGGTGGCTCAGTGGGTTAAAGCCTCTGCCTTCAGCTCAAGTCATGATCTCAGGGTCCTGGGATAGAGCCCCGCATCAGGCTCTCTGCTCAGCAGGGAGCCTGCTTCACCCCCACCTCTGTCTGCTTCTCTGCCTACTTGTGATCTCTCTCTCTGTGTCAAATAAATAAATAAAATCTTAAAATAAAAAGGGGGGGGTTGTGTTTAATGGAGTATAGCAGGAGTCAGCGAACCTCTCTGAAAAAACACACACTCTAAATATTTTTTAGGCCACATGATCTCTCTCACAACTAATCAGCTCTCCTATTGTAGCATCAAGGCAGCTACAGATGATGCTGATAAACTGAGTGTTCATATGTTCCAATAAAACTTTATTTATAAACACTAAAGTTTCACTTTTATATCATTTTCACATATCATGAAATGTTAGTCTTTGGATTTTTTTCCCAACCATTTAAAAGTCTTAACAGCATGAGATATGAAAGACAGGCATAAAGTCAGGAATTACAATAATATATGTTTTTAGCTTGCAGTCTATTTAGAAATAGGTGGTGAGCCAGATATGGTCCATGGGCCATGGTCTGTTGACTCCTGGGATACAGAATCATATCATTTGTTTTCCACTGATAAAATTCACCAGTTGATTTCCCATTAATACTGATATAATGTAACCAATGACTGATCAGGGTCCTCATAATTATTTCTTATTGACTCTTTCTTTCATTTCTAATTTCATTTAATACTAGAAAAAAAAATCCAGAAAGAACTCTCTGGTCTTCCAGAGCTACATAAAAAAGAAAAATGTGCTTTATATCTGTTATGTATATAACATTGATTGCATTAAAATTCGAAATGGAAATGGATTCTGCATTTGCAATTAAAATTGATGGTGTGCCATCTCTTTTCTGTATTTTAGAGCTTGTAGCCAAGACATCAAACCTCGAGAACATAAAGTTTGCTTGGCATAAGGAGACATCATCTGAATATCAAAATAGAATCATAGAGAAAAAAGAATTTCAGAAGTGGGACTTTATTCATATGATTCAGGTAAGAAATATTTATTGTTATATATTCTCAGGAGATTTTTTTCCAGAAATATGTATGAAGAATACTTAATATTCTACCTTTAGGCAGAAAAATGAAAATCTGATTTCTGATTTTACAAGTGAACATTATACATCCAAATTGAGGATAAAAATGTTGATAGGACTGGGAGATTCTCTGTAACATTCAAAAAGCCAGTTTTTTTATACTCAAACACCTTCAATTACTGATTTTTTTTTCAATGTTGGCTTAATTAATTTTTGTAGGATTGGAAGTTCATAGATAGTTTTGAGGAGAGTAGAGTGTGACATATCCTAGCACAGCTCTAATGGTCTGGATGGACCAATGTCCCAGAGTTTTTCTGAATCCTCTCTTTTCCCTTATGTTGATGACCTGACTAGTGTGCAGGTTAGATCATTTCTTAGGTTGATAAAGTTTACTTATGTCAGTCATTCAGTAGGAATTTATTCCTATGATCCAGCACTGATAGTATATTTCTTAGAAATACACTAGAGGGTTTCTTGGAAAGGGGGGGTGACCATTCATTAGATGTTATGGGGATGGATTTATGAGAATCACTGATATTTCTGGATAGCATATGGGTATATAGACTTTGGATGTTGTCGACCATTAGAAAATGTGTATAATTTAGAAATACCAATATTAACAGTAAGAGACATCTTTCTATGGTCCACAAGTGCAGTCATCCCAAAGGAATAAACGTTTAAGAAATCAAAGGAAGAAATGACTCTAACATTAGTATATCCAAGCAATCCTACACCTCTGCTCTCCTAGCTGACAAAATCATTTACCTATAAGAGAGTACTTAAATTGTCCATCAAGCCTATAATGGTTCTCTATTAGACTTAATTTCCTCCCTCCTCATATAACTACTTCATACCTCCCTCTCTCTCCTTACACTTCCTGTAACCCCTTCACCACCACTCATTCCCAGCTAATGACCTCGCTTCATACTGTATAGCAAAAAGAGAAATCATCAGATGGAAAGTCATCTTTCACCCTCCAAATTTATAAACACAGCTGGATCTGTACCCACCATCTCTTTCTTTCATCTTATTACAAAAGCCTCCTTTTATCAAAAACCAGTCCCTCCACTTGTGCTCTTCTTTACCTGTTATAAAATGTTGCAGCTTCAGAGATCATTCTCCTATTTCTCTCGGAATTTCCAGGCATCTTCTTTCTTAGAGTAACGCTGCTTCCTCTACATTACTATTCTGTTCCTCTACCTTCCTCCCTGTCTAGTGTACATTTTTCCCATGTTGTCTTTTGTCTCTTCGTTGTTCCTTATAGTCTTAATGCTCTCACGACATTCTTTCAACTTAATATTCACAGTTAACTTCAGAGAACCTCAGTATCTATCAGATCAAATTTCAGAGCATTTGTTACGGCCCACCTCCTCGTTTTTAGCCAGCTCACATCATAGATTGTTAGCCATCTTGTGGATTATGTATCTGGGTATCTATGCCTGTCATGAACAGCATGGAATGATATGATACTAAATATGGCCCCGAAGCAGCAAAGGCCATGTGCAGCTCCATTTTATTTCATTCATTCATGTGAGAGGGGCATAATTTAAATTGTGTTTGCTTAATGCAATAAATTCTATCATAGCCATCTTAAATTCTTGCCCAAGACACATGGAGATGAGATATAAGAAGTAAGTATCTATAGGGGTAGATTCCAGGGATGCAAGGGAAGCCCTTAGGGAAAATTTTCCGCTGCCAATGTGTAATTCTAGGCTCTGCCTGTGTTGAGTGGAAAAGACTCTCCCTGTATTTCATCACAGGTGGTCCAGAGTTATTAAAAAGGGGTGGGTTGACCCCTAGCACCCTGTGACCAAGCATGTAACCTCATGCTTTATTCAGTCCATTTTCTTAGAGAATCTGTCAACATCAGAGACTGCCATATTTTCTGTGATTTTAAAAAAGCATCTGTGAGCATATGGTAAAGCTAGTGCAAAGGGCTTAATTTTAAAGCAGCGTTCCATGAAATGGGGTCTGTTTTTATGGTGCCAGCACCATCTTTTCCCAGAACTACAATTCACAAAATGTAGAGTGAGCATAGGATCAATGCCCCAATGTGGAGCAGAGACGAAGTATCTCCAGCTATAAATGTCTCTGTTATTTAAGCCAGAAATAGTAAATTTAAAACTATTTGGCTGTAATTGAACAAATACCATAGTTTTCCCTTTTCTCAAATATTTTATCACGTTATTACTTTCTTTCTCCATATAACATATTTAATTTTTAAGTTCTTAAAGTGTTTTGTTGAGCAAGACTCTCAAGTTGAAAATCTAACCCAAGTAACGAAGACATTGACATAGAAAAGTGTCTAATTTCTCTTTCCTTTCATTTCTAGATGCTGTATTACGTAAAAGATATCCCAGCTACCCTGAAATTCTTCCATAGTCTCTTAGCTACCAATGCTAAGATGCTCATTATTCTTGTGTCAGGTAAATTATTTACATTCATCCTGAATTTTAAAACAGTAATAGTGCATATGTGCTTGGATATATGTGTTTGATGGCAGCTGCAATATGTTGTCTTCATTATGAAATTCTTGACTTGGCTTCTAGTCATAGTCAATTTATTAACTCAGTATTAGGAAAGTCCTTCACAACAGCTATCAATTTAGGGGGGCTAGTGGAATTAAGTGCCGATTTACACCTTTTTCTTGGGAAAATTTGTCTTTGTCTATATATACTTTTTTACAAAATCTAGAGCAAATACCACTCATAGGAATTTTTTAATGAGGCCAAAAATAGCAAATATTTCTATTTACCTCGTTTTTGTTTTTTGAATGTCTCTTTCCCTTCTGTGATGTTTATTAATACATAATTAAGGTTTAAATATTTGGGATGCCTTCATATTTGATTAATTTGCATTTCGAGAGCCTACCAATATTGTTCATGGTAGATTTTCTCAAGTAACTACCAAAAATTTTTCACTTGTGTTGTTTTGTATTACTGTCTTGTTTTCCAAAGAGGGCATTTGATCATGTCATGTTGCTTCCAGTATATAATAAGTACCACACAGAGAAGTAAATATGTTAATCAGTAAACACTGACATTGTTGAGTTCATTAATTCATTACTTCTTTCATTTAGCAATCCTCATGGATTGTCTACACAGTGCTAGGAAGATTGATTCTAGATATACAACATCTCTATCTTCCTAAGTTTATACCAGACCCCATACTCAAAACCATATGTCACAAAATCCATCAATTCTTAAATATGAGGAATGACTTTAAGGATGGCAAACAGGGTTGTTGTCTGTAATTCTAGGTTTGAACTCATGCGGGAGTTTTGCAAATGAGAGTTCCTGCATACAACCTCTTCCCTAAAGAACATTTTGATATACTATTTTTATCTCTGGTTAATTAAAAATACTCATTTATGTGGGAGAGTTCTGTCTTCCCATTTAGAAGGGCTTATGTAAAGTGGATGCTTCCTACTGACCCCATCTAAATTAAGACACTTGGGTAAAAGCATTACACTACATTTAGGAATACAAAAGAAAACTTAGTTGTCACCAATGAGGGCAGTCTATTCTTGATAATCTGTATCAATAACAAAGAAAAAGTGTTACCGATAGAAATAAAAATTCATTCAGAAGTCGTGTATGTTTGATTTTAGGATATATTTCATATCAATAGAAGATGCACTCTTATTTATATTTGGTTTATTCTTAAATATTTTCAGAAGTTAAATATTTCAGTGTCAGAAAACAGTTTTCTGGGGCGCCTGGGTGGCTCAGTGGGTTAAAGCCTCTGCCTTCCGCTCAGGTCATGATCTCAGGGTCCTGGGATCGAGCCCCGCATCGGGCTCTCTGCTCAGCAGGGAGCCTGCTTCCCCCTCTCTCTCTGCCTGCCTCTCTGTCTGCTTGTGATCTCTGTCAAATAAATAAATCTTAAAAAAAAAAAAAGAAAACAGTTTTCTTTTTATTTATTTTTTTATTAATATATAATGTATTATTTACCCCAGGGTACATGTCTGTGAATCGTCAGGCTTACACATTTCACAGCACTTACCATAGCACATACCCTCCCAATGTCCATAACCCAGTCACCCTATCCCTACCCCCCTACCTACCAGCCACCCTTAGTTTGTTTCGTGAGTTTAGGAGTCTCTTATGGTTTGTCTCCTTCCCCATCCCATCTTGTTTCATTTCTCTCCTCCAGCCCCCCACAACCCCCCACCCTGATTCTCAAATTCTTCATATCAGAGAGATCATGTGATAATTGTCAGAAAGCAGCTTTCTATGAGTATATTTCTACCCAGAGGAAAAAGCCAGCCTAATGCTTAGAAAGCGACATAAGTAGTCTACAAACAACTGAGAACAGACTAAGTACCCGTATGAATACAGTATTCTGCTGGCTATCTTATGAATTACACTAATACAATACATGTTATATTGGCATCAAGAAATGTTCAAACCAAAATAGGCACAGTGAATTATATGATGATACATGCAGCAAGAATGATGAGGCATTTCCTTGCTGTGTGAACTTGGTCTGTAGGTCTTAGTTTATTCAAGGGCTATTTCTAGATAATCATACCTAAGTTACATTGTATCTATGCATATATGTATTTCATATGTACTATGTATATATACACCCACAGGTAAAAGTCAAAGAAAGGGAGTAAAGACTCAAATATCAGTTAGATTTTTCTTGAAAAGTATTTTGAGTCAAAAATTATTCAGTCAAGGTAGTTTGGTGGTGGAAATATTTTGCTAAATTTTTCTGTATACAGTAAAAAAAATTCTTCATTACTGTACTCAGCATGGGAGACAGGTATCCCAAGAGGACAACACTGTTCGACATTGTTCTTACACATAGGAATACAACAAATAACAAATGTCCAATTATTAAAGGGACTCCAATGATCCCCTGCCTTTATCACATGCACTTTTCTTAGAAGAGATTTGTACAGCTATAAGAAAAATATCATACATACATTTCTCCTTAAAGAACCACTTGACAAAAGGAGAAAATAAATTTAGGTAGTTTATTTTGGACTTTCCAATTCTCTCCTAAGGCTAAAAGTTACAGCTTTATTGCCTCTATCAGAAGAGTTATTAAGAAAAGAAATTAATTAAATATATATAATAAAAATAAGCCACCTTGTTAAATAGTTTCCTTTTCAATAAACAAAATATTCTACTTGAAAAGGTAAATAAAATTTTCAAATATGTTGATATTGTCATCAATTTAGTATAAACTGAATGTCTTCAGATTCCCAGTCTTAGAGGATCACTCATAACTCTTACAAATCCAGGAAAAATGATGGGATTCCCTTATCCCAAGTAACTTGGATCATTCATCCCTTTCCCCATGACTCCTGAAGATCCTGGGGGTCATGCTTACATGTTCCTGATGGTTGCCAACCACTGTTTGTTCCAAACTTCTGCTCCCTGTTCAATTTTTGATTTTCTATCTCCATTACTTTTCCTCTGCTTTTGAGCAGCTCTTATGTACTGGAGGATTGAGGCATGTAAACACTTGGAGCAGTGTGCTAAGTTTCTTATCAGAGGCATATGGGGCATACAGCATTCTAAACTACCGGTTCTGAATGCGTCTAAAAAGAGAGAGCATGTTTTGGCTAGAACTTACTACATGATGGACATGGAATCAGAGAACATAGAAAGTTCTGGAGATTTGAAGAAAGATTTAATAAACAGGAGTAAAAGACTCAATAAAGAAGATACACATTCACATAGACACGCACACATACTAAAACACACGCTGGAATAGGCAGAGAAAAGCGATAAAGGGTAGGCAAATGAAACTCATTAGGAAAAGAAAGAGAAATTGAAACCAGAATTAAATGACAGCATTTACTGTTAGAATATGTGTTGCTTGAGGGAAGAGAGGCTTTTCTCTGTGTTCGTTAAGTATCAGTTACAGAACTAGCCCAGCTCAGTAAATATTCATTTAATTATAATAAGCAGAAGTTCCTGATTATATGAAGATAAAAGATTTGATTTGAGGATGAAAAGGAAGAGAAATAAGGACAAAAGAGGTGGATTTTTTAAATGAGTGTCTCACACTAAAATGGTAGCAGTAGAGCATTCTATTCTGCAAATGTAGTAGCCAGGCATTAGTTTTGAGAGTTGCTAGTTAAAATGTAATTTTTCTGGTTGAGGGGATTTAGCCAGAAGGAGACACTAGTTTTTGTTCTTCCTTCTCCTTACCTTCTTAAGGAAGGAGGCAAATCATGGTGTTATTTTTAATACAATGAGAAAAAAAGAATCTGGTTTATATCATGTTGGAAACAAAAGTAATGCCATATGTTGTGCCCACCGAGAGCCATTATGATAATACATCAGTTAGAAAGTGTATAATTGCTCAGCTCAGAAATGGCACCAAGTCACACAACACTGACACCAGTTAATTTTCTGCAATAAGTGTTTGGTTATTTTTTTTCTCTCTGTCAGGTTAACAATAAAAATAATAATGATAATAGAGCCTCATTTCAACCGTTGAAATATTTATTTTCTTGTGAAGTCTTATTTGTAGGCATATTCTTATTTGGGCAGATAATCACTGTCTTTGTAATGAAAGATTTTTTAATATAGACTCATGACCTTATTTTTTTTCCATTGGACGGAAGTTTTGTTTTTTTTCTGCTTCATTCCAATTTTACCTTCTAGAGCATACCCTGCGGTAATTGCTCCCTCTTCTGAAATATTAGTAGAATGTCAATTATCTAAGCTATTTAAATTTTACCTTTTTCTCCCTGGATAGTCCCTTTTGTTGAGTTCAATCAGGAGACTTTAGCCCAATCCATGGATGAGGGCCAGGGGTCTTTGAACCTCCAATAATTTTATGCATAACTGTATAGGTATTTATTGTATGTGTACTTTGCTGGAGAGTCAATTACTTCATTAGACCGTAAAAGAGGTTTGGGAACCAAAAAATCTGAAGCCTTTGAAATCTTCACTCTTAATCCTCGAATATGGGTTCTCTCATTGCTTTGCGAAGTCCAACTTAATTTCCTAATAATTGAACAATGTTTATTTACTACATTTGCCAGTCATGGTTCTTAATTCTTTTACTTTTTCTTGCCCCAATTCTCTGCATAAATTCTATTTTTATCCCTGTTTTGCAGGTGATATAACGGAGGGGAAGTTTCATAAAGCTAGTTAGAGGAAAAGCCAGGCTTCATACTAAGCAGTTGAGTTGAGAGACTCTCTTATTACACTGTATCAAATGGGTATGTGACATCCCATTATTATATGCAGGTATCAGAGGGTCCACAAATAGATGCTAATTTGTGTCAATGTCTTAGTATTATAGATTTCCAAACAGCAAGTTTGCTTTTTCACAGTCTCAAGATTACAACCAGTGAAAATATATTATCAAACCCATTCCATATAATGTTCATTTGTATTTAAGTACTTATTACCCCTCTGCCATGTACTTAGCATTGTAGAGCAATTCACTTAAATTATCTCATTTAATACTTGCAGTTGCATTTGAGGTATGTATGTTTATCCCCACTTTATACATCAGAAAACTGAGGTTCTCAGAGACTAAATAACAAATCTCATTTTATTCATGAAGTGTCAGAAGTACATTCCAACCTGTGTCTCTCTCCCTCAGAGGCTGCGTCTCTTAGCTTCTACACTGGGCGGGGTTTTCAATTAAACACAATAGACATTGCTAAAACATCTTCTAAAGCTGGGGAAAAAAATTCTAAGAATCAGCCTATTTATTGGCAGTGCAAGGCAGCATCTTATAAGTGGAGACATGAGAGGCTACCCCATTTTTTGTTTGAGAAAATTATCATTTATTTATTGTGTGCTTTCTATTTAATTTCTTACTCTTAGAGCCTCTCCTCTGAACTCAAGACTCACATAAACAACTGCCTTCTTCCCATCGCTACTTGGAATGTCCAAGAGATATCAATAGATATCTCACATTTACGTTTCCAAAACTTGACACCTGATGATACATTTAAAACTGTTCCTCCTTCATTCTTCCCATTTCCCATAATGGCAATTCTCTCTTTTCAGGTGCTTGGGCCCAAATCATCGGAGTCACTGACTCTGTTTTCACTCATATCCAATATCCAAATTGTTGGCAAATCTCACTGGATCTAGGAGCATAATACATAAAAAAAATCCAACCATGTCTCATCACCTCCGAAAGCTAGCTGCTCCAATTTACCATCATCTGTCAGCCAGATTATTGTTACTTATACTTCCTTGTTAACAGTAAGGAAAACCTCCTTACTGTTTTCCCTGTTTCCACCCTTATAGCCCTATGGTCTATTCTCATCTGTGTGACCAAGTAACCTTATTAAAATATAAATCAGGTTAAGTCGTATTGTCCAGTATAAAAGCCACATTTGGCTATTGAAATTGATATGTAAATGAGGTGCAGTGAAGTAAAACTTAAAATTCATTTCCTTGGTCATACTAGCCACGGTTGAAATGTTCCTTATCCTCAGATGTTTAGTGGCTACCATATTGGACAAGGAAGATCCAGAATATGTTCCAGGAAGTTCTTTCAGACAACAAGGCTTCCCATCTCACCCCATGTGATATGGTACCCTACCCACTCCCCCCACCACTCATCCAACCTTATCTTTTACTTTCCCTTTTGCTCACTGAATTCAGATCTCACTGGTTTCCTGGCTAGTTCTTAACATGACAAGCATGCTCCTGCCTCAGGTCCTTTGTAGTTGCACTTTTCTCTACCTAAGGTAATCTTCCCTCTCATATCTACAAGGCTTGTTCTCATATCTCTGCTCAAATGTCACATTATTACTGAGGCTTTCTGTGACCACTCTATATAAACAGCAACCCATCCAACTCTTTGACCCTCCTTATTCCTTGTTCTGATTTGTTTTTCATTAGCACTTAGCACCATCTGATATGTGATTTATTTACTTGTGTATTTAACTTTCTTTCCCCCTACTGTGCACCTCTTAAATTAAGCTACCTAAAGGCAAGAATATTTCTTTATTGGCTGTTTTATTCTAAGCATGTAGTATACATCCTGGCAGAGAAGGGAAATGAAAAGAAGAGTAAGTAAAAGCATGAACTTTGTTTTATCACACAGGAATCAGTGGCTGGAACAGGCTGTGGAAAAAGTACGGATCCCGCTTACCTCAGGATGACCTCTGTCAGTATGTCACATCGTCTGACCTCACTCAGATGCTGGATAAACTGGGGATTAAGTATGAGTGTTATGACCTTCTGTCCACCATGGACATATCTGATTGTTTTATTGATGGCAATGAAAATGGAGAACTGCTTTGTGATTTTTTGACAGAAACCTGCAACTTTAATACAACAGCACCACCTGATCTCAAAGCAGAAATTATGAAAGATCTGCAAGAGTCTGAATTCAGTGTAAAGAAAGAGGGAAAGGTTCTTTTCAATAATAGTCTGAGTTTCATAGTGGTTGAGGCATAAATATTAATCATGAAAGTGTATTCAAAAAAATATATTTTGAATAAGGTTGATCATTTATTTCTGTATTAAAATTATAAACACATCCCAATATAAATAAAGCATTGTCTCATATATAAAATCTAGAAAATTCCAAGACATTCTCAGATTTCCATGCAAATCATATAGGATACTGTTAATCTTATCCCATTCCTTCCCCATATCAAGAGGCCACATTCAGGCTACATACCACCTAAACTAGAAAAATGAGACAACTAAGTTTCACTAGCTTATTGACAAGAAAATCCTTTCCATTTGTTGAATGTAATGGAATTTCCCAAAATATTAATAAAATATGTGCTATGGGTTCTTTAAATAATGCAAAAGCATATTCTTACTGATATATATGAGAAAGTATATGTTTATTGATTTTTCCCCTTCTTTGAAGAATTATTTGTGCATATTCCTCTAGTAGTTTCTATCTTGTTTTTATTTATCAGTAAAAGTAAACACCTTAGGTATATATACAATGGAATACTATGCAGCCATCAAGAGAAACGAAATCTTGCCATTTCAATGACATGGATGGAACTGGAGGGTATTATGCTAAGCGAAATAAGTCAGTCAGAGAAAGACAATTATCACATGATCTCTCTGATATGAAGAATTTGAGAGTCAGGGTGGGCGGTCGGGAGGAGAAATAAAACAAGATGGGATGGGGAAGGAGACAAACCATAGAGACTTCTAAACTCACGAAACAAACTAAGGGTGGCTGGGAGGTGTGGGGGTAGGGACGGGGTGGTTGGGTTATGGACAGTGGGGAGGGTATGTGCTATGGTAAGTGCTGTGAAATGTGTAAGCCTGATGATTCACAGACATGTACCCTGGGGCAAATAATACATTATATGTTAATAAAAAAATTTAAAATAAATAAATTAATTAATTAATTTAAAAAAATTTACCCTTATCAAGAGGAGTGGAGATGAAGGCAAAGATCAAAAAAAAAAAGTAAACAATTTAGGATATTATAAAATTATTTGTCACATGTTCCATTTCCTTCTACTTTGTTCTCTCTTCTCTCTTTATTATTTATTTTTTATCTTTGATTTTATAGTATTTTGTTTGCTTTTGATATAGTGAAGTTTTTTCTATTTTATTCAGTCATATTTTCACTTTTTTTTTTCTTCTGGGTTTCTGACACATTTTTAAAGGCCTTAAGGTTTTAGAATATTTACATATTTTATTATAAAAATATAGTTTCAATTTAAAAAAATAAATCTTTGATATGTTTGAAATTTACCTAAGTGTAGGATTCTCGGACAATGGCAGAGTAGAAGGACCCTAAGCTCACCTAGTCCCACGGTAACACTCAAATCAGCATAAATAACAGAAAACCACCCAAAGATAGTCAGAAGAAACTCCACAACTAAAGGTAGAGAAGAGGCCATGTGGAAGAGGATAGGAATGATGAAGATGACGTGGGGAGCTAAAAAGATCCTGGCTGTCTGCAGGTGGGAGGGAAAAGGGTGAGAAATAGATTGTCACACCAGGGAGCCTGCATGGAGAAGAAGAATCCCCATAACATTAGGCTTCGAAAGGAAGAGGGGCTGAATTTCATGAATTCTTCCAACTAGAATGACTTAAAGACTAGAATTTTAAAAATTAGCAGGCTCTACTCTGGGAGAGCCCCGTGTGTTACAAGAAACTGTGTTCCTGCCCTTAAAGTCAGCGCAACAAATAGGTTATGGAGATACAGCACAGAAGCAACAGTTTGAAAAATGCCTAGGGTATATGAGAGGGAGAGTTATTTACTAATCTTAGAGCATGTCCCAGAGAAACAGATTTCCCTGAGAGACTCCTCCAGAAACAAAGAAGCTGCCATTTCCATCTCCCACCACTCAGCATAAATGCTTCACCACCTTCAGAAACCAGCAAAGCCAACACTCCTTACCTAACTTGCTCACACTAAGCCCCCCCCGCCCCCTTCCCCAGCATCAGAAGTACTGCCTTTCCCAGTCACTTGCCAGCACGGCAGTCCCCTCCCCTAGAAGAATGGCGTGAACCTTGCCAACAGTCTCCTGGGTGTTTTGTGGGGCCTTGTTCCAAGCAGCAGGTCACCTCCATATGCACCTTGTTAAAACTGCACTCCCTGCCCATGTGGGCTTTGCAGAGCGGCACTGACCAGGCCTGGTCTTCACAGCAACTGCATGTACCCTATGGAAGAGGACCAGCACCAGCTTGTTAAAAGTGTGTGCCCTACCCACTACTTTCAAGAGTAGGAGACATAGCTGACTTTCCTAACACACAGAAACAGATATGAAGAGTTAGACAAAATGAGGAGACAGAGGAATATATTCCAAATGAAACAATGGGACAAAACCATAGCAAGAGATCTATATGAAATGAATATAAGTAATATGCCTGACAGATAATTTAAAGTAATGATTATAAAAATAGTCACTGGGCTTGGGAAATGAATGTGGGCATCGGTGAGATCCTTAACAAAGAGATAAAAAAGTACCAACCACAGATGAAGAACACAGTAAATGAAATTAAAAATATACTGAATGGAATAAATAATAGGCTAGAGGAATGAGAAAAACAAATTATCAATACGGAAGACAATAATGGAAAGCAATCAAACTGAGGAGGTAAAATAAAACAAATATACAAAATGAGAATAGACTTAGGGAACTCAGTGACTCCATCAAGTATAACAACATTTGCATTATAAGGATCTCTAAGAATAAAGAGAAAAGGGGGCAGAAAGTTTATTTGCAGGAGTAATAGCTGAAACTTTCTGAATCTGGGGAAGGAAACAAACCTAGATCTAGGAGGCACAGAGATCCCACAATAAAATCAAGCCAAGAAGATCCACACAAAGAAACATAATAATTAAAATGGCAAAAAGAAGTAATAAAGAAAAAAAAATTAAAGCAGCTAGAGGAAAGAAGACAATTACTTATAAGGGAAATTCCATAAGTCTATCAGTGGATTTTTTTTTTAGCAGAAACTTTGCAGACCAAAAGGGAGTGGCATACATGCAAAGTGCTGAATGGGAAAAATGTGCAGCCAAATATATTCTATACAGAAATGCTAACATTCAGAATAAAAGGAGGGATAAAGAATTTCTCAGACAAAAACTAAAGGACTTCATGACTACCAAACCAGCCCTATAAGCAAGCAATGTTAAAAGGGATTGTTGCAGATTTTATATATATAATATATATATATAAAAATATATATATTTATATATATATATAAAACATAAAATATATAGTATATATAATAAATATATATAAAATATATATTATATATATAAAACATAAAAATATATATTATATATATAAATATATAATATATATATTATATAATATATATTATATAAATATATAACATATAAAGAATTCATTTTATATATATAATATAAACATATATATAATATAATATATATAACATTATATTATATATAACATATAATATAAAACATAAAATATATATTTTTATATATTATATATTTATATATATAAAATATATATTATATATAATTATATAATATATATAATTTATAATATATAAATTATAAATAAAATATATATAATATATATTATATATAATATATTATATTTTTATAATATAAACATATATATTTATATAATATATTATATATAATTATATATTATATAAATATATATTTATATATAATTAATATAATTAATTAATAATTAATTAATATATAATTATATAATATAAATTACATATAATTTATATTATATATAATATGTAATATAAAAATATATTATTATGTAATTATCATTATACATATTATTATATATAATATATATAATTATATTATATATTATATAATATATATAACATATTATTATATATATAATATATATTATTATATGATTATATATATTATAATTATATATATATATTAATGAATATATATATTCATTTATATATATATAAGTCCCTAAAGATTCCACAAAAAAACTACTGATAGAACTGATAAATATCAGTTTATATATAAATATATATATAAATATATAAATATATAGAACTGTATTGTATATACTATAAACTATAGTGTATAAACTATATTTATATATAAATATATAGAACTGATAAATGAATTCAGTAAAGTTGCAGAATATAAAATCAATGTACAAAAATCCATTGCATTTCTATACAGTAATAATTAAGCAGCAGAAAGAGAAATTAATTCTATTTACAATTACACCAAAACCAATAAAATACCTAGGAGTAAACTTAACCAAAGAGGTGAAAGACTTGTACTCTGAAAACTATAAAACATTTGATGAAAGAAATTGAAGATAACACAAAGAAGTGGAAAGATTCCATCTGCACGAACTGGAAGAAAAAAATATTGTTAAACTGTCCATAGTACCCAAAACAATCTACATATTTAATGCAATCCCTTTCAAAATACCAACAGCATTTTTCTAACAACCAGAATGAACAATTCTAAAACTTGTATGGAATAAGACAAGACCCCAAATAGCCAAAGCAATCTCAAAAAAGAAAAATTAACTGGAAGCATCACAATTCTGGACCTTGAGCTATATTAAAAAGCATAGTGATCAAAACAGTATGGTACTGGCACAAAAACAGACACATAGATCCAGGGAACAAGATAGAAAACCCAAAAATCAACCTATAAATATATGGTCAATCAGTCTTCAACAAAGGAGGCAAGAATATGCAATGGGAAAAAGACTGTTCAACAAATGGTGTTGGGAAAATTGGACAGCAACATACAAAAATTTGAAACTGGATCACTTTCTTACACTGTACACCAAAATAAATTCAAAATGGATTAAGAACCTAAATGGGAGACCTGAAACCATAAATATCCTAAAACAGAGCATAGGCAGTAATTTCTCTGACATCAGCTATAGCCACACTTTTCTAGATCTCTCTCCTGAGGCAAGGAAAATGAAAGTAAAAATTAACTATTGAGACTATATTAAAATAAAAAACTTCTAAACAGCAAAACTGATTGGAAACAACCAACAAGATTAAAAGACATCCTTTTGAATGGGAAAAGATATTTGCAAATGATATATCTGATAAAGCATTAGTATCCAAAATATATAAAAAACTTATACAACTCTACACCAGGAAAAAAAAACAACCCAACAATTCAATTAAAAAATGTGATGACATGAACTGATATTTCTCCAAAAAGACGTACAGATGGCCAGCAGACACATGAAAAGATGCTCAACATCATTCATCATGAGGGAAATAAAAATCAGAACTACAAAGAGATATTTCTCACACCTGTCAGAATGGCTAAAAGAAACAAGTGTTCGCAAGGATGTAGAGAAAAAGAAATTATAGTGCACAGTTGGTGGGAATGCAAACTGGTGTACCCACAGTGAGAGACATTATGGAGTTTCCTCAAAAGTTAAAAACAGAACTACCCTACAATCCAGTAATTGTACAGGGTATTTATGCCCAAAATATAAGAACACTAATTCAAAGAGAAATATGCACCCCATGTTTATTTTATTTTTTTTAAGAATTTATTTATTTGACAGAGAGAAACACAACAATAGAGGGAACACAAGCAGAGGGAGTGGGAGAGGGAGAAGCAGGCTTCCTGCTGAGCAGAGAGCCTGATGCGGGGCTCGATCCCAGGACCCTGGGATCATGACCTGAGCTGAAGGCAGACGCTTAACGACTGAGCCACCCAGGTGCCCCGCACCCCTATGTTTATTGCAGCATTATTTACAATAGTCAAGATATGAAAGCATCCCAAGTGTCCATCAATTGATGAATGGATAAAGAAGAGGTGTGTGTGTGTGTGTGTGTGTGTGTGTGTGTATATATATATATATAATGGAATATTATCTGCCCATAAAAAAAAAATGAAATCTTGCCACTTGCAACAACGTGGATGGAGCTAAAGAGTATTGTGCTAAGTGAAATAAGTCAGAGAATGAATGACAAATACCATATGATTCCATTCATATGTGGAATTTATGAAACAAAACACAGGAACACAGAAAAAAAAGAGAGCGAGACAAAACAAGGAAACAGACTCTTAATATAGAGAACAAACTGACAGTTACCAGAGGGGAGGTGAGTAAGGGGATGGAAGAAATAGGTGATGGGGATTAAGAATACACTTAACATCATGAGCATCGAGTAATGTATGGAATTGAGGAATTACTATACTGTACACCTGAAACTAATGTTTAACACTATGTGTTAATTATATTGGAATTCAAATTTAAAAATTTAATAAAAATTTACATAAGTGGAAGGAGTTAAAATGTGAATAAAATGTTAACCCTCAAAAAGATAGGTAGCTATATCAACACAATTTCCTTGGGCGGGGGGAATCTCCACTGACTTAAAATGCACTTTGTATCATTTACCAAATTTCCAGAAAACCCTGAATCTATTTCAACACTCTAGAGTCTCTTATGTTCCTCTAAGATCTCCTTTAAGACTAAGAGTCATCCTTGGACAGAATTTCAGAGGATTTTTGAAAACTTATTGAATGTAAAAAAAAAAAACCAACTTATTGAATGTGCTTTATTTTATCTTTAATGATGATCATCTATCATTCTTATAAAAACAATACATCTTTTTAAGTAAATAACCCAATAATTTATAATTAATAAAGGTATAGTTAAAGTAAGTGAATAATTACTACTTTCTTTTAGATACAGAATAAAAGTTAGGTTTTACTGGAGAGCTCATGAACCCTCATTCTCCCAATTATGAAGCCTTCAACATAGTGTGGTATTCATTCTTTCATATTATAGAACTACCACTTAATGCTGCAGGAACTACCTATAGAGTTAATACCCCTATACCCCTCCCTAATCTCCTAGTTGAGGTCCAGGAAGTATACTGAAGTACACAGCCTATTTTTGCTAACAAAAGACCAAGCTTTGTTGTTCATTATAGGTAAAACTGGCTTGCATTGCCCTCTTTTCTTAGACAACTTCATCAATGTTTTCTGAATTATCAGTGACAACAGATGAAATGACAGTTATCCAATCAGTTTCCTGAATATGAACCCTGAACCATTAATCATAGTGATATGTACTACTGACAAAGAAAATCTGTGAGGCAGGCATAATTGATGGATATGGGCCATGATGACCTTGAACAACTTCCCCAAAGGGATAGAAATCAAGACTCTATAGAGAAAATTATGACCTTTTCTGAAAAGCACATGTAAAACAAAACAAGAATAGAATTAAGATGGGGCGCCTGGGTGGCTCAGTGGGTTAAAGCCTCTGCCTTCCGCTTGGGTCATGATCTCAGGGTCCTGGGATCGAGCCCCACATTGGGCTCTCTGCTCAGCAGGAGGCCTGTTTCCCCTCTCTCTCTGCCTGCCTCTCTGCCTATTTGTGATCTTTCTCCTCTCTGTCAAATAAATAAATAAAATCTTAAAAAAAAAAAAAAAAGAATAGAAGATGATACTTACAGATAGAAAAGTATAGCACTCCATAGATGTATATTTGTAAAAATGGCCGTCTTTCTCATACCTATAAACAGCCCTTACTAAAAAAAAAAAAAAAAAAACTCACTGCTTCAATTTGTTAATGTAATGGAACACTTGAGCCTTTATAAAAATAAGATAGCCAATCATACTGACTAGGTAGTGGTGGAAAGTTGCATAGGTACAAAGGAATGAAACTACTGACTTTTCAAGTTTGTTCTTTTGGCTCAGAAAAAAGCCTATTAACATTAATTTGGAATGTTGTTTTATACAAAATTATACATTTCCCAGTGTTTAATATGGTGCCATGCATATGGATCCTAAGTAATTGGTGTTTAGTGAATTCTTTCTTTCTCAAGCATTCATTTTATATCTATGTGTTTATATTCTTTTTTTTAATCTGTGTGTTTATATTCTTACTGTAAGCATAGCTCAAGACCCCAAAAAATTGTTGCCCTTAGTGTTTGTATAAACCTTAACTTTTTAAAATATTTCTGACACTTTTTAAATTTTTTAAATTTAAATTTTTAGGGAGTATTGCCAAAATCCAGAGAACACAGTAAGTGGAGCACAGTATTACAAGGCCCTGTTATTTGCTCATTATAAAAATAGGCAATTTTCTTAATCAAAAATTCTGCCAATCTTGGCAAAAAAAAAAAAAAAGTAATGACTTCTGGTGTATCTCCATAAAAACAGATTCAACGAGCACAAAGAGTACTAGATATTAAGTCTGTGAAACTGCACATACTTAAATATATATTTAATGTATTTTAAATGTTTGCTTAATAAAAATAGCTTATGCAAATTTTGTCATTTTAAAGGGGTACATGTGTTTACCCCATCAGAACATTGTTTCTAAGAAAATAAGGACTTATTGCTAAAACCCACAGAGAAATTATGTGTAAAATAAAGTCTTTCTAGATAAAGAAGCAGAGCCAGACTTCTGGGTTTAAACCCATTCTGTTAGTTACTTACTAAGAGACCTCAGGTAACTAATTTTCTCTCGATTCTCACACTTCTTCACCTTCAAAATGAATATAATCCTTCTATCTACCTCAGAGGATGGTCGTAAGGATTCCAGGAGTTAAGCTACATAAATACACTCATAAAACGGCAGAGTCAGGGACTTTCAAAAATATTAGCAATGATTATTATTAATTGCTCATAAAAATTTAACATAAAATCAGAGCAGATAAAAAAAATTAAAAGAAAATTATGACTGAAGCCAGAGAGCTAGTACCTAGAGAAGTCAATCTAATAATTCATAACCTTGTCATTTCTGGCCAAAGGTTGATGGGCTCTCTGTGTCTACTGGAGCCGAGCTGGTGCTTCATGAAGCCCAAGGTGCCATCAGGATTGGGCCACTCTAGCCCCACCTTGGGGTATCTGCCCATTCGATGCTGTAAGTGTCTGTGCTCTGTACCATCTGAAGTGACCCATCTCAACTCTGTCTGAATAGACCAATGGGTGGGCAACTAACAAAAGGGGGAAACCCACTGGTTGGCCAGAAATTGATTGGAGTGGTTTCTCTTGAAAAATACGAAATGGATCCTTTCAATTCTTTTCTCAAAAAAACAAATTATAGGGGCACCTGGGTGACTCAGTCAGTTAAACGTCTGCCTCCAGCTCATGTCATGGGCTTAAGGTCCTGGCATGGAGCCCCAGGTTGGGGTCCCTGCTCAGTGGGGAGCCTGCTTCTCTGTCTCCCTCTGCCCTTTCCCTCTGCTTGTGCTCTCTCTCTTGCTCTATCTCAAATAAATGAATAAAATCTTTTAAAAAAGGTATTTTAAAATCTTTTTTTTAAAAGATTTTATTCATTTATTTGACAGAGAGAGAGATCACAAGTAGGCAGAGAGGCAGGCAGGGAGAGAGGGGGAAGCAGGCTCCCTGCTGAGCAGAGAGCCCGATGCGGGGCTCGATCCCAGGACCCTGAGATCATGACCTGAGCCGAAGGCAGAGGCTTTAACCCACGGAGCTACCCAGGCGCCTCATAAATAAAATCTTTTAAAAATTTTTGGAATTATGAATCTGGGGATATTTGGCATTTGTACTGTCACTCATTCATGAACTATACATTCAATCAATATTTATTGTGTGAGGCATTGTTCTAAGCAAGAGCAATACCGTGGTAAAGAAAAGAAAGTTCCCAATGCCACTGGCCTGATTTCTAGTGGGAAGGTAGAAAGTAAAATGGATATATGTCAGACAGTGATAGGCACCATTAAGAAAATAAAAGTAGATAAGGAGAAAAGAGTACCAGAGGGTATAATACTAGTTAGAATCGTCAGGGAAGTCCTCTTTAAAGGTGTGAGATTTGAACAGAGGTTTAAATGAAGTGCAAGGGAAGCCATGCAAAGAGCTAGGAGAAGAGCATTTCAGAAAGAAGGACACAGGAGTACAGAGGCCCTGTTGTGGAAATGAGCTTAACATATCTGAAAGAACTTCAGGAGGCTAGGGGGCTTTCTGTCGTAGCTGAGATGAAGGGTCTTAAGACAGAGTCAATCCAGAATAGCCACTGTGGGCCATAATGGGGGAGGCCCTCATTAGGATGTTAGTTTGAAAGACAGGAATAGGGCACACACAGGAATGAGAGTGTGAGAGTGCCAAGAGTGTAAAACTGCATGGCATCTGAATGGGAGATGAGCTTTGGCTGTCTCAAGTAATGCTCCTTGCCATTTCCAATCCCTGTCTATGTCTATCTTGGAAACAAATACCCTTTTCCTCACAGTATTCTCACGGGTATCTTCTTGTCACTCAGATGTCCTAGTTTAGAACAGCATATAACATCTCATTCGATTATTACTTAATTTGAAAGACTGATGATTATTATCCATCCCATTTAGAAGGCAACGATGCTAAGATACTAATGAGTTAAATGATTTAACCAGTTCTCAAAGCAAGTTTGTAACGGGGTATAAGCTAGACTATACTTTCTGACTTCACACTGTGTGTCTGTACAGGGGGCAAATTAAGTTAATATGCTTTTTTCATCTAAGATGTAGCTTGTCTTAAAAAGTAAGACTTCATAGAATTCCCTTTGTTCTCAAAAGTCCGTCTGTAAACAGAAGGGGATTAATCTTATTACAGAAGGGAAGAAGAAACCTCAAAAGAAGCAGTATAGCATAAAAAGATGGTAAAATAATAACTCTCTCTAAACACTATGCTTCACTAGTAAGGTTGCATTAACCAAGTCCCAAATACCTGGGTTCGCCCAACCATCTGCCTTGACTTTTGCCTTTATTTTTCTACCTCTATTCCTACCAGGTCCCAGGCATCACCGATTTCATGTTTAAATTATCTGTCATCCCTATCCTAGCTCCCCTATGATTCATACATTGTGTAATACACATCAATAGTATGCCATCAACTAATGCAGGGTAGTTAAAGCTACGGTTGTGTAATCCATTTCTCAACGTGATATACACTGTGAAAAGGCAACTGCGGTAAAGGGGTGGGAGTTGATTTAAGAGGCTCCCTGGGCGACAACAGTCACAATTTCTAAATGTGCCAAAAATTCATTAGGGCTCCATGTCAGATTGCCATAATCTCTGTAGCAATGGATTAATAAATACAGTGATGCGTTGTTCTGGAGGCTGCAATGACACACTGTGGATATTCTATATAAGCAGTGTCTTCCCATGATCATACTCTTCTCTTGAAGAATTATCTGTTTCCTGATTTGTCTTAATGATACTTGAAGGACTTTGCAAAGAACCTGCCCAGGGTAGAAAATGTTGAAATAAATCACAGAGGCCATCAACTACAGCCCAAGCTTGGTGAGTTCTCCAAAGACATTTGATACAGAAGATGCAGGAAAATGTCAGTCCCTCTATTTATGTCCTACAGCTAACTAATTTCATGCTAATTTCATCTCTATACTGTGATTCCTCTTTCTATTTGTGTTGATAGATGGATTTCATGAGTTAATTCTCTAGTTTCTGATGCAGAAGGACTGGACATAAATCCCAGGGTTTTGTAGAAGAGACAGTTCTTCCATGCTACTTATTATCAGCACAAGCACATTGCAGCCTTGGCTTATTTATCAAGATATTGCTACCATTCTGCATGCTTTCCAAGAGGTTTGATCTACTTCATGATGGCTTTTAATGGGAGGTGCTTTACAGTTTTTGTGGTTTGTTTATTACTATTTTTATTAGTTTTTTTTTTTTTTTTAATTTCTCCAGGTCTGATTGGGAGAAGAGTTTGGACTTCTTTCTCATTTTTTAAAAAATACCCAGAAAGTGAGACAAGGAAATGAGCCAGGGCTTACTGCTTCAGAAGAAACCTCATGGGACAGATTTGTTTGGGCAAGGTTGGCAACCCATGGGTTTCCCATCTGTGTGTCCTAGGAATGGTGGAGTGAACACTGCCTCCCTGTGTTTTCTTTGGTCTGTCTAATTTATCGATTTCCAGCTTGAAAAAGTGTTGATCATGGAGAAAGAGTCTTTGCTAAATAAAACAGACCTTAAAGAATTTTAAGGACTCCATGTTAATAATAGTTAACATTTATTGAGGAGTTACAATGTATTAGGCACTGTATTACATTATTTAATCTAATCCTCCCAGCAAATTTATGAATTAACACCTATTTTTATCCCAGTTTCACAAAGAAGGAAGCTGAGGTGTAAGTTGCTTATATCACTTCTCCCACATCCTCACAGCCTGTAGAGCCAGAATTCCAACCAACACAGATGAATCCCAGGGACCATGTTCTTAACCACCACATCCTGGTTGCCCTTAATCTTAATTCCTGTTGATTCTCTGTTCCTTTCTCTCCTAGCCCTCCAAGCTTCATTATAGGAAAAACCTCCTAGATGCTGAATTTTCCTTCTATTTCTCAGGGACTGATCTCACTCGGTGACACTGGTACAAAGACAGCACCTATTTGACTTAGTCAACTTTGATCCAAAATGTACTACTATATAACGCCTCTATAACTTTGGCTTGCCCTGTTGGGAAGGGGAGGACAATTCCAGTGAATTGATCTAGCATTCTGGTCTTGTGTAAACATATTATTGGTTATTCAGTATCCATAACAAAAGAGACTTGGTAATGGCAAATGGTAAGGTCTACATAACTCCAATTGGCTGGAGAATTGTAAGGTAATGTGCAGAGAATATTTCCTAATTGCAATTCTCCCCTTCTCCTCTGGTAACATAATGTCTAATTTTTAATGAAGTACATGGCTCCTCAGATGAAGACTGCCTTTCCCATACTCCCTATGAGCTACATATGAACTCCCTCTGAACTACATGACTAAGTTCTAGCCAATGGGATATGAGAAGAAGCAACACAGTTTGTGGGTTATGCTGACAAAGCAAGAGTTCTGTTCTCCTTTTCCACTTTTTCTTCTTCTGGATGACTAGAATGTGGATGTTGTAGTGTGTGATCTCAGACTGTGTAGAAAAAACCAGCAATTCCATAGGAACTTCAGAGCAACAGGTAAAAGGAGCTGAGTCTGGATGGAGCAGAGTTACCACGACAGGGGTGTATGTAGTACCTACCTTCAGACTGTTACATGAGACAGAAACAACATTCTACCCTCTGTGCTAACTTATTTGGAGTAAGATAATACACTAACACAAACAGATTACTCTAATCCAAGTCTTTCCCATCTTTTTCAGAATCTTTTTCTACTCCATAAAATAGACCAAGAAGAACATTGAGAAAATAAGAGAAAAATTTTGAAAAATACAACACAGGTTATATTGCGTCTAGGAGACTAGATGGGTATTCTTGAGGAAAAGGCATTTTCTCCCCAAATAGGCCCAAAATATCAAGATGAGACTCAGTGTACATATTTTATCAATCACTTGAATTCTAGATGTTTAATCAGCATGATGTCAAATCTCACCTACTAGATGATCTAATCAGTCATCATGGTATTTTAGTTCTGTTTCAACAAGTTACAGAGACATGAGCATCTACAAATTCTGTAAACTGTACCAATGCACTGCTTTTAAAATTTCAGTGAGCAGAAGAATCACTTGGGAGAATTGTTAGATATGCAAATTTCTTGGTCATTCTTTAGATCTGTGTGTGAGGCCCAGAAATCTGTGTTTTTGTGAACCAACCAGGTGATTCTCTGGCTCACTAGATCCTTAAAAGCTACACGATATGGAAGCTTGTAAGGAATATCAATAATAATGGTAGCAATAATTATAGTATTTAATCATTCACTGACATATCTAGACCAGTATTTCTCTAAATGATACAAATAAAAGTAATTTCTAAAATGAATTATGCACTCATTTATATGTCAGGTACTATGCAAGTTTTTTGACACTATTTCATTAAATTTTCAAAATAAAAAGGCATTCCTTATGAACCTAATTTTTCAGATGAAAACTCCAAGGTTTGATAGGTTTGGATGGACTTGCATAAAGTCTAAGCCAAGAAGTGGCAGAGCTGGGTCTCTTCCCCAGAGTCCAAGAGCTTAACTCTTGGACACTAAGGTTGCTTCTCATTCTTAGCATGGAGGTGGGTCAGAGGGAAAAACCATAGTTCAAAATTTATTTAAGTAAGGACAGTAGTGAGTACAAATGTATTCATTATGTATGTACCTACCATTTGCAGGATATCATATAGGATCTATGGAAATAATGATTTCAGGGATTAAAAGAAAAGGAATAACATTAAAAATATGTATTCTGAGTTTAAGGATCAAGCTTTTTTAAAATTCATCTTTTAAAAACTCATCTTAGCTTTTACACACACACACACACACACACACACACACACACACACACACACACACACACTATAGATGTAAAATGTTTTCAGTGGGTTCCCAAGACTGTTCCTGCTCTATGTTCATAATTTTAGATTCATTATCACTTAACTCAAAGTCTTTTGGTGAATTATTTCATTTTTTATAGTTCAGTTTTATTGCAAATTTTGGGTCTATACTTGGCTAAGCTGTGGTTCACATTTTCCAGTTTTGTCTGTTTTTGTCAATATATATGTATGTAGATCGTACATATGTGTGTCTGTGTGTGTTTTAAAAACTCGTCTTAGCTTTTACACACACACACACACACATAAATCATTTATATATGTACTTCCACACTTATTATCACAGCTGTCAATCTCCATAGTGAGAGGAATCATGATGTGGATTGTAAATTCATGTTAACTTAACATGAATACTTGTGGGTTTTCTTAATTTAAAAATACTTACATAAGCAAGACACCGGCATATATCAAATCTTAACTGGATCCTTAATTACAGCAGGAAGTTAAACAAAGAAATTAACATAAAAATGTTACATTTTATTGAAAGACATCAATATATCTCATGCTTTCATTTTATATCAAGAATTTTTAACCAACACTACTACCCAGGAGAGAAAAAAGTCTCCGTTTTCAATAAAAATAAAAATGCTAAAATTAAATAGATTAATATCTAATTTTATACTTTCATTTATATTATGTGCAAAATTATCTTGAATATTTGTTATGGATGAAGTGGCTTTCTACCAAATTGGGCCTTTTCATAGCAGAAAATGTTAACATAAATTGTAGCATAAATCATTGCCTTGTAGAATACCAGAAGGCGCATATAAAAACCCATATCTTTACTGCACATATTTCCCATTAACCATAATCTATTAGTAATTGAAGTTCATTACAAATTCTTGTAGACTTTATTGCTATCATGCTGCATGACATACCGAACCTGGCTTGCATAACAAGAAGTCCTTGCTGGGAAATATCCTATTAACAATGACAGTGCATTTGTCATTGTGATAATAAACCCAAGAGCTGCCTGTAGACTATAAATTATCGAGGCGCCATTTGTGCTGCCCTGGCTTGAAGGTTTGTCAGTGCTTCCATTTTAAACCCCTGATTTTCATGAGTTGTAACTCAACTATCAGAATCTGCAGTGAGCTGCAACTTTGCGTCCAAGGACTCAGCTCAAGACTCTTTTTGGAGCAATTCTTAAGTATGATTTACATTTTCCAATCAAAAAGAACAGAGATCTGCTGGCTTGTGCACAATGATATTGAAGGGAACTGTAAGACACAATCATTTCCCACTAAGAACAATACGTTTAAATCTGGCCCAGATACCTACGGTTATTTAAAATCAGAGTTTTTAGCAGTCCCAGTTTTGTGCCTTAAAAAGACATTATTTAATTTTTAGAAGGGTAACAACTAAACTTCAATGTCAGGTATTCAAGATAACCATATATGCCAATTGATACTTCTTTTCATGTAAGATCCCCCACTCCTACCCTCTTTGGATCAGTAATTTGAAAAATAAAAGAATTTGAATGGAACAGTGAAAAAACATCATTGAGAAGGGAGAGAAGCACTGGCGAAGCAAAAGTAATATTGAAATAAATAATCACAACTATGTAAATAGGTGTGCCTTTGGCTTGGAAGCCAGTTTTACCAGTCTATGCCAGAAGATGCCATTTCTCAGCCAAAGAGATGAAAGGCAGCAGGACCAGGAAGGCCCTTCTGCATGCATTACAGGGTGACTGATTTCACAAGCTTCAATCTTTCTGACCTCAAAATGGGGTTTTATTTAATTGCAGTTACCTGAAAAATCTCCCCAATTCCCAAATATTTTTTCTTTCTTTCTTTTTTGGTCCAAATAATTTGACTGATGCTCTTCAGTCATGTCTCATTTAGCTTTACTTTTTTCTCAAGAACTATTCCAAAATACAGTCATTTCAAGTTTAACTAAAATTTAAAAAATATGATTTACTCAAAGAATATTGGTTCCATCAAAGTTAAGCAATATTCCCTTTGACTTATTTAGTCAAATTATTTGACTAAACTTATTTAGTCAAATAAACTATTTGACTAAATCCATAATTTAAGATCCACTTTTCACTAAAAAATACTCCTGGTTTCTACAAGAATGAAGCATAAAGAGTTTGCCTATGCCTAGATAAAAGCTCAGCCACCTAAACTTCAAATTCCACAATGTGCTCAGAGTCTTTTCTTCCTGTTAGCATCTTTGCCATTTGGTGATGGATATCTGTTCCTTCACTTGCTTTCTTTTCAACCTTCATCCCAGTGCTCTACTAAATCTCAGACTTTTTCCTAACAAGTTTTATGTCCTTTTATAATGGTGAACATGACTTGCATAGTACACAGAGTATTGAAATATTCTGAACAAATGGAGTAGGGTCATTTTGATTCCAAATATTTGCCCAGGCAACAGTTTACCACTTGGAACCAACCTGAAAACCAATGAAAGCATGACGAGCCATCTGCTCATTTCTTCCTTCTCATTCTCGAAAATTTAAAACAAATATTTCCGTTCCTATAGCACCTTTATTTTTCAAAGAGTTTGGCAATTGTCATGTGTATTATTTCACTTATCAACCCAAGCTTTTCACTAAAATAAAAATAGATAATTCAGGAGAAAGTAAAAACTTACTATGTATCTTATCCAATGATAGCCTCCAAGTTTTCTCCTCATGGGAAACCACACAGTACAAAGACATCAAGTGTTTTACTCCAGCCTATGAGTTCAGTAAGTAATCATTTCCTCTCCCTGCTCTGACCAAGTTCCCATGTCCTTTTCTTTCTTTTTTTTTCTTCTTCTTTTTTTTTTGAGAGAGAGAGCCCATGTGAGTGAGGGGGAAGGGGGAAAGGGAAACGGAGAGAAAGAATCCTAAGCTGGCTCCATGCTCAGGACAAAGCCTACTCAGGACTCTATCTCACCACCCTGAGATCATGATCTGAGCCAAAATCAAGAGCTGGACCCAGAACTGACTGAGCCTCCCAGGCGCCCCACGGAATTCTTTTCTGATCGTATCTTCCATCTGTACCCAGTTCCTAAACCTCTTCAAATATGACTTATAGAATTCCTGGTTCATTATAATGAAAGACACTTATGTTCTAGACCCTGACTCTTTCTTGAGAATACCACTTCCCCTATAGCCCTTTCAGATAATAGCTGTTAGCCCCTCTGTGTTCTCAGACACTGGACTTACAGGAGGGAAACATGCCCTCTTACCATCTTACTGCCCCTTCCTGTCTATTTTCTCTTCTTTCTCCATGGAAACATTCAATTTTGAATCTCAAATAATCAGGTGCTTCTACACACCAGTCCTCCTGGCTATAGTTATCAACTCATACTAAGGCCTCTTCTTAATTTTTGAAGATTTTTGATTCTGCTTCATTGTCATTTTTTTTTATACTACTATTGCTTCTTGGTGATTTCAATGCCCTTCTAAGTTAATATGATCCTTCTGATACTCTGGCTTTCTAACTTCCTCCTAACTTCCTATGATCTCTTTCCATAATTATGCCATAGATTTTATCGTTATCTGAACTATGTTCCTCCCATATTCTCTATTTCCGGCATCACACTCTTTAACCACCACCTGCTGTCTTTCCAGATCACTCTTTCCATGATCTTCTCTTCAGTTTTCCTCAGAACCTATCAGGATGCAAAATTCATCATGATATGTTCAACTTTTGTTTCACTTTTTCTGACCCATCTTGGAGTCACTCCCCTTCTAATCCAGCCTTAATTCTGTGACCAATAATTGCAATCCCTCCCTTGCATATATTAATGTCTTCTTTGCCCCTCTCTATCTTCCTCATAGGCAAAAACACATCCCTGGTTAAATCCAACTCTCTGCTTATTCTATGCGTTCAACCGTGCAACTAAAACCGACTACAGAAAAGCATAAAACCATGATAAAGGCCCCCAGTTTAAACTCATGACCATTAATCTCAAGTGAGCTCTTAAGACTAACTAGAAGTTATATTTCCATATCCATTTCTTTTCCATCTACTAGTGGACTATTTCATACTTGAAACCTCCAGTAACTTCTTCCTCATCCTCCTTTCCTACTTGATGATTTGATTCCTCCTCCTCAGCCTCATATTTTACTGAGAAAATAAAAGAAACCAGAAGAGAACTTTACAAACTCCTACCACATCTACTCACCTACCTCCATCTGTGCCCATACACTCTGTTTTCCCTCCTGGTACTATAGATGCACTGTCTATGCTCTTAGCTAACTTCTGCCTGGGGTACCAACTTTTCCAGTCTGCTCAAAGACCATGGAGCAGCAATTATTCCCTTTTATCCCCATGAACCATGATAGTCTCTTCTCTATTAGATCTTTCATATCAACATAATAACTTACTATTTATTCTCCTACCAAAAAAAAAAAAAAAAAAGTCTTCCTAACTAACTCTACTTCATTCTCTCGCTACCATTTATTTCTGTCTTTCCCTTTAAAGAAACTCTCTTGGTATTTTCTATTATATATCTCTCCTCTAATTTTCTATTCTGTCATTCGTTGCCATGTTATTTCATTTTCCCTTGAGCCCACTGTGTTTTATCTCCAGTACTCCACTGATACTCTCCTTTCAGCATCGCTAGTGATCTCCAGATGGCCAGATCTGATAATAAGCCCTCAGTTCTCAACTTATTCCATTTGACACCTTCTTTCTTCAAACACTTTCTTCACATGTCTTTCAGGATATTCCTCTCAAATGTTTTGCCTCACACCTCATTTGCCACTACTTCTAAGGCTTTTGTTGTGGTTCATTTTATTGTCAACTTGAGGGCTAAAAGACACACAGATAAATGGTAAAAAGGTATTTCTGAGTGTGTCTGTGAGGGTGCTTTTGAAACAGATTGGTATTCGAATTGACACATTGAGTAAAGAAGACAGCTCCCAGAGCACCTTAGTGGCTCAGTCAGTTAAGCATCTACCTTCAGCTCAGGTCCTGATGCCAGGGTCCTGGGATGGAGCCCCACATCGGGCTCCTTGCTCAGCTAGGAGTCTGCTTCTCCCTCAGCCCCTCACCCCACTTGTGCTCTCTCTCTCTTTTACTCTCTCTCTCTCTCCCTCTCTCAAATAAATAAAATCTTTAAAAAGAAAAAAGAAGAAGATAGTTTCCACCCATGTGGGTGAGCATCATCCAATCTGTTGAGGGCCTGAATGTAATAAAAAGGCAGAGGAAGGGCTAGTTTGTTCTCTGCTTGAGTTGGACTATCCATCTTCTCCTGCCTTCAGACATGTGTGCTCCTGGTTCGCAGGCTTTCAGACTAGAACTGGGACTTTTTCCATTAACTCCTCTGATTCTCAGGCCTCTGGGTTTGGATCAGGACTGTATCATTGGCTTTCCTGGGCCTTTAGCTTGCAGACAGCAGATCCTGAGACTTCTTAGCTTCCAGAATTGTATGAGCTGGCCCCTTCTAATAAATCTCTTTCAATGTATCTTTATATTTCTATATAATTCTATTGATTCTGTTTCTCTGAAGAATCCTAATACAGCTTCTTTTTGAGTTCCTTCTCATATCCCTGACCTCTTACTTTTGGAGTGACAAGGACTTGATCTTTGGCCTTTTATTTTTCTATCTATGTTCACTTTCATTTCCTTTGGGCTTTATATTTAAGTACTCTTGGTATGCTGACAACTATGAAATCTCTCTCTGAATTCTACATTCACAGAAGCAACTGCTTATGTACCATCTCTTCTTAAATGTGCGATAGGCTTGTCATATTTAATGTCTAAATACTAAGTTCCTAATCTCCCAAAGCCCAACTCAACCTGCTCCCTCTCATCTTTGCTCTGTTTCACTTAATAAGAAGGCTGTCCTTCCAGAGGCTCTGATCAAAAGCTGTGTATTCCTCTTCAAGTCCCCTCTATTACTTCTACCTCACCAAGTACGATGTGTGAGCCGTCTCCCTCTCTCTGCCTGCCTACTCTACTCGCAAGACCCATGACTCTTTCTTTTACCTGCTCAGGTCTTTACCTAAATACCATTCTAAGTGAGGCCCTCCCGGACCTTCCTGTTTAAAATTTCAACCCTCCACTTCCAACATTTACTATTATTTCCCTGTATTATTTTACTCTATAAAATATATTACTATTTTAACATAAATATTATATATTTTGCTTATGGTCTCTCTCCTCTGTCACTTACCCCTATATTATAAACTCCATAAAGACAAAGTCCTTTTTTTTGTTTTGTTTTTGGGCTTTGTTTTGAGAGAGAGAGAGACCACTTGCATGAGCTGGGGATGGGAAGGGATAGAGGGAGGGGGAGAGAGACAGAATATTGAGCGGGTTCCACAATGACATAGGACTCTATCTCACAACCCTGAGATCATGACCTGAGCTGAAATCAAGAGTTGAATGCTTTACCAACTGAGCCACCCAGGTGCACCCAGAGTATTTTTTTTTAATTGTTCAATGCTCTATCCCAATACCTAAAATAACATGGAACATAGTAGGCATTCACTAAGAGTTACAGAATGACTAAACAAAACAGCTATCCTTAATGCTTTGCAGGACGAACACTGTCACCATATGAATTATGTGTTAAAACTACAACTTTTAAACAATCGTTTCGAATTTTACACCCCTACCAGCCATCCTGAATATCACAAAGTTTCTAGTCTGCTGCCTTAGTGGCAGGAGTCCATTCCTTCTCTCCTGAGTACAAAGCAATTCTCAGAGGGAAAGCCTAGCACTATATTTTTGTATGAAAGAAAGCTTGTAGTTTTGATATGTTACAGTCCAAGTGTAATTATTGCCCAGTAGTTTGGTGAGTACTAACCTCCTTCCTTCCTGCAAGGAAGATCTTTTATATCAACATATACACAACATATACATTCCTCACAGCATATTTCTTTTACATACTATATTTGTGAGTTTATGATTAATTTTACCTCACCACAATGACCTTTTGTAAAATCAGCCTCTATCAATCAGGGCCCAACCAGGAAAAACAGAAGCTAGTCCAAGCATGTAAAACAAACACAGGAAACTGGTTCCCAAGTTATATAGGATCAGGCAGCATGCTATAAAGCCACTCAGTACAGAGGGAAGCAACAGAGATGGGCAACAACCAGAGACACCTACAATCCAAAGTTTGAAGGGGCAAGAGAGGAGTGTTGTCACTGGATCCCTGGGGAGGGAGGCTTTCAGTGTAAGCTGGAGCCAAGGTAGGTCATTGGAAGGTTTGCTGGAGACACAGAAGAGAAGCAGCTGACGTCGGAAACCCTATACAGAGAAGGGGGAGCTTCTCCCTTCTTCCCACCAACCTCCAATCTTCCATCAGTGCCTTCCTTGCTGAAACCCTTCCATAATGGTGTGCCTGTGGACACAGCATGGACTCTGGAAAATACAGCCTATGGGGGTTAGTCAGTTTTCCCCTGTCACCGCCTTTTTTCGTGCCAGAGCAGAGCAAGGGAAAAGCAGAGAAATAAATTTGAGGGCAAGCAGCAACTCTGTGAGCAGGCACACAAGATGGGATTTTGTTCATGTCTAACTATCAGAAGTTAATTTCCCCAAAATATCTAAAGACGCATATAAGGGCCTTCAGGATATGAAGTAGGGCCAAGCTTGTTTACTTTTAACAAGTTGGGGTGAGGTAAGGAGCTTTTATCAAAGTAGAGCTGGCAGGAACATAGTGAGAAGGAGGAGTGAGAAAGAAACTGCCTCCCATGCTCCGAGGCTGTTTTAGGTCTCACAGTTGCCATCTCTTATGCTTCTAAGGGAAACATGAATTGAGAGACAGGTCTGGTCCAGAACATGGGCATCAGTTTCCCATGTCATCCCAGGGTTCATAGTTGTTTGCAAACTTTTTTCCCATGACCAGGTCTTTGATTTTTTATGAATCCATAAACTCTCAAAAGGGTATAGCTCTAAAAGATTATATTTTAAAGGCTATAACTACAGTAGGTCCCAAATTAGGTAGTAAACAGAGGGCATTCTTTATAAGAAGTTAGATAACAGAAAGAAACTACACACTGAGCAGAACCACATGATTTTCTGGAGGGAATTATTTATACTTTTTAAATGTAAAAGGAAACAATAGAATATGTATCTATACTATTCCTTATAGTAACAGATTATTACACAGCTGCTTTCCATTAGGTTAAAGTCAGTGTTGATCAAGCAAAGCATTTATGTTTGACAACAGAACACATGCTGAACCAGGAAAGGTCATGAATCAATGGCAAGAAGATGAACACTGGGTGAGAGAAACCAGACCCAATTCGTGTTCCAACTTTTCCTCTTACTATTTGGATATCATTGGGGAAGCTGTCTAATCAAAGTATATTTCTTCATCAGTAATAATGATTAAAATTTATATTTACTGAATGCTTCCGATTTGCCAAGTACCTAAGTACTTTACATGCATTAACTAATTTAATCCCCAGAAACGTATTACTGGCTTCTAATTTTACAGAAACAGAGAAAGGTTAAATAATTGTACAAGCTCACATAGATAAAAAAGAGCAGAACTAAGGTGGTTTTTACGTGTCGTATACCACAAAAGGTGTCCCATCTAAGGGTCTGACATTCCCATTACAGTCATGGTAGATTTATATATCGAATCGGATGATTTTCCGGAGGATGGTAGTACACTGTTTTATTCTAACAAAATCAGTATATTATGACACTTTAGACAGATGGAGGTATAGCATTTTTTAAGAAGTGTGCCTTTTTCAAGTATGCACAAATTTGCCATATGGGCAGCCAGCAAATGCATCAAGTAGAACCAGGATACAGATCTGGGCAGTCAGACTTCAGGGAAATGCTATAAGTATGTTAGAAGGATGTGTGACTTCAAGTTAAATCGCAAAAACAAAATAAGGTACCATACATAAAGCATAAACATTTGTTGTTGCCACATAATTTTCAGGGAAGAAGAAACTATCTCTGTACTAATGCAGGACTACAGTGCTCTTTTGTTTCTAGATATTTCACCAGAACTCACAGAACTTCATTTTTATGTCCTGGACACTTCATTTGTTATGGAAGAGTGTGATTTCCTACACTTATTTCAGATCTTACCAGTCCCCCAAAAAAGGCCCAACATCCATTTACTTTGATAATAAAGCGGACAGTCTCCACAGATGTCTTTGAAAAAAAACTTTCCCCTCATTCCTCTTTGGAATAATTTTCTCCTCATTCCTCTTTCTCTTTCCACTATTTCTGGAGAAACTCGGGGAAAAAAATTCAGAGCTGGGCTTTGTCCTTCTCTTACTGAAGAGATAGTGTGTGTGTGTGTGTGTGTGTGTGTGTGTGTGTTAAATTTATTAAATTGTCTATATACATTTTCCTCTTGACCTTTTCCAAGCATCTAATCACAGCATTTTCACCTGTACTGACCCTGACAAAATCACTCCCAACACCTAAGGAGCCCCGCAAGGAAGCTACATTGTCTTCTCACCAGGTGACTGAGCTTCCAGAGTAGAGGCCTCCATTCTTCTGGATAGACACCCTTCCTTTGGTTTTGTTTTGTTGCAAAACTTATTGTTCACTCTGACCATTAAAATACACACTAGTTTGCTTAATTAATTGGAAAAAGAATATGTGTTGACAAAGGAAAATGGTGATGAGAGGAAGTTCACTACTTTCACTACATGAAAGATTCTGGCAGGATGGCCTGCTAACATATTATTATGATAATAACTCTTATAATAAGTAGGATGTACTGGTCACCCAATAGCAGAGAAATTTTTCCAGTCATTTCTCTTTTTTCTTCCTCATGTAAAGACAGAGCTATTATTGTGGCTCTATGAACTCCCAGGGGGAGGCAAGGTAGTTGAAGCAGGGCAATGTTGGTAAGACCCATACTTACCTGGTGAGTGCAAGGGCTTCTTGCCTTATAAAACTACATAGTCCATTTAATGTTGAACAGCTCCTCTGGGGAGAGCAGAAGAGGAGATAAAGGACTTGGGAAGGATTTACCATGAATAGGGGTAGGAAAAAAGTACTCAACAGTTTAAATACTGCATTTTGAACAAAAGACCCATGGGGTAACAGTGGGAGGTTGTAAATCCCTGATACTGACTGGTTTCTGAGACCCTTCAAGTCCTAAATAAAGGTTATAATCTAAATATCAGTCCCCTACTCTTTTCTCTGTCTGCTGCATTTTTTTTTCTCTTGTTTTCTTCACTCTGAAAGTTAATCTTTAAACAAACTTTATAGAGAAAGGAACTAAGAAAAAAAAAAGTGCATATACAAAGCTAAGCTTAATTTATTCAACAAATACTAAGCACAGACTATGGGCCACTTAGACACTCGGCTAAGAGCTGGGGGTTCATCAAAGAACCAGATGAACAAGATCTCAGCTCTCATTGTGTATATGCTAGTGAGAATTACAGAAAAAGGAGAAAAAAATAAAAGGGTGTTGAATGGGGGTCTCACAATCTTGGAGTTTTAAGTGATGTCCTAAAGCTGAGAATAGTGTAATATACTCCAAATTCTAAATCGAAGTGTTAGATTGTTGAGGTTGCCTGTACAAGATGATTGGATAAAATTGGTTCTGCCACCTATTGGCAACACTCACCTCCTGTCTATAAAAAGCAGAAAACAAGAGAGGCCTAAAAGCAAAGAGTGATGGGCAGGTGTTGTCAGCAAGTAGCTCAGGGAATAACGGAGAAGATTATTTCATCCTCAGAAAGTTTAATCCCCAGAAAGCAAAAGTCTAGGAGACATAGGGTCTGACATCTTACTACTCGTGGCTGAAGGCCTCCAGGCAATCTTGAGTAAACTTGGTAACACGTTTGATTGGAAAGTATTTGATATGGTCTAAATGTGCCTAACCCCTCAAATTCATACATTGAAACAATCCACAATGTGATGGTATTGGGATGTGAAGCTCTTGGGAAGTGATTAGGTCATGTGGGTGGAGCCGTCATGAATGGGAGTAATGCTTTTGTAAAAGAGTTTCCAGAGAGCTCCCTTGCCCCTTCAGTCATATGTGAGGATACACTGAGTAGGTAGCCATCAATGAGGAAGAGGGTTTCCCCAGACACCAAATCGGCCGGCAGCATGATCTTGGACTTCCCAGCTTCCAAATCTATGAAAAATAAATGTTTGGTGTTTGTAACCCACCCAATTTATGATATTTTTATGATAGCATCCTGAATGGACGAAGACCATCCTGTATACCCTTGCTTGGCAGTACAAAGCTGAATTATTGTCCCTGCTCCCGATACATTCTCTGCAAAAGGGAACTGTATGTCATGTTCTCTCAAAAGGGGATTGCTCAAAGGAGTGAAGTGAGGAGTAGGCTGTAAGAGGCCAGGAGTTGAAGGAGCTGCATTCAACCAGTATCTAAGGTATTAACTGTGTCAGAAACTGAAGATTGGAAGTCCCCAACTTGAGAAAGAATCAGGAGTCAGGCCTACAACACATAGAGGGCCTGATGACAGGTTACAATGACTCAAGTGAATAAAGTCCTTTTATATCTCACCTAGCTCTATGTTTGTTCCAATTCTGAAGGTTCAGGGAGCCTACACAGTCAGGTGGGAAGAGTAAGGGAATGCAGGTGAAGGGGGATAGTAAAGAAGCTGATCTTGCCTTCTTTGTCCAATGCAGTCTTTCTAACCTGAGGCAGGCCCAACCTGGGAGAGCTAAAATGCCTCAGATAGCCTAAGTCAAAGAAACTAAAGTGTAGATGTTTCACTGGATTGGAATTTTAATATCTGAGAGGAATAGAAGCTATGGGATTATCCATTGTGGAGGATAATGAGTCGAGGGATCAAGGTTAATAGAAAGTTGTTTTCTGCTTTCATATACCCAAATCCGCCTCATTCTATAGTCAGGATTTTACAGAACAAATAACCCTGCAGATTGTGATCAGTGCTGTCAATGAGCTAAGCAGGTCAGGAGAGGCCTTTCTCAGACTAGTGTCCTTGATTCTGAGGTCTGAGCAATGAGAAGGAGGCGACCAAAGAGATCTGAAAGCTCATTCACACCTGAGAAAACAATAAGAGAGATCTGAAAGCTCATTTGCACCTGAGAAAACACAAGACAGAAGCTTTTAATAATCTAGGCATTGTCCAAAGGGCAGCATCAGGAATAGAGAAAAGAGGCCACTGGTAAGGTTGGCATTGGAAGCAGAAGTCTAATTCTGAAGTGCCTTTTAAATCTTAGATCTTGGTCTTGAGTTTGAAATTAATTATAAAGGCAATAAGAAGCTATTAAAGGATTTGAAGATGATCCAATTTGTATTAAAAACAACAACAACAACAAAGAAAGAAAATGACTCTGGCTTCTGTGAGGACAATGTATGTTGATGAGTGAAAGTTGACACAGGAGCACCTGTTGGAAGCATTTTACCAGTGTAGGTAAGATACGATGGCACCTTGGCCTGGGTATAAGCAGAGTTGGCTGAGATATGGGTGGATTTCAGATATGTTATGTAGAACTTAGGTCACACATAGAGAAGGTTAATTTAGAATCTTTAGTGAATGCTATTGGTGCCCTGCTATTACCTGCTTTAATGGTATATACACCCATTTCCCCGCTGCCATGAGTGTTAGCTGCTAACTGCTCACAGCTACTACCTTCTCTGAAGAATTTGCACAAGTTAAACAGTAACTGCAGTACTCTGAAAGTTATGTCCTCCAGTCTCCCACTTGCGGGGATTCAGAAACCTGACATGTGGTTATAAAAGGTCAGCATCCTTGCCTCAAGGTGGGAACAACTTAGTGTACAATTAGCACTCCACAGTTTCCCAGTGGGACCATGTTGGAGCTAGTCTCACTGAGTTCTTTTCCCCAGTCATCTCCTGTTTTATTCCCCCCCCTCCCTTTCTCTGAGGGAACTCACTCAATAAGTCACTTGAATATCCCTAAAACCATATCAATACAATAAATCACTTGAGAATCTCTGTCTGAGGCTCTGCTTCTAGGGAAACCAACCTGAGAGAGGATTTAATTTGTAACATGTTACTTCTGATATGAATTTGAGGCATTACCAAGTGGTAATGTTAAGGGGGTAGGTTAATATATGACTCAACCCAAGAGAGATGGTATACTTGGATATCAGCAGCATATGAATGGTATTAACAGCCAGAGAAATGGAAGAAGTCTCCAAACAGGACTTAATCCTGAGACTGACAACATTTAGAGGCAGAAGATGAAGATCCTGCAAAAGAGGAAGTATGATATGTTGGAATCTGAAGAAACAGTACCTTTATGCCTAGATTTGGGGGTTATAACAGTGTTCTACTATATGATGGGAAGTATTAGACTCCCTAGTGACCACTGACTCTCTTCTTTACTATACAACATGAAGAAAATTCAAGAAATACGATTTTCTGTTACAGATCTTTTAATCATTGATACCTGCAAACTGATGCTTTTAGAGTCTTCATAACGCTAGGTAAGGTTATTTCATGTTAACTGCACAATTAACTCATGTCATCAATGAAGCTTTTTTCATTTGAATTAAGTCCCCAGTCCCTATAAAATTAGAATTTTCCTCATTTGCTGAAGTCTTCCAATTACTTTCTAAGTTGAATTAGTAGTGCACTAAACTTTTATTTCCAGAGAAATGAGTTCAAGTAGAGGTCATCCATGCAAATGAGTTGAGTGATCTCAAACTAGCATTTAAGTGTGTCAGAAAGTTCTATCTATATTGGTTTATTTTTAAAGACAAATGAAAGATAAGAATATGGATTTTGTGTATTTATTTAAAGAGAGGTTTCTGAAAAATGGCAGTATTTTCATCTAAATCTTCTATATCTATCAAGCAAGTTACCAGGGAGTAAAGTTTATGGTAAGCCAGAGAATCACAAGATGAAGAGACAACTAGCCAGAGAGGCAGGTCTAGCAAAAAAGATGCTCTGAGTTAAAGATGCCATGGACAATTAATCTTAGATTACTTAAGTTTAAACTAAGTTGTAAGGTAATGAATTCTTATTCGGAAAAAGCTCAAAGTTTTCAATTCTCATTTAATCTTTTGTGCAATGCTTTCAGTTAAGTAGTATCTTTTTCAACTTAATGATGGTCCAAATAATAATAATACAAAAAAAATACTTGTTTAAGAAAGCAAAGCTAGTAAATGGTAGATTAGGATTCTAATAGAGGTAGATTAAGATTCTAATTCTAATCTAGGTCCCTCTAATACCAAGGTTCATAATTTTTCTCCAATACCAAGATTGACCATGAAGATCCAGCTTATTATCCTTAGATGTTCCAAGTCTCTTTAGTGTTCCAACAGAAAAGAACTCCAGAAAATAGGATTCAGGGGAGAAGTGAATTCTGTATGCCTCGTCTTTGACTCTCTCCCCATGGGAACACCTCCCCGTGGGTCATCATTCGTTGATCCTTGTACTTCTTTTTGTATCTTTAATGTAAAGATTATACTCCTCTTTGTCTTTAAGCACAGTTTACTTAGATATAATATTTTTCCAAGGAATTTACATAATGTGTTGGGGATGTGGATAGGGAATGATACCAATGAAGGTATAAAATATATAACTTTTCTATGTCTATTTGTATCCCTCTTTTGCATAAGGGTTAAAACAGCTTTGGACAAAAGGGAATAGAACTCTGGCCTTCAGAGCTCTATACCTAGAGATGTAACAGATTGCCTGAAAAAAACAAAACAAAACCAGGAATTATATTGAAGATGAGATTGCAGAAGAGGAAAATAGGACCCTGAGAGTAGGGAGGCTGGACATCTACATGAGCTTCCCCACCCAGGCTGAAATTGTTATAGGCCATTAGTGAGTCCAGAAAAAAGTGTGTTAGTTGATACCAGAACCTGATTACCAACATCTGGTCTGGTAATCACTGAATTGTCACAACCCCTGGGCGCTTGGGTTATCTGAGGATCCAGCTATGGATAACACAGGTGATGCATCGTTCTTCTGCCTTATTCCAATACAATACTTTCTTCTTTTTACTACAAAGAGGCTATGATGAGGACCTTAGACCCGAGATGCAGGACAAAACAAGTGGCATTCTCCAATGCTATAATACTTACAAATGTTAGATGCTATAGTGGGTTTCCCAAGAAACCAAGGTGGAGGCCAATATTTATGAAGTCCAGCTGCTAGTTGCTTGGACTATCCCTCTTAAAATTAGTCTCAATAAGGTTCTGACTTCCCATTTAATATCAAGTCTTTAAAATGAATAAGACTGATTCACTGTGTTAATCAACTCACTGCCATGTCTTCACTCCTACTTGGGGATTTACAGAAATATTTGAGCCAGGGTAGTTCTAGGAACACTGTGCTCACTGCAGATAAGCAGGGTAAAATTTCAGAGCTAGTCAGACTTGGATGTTAATATTAAAATAATCATATCTGTACTCAGAAAATGGAAAATATTTTACATAGCTGTTACAATCAGTGTCCGGTAAAAGTCCTTTCACCCAAGCTTATTACAAACTAGGACAATCTTACCTAAATTCACTCTCTCCTATTTTCTACCTAACTTTTCATTATTATTTCAGTGAATCCACTAACTTTTATGCATCCATTCAGGTCCCAGTTTACCTAAAATTTTTAACTTCATTCCATGCTACTAAGGAATTTATCTTCTAAAGCCGGTTCACTGTAGTTTCAAAATATTTTTTAATAGTGGGCTGAATGGTGATCCCCACAAATATATACCCATGCCTTAATCACTAGAACCTGTAAATATGACCTTATTTGGAAAAAAGGTCTTGGCAAATGCAAGTAAGTTAAGGATCTCAAGATGATGTCATTGGATTATTTAGGTGTACCTTAAGTCCAATGTCAAATGTCCTTCTAGCACCTTATGGCGGGAGGAAACAAAAAGAAGAAGCCATATGAATACAGACCAGAGGTTGGGGTTACACAGTCACTAGTCAAGGAACACATGGAGCCCAGAGAAACTGGAAGAGGCAAGGAAAGATTATCTTCTAGAGCCTTCAGAGAAAGCCAAGTGTTGTCAACATCTTGGTTTTAGACTCTGGCCTCGACAACTGTGAGACAATAAATTCTTACTGTTGAAAGACACTAAGTTCATGGTAATTTGTCATAGTGGCCACAGGAAAAAAAATGCAATTAGTAGCAGTTTTGAAACTATACAATAACTGGGGCTCCTGGGTGGCTCAGTCGGTTAAGTGGCTGCCTTTCACTCAGGTCATGATCTCAGGGTCCTGGGATTGAGCCCCGCATCAGGCTCTCTGCTCAGTGGAGAGACTGCTTCTCCCTCTCCCTCTGCCTGCCGTTCTGCCTACTTGTGTTCTCTCTATCTCTCTGTCAAATAAGTAAATAAAAAATCTTAAAAAAAGAAAAAGAAACTATACAGTAACTAACACAAATATTTAAAAAGTGGGATACACACTCCAAGAGTATGGTTACTGAATAAGAGGTAAGGTTATTAAACACCCACTAACATTTTGGGAGCATTTTGTGCTGAGAACTATCCCCAGTTTCTTTATAATTTCAAATCTATAGAACCATACAAAATGGGTGAGACCATCCTGATTTTATAGCTGATGAAACTGAGGTTCAAAAAGTTAAGATTTTTTCCTGAAGACCTCTGCAAGGAAGAGAGTGGGGATTTGTGTTCAAGTCTGTCTAATATCAAAACTTTGCTCTTTGTAATATATCATTCAGCCTGTTCCACATGGGGCTCATTGATTTTAGACCATCTCAAAAGTATAGTAAACTGTGTAACACAAATGTTGGCCGACAGAGACTTAATGTCATTAAAAGCACTATATTACCATCTTCCCGTTTTAAAATGTTTCTTTGAGGATCTTTATTCTCTACCCAGAAAAAGGCTAAATATGAGTTATTGGTGAATCAGATTTACATCCTCTGCTGCTTAATGTCTTCAGCAAGAGTTTTAGAAGCTAAAAATTACTCATGAGTTCACTCCTAATTACCCAAAAAAAATCAACAAAAATTATATTTGTTGAATATGAACTAAGAGTATAGAGGGGTTAGATGAAGTTTGGCAAAGTCTGACATAAATTCTTACCAAATTTTGGGGTGGATTCCAAAAGTTTCCATGCTTCTTATGGTCAGAAGGTTATGTCTGCATGAGCAATTATGTCTCCCAAAACTTCTTAGAATGATAACTTTAAGAAAAGAAAGTCATTATTGTAACCATCCCCTAAAAGTTATTCTTAAATTGCTAATACACTCCTAGCTCTTTCCTTGGACAAAGTGAACAAACTGCTGAGATTGTGAACATTTGTTATTGTCATAGCAGAAGGTAAACTATTTTCATAAATATGCAAATATCTCCTACTGGGCTTCTATAATATTTCCAGCAACTGTACTGCAACATATGTCTATTTCAAATCTGATGATATTAAAAAGGAGGAGAAAGTGCAGAGCAGGCAGCTTGGAAATATTTCTGCCTAGGAAAGCTAGCAATTAGAGCAAGGGATAGGTGAACAGCCTGGATAATGAACAGTACCAAGATAACCTGTTTAATTTGATCTTTCTCCAAGTCTGAGGATGTTGTAAAGGTATGGGCTTTGTTTCTGTAGGGGAATATAGTGAAACAAGGACAATTTCTTTATGATCTCACTGCTTATGTACTCACAGGTTTGTATGCTTTCAAAGAAAAGTAATAATCTAAGACAAGAGCCCCTTACCATACTGTGTTCATCTGTTTGCTTGTTGCAGGTGGGCGGCGGGGGTGGGGGGACTTTCTCTCCACCATCCTGTGAGCTTAGGGAAGTCAGGGACCCTTGACAACAGCCTCTTGGAATGTTCACATACCCTGCCATGCCGCTGAAGCAAAGGAGGCTCTCTTTAAGCATGGGTTAAATGAATGAGTGAATGAAAGTGAGGGAAGGATAGATATAATGTTAAGAGCAAAGGTTTAGTAATCAAACAAGACTAGGATTAAGTCCTTGCTTTACCAGCTACTTGATCTCAAAAAAGTTCAAAATGTCTCTGAGCCTCAATTTTCTCATCTGAAACTACCAGGTTCTGGACTTGGCTTATATTAGGCATTCAACTCATGGCAGATGTTATTAAGTTCTCAAGATAGTAAGCTCCATAGCTGACCCTGGGAGAGTAGGCCTAGTAAGGGGTTTTTTCTTTTTTTATAGAAAAGGTATTTTTGAGCCCCCATGGTATGACAGATGCTATGCTTCGCTCTTGAGATACACAGATGAAACACTGTGGTTTCTACTTTCACCACAAAGTGAAGACATATATACTTAAAATGATAATAATGATAAGATATATTATCTATCATTATGAAAATGTTAGTATTAAAATACGATGAACATTTTATCAGCCATGCACAAGAATCAGTGAGAACATATTAAAAAGAATGTCAGAAAAGAAAAAACAGGGAGACAGGGATAGTTTTATAGAGAGGTAGCAAAACTTAGTGGTACCTGAAAGTACATAATAATAATAGGAATTTTTGGAAATGGGCTGAGTTGAAGGTCACAGAGTATTTCAGGGATAATAACTAGCCATTGCCAAGACATCAAAGCAATTGCCAGTGTTCCTAGAAGGGTTGTAAATGTCTCCTTGACTCCAAATCTTTGCCCAACAATTGGTTCCTTCTTTTGAACACCGCCCTGTCCTCTACCTGGGAAGGTAGAACACCAAGTGTATGAGGGTGCAGTGTGCACGGGTGGTTTAGCACAGTTTTCTGTGGAAAAAACAATTCCCCCCAGACAAGGTTAAGTGAGCATAAGGCAAAGCAAACTAGGTTCTATGACACATTCCAATTTTTCATATATTTGTTTAAGGTAGCCCTACTGAATTTTTAACATTTAGAGCAATACACGTTTAAGGAAATATTCATAGCTTCCTATGCCATTCCTAGGCACAAAAGTTCCGGGTCTGCAGCTGTTTTTAAAAGAGCTGCTGCCTTTTCTCTTCCTACATCCACATGCATATTTGGAGGAGAGCTCCACCAGGAACTGGGACCTCCCAAGGCAGAGCTCTGTTACTTTGTACTTCCTAGTCCCAACTTCCCCTTCTGATTCTGTAAATATTCAAAAGTCTCTCTTTTATGTAGAGATTTGTGAATAGCTTACCCTAAAACAGAGCTTCAGGGATTATAGAAAATATGAGCATAAATATTAGTGGGAAAGTATTTTAACATGATGTGAATTGGGGCGGTTGCTCCATTAACATAGCATGTCACCAATCCTTATCCAGATTGTATCTCATAGGGTCCTCGAGTGCCCCTGGAAATGTTTTCAGGTGCTGCCATATGTCTTCAGGAACAAGTAGATCTCTAGGTTCCTCATCTCCATTTCTAGCAAAATGACTTACCTGTATTTATATTGAACTTTAGACAGTATTATGTTTACAGAGAATGTTTCTGCCACTTCAAAAATTTGAAAAACATTGATCTAAAGAAGTGGCCCTCAAACTTGAGCAGGTATCTGAGTCACCTGAAGGGCTTTTTAAAACAGATTGCTCTGTCCTACCCTTGGTTTCTGATCCAGTAGATATGGAATGGGTTGGAGAATCTGCATTTTTAACAAGTTCCAGATGATGCTGATACTACTGATCTGGTAATCACACTTTAATTAAGAATGATGTAGGGAGACAAAACTGGCTTGGGAGAAAGGGGCCCTAGATTCCAGGCTTAGATATATTACTAACTAGTAGTAAAAATTTTGAGAAAATCATTCTCCTGAGCTTTAGGTTCTACAACTATAAAATTGGTAAGGATGGGGAGGGTATACTTTTTCAGATGCTAGTGATAGAAAAACAACTCAGGTTGGCTAAAAATGGAATTGATTGGTTTGTGAATTTGGAAAGTTCGTGCATAGGTGTTTGACTTTATACATTGATGGACACAGCTTCTCAAACAATGTCATCAGGATTCTGTGCCTCTCCATGTCTGGGTCTGTCTTCATTTTCAGGCAGGCTCTCCCTCATGATGGCAAAAGAACCAATAGCAATGCCAGACATATATTCTACTGACATAGCAACCTTAGACATTATCTCTTTCTCAATAGTTTGAGCCAAGAGTATGAAGATCGATGCTCATTTCTTGGAATGAGCCAATTTGGGGCTCTCTTGACCAGACCAAAGACATGTTCCAAATTTATGGAACTAAAGGGTAGGATAGACACAGCTCAGGCCACAGGGATAGAAAGTGGGGGAGAGATGATTCTGTGAAGTTGCACTAAGGTGTTGCACTCAAATAGCAAGTAATGATGAGACAAAGTCAAAAGACAACTCAAGGATGAGTAAATCAGACCAATGTTCCTCAGCATCTTTTTTTAACTTATGGACCAACAACCAAGGACACTTTGTAAAACTTTCTTTAAAGGGGTTTACTCCAAAAGTCATTGCAAGGTTATCATTTCCTATTTTGTAATATAAAATTATGTTGACCATTTTATGTACTTTTTAAATATCACTCCCTCCTCCAGGGTTGTAGTTCCATAGAAAGGATCAGGGCAGGTAAGCAGAGGTTTTGGAGCTAACCATACCTGATCTTGAATAACTAGCAACACCACAGACTATTTCTCTTGACCTTCCCATCTCTGTGGATATCAATACCCACTTTCTAGGGTGATGGTAGGCATCCAATTAGGTGATGTCTGGAAAGCACCTGTCCTACTCAAAAGACTCAACAGATTACAACTATTTTTATTATTATTGCCAAACTTGATGGGGCCTTTTTGTCAAAATGGTCTAGATACCAGCTAGAAGCTTTAGTCAATGAGGCCCAGATAGCCAATTAGTCATCAATTTGCCAAACCCAGGTTTTGGGTTTTTTTCCCCCAACTCTCAGCAAGGCCTGAAATCTTTTTAATAAGGATTCTGGAACATTTCTGGGAGTTTATAAAATAAGGTAGAAAATAGCCTGGATGAGATAAACATAAAAAAGTGGAAAACAAAGAGAACCTGAAATCAGTGGGAAACTTCATTTTCTTTAATTAGCATATTTAAGTGAAGTTTAGAAGCTGCTCCTTCCCTGAAACATTGCATTTTATTAAAAGCTGTTTAGAGCTCATAACCATTCTGCTGATTTTCTCAAAACACGTTCTCCTTATAGGCCGGTGCTAAACTGTGCATATGAAATGAGCTCAGCTTAATGTTGTGTTAAAAGAATTTGGTCTCCAGAGCTGTCTCTCTTCTTAATAATATGTAATCATACTCCATCTATTTAGTTTTCATTTAACTTGCCCCATGCAGGCAATGAATCCAGTTTAATTAAATGTGCCTTTAAATAGTTGAACAGCACTCATTTGCACCTAGCAAGCCTCCCTTTCATCCTATTAAGACCCCCCTCAAGATATAAAACCCAATAAAGAAGTCATGTAAGACGTGTGTCTGATAATGCAAAGGAAGTCTGATATTTCCTCTGTACTTTAGTGAAAGCTGCAGTAGCTTTTGGGCAGTGTCACAGCTGAATGGAGGCAGTGTGGGACGTCTTGGGTTGTGGAGTGGTTATTTGGATCACTCCTAACAAATAGCACATTTGGAAATGAGCTAGTGATCCTCTGGGTTGGAGTCAGCCATGCCCAAAGTGAGGCCTACTGAGATACCAGACAGCTGCCTATAGTGGCTCTCAGGGAGCCTCTGAGGAAGGCATGGCCATGCCTTTGGTCATATTTCCCAGGGACATTGGGTAGGTGAGGCTGCAGTTTCTCCCATTATAAGACTTGGAAGGACACCTAGGTGGCTCAGTCAGTTAAACATCTGCCTTCAGCTCAGGTCATGATCCCAGGGTCCTGGGATCGAGTCCCACATTAGGCTCTCTGCTCAGTGAGAAGCCTGCTTCTCCCTCTCCCTTCCCTCTGCTGGTGTTTTCTCTCTCACTGCCTCTCTCTTTCAAATCAACAAAAAAATCTTTAAAAAAAAAAAAAAAAGACTTGCAGGGGGGCACCTGGGTGGCTCAGTGGTTTAAAGCCTCTGCCTTCAGCTCAGGTCATGATCGCAAGGTCCTGGGTTCAAGCTCTGCATCAGGCTCTCTGCTCAGCAGGGAGCCTGCTTCCCCCTCTCTCTCTGCCTGCCTCTCTGCCTACTTGTGATCTCTCTCTCTCTGTCAAGTAAATAAATAAAATCTTTAAAAAAAAAAAAAAAGACTTGGAAAAGAGCAAGGGAGTTGGTCCTAAAAATTGAGAGAGGAGAGTTAGGTGGTATTTTCCAGTCAAGAAAGGATAGTATTAAAGAACTGTTAAATAATCATCCTAATTAGAGTCCCTCAGTTAAAGAATGGATTTTTATTCAACTTACTGCTTCATTATTCATACAGTGACTGCCAATCACTAGCCCCTTACTGACCAAGGACAGGACAACAAAAAAAACAAAGTCCCTATTCTCTTTAAACTTACTTTCTAGTTGAGTGAGACAGAAAATAAACAAAAACAAGGAAAGAACAACAAATAAGTATATGGTATTGGATGGTAAGAAGAAAGAAAATAAATCATATTAAAGAGTAGTGAGATTAAAGGGGTGGGGAGTTGCAGGGTAGTGTGGACATAGTGTCAGAGAAGACCTGTCTTATTAGACACTTTTGTAGGATCAGATTTGACATAGTCTTGTGAGCTAAGTCCAGTGCTGGGGGCTTTCACATTGGATACTAGAGATCTGACCATAATTTATAATATGATGTTCTACTGGTTGACTTGATCAGGTTGATTGGGTGGGTCTTTCATTTTTTATTTGTACTCTTCCTCCACAGAACACAAAAGAGGGAGGGCTTTCCCCAGTTATTCTCCTCAGCATTTCTAAGTATCATATTGTATTGTTTTCAGTGAGTTCTGGTATACATAAACCTTGCCGACCTAGTGAGAAAATAAGCTCCTTAACAGTGGGGACTTAGTCTTTTAGTTATTTATTTCCCACCCAGCAGACATGCCTTTGTAACACAGGATAACACAAACTTCCAAAATGTACTATAATTTTTTTAAATTTACAGTTTAATACTTTATGCTTTTCAGAAAAATTGACATGTGTATAATCCAAACAATTTTGTATGGTAGAGAAACTCTGCAATGTCTAGATACGTGTGGTCTTGAACAAATTTGTTCATTCATTCAATAAATATAATTTCAGTGATGTGATTAATCTCCATGGAATTCAACATCCACATCTAAAATTTAGTGACACTGATGCTCATTTTGCATGAAAATTAGAAGATGGCATGAAAACATAGGTTAAATAACTACCACAATGCAAATAATAGATGCCTGAATAAAAGTCATTTATATGATCAGTGAGGGAGAGATACGAGTTATGGTGCAAAAGAATAGTTACCAGCCAGATCATGATGGACAATATAACATAATTGTGATTAGGGTTGCTTCAAGTGTTTTTTTTTTTTAATTTTTATTAACATATAATGTATTATTTGCCCCAGGGTACATGTCTGTGAATCGTCAGACTTACACATTTCACAGCACTTAACAGCACATACCCTCCCCAATGTCCACAACCCAGCCACCCTATCCCTACAACCCCACCCCCCCCCGCCACCCTTAGTTCGTTTCTTGAGTCTAGGAGTCTCTTATGGTTTGTCTCCCTCCCCATCCCTTCCTGTTTTATTTCTCTCCCCCACCCCCCCCAAACTCCCGCCTTGCCTCTCAAATTCTTCATATCAGAGAGATCATGTGATAATTGTCTTTCTCTGACTGACTGCTTCAAGTGTTTTAAGCAAGAAAGTAACATGATCATACTGGACCTTTAGAGATTACAGAGAACAGACAGAAGAGAGGGAGTGGGGGGATGGGATAACTGGGTGATAGGTATTGAGGGCACGGGTGGTGATGAGCACTGGGTTATATGAAACTAATGAATTGTTGAACACTGCATCAAATATATGTTGGCTAATTGAACATAATATATAGTTATACTACCAATCAAAAAAAAATGCCATCTTTATATATTTTGTTTCTTCACTGCTAATTTATTACATCTTGCCATTAGCAACCTGTATTAATTACTATAGCTTCATATTATGTTTGTAAATCTAGCTTATTAGTTTGTTTCCAAAATTTCTTGATCATACATAAGCATTCATTTTTGCAGATAAATCTTAGGAGGAACTTTTCAAGTTTATTAAATCAATAAAATAAAATAAAACTGTCAGATTTATAATAAAAAAGGAGAAACGTAGAAGTAGAAAGACAATGTAGATAATTGTTGCAGTGTTCTAGTTGGAAACAATGGTGGTGTAAGTACAACAAAGGAGATGAAGAGAAGGCAACAGACACAAGGTATGGTGTGATGGCTGAATGGACAGGACTTGGTTATGGACTAAATACAGGAAATGAGGGAAAGAGATGGGGCTCCCAGTTTTGTGAGTTAAGTAATGGCATCATTTTCTGAGTAATACTCAAGGATACATAAGTTTGGCATTTAGTTTTTCACATTTCATGTTGAGACACTAAAGGCCTGAAGATCAGAAGAAAATGCTGGGCAAGAGAATAAGTTTGGGACCATTAGCAATAGGTGACATTTATAAAGCCATGGGAGAAAGTGAGGACATCTGAAAAGAAGGTGAAGTATGAGGAGAGAGTTCCCTGAAGATCTCCACAACTTAAGGGCTATGCAAAAGGAGGAATTAATGAGACTACAGACCAGGGATGCAGAAGGATATCACAGAAACCATGAACAGTAATTTGAGAGGAAGCTGGTTACCTATTCTGCTGAAACCTGCTGTGGGGCAAAAATTAGATGAGGATTTGGAAAAAAAAAATGTCTTTGAAGACCTTAGTAAGAGCAAATTTAGAAGGCAGGGAGGCAAACCTGTTTGGAATGAATATGAGAATAAAAGGGATGTAACAAGATAGAGACATTCTTTAGGAGATAGTTATTGAAACCTACTACTTGCCAGGTACTGTTCTAGATGCTGGGGCTAAAGCAGTAAATTGAAAATCAAAATAAAAAAAAAATTCCTTAAGGCACTTCTGTTATAGAGGAGAAGTAGACAGTTAGCATATAAATAATTAAATATGCAAATGTCTGGTGGAAAAAATAAAGCATTAAAGGAAGTAGGAACTACTGGGTAAGGGTGGTTGCTGTTTTATTTAGGGAAGTCCTCTCTTATATGGTAATGTTGGAGCACAGACCTATAAGAAATAAGAGTGTGTGTGTATCATGAGGATACCTATGGGAGCACATTCCAGGCAGAAGCAGCATATGCAAAAGACCTGACGCAGCAGCACAGAGTACTTTTGAGAAAAAAAATGAAGCCAGTTTAGCTGAAGTAAAGAGCATAAAGTACAAAGGGGTAGAGGTGATGTCAGAGTGGTAAGGGGAGTAGGATGGGGCAGGTCACGTCAGGTTTTGAAAATCTTTTTTCAAAACTTGGGTGTTTTCTCTCAGATGGGAAGCCATTGGAGGGTTCTCAGCAGAGGCTGCTGCAGGGAGGTAGGGTAGAGGAAGCAGGAAGAGCAATTGTTACCATCAGGTAATGAATGATACCAGCTTGCCCCAGGTAGTCTTGGTTTACATGCTGAGAAAAGATTGCATTCTGGAAATAATGTGAAGCTACAGTTGATGTAATTTGCTGTTAAGTTGGATGCTAAGTAAAAGTGAAACAGAATTTAAAGATGCCTAGATAGATGATTCTGGAAGTTAACTGTAAAAAGTTTAAAATAGGGAGCACTGGTTGGATGGAGATGGGGATCAAGGTGTTGGATTCAAGAAAATATTTGGATGCTAATTAAAAAAATCTACCAAGGGAGAATAATTCAAACATAAAAGGAAGAAATATAACTGATATACAGGGGACCATGGGAAGGTGAGATGGGAACTAGAGACCTGGGAGGCTGAATATTGGTAAAGGATACTTCTTTTAAAGTAGGAGAGATGATGAAGAGAACAGGTTTTTATGTAGAAAACTTGATAAATTTGGTAGCAGGCAGGTAGAGTTCCCATTTCATGGTTTCTGTTTTATCTTTGTGATACAAGGCAAAGTTTTTCAAAGGTTAGTGAAATTAAGTACAGTGTTATGAAGTTTAAGTGTTATGAAGAGAGGGAGAATTATATGAATGATATTTTAAAGCAAATACAAGAATTTTCTTAGTAGAACAGCCAAGTTAGAATGTTAAGCACTTTTGAAAGCTCAGCTGCGATCAGGCATCATAAATTTATAATCACACTAATCTGCCTGGCTTTGTGAGTTTTTTGGAGCAATACTCATCTGTTTGGATAGAAACATGGAAGAGACAGATATTAAGATCCACCCAGGAGTGTAGTTTTGCCAGACAGGTTGGATAAGATGGAGGTGCAAGAGAATTTTTGTAGGAGAAGGATTGCTATAATGTGCCGTGGAACATATACTGGATAAGGAGAGACCTGAAGACAGGGATGTGTGATAGATCAAATTTGGATGTGACAATGGATTGCTGTATCAGTAAAGTCAATTTTGTCCTGTGTCATGTACGTGTCAACTGGATATACAGGTACATCTGGATGTACATGTCAACTGGAAAGAAGTAAAGAGCTCTGGTAGAAGAAACTATGCTTTTATGACTTATGAGTAGATTATCGATTAGAGATGATACAGATATGAAAGGGATTGTGGAAATGAGTGATTTAAGTGCAATGGGAGTGAAGGTCATTTGAAATGAAGAGATAACTCAAGGAAATAAGGGATCAATGAACTGTAGAAATCAGGTATTATTTGGGGAATTTTCTGGAGCAGGGTCAAAGTTAGGGTGGAAAATGAACAAATATGTAAAATATTTACTGAGGGGTGCGTGCGTGGCTCGTCATGTTAAGCGCTGAGACAGGTTCCCTGCTCAGGGAATTCTGCTTCTCCCTCTCCTTCTGCCCCTCCCCCGACTTGTGCTCTCAGTAAGATATTTACTGATTGAGGGGTTCTCTCTCAACATTGGTAAAGGATCAATAGGATGCTATAGAAGGATACTGTCCTCCTCAAAGAAAAATGGAATGGTCTGGAATTACCCTAAGGAGAAAGGGAGATAATAATTCTACCTCCTATTCCTATCAGGAGATAAAGCCACCCTCCTCTTCAGTAGGCTACAGGAAATGAAGTTCATATAAAAACAAATAGATGGAGGGACCTTTGCAAAACATGCTGAGGGTGAGTGGATTTTGCCTATTAGGGTCACGTACGTGTTCCAGAGGAATGGTGGAAGGGTTTGGGAAAAGGGAGTGTGGAAGTTTAGCCTCAGTGTTGGGGAGTGGGGTGGATGTGAAAGATCAGAATGTGATCACTGGGTTGTGATGCCTCTGTTTCCACACTGAAGCATGATAGTGTGATGTAATGGTAGGCGTCTCCTACCGATGGAGGACTAGTGACCATCAGGACTAGTAGTATCTCTCTGGGCCTGGAGGTAAGGCCCAATATGTTATAAGGGGTCATCTTCTCCTTTACTTTCCAGCCTGATGTTATTAGAAGCTTCAGTGAGTATAATCATGGCTTACAGCAATGGGAGAGTTCAAAAATAAATGGTTCTTCTCCGCCAAGGGGAGGCAGTTGACTCTTGGTCACAGGGCTGGAGCTTCCTCTTCCTAGTCGAGTGGGGCTGGTGTAAATGGAAGATGAGCCCCTTGGATGAAAACTATCACTAAATTGCTCTAACTTCAAGAAACTGTCAGGATAACAGCACAGAGGCCAGTACAAGTTGTAAAGTGGCAAAAATGATCTTCTCTTTGGAAATACCTTTAGCCAGAGAGGACACAGCCTGGGCACATTCAATGTTCATGACTCTTCTGGTGACCTGTGTACTAAGTCATTTATCCTTCTCTACAATCTTCTGACACTGCCAAATTCCCTCTCCTTATTAGTCAAGAACATCTTCTAGAAAAGTCACGTGGAATAGAACATAGATCCATAGGAAAATCTGTTCTTCTGAAAAATAGTTACATTTTGTACTTCTAAGATCAAAGATCATAAGGGAAGAAAGATGAAATTTTGTTAATCACTGGGAAAGGAAGACTAATGAGTTGCCCATTCCAGTAATTGCAAGGGGGAAACCACTTCCCCCTCACTCTTTCCACCATGGACTGTGAAGTGCCATTAATACAACAGCCCTAAGCAGAACAGGAAATATTCATCATAAGAGCTACGCATTCCTACTGCAGGTGCCAACTCCTTATAGGATCATACTGGAACTCTACTGAATATGTAACATTTTGATTTAGAATTAGCAGTGGGGAGAGATGAAGAAGAAAGTGAAAGTGAACTTTTCTCCTTTTATTAACAGACTGAAATATCATCTAAGTTCTGATTTGGAATGATGGATGTGACAATCTGGGGAGAGCAAGAATCTTGCAAGAGGATCTTTGGATTATTCTTGGAGTTAAAGGGTAAATTGGAAAAAGGAGAATAGTTTTTGGACATATCTGCAGGATTGGTATGGAGACCATATACATTTTCTTGGAATCAGGTTCTAGAAACTTAGTTCCACAAATATTGAACTACTATCTGTACTGCAGTTTTCTAAACTGAGTTTCAGAGAAAGAAGGCATGATCAGGAAATAGAGACAGTTAGCTGAATTAAAGTGCAATTTTGACCCAAGGACCTTAAGCAGAAAGAATAGTTTACTCAAACATTCCTTACTCTCAAAGGAATGAAACAAGAGAAGGCAGGTGATTATTGGCCTATTATCACCTCATCAGGACCTCATTAAGATGTATTTTAGTAGACCATAAACTTACTATAAAATAGTACTATATGAAAGGCATTTTTTAAGTCAAAATAGATCAATAAAAGGTCAAAGACCACTGATAAAATAATGAAGTAGATTAATAAGAATGTAATATACAGATCACATTCTTGGATTGAGCATTTTCTTAGATATTTCTCACCTATACTCATGATTCTGGAGTCTTTCAGCATTTAAATTCTAAGTCCAAAACTTACTATGTGATTTTGGACATGTCACTTAACCTACATTTCAACTTCATCATCTGTAAAATGGGAATAATGAAAACAGTGATCCCAGAAAGCTGCCATAGTGATTACATGTATAATATGGATTAAGCACTCAGTACAATGCCTGGCACAGAGTCAGCGCTTAACAAATAGTTTTAACAACTGTTGGTATAAGTGAGAGAAAGTGAACCTTAGTCATTGAGGTGATGTGTGAGTAGGATATAAACTAGGACAGAAGGTTATAGGGTCATCTATAAATATAAATGGCCGAGGTGAAGCAGGGACTTGACAATATATATACCATTCTCACTCAGAACAGCAATGAAACTATGAGATTCCTTGCTCAAAAAGCAGAAAAAGTTTCACTAAAAGTACTAAAATATGAAGTTTTTACCTTTCTTCCACATATGTCCTTTTCTCAAGTATATCCTCCACTGTCCCATAGAACTTCACTTATAAAATGCACAAAGATTAAATTATTAAGTTTCAAGATAGCAACAGCAGAGCATTAAACCAAGTGTGGGGTTCTTCTGAGGCCCTGCTCTCACTGTTCCACAGTAATCTTATGGTTAGAAATGGAGACCAATAAGGAGAATTAATAAGAACTTTTCAAATGTAATGGGAATAGGTCAGAATCTCAGGCATTTTTCCTCTGGACAGACCATCTGGGGTGTGTTTTCTATTTAGTTGAATATAGTGGGATTACTCACCCATCTCTCTGATTGTGGTATGCAAAGCCTACTTACACACAAAAGTATCTAGAGAAAACTGTATACTAAGTTATTTGTATATTTTGCTCCAAATAAACTGCCAAATTCAATCTTAAAACTAGTTATAGATTCTCAAGAAGCACCCCAGATCTTTTTAATGGGCTCTTGGATCCTATTAGCTAGGATCTTGTTGAGAATCTTGGCATCCATATTCATCAGGGATATTGGTCTGAAATTCTCCTTTTTGGTAGGGTCTTTGCCTGGTTTGGGGATCAGGGTAATGCTGGCTTCATAGAAGGAGTCTGGAAGTTTCCCTTCTGTTTCTATTTTTTTAAACAGTTTCAGGAGAATAGATATTATTTCTTCCTTGAAAGTTTGGTAGAATTCCCCAGGGAATCCGTCTGGTCCTGGACTTTTGTTTTTTGGGAGGTTTTTGATCACTGCTTCAATCTCATTACTAGATATTGGTCTATTCAGGTTGTCAATTTCTTCCTGTTTCAGTCTTGGAAGATTATGGGTTTCCAGGAATACATCCATTTCTTCTATCCCAGATCTAAGCTGTGCCCTCAAAATTCAATTAATAGACTTCACTCATAGGATTTGCTTGCCTAAACCATATGGAACCCTGATTGCTAATTTGGGAACTTTGTTAAATAATGGATTAGGATTCAAAAGGAATGCTTCAGGGAGTATTTAGTGATAGTTTGGTCAAATGAGACAATTAATACTGCACAGGGTTATCTATTGGGTCTGAGTGGGATTGCTATCCCACTGCCCAACTCATAATCAGCAGGGCAAAGAAAACAAGTCCACATAGACTAAATGGCCAAGAACAGATGAAGAGTGAGCTAATAGTATAGTAATTAGGAAAAAAGCCAAAGCAGGATCCACAGATGGCCAATGTTAAAGAGAGGCAAAGACATGTTGGATTCTGAAAATGGACTTGTTGGGACAGGTTATTTATGAGCATGTATTTTTAAACTAGGATTGGGGATGGTAATAAAGAAAAGATTAGCCCCATAGCTGGGTTTGTTTATAGATATAGTAAAATATTTGCAAATTTCCCTTTCCCTTTTCATATAATAATTAACATTTGAATTGTGTTATTTTCTACTGTGACTGTTAAAATTTGCAAAGTAATCACTTTGAAAAGTAGAGCTTGAAAAAAAGTTGGCCTGATGCCTAGAGGGAAAGCAAAGGATCTATCTTTGAGTAGATCCTAAGACAGTTTTTGATCAGGGTCAGGTGGTACTACCAGAGACATGATTTCAGTCTCACTTCTACTGTTTACTGTGTGTGACCTTTGTTGGGCCCATCTCACTTGTTTACTGGCCTTCAGGATACTTCTCTGTCAAGTGGAATGACTGGACAATTTCCAAGTTTCTTTCAGGTCAAATATTCAGTGATCTTTCCTTCAAAAGGACCTGTGGGCCAGTGGAAAAATAAATAACAACTAGTTCTTACTCTGGAGTATGGCTACTATATCTGTAAACCCATGAAATCACCTATGCTTATGCTTTATACTATTATATATTTCCCTATCACAGCTTCACTGTCTTCCCCATGGCCTTTCCATCTATATTGGCACATGTGGTTAATTGCCATAACAGTAAAAACATAATTATAGTTTTAAATATTGTAATCATCATATAAGTTTGATGACACACTTTATTTCTTCAAATTAAAATAAAATCAGATCAACCTCCCAGAGGAAGTTGAGATAAGAGTTGGCCATCCTTGAGTTGGATTTTCATGTCCAAAAAAGAAGAGTGTAGTTTTCTAATCAGTCTGTTGTGGCTTCTGTACCCATGGTTTTTCAACACCAAAAGATGTCACTGAGGAATGTGGCTGATGATGTCCAGCACAACAGGTTTTCACTAGGCCAGCTTCCATCAGTGATCTTTGAAGGGAAGAAGAAATTGAAAGCAACTCCACTTTTTGGTGCTGAATTCAATCCAAATATACCCTACTTGGTTCCTAAGATCAGCTCCCTCCGCTGACATCCTTCTCTGAAGGATCAGGAAAGTTTTCTTTTTTTCCATTCCACCTCTCTTCTAGACCACAAGTCCTTATTTGACTGTCTTTCTCAAGGGTTGTTATATGTATCATCTTAGTGAACACCTCCCTATAACTAAGATGTGTGCAATATGGTTTCAGAAACTCTTTATAAAAATAAATAAGTTAGGGGCACTGGGTTAAAGCCTCTGCCTTCAGTTCAGGTCATGATCCCAGGGTCCTGGGATCAAGCCTCGCATAGGGCTCTCTGCTCAGCAGGGAGCCTGCTTCCCCCTCTCTCTCTGCCTGCCTGTCTGCCTACTTGTGATCTCTCCTCTCTGTCAAATAAATAAATAAAACCTTTAAAAATAACTAACTAAATAAATAAATAAGTTGTATGAGAGGACATATTATTCTTTTAAAATCCTTTATCCTTTATGCCTAAATAATAATGATAATGATGGGTAATCTGAACATTTACTTGATAGTGTCGATGTTCCTCATTTTAGGGAAGAAAATTTAATCAAAGTATCTTATCTAGGACATTTAAGAAACAAGATTTGAAGGCAATTTTGGCATTAGGGCATGAATTGATAATACTTGGAGGTACAAATAGAAGGATATATTTGAGCAAGGCCCACAATGTCCAGTATAGTCATGGCATCTAGTAAGGGAAAGAATGTAATAGCAGATAAAAAGATAATTTAGTTTAATTTTAGAAAGATTTGATGATCAGACCATATCTGACATTATCTTATTTGAACATGAGAACCCCTAACACTGTATTTCGGTGGGGGCAAGGAAAGTACCATGGAACACCATTTTTAAATATCAAGACACATGGGTGTCCTAGATAAGCTAATAACTTGATGCACCTTCAAAATAATTTGCTTTTAATATATATTCAATACTTAAAGGAAAGGTAGATAACTATGTGAAGAATGTTGAATAAATGGAACCCATAGTGGAATTGCTTGGCTTGGCATGTATTTTTTTGAGTTCTGGCTCCAAGCTTGCATGTAAAATAAAAAGTGAAAAAGAAAACCTTTCCACCAATTTGAAAAAGAAAGAAAAAACCTTATACTTATTGGCATCAATCATTATTCAATCAAGTCTTTAAAGGGTCTCATTCTTCCTCCAAGGCTCTAATAACATCCTAGACATTTGTCATGTTTCCCGCTCCCAAAGACTTTTCCAATACTACCCTAAAGGACAGCCAGATGTCGGCTTCTTGCATCTGGAATTCAGGTGTGTTACCTGGGCTCCACCAACTGGAGAAACCTTTGCAAACTGTGATAGAAAGGAAATAGTGGTAAAAGCAAAAACTACACAGGTCCATTTTTTTTTTCTGTTGCTGCTGTTGTTGTGTTGCAGGATTAAAGGAGAAATATCCAGCATTTGGGGTCAGTGGTGGCTGTAGAAGATGCAAAGTTGCTTTGATGGTTTAGAAGAGGCATCAGTACAGGCAGCAACAGTAATTGCGGAAGCAATGAGGTTGTGATGCATAAGTGGTGGTGATGCAAATCATTTTACCCACTGTGCAGTGGCCTCAGCCGCAGTTTTCTCACAGACCACCAGTATCACAGTGTGGTTTTGGAGTGTTGCTCTGAGCACTCAGTCTCCAGCTTGCTTTCAATGATACTGTGATCTGCTAAATATCTTCTAATAAATTTCCTTTTCTGCTTAATCATCCTGAGCCAGCTTCTGCTGCCTGGAACTACAATTCTCATCTGGTATACTATGTTCTTTCCTTTCAGATAAATTCAATTTTCTCCACCTTGTTACATATCCAGTGATGTTTTCAATCCTCAGTTGGTGGTTTGACAGCTCATATGGATGGGTGCCTCAGGCAGCTGTTGTGCCAACCTGCTGTTGAATCTGGAATTGCATATTAGAAGGAGAAACTCTAGGAGGACATCCAGAGAGTGGTGAGAGAGCATATATAGATCACCATGTGGCAGAAAAATGGGGAGGATCACTAACTTGAAAGTTTAACTCTGAAGCTGAAAAATAATACGTTCCAATTCACAATTTGTCTTGGACTAGACATTTAAAAAAAAAAAAGATTTTATTTATTTATTTGGCAGAGAGAGACACCGCAAGAGAGGGAACAGAAACAGAGGGAGTGGGAGTGGGAGAAGCACGGAGCAGGAAGCCTGCTGCAGGGCTCGATCCCAGGACTCTGGAATCTTGACCTGAGCCAAAAGCAAACATTTAATGACTGAGCCACCCAGGCGCGCCTTGGACTAGTCTTAAATACAGCTGTAGGAGCATTTAAATTGTCTGTTGCTCCTATCTCTGAGTTCCCATAGCACACATAGTACTTGTCTTTATGGTAGCACATCACATGCTAAACTACAATTATAATTCACTTGTCTGTCTCTACCACTAGAATGAATCTAGAACCATGACATCACTGTGCGTACACTTAGTACCTATTGTTGGACTTCATGGGAGGCCTAGGAAAAAGCATGTTTCATTCCCATTTCCTAAATTATGTACAAATTGATAGATAAGATAAAGGAGTAACAACAAACATTAATATAGCATTTGCCTAATCACTTTCCATTAACTCTTTCAATCTGTAACAATTCTATAAATATGGGTATTCTCCTATTTTACACGTAGAGAAACTGGGAAATAGAAAAATTAGTTTGACAAAGATCACCTAGCTTATCAATAGAAGTCTTTCGAGTGTTTACAACAAGGCAGAGAACTCAAAATATCAACTTTTTCAATGATAGAGGTGATAGAGGTAGTGGTTAAGGTGAAAAGCAATAGCAGTTTTCATAATACTGTACCTCAATCTTGAACAGCAAGAGAAAACTGCAGACCTCCCCAAAGTTTTAAGCACTAAGCTTAGCTCTTGGCCATGACTAGAGAAGAATACATGTTCTCTGAAAGAGAGAACCCTAAAGGAGAACAAAGAAGGGACTGAGCATCCTGCTTCCTCTCCCTATCTTATCAATCTAATCACTCACTCCATCTGTCTTAGAGAGGAATAAGTAAGATGGGCAGGGATTGCCAGAAGCTTACACTGATGTTGCTTCCTTTGGAAACATGAATTAGTATAAAGGATGCTTTCTAATCCACATTCCCGGGGCGCCTGGGTGGCTCAGTATGTTAAAGCCTTTGCCTTCGGCTCAGGTCATGATCTCAGGGTCCTGGGATCAAGTCCTGCATCAGGCTCTCTGCTCATCAGGGAGCCTGCTTCCCCCTCTCTCCCTGCCTGCCTCTCTGCCTACTTGTGATCTCTCTCTGTCACATAAATAAATAAAATCTTTAAAAAAAATAATCAACATTCCCAAAACCTTATTTCTCTTTATCCCTTTGGGATGTCTCCTTGTGGGAGGAGATTGGCAGCCCATTAGGGTGATCTGAATCTACCTTTATAAAGCTCTTACCATTCCAATCACTCCTTAATGGAGGACCCTCCTGAGGTTGCTGATGATAGTATCCATGTCACGGAATTAGAAAATTAACTGAACTAATTCCAAGGCTACTGTACACAACTGAAAAATCTGTCTGCCTGTTTTCCCCAATCCTGCATTCTGTTCAAGCACAATGCCTCATATAACTCACAAGGAAACTTGAAATTAATCCAATAAAATTTCCAAATACCTGAATATTAATCCCCTTCCAGGATCAAATTCCTGGTAGAAAATATAGTCCATAGATTAGATTTGCTTGAAAACTCAAGTTCAAATATATATTAAAATTCAAAATAATTAAATAAGTGATGGCGATTAAGGAGTCCACTTGTGATCAGTACCAAGTGATGTATGGAAGTGTTGAATCACTAAATTGTACACCTGTTAACTAGTTAACCAGTTAACTAACTAGAATTGGAATAAAAACTTTTAAAAAGTAAGATGAATATTCTTTAAATAGAAAGAAGTCCCAAATCAAATATTCTTGAACTTGGGTACAAAAATCCCAAAGAAAGTAAAGTCTTTTTTGTATTTGGCTCTTAATTGAAGATGTTTTTTCAAAGCCTGAACAGAGTTTGGCTCCTTTAGAAGCTACAGTCTATGCTGACCACTAGAATACAGTTCCTTTGGGCCACAGGAATTGAATTACTTTCACATCAAAGACTGTCATGTACCTCACTTTTTAAAGAGTTTGAAAGATTAGTACGTAAGAGTTTATTCTAGTCCTGCTACAAACATAGACATGTAGAAATGAAGGCAATTCCCATTCCTCAAGCCCTCATCCAAAGGAAAAACAAAAAACAAAAAAACTGAAATTAGGACTGCCAAAGAATACCGAAAAGATACGATGACATCTGAAAGAAGTAGTTATATGGGGAACATTTGGTTTCAGCTCCAAATGTCAATTAGGTTTAGCCTGTTAAGACCATCCCTTGTTGAGTTCAGAGATCTTTTTTAACAAGGGTTAATTTAGGCACCATACCTCATTTAGAGAACTCCACCTACAGGTTCTGTCCCTTATCTCAAAAACTGCCACTTGAGATACTGTCTTTTGGAGTTTAGAAATTTGCAATGTAGCAGTCCAAACATCAGGTCTTTTTCAAGGTATCACTCTTTTCCATTAAGTGTATTTAAACGTTCCTAATTTCAATTTTTCCTTGATCCATGTGACTGTGACATACCCCCTGTTGGGTATGGCACTTTCTAGAAGCATCTTTCCACATTCTCTGGGTGTCAGACATTCTTACTCCTATGCCTCAGTGTCTGTTAACAAAGCACCTTGCTATGGAAGTGATTAGGCCTATGAAAGCTGCCTCAGAGAGAAAGTTTTTCCCCTTCCCTACCTGGGTGTCAGTGGGACCAACACCTTAGAATGGAAGCTGCTTTGACTGCTTCTGAAACTTGTACATGGGGCCCCTGTGAGGACCAAAATCTCTGACATGTGCTGTTCAAATACAGTAAAATACAGAAAGATCTTAGTAATCAACTAGTTTGGATTCAATCTGAGGCCAATTTGTGTGTTTTTCTGGGGAATGGGAGTGGTAATACAGAGCTTGTGAGGCAATTGGAACTGGCAGCATTATCTTTTCTACTAGAGATACCTGACTCTGAGGAAAGTTAGTTATGAGCTAGGACTAGAAAAAATTGGGCCTCTTATCACGAGGCTGGAGGCAGAAGTCTCACTCAATGACTGTTACAGTTTCAGAATGAGGAAAGTGAAGACCCGCAGTTGTAGAGTACCTGCTATAGGTCAGGCCTGCAGTAGGCCTGGCACAACCACAAAGACAGAGAAGCAGGCACTATTCCTTCTTTAGGCCTTATGGATAAGGGAGATTTGATTGTCTTAATTCTTGCCTCTTTGTTTTTTTGTTGTTTGGATGTTTTCATGGGTCTCCCTTATATCAAAGGGTCTTCATTAAAGTCCACATTACCAATCAGAGGAGACAAGATAGCAGAAGAGTAGGGAACCTCAAATTCAAGAGTAGGATCCCTTGAATTTACTTGGATAACTATCAAATCATTCCGAACACTCATGAATTCAGCCTGAGATGTGAGAAAATATATCTGGAACTCTATAAGTAGAAAAGCAACTGCTTTTCTCAAGGTAGGAAATCCAGAAACATGAATCTGAGGGGAAATATCTGAAGATAAATGGAGGGGGGAGGTAGCCTCCATAAGCCGGCTACCAGAAAATGACATAGCCCTGGAGGGCAAAATCAGAACCCTTAGAAATCTGCCCAGTGAGAGACATCCCTGTCTGAAAGGACCTCAGAGGATGAAAAGGGTAGAAATCTAGGTGGGTCAGTGTGGTCTCAGGATCCCAGGAATCACAGAACTAATGAGGGAGCTTGAGCCCATAGAATGCCCATGCAGTGGGGTGGAGAAACTGGTTACAGTCAGTGAGCCCAGGAGGGGACTCTCAGCTCCAGTGGCCATAAACCATGAAATCAGGTGACTGCTCTCCACTTGAGCACCCTGAAAAGGACTGGAATGTGTGGACCATCTGCCATCCCTGGGATGGGTGAAACAGGTATGCCCATGACCAGACAAGAGCTCTCAAGGTGGAAGCCCTGGAAAAGACAGTAGGATGACACTCAGTCATACCCTGGGAGTGGTGGAACAGGTAATTGCAGAAGCCCACAACCACTTTCAGCCCCAGAGCACACAAAGGACAGTAATGTAGGTTCCTCGGACTTGCTCTCCCACCCCCTAGGGAGGATTGATGTGGGCATGCATTACAGAAGTCTGCAGAGTTTGGTGCACACAAAAGTGAAGACTGTTTGTCCCAGAGGGTTTACTGAAGAGATGGGACCACAATCTTTCAGCTCTGGGGCTGGAGATTGGGATGTGGCCATTTTTATTGTGATCCTCTAAAGAAGTGTGGAAAGCCCTCAGGGAACAAAAACACACAGAGGACCAGATTACAGAGCCCAGTCCCCTGGCAAGAGGAGGTTCAACTCTGCCTAGGCAAAAACACCTGAGAAGCAGCACAGCAGGCCCTTCCCCCAAAAGGCAAATGGGAATAACAAGTGCACAACTAGTTTACAGATACCACAAAACTGCAAAACTCCAGCGCTAGGGGCAAAGAGTACATAAAACTTGAGGGTATTTTTCTCATGGTTTGTTTATCTTTCAGTCTAAAATTTTCCATTTTTTTTCTTTTTTCCATTTCAACTAGTTTCTTGTTTTATCAACTCTTTAAGTTGCTTTTAAACTTTGATTTTTTTTATATCTATACTTTATAGATATATACTTCATCTTTGGCCTTTTTTCACTCTATTCAATTTTATTTTTATAAACATACAGATTTTGCTTTCTTTGCAATTTTGCAATTTAGGGTCTTCTAACACAGACCAAAATTCAATCAGGAACAAGTAGATGACCCTGCTTTGTCCACCCTGTGAGATTATAGCCTCTCTCTCTCAACTTTTCTTTTCTTTTTTCTTTAGTTTTGTGATTATGGTTTGGTTTCCCATGGTTTCGGTTTGTCTAGTATGTATTTTGCTTGGGTCGTGGTTGATATTATTAATTCTACTCACTTGCTTACTCATTCTTCTCTGAGCAAAACAACCAGAAGGTGGAATTCACAACAAAATAAAGAACAAGAGGTAATGTTCTCTGCCACAGATTTAATTGATATGGATATAAATAAGATGTCAGAGATGGAATTCAGGATAACAATTATAAAGTTAATAACTGGGCTTGAAAAAACCATAAAAGAGAGTAGAGAATCTCTTAGTCCAGAAATGAGATCTAATCAGGCAAAACTAAAAAATGCTACAACTGAGATGCAATCTAAATTCGATGCTCTAACAGCTAGGATGAATGACTCAGGAGAGAGAGTAAGGGATCTAGAAGAAAGACTGATGGAAAGGAACTTTAGGAAAAGAGAGGAAAAACAACTAATAACCCATCAACAAAGGCTTTGAGAAATTAATGATGCCATGAAACATACCAATGTCAGAATTACTGGGGGGTGTCTGAAGGGGAAGAAGGGGTGGGCAGAAGATATATTTGGGCAAATTATAGCCGAGAACTTCCCTAATCTGGGGAAGGAAAGAAGCATTCATGTCCAGGAGACAGACAGGACCCCTCCAAAATCAACAAAAATAGATCAATACCCTGATATATAATACTGAAGCTTGCAAATTTTAGAGAAAAAGGGAGAATCATAAGAGCAGCTCAAGACTAGAGGCTCCTTACATACAGAAAAAGGAATATCAGACTAATATCACAAAAACCTGGCAGACCAGAAAGAACTGGCATGATAAATTCAGGGCAACAAATGAGAAAAACATGCAGACAACAAGACTGCTGTTCAGAATGGAAGGAGAGATAAAGAGCTTCCAGGACAGACAGAAACTGAAAGAATATGTGAACACCAAGCTCTGCAAGAAATATTCACAGGGGTCCTGTAAGTGAAGAGAGAGCCCAAGAGGAACATAGACTAGAAAGAAATGGAGACAATCTACAGAAGCAAGGACTTTAGAGGCAATACAATGACACTAAATTCATATCTTTCAATAGTTATTTTGAATGTAAATGGGCTAAATGCTCCAATCAAAAGACACAAGGTATCAGATTGGACAAAAAGGCAAGACCCATTCATATGCTGTCTACAAGAGACCCATTTTAGACTGAAAGACACCTGCAGACTGAAAGTGAGAGGGTGGAGATCCTTTTACCATGCTAATGTTCCTCAAAAGAAAGCTGGGGTAGCAATCCTCATATCAGACAAATTAGGTTTTAAACCAAAGACTGTAGTAAGAGAAGAAGAGTGCTTACTTAAAGTGCCTATCCAACAAGAAGATCTAACAACTGTAAATATTTACACCCCCAACATGGGAGCAGCCAATTATATAAACCAATTAATAACCAAAGTAAAGATATTGATAATAATATTTTAATAGTTGGGGACTTCAACACTCCACTCACAGGAATGGACAGATTATCTAAGCAGAAGATCAACAAGGAAACATGGTCTTTGAATGACACATTGTACCTGATGGACTTCACAGTTATACACAGAACATTCCATCCTAAAACAACAGATTACTCATTCTTCTCAAGTGCATATGGAATATACCCCAGAATGGATATCATACTAGATCACCAATCAGGTTGCAACCAATACCAAAAGACTGGGATTATTCCCTGCATATTTTCAGACAATGCTTTGAAACTTGAACTCAATCACAAGAGGAAATTTGGAAGTAACTCAAACACTTGGAGGTTAAAAAGCATCCTACTAAAGAATGAATGGGTCAACCAAGGAATTAAAGAAGAATTTAAAAAAATTCATGGAAACTAATGAGAATGAAAACACATCTGTTCAAAACCTTTGGGATAGAGCAAAGGTGGTACTAAAAAAGAAGTATGTTGCAATACAAGCCTCTCTCAAAAAAATTAGAAAAATCTCAAATACTCAAGATAACCTTACACCTAAAGGATCTGGAGAAAGAACAACAAATAAAGCCTAAACCAAGCAGGAAAAGAGAAATAATAAAGATTAGAGCAGAAATCAATGAAAAAGAAACTAAAACAACAATGGAAGAGATCAATGAACTAGAAGCTGATTTTTTAAAAGAATTAATAAGATCAATAAACCTCTAGCCAGACTTATCAAAAAGAGAAAGGACCCAAATTAATAAAATCATGAATGGAAGAGGAGAGATCATGACCAACACCAAGGAAATACAGAGAATTTTAAGAACATATTATGATATGTTCTTAAACTATATGCCAACAAATTAGACAACCTGGAAGAAAGGAATGCATTCCTGAAAACTTACAAACTACCAAAACAAAAACAGGAAGAAATGGAAAATCTGAATAGACCAATAACCAACAAGGAAATTGAAGCAGTAATCAGAAATCTCCCAACAAACAAGGGTCCAGGACCAGATGGCTTCCCAGCGGAATTCTACCAAACTTTCAAGAAGAAATAATAAGTATTCTACTGAAGCTGTTCCAAAATATAGAAATGGAAAGAAAACTTCCAAACTTGTTCTATGAGGCCAGCATTACCTTGATCTCAAAACCAGACAAAGACCCCACTAAAAAGGAGAATTACAGATCAATATTCCTAATGAACATGGATGCCAAAATTCTCACCAAGATACTTAGCCAATAGGATCCAACAGTACATTAAAAGGATTATTCACCACAGCCAAGTGGGACTTATTCCTAGGATGCAAGGGTGGTTCAACATTCACAAATTAATCATGTGATAGATCACATTAATAAAAGGCCAGAACCAAATGATCCTCTCAATTGATTCAGAAAAAGCATTTGACACAGTACAGCATCCTTTCTTGATTAAAGCTCTTCAAAGTGTAGAGATAGAGGGAATATACTTCAATATCATAAAAACCATCTATGAAAAGCCCACATAAAATATAATTCTCAATAGGGAAAAACTGAAAGCTTTTCCCATAAGATCAGGAACATCACAGAGATGACGACTCTCACCACTGTTGTTGAACTTATTACTAGAAGTTATAGCCTCATCAATCAGACAATAAAAAGAAATAAAAGAAATTCAAATTGGTAAAGAAGAGGTCAAACTCTCATTTTTTGCAAATGATATGGTACTTTATGTGGAAAACCCAAAAGACTCCACCCCAAAATTGCTAGAACTCATGCAGCAATTCAGCAAGATGGCAGAATACCAAATCAATGCACAGAAATCAGTTGCACTTTTATACACTAATAACGTGACTAAAGAAAGAGAAATTAAGGAGTCTATCCCATTTACAATTGCACCAAAACCCATACGATACCTACAAATAAACCTAACCAAAGAGTAAAGGATCTGGCCTCTAAAAACTACAGAACACTTATGAAAGAAATTGAGGAGGACACAAAGAGATGGAAAAATAGTCCATCATGAATTAAAAGACTAAACATTGTTAAAATGTCTATGCTACCCAGAGCAATCTACACATTCGAAGCAATCCCTATCAAAATACCATGAACATTTTTCAAAGAGCTGGAACAAACAATCCCAAAATTTGTATGGAACCAGAAAAGAGCCCAAATTACCAGGGGGATGTTGAAAAAGAAAACCAAAGCTGGGGGCATCACAATGCTTGACTTAAGCTATATTACAAAGCTGTGATCATCGAGACAGCATGGCACTGGCACAAAAACAGATCAATAGAACATAGGTCTGCCAGGTTTTTGTGATATTAGTCTGATATTCCTTTTTTTGTAGGAATCTATTGATCACATAGATCAATAGAACAGCATAGAGAGCCCTGAAATAGACCATCAACTCTACGTTCAACTAATCTTTGATAAATCAGGAAAGATTTGTCAAAATCTTTGCTAAAATCATTGCCAAAATCCAATGGAAAAAAAAGATAGTCTCTTCAATAAGTGGTGCTGGGAAAAGTGGACAGCTACATGCAGAAGAATGAAACTGGACCATTCTCTTACACCATACACAAAAATAAACTCAAAATGGATGAAAGACCTAAATGTGAGACAGGAGTCCATCAAAATCCTAGAGAAGAACATGGGCAGCAACCTCTTTCACCTTGGCCACAGCAACTTCTTGCTAGACACATCTCCAAATGCATGGGAAACAAAAGCAAAAATGAACTAACTACTGGAACCTCATCAAGATAAAAAGCTTTTGCACTGCAAAGGAAACTGTCAACAAAACTAAAAGGTAACCCATGGAATGGGAGAAGATAGTTGCAAATGACATATCAAATGAAGGGCTAGTATCCAAGATCTATAAAAAACTTCTCATACTCAACACCCAAAAAACAAATAATCCAGTCAAGAAATGGGGAGATAACATGAACAGACATTTCTCTGAAGAAGACATCCAAATGGCCAACAGACACATAAGAAATGCATTTGATGTCTTTCTTGACATCAGTTGTTATCAGGGAAATACAAATCAAAACCCACAATGAGATACCACCTTACGCCAGTCAGAATGACTAAGATTAACAAGTCAGGAAACAGCAAATGTTGGCAAGGATGTAGAGAAAGGGGAACCCTCTTACACTGTTGATGGAAATGCAAGCTGGTGCAGCCACTCTGGAAAACAGTATGGAGGTTCCTCAAGAAGTTAAAGATAGGGCTACCCTATGACCCAGGAATTGCTCTAGTGGGTATACCCCAAAGATACAGATGTAATGAAATGAAGGGGCACCTGCATTCCAATGTTCATAGCAGAAATGTCCACAATAGCCAAACTGTGGAAGGAGCTGAGAGGTCCTTCAACAGCTCAATTGACAAAGAAGATGTGGTTTATATATACAATGGAATAATACTCAGCCATCAGAAAGGATGAATACCTACCATTTACATCAGCATGAATAGAACTGGAGAGTACTATGCTAAGGGAAATAAGCTAATCAGAGAAAGATAATTATCATATGGTTTCATTCATGTGTGGAATATAAGAAATAACACAGAGAATTGTAGGAGAAAAGAGGGAAAACTGAATGGGAAGAAATCATAGAGGGAGACAAACCATGGGAGACTCTTGACTCTGGGAAACAAACAGGGCTGCAGAAGAAGATGTGGGTGGGGGGATAGAGTAACCGAGTTATAGGCATTAAGGAGGGCGTGTGATATGGTGAGCACTGCATGTTATATGCAACTGATGAATCATTGAACACTGCATCAGAAACTAATAATGTATTATATGTTGGCTAATTGAATTTAAATTTTAAAAATTCGTATTTCCTCCAAAAAAAGTCAGAGCATAAATTCAAGATCTTTTTAAAGAAGAAACAACAAAAAAAAGAACCTTCAGAAGAGAAATTTTCCATTGGCCTCAGGAATACAAAGCAGTCTCCATATTCCTGAATATGGAATGGAATTGGGGAAAGCAAATCCAGGGCAATCTAAGATTTTACTATTAGAATATTACCAGTGCTCTGTACACATATCTCAGCCATGTTAAGGTTTAGAAGTGACAACTATTTTATCTATCTAAAATGATCTTTCAATATTAGCCCAAACTGAACTTGAGAGTTTAAGCAATATAGCCCAACCCTAAGTCAAGGGGAAATCACAAACTGGCCCCCATTAAAATAGAACCTAATTTTTTTTACTTTTTTAAAGATTTTATTTATTTATTTGACAGAAAGAGAGCGAGAGAGAGAGATCACAAGTAGGCAGAGAGGCAGGCAGAAAGAGAGGGAGAAGCAGGCTCCCCGCTGAGCAGAGAGCCCGATGCAGGGCTTGATCCCAGGACCCTAAGATCATGACCTGAGCCAGAGGCAAAGGATTTAACCCACTGAGCCACCCAGGTGCCCCAGAACCTTTATTGTTAAGCTTAACACACAACCAAGAGCTGACCAGACAGACTCTAAAGAGAAGGAAAAGAAAGGGACTGAGTTCCTTGAAACTCGTCAGTAAGGTAGGTTACTGCCCCCCTGAAAAGATATGTGTGTGGGAGCAGAAAGATACCTCATAGAAACCTGAAACCAGGGAAGGGAGATTCTCACCCTCACTTCTGATATCCCTAGACAACTACTATAGTGTCTGGTATTCTGTAGGTACACAATAAATATTTAAAGAAAGGATGTCCGTGACTCACACACATGTAACTTGGCCTATGATAGAATTCCAGAGACACCTATTTATTCTTCACCAAACCAAATATTTCACTTCCTAGCAGCAGCATGGTATTAGATGGCAATAGGATTCATTGTATATGTTATGAGTTCCTATCTCTCATTCCTTGTGTGAATTTGCAGGACAGAGAGAATAAAGAAGACTCAGTGTGAGTCTAGGCTTTGCCTCTGATCTACCCATGAACTCAGAACAACAAACTAACCTCTTAACTTCAACATTCTACTTCAAAGTAAGGGGGTTGATTGACAAGCACAGCTTTCTGTATTTACATTCCCAGCAGTTTCTGTATCTATAGCCCAGGATCTCCAAGCAAAAAAAGAGAAAGTGCTCATGGTAGATAAAAGATATATGTTTATAGCATTCTGTATTAGGTTGACTATTTAAAATAGATCCTAAGAGATCCATTTAAAATCCTACTAAAAATGTTTTCTATTAAGTAAAGGAGAGAGAGGATTTATTATAATAATACATGACAAGATAATTCCTCATATTCCAAAAGGTCATGGATAAGTCATCACCGGTAATATTTTTAATAAATAGCACATTATACTTAATAAAGGTTGCATGCAAATTAGTTCTTGGTAATTCTTAAAAAATCCCACCAATCCCCACAAACCTCTGCATCCCAAAAGCAGCCATTCATACTACTAGAGGAGAGCCAGTGCATCAAATGGTACAATTGTTCTACTATTCTATAGTCATGAGTAGTGGAAATGTGATAGAGAGAAGACCACTGCCATAGTGCTATTAGGATTCTTCTCATGGAGTCAAGGCTGACTCAGGGAAAAATCGTGAAATAGGTGAAGTTTTTTCTTTGGAACTCTATCCCATGTCCCATGAACAATTCTGTTTGGCCACTTTCCATGTGACAGTGTTTCCTTCAACATCTAGAAGCATAATATAGTGCTGTCCCTAGGACAGCATGGCACCTCCAAGTATGCAATTTACAGCAAGGGAATGGGGAAGTACACAGATAATGTTCTTTGGGCATTATATTTTGTATGTCTGGATAATTCTGCCTGCTTGTTACTCTGTAAAATCTGGGTAGCAGAAAACAGACAACATACTTCTTATATTCAAATGCAAATGGGAATGATGCAGCAGGTTATTATGTCTATTAATGGTCTTGGGTATGACAGAGGATTACGGGTTCCCTCAAGAGAGAGAAGCATGGTTCACAAACCTAACTGCAGATGAATCTTTTTTGTTTCCTCCTCCTAAAACAGAACAGATCCTAAATCTATACTTTGACATTTGAGAAATTAAAGGCAAAAGATTTCATTCATACCAAGCTGAAAAATCAATGTGGGTAATATTGATTATTAATATCATTTTGAGTAGAAAATAAAAGGACTTTGCTAAAATCCTTTCTGTCTAAAGTTTCTCTTGAATTTTCTGTATTTTCCTAATTTCCTTATAAAAAGGAACCTTTTTATAGGTTTTTTTCCTAATTTTTGTATTTTCCTAATTTTTTATATTTTCCTAATTTCCTTATAAAAGAACCAATTAATTTGGAGTTTGAGAAGGAGTTGGGAGTCTCCCAAAATATCTGGACAACAATTCTCCAAAAACAGATACACACCCACTATTTCTCCTTGGGATGGTTTTGTTATTGGACTTCCTATCTACAGTGGCTTCCTCCTCCCTATAACAAGACCATAAAACAGGCCAAGAATTTCTGTGACTTAAATACCAAACTTGCTAGACTTGATTACATTTATCATGTTCTTTTACATTAGGTTAAGAGAGCAAAGCTACATCTCAGTCGCTAATCCAAGGATTCAAGCAAATAGATGGTTGTGTCTATACTGTCTTTCCAATTCATCTTTCCCAGCTGCTAGGTGGTCTACACTGCCCTCCTGGTTATGGATTGTTTTTCCTCTACTTTTTGTTCCCCATCTCAATTTGGGCACTGAGATGACTTAGTGTGTCTTAACTTTTTTTTTTTCTTAAGTAATTCCAGTTCTTTTCTACCCCCTTTCACTTTAGATCAAGATTACTCCTTACTTATTCTCATGTTCAAAGCAATGGGCAGCTCTGTATTTAAACTAATGTCTCAGGCAATCTCACGCTAAGCAATGAGGACAAAGTGGGAGTATATTGGGTATTCTGCTCATACCTGCAGGCCTGCTATCCTTAGAAGGGCAGGATCTCCTCTATGTCTTTTTTACCCTGGGTCCTATACCAGTTTTCCTTCTGAGGTATCCAGCATATCCAGGCTTCTACTTCCTTTACTCAATAATAGAGATCTAATGACATTGAACACACCGACACAGTGGTAAGCTCTTCTATTAGGTATAGAAGCTATAAGGTATAGCTATAAGGTAGCTCTTCTATTAAGAGTCTTTCTTCAATAGAAAAAGACTTAGGAAGAACTGGTAATTATACTTAATTTAAAAGGCCTATATCCCTAATCCCTAGAACAATGTAAAGAGTAGATCACTGGGGAAGGCAACTTCTTATTTCCTCTACTTACCACATCTTATCTGCTTTATTATTAAGCTACCCAATGGTCATTTGGGCTCCATCTGCAAGTAAGAATTCAAAAAACTAATAGAAGATACAGAATAAAGTAGAAGTTTTGAAGAATACACTTGCCAGCCTTCTTATCTTACTTGAAGCCTTTCCCATTTCTGGGCCTTTTAAAATAGAATCTCTAGAGTAAATTACAAAACAGAATTATACAGCCTCAAGCAGAAGCACAGGCAGCTAAATTTTGGAGAGAGTGTCACTATAAAGTAGTGACAAGATCCAAAGATGAGAAATGGTTTGGAAGGTGTATTGTATTGTTATGTTTCATTTAGAGATTCAAGAAATTCTCCTTGATAATCTCACTCCTATTTTCCTTCCTTTTCTTCTTTTTCTCTCCCTTCTTCCCTTCCTTCTTTCATTCCCTCCTACTCCTCCCTCCCTCTTATCCTTCCCCTCTATTTCCCATTCTCCCTCCCACTCTCTTTCTCTTAGCAAAATAGTACTGCAACTCTGGGCTAAGAACTTGTTTAATCCTGAGTCCTAAGTGGTCTAGATCAACTAGATGGACTGACAACTTTAGCATAGGAAGAGTGGAATTTCCTTGTCTCTGTTTCTTGTTGCCTACATGGACCATGTTCTAGATAGAGATGGAAAAAACCATTGTCAGGTTGGATGATTCACTGAAAGAAATCTGATCTGCTCTACAAGAGCAGCAACTTGGATCTCCAAGTAATGACATCAAACTTCAAGCCAGAAGTCAGGAAGGAGAAGCACAAATGAGATAGAGAGTGAGTAAATTCCTATCAGGATAAAACAGACAACAGTATAGGCTCCAGACATAGTTATATGTTGATGGATGTTGAAAACAGACCTAGAAAACATTCATGTATAATTTTAACAAAGGAATGACAAAGAATGTCTTAAAAGACTATTGTGAAACTCTGTCATTCCATTCTATCACCTGGGTAACTGTCCTGGTACAAGCCTCCACCATCTTTCCATGGGCCTATAGCTGCTTTAATAGTATCCCCAACTCCATGACCCTACCTTCCTATCTATGCTGTTGCCAGGATGTTTATAAAACACAAATCTGGTTGTGATGCTCTGCTGTTTAATCTCCCAAATGGCTGGGTTATCACTGACAGGATTAAACCAAACTCTTAAGGACGTGGCCCACTTCATCTCCCACAAGTATCCAACACCAAGATTCTATCAATGTACTCATCCTCTCATATGTACATTGTGTTACTTTAAACCAGTAGGTCTTTTCTTTTACTTTTAATTTTGAACCAAAGACTTAAAGAACTATAAGTTGAAAAAATAATAGAGGTTTTCCATATATTCCTTATCCCCTAACATCTTACATTAAAAACACTCCATATATCAAATAAAATAAATTCACACTAAGATAATATTCACTAAATGAAATGATCTTATTCAAATTTCACTAGTTTTTCCCTAACTTTTTTCCTGTTCCAAATCTTATCTAGGATCCCACTTTGCATTGAGTAACTCCTTCCTAGTCTCCTACAGCTGTAACAGTTCCTCAGTCTTTCCTTATCTTTCATATCCTTGACCATTCTGAAGAGTTTTGACCAGTTGTTTTGCTGAATATCCTTTGGTTTTGGTTTGTCTGATATTTTCTCATAATTGGACTGAAGTTATATGTTTTTGGCAAGAACAGCACAGAAATGTGTTCTTCTCAGTGCCTCATAACATGGGGTCCACAATGTTGAGATGTCTCAATTACTGATGATTTTGACCTCTATCTATTAGGTGGTTTCTGCAGGATTTTTTTACTATAAAATTTTGATCATTGCCTTTGTAGTTACTACAGATCATGGGGGATGTACTTTGAGATTATGTAAGTCTTGTTTGTTCTAAAGCTTTTACTCACTAATTTTAGCATCCAATAATGAATCCTGTCTACAACAATTATTACTGATTATAATCTCTTTCTTATTTTATTTTTCTCTCTGCCTTAAATAGCAATCTTCACTTTTTCCTGATGGCCAATTTCTACTCATCCTGCATTTCCCAGTGCCAGATTGTTTTGTTTCTCCTCTGTGAAACCTTTCCGGACTGCCCCAGGCAGATGAAGAATTCCCTTCTCCCACCTCTTGTATAGCTTCACAATACATATCACCATATTTATGGGCTGTTTTTGTTTTCCTGTGAGTCACCCCACCTGAACTTCTTGAGAGTAACTACACGGTCTCAGCATTTTTTTTCTACCATTTTTTTCTATAGTGTTGGGTCTATAATACACATCCAATATATGTTTGGAGAATAAATGAATGAACGAATACATCTGTTAAATTCTTTCCAAAATTCATTTCCAGGCTGAATAATTTAGAGTTTTTATTGTTACAATTAAAGAATAGTGCTCATTTCTAAATACATGATTCTGATTTTCTGCCAAAATTTTACCCCTTTGAGAAATTTACTTCATCATGTTCCTGGCATAAACCTTATTTAATCCTCTAAAAACCAAACTAAAATCCTGCTTGCTGCTTTTTTTTCTTCTACCTCCTTGTCATAAAATGGCCTATCTTTTCCACTGTGATTCAGTTTGTGAGCATATTTTCACGACCAGAAGTGAAGAAACTGCTCTTTTATTCCTTTTGCTAAGCTTCTGGGTGTTTCCTACTCTGATCCTAATGCATAAGCTTCCTTAATCCTTGGTGATACTTTTCCTCCTGTGTGTTTGCTTTATTCTGTAAATTCAAAGGAGGTTTTCTAAAACTGCCTTTATTCCCCTGAAGAAGCAAAACAAACAGTGGAAATTGACTTTTGGGCTAACAGTTCTCATTATTCTTATTATATAATTAGTGATTGGAATCATTAATACAGGAGACCAGGCATGCATGTGGATGAATAGCTTGCCTGGCTATGTGCCCATACACGTGTCAACAGCAACTAATGTAATTATAGATGCTAAAAGGAACTTGTCCTCCATTATCATTATCAGTAACGGCAGCATCCTGTCACTGAAACCTGTACTATGTTGTGTGGTCTCCACAGAACCGTACGTACCATTCTCCAACAGTAACATCACTCCTTTGAACCATCTTAGCACATTTGAACCTTCATTTGAACCTACATTTCAGTAATTACTTTAAACTGAACTATAGCCATCTGGAGTTGTCTCATCCTTCTCGATCCAGGTCTCCCTACCCATACTAGATCAGGAATTCCTTAAAGCCGGAGATTGAGGTTTATACTCCCCTTATCATTAGTGCCTCCTACTCTGCTGAGAACATAACAGAAACTCAATAAGTATTTGTGGAATTAAATTATTTTCTTCCATATAAAACAGATAGCAAAGAAACTGATAAATTGGGGAAGAATGTATAAGGAATTAAAACATCAGAAATATTTTTCATTGATACAATGTTATTGATGAGCACATTTTAAGTAGAACAAGGTTTCTGGAAGTTCTGAGAAGTTAGAGAAATAAATAAAAAATTAACATTTTTTAACAAAAAACATGAACTATAGAATGAGACTTGAAAATACAAAAGATTCATTTGGATTTGATTTATATAATACTTTTCTAATAGTGGGTGACATTTAGCCAAAGACATAGTCTAAATGTCATTCTCTTTGCCTCCATCGCAGTATTAATTTTAAGAATCTACCTCCTCTTAATTCTCATTCACAATGTCTTAATTCTGATCCTCATTTTTTTTTTACCAAGATAATTGCAATACCTTCAAATGATTCTCCTATTTCCAGTTTATCCTCCCTTCAATTCTGAAGAGATGGCTCCCCATTGATCATAAGACCAAGTTCTAATTCTTTTTACATGGCATATGAGATGCTTCAATTTTGGCTATCAATTTATTTTGACTTCTCCCTTACCATTCTCTTTATGCAAGTTGTATTCATAGCCACATAAAATTTCACAAATCTCCAGGAAGGAGTACAGTATGCTTTTTGGCTTTCCACACATTTCCTCATTCTGTTTCTACAAACAAAAATGCCAACCACTTTCATCTGATCTTCCCAGGACCCAGGTATACATATATATATGTAATCCTCTCGGTGACATATTCTCTACGTTTACAAAGCAGAATAGATCTCTCTCCAACATTTGCTAGAGGTGTTGGTCTGAACCTTTATTTAGCATTTGTCCTACTGTGTTGGAATTCTTTGTTTACAAAACTTATATTCTCTAAAGCAAACAGCTCTTCATCTCTGCATCACCAATACCTAGAAAGAGATTGTAGTAGGCTAGGCTGCTAGAACAAACCTGAAATCTCTGTGGTCTATCATGATGAGAGTTTAATGTTCACTCATGAAAGACCAACATGATAGGCAAAGGGAGGAATTTTTGTTCCAGTTACTTAGGGATAAAGCTTTCTTATATCTTACCACCATCTTCAACATGTGGACTTCAAGTGTGCAACAGAAACATTAAGTGGAAGATAGCACGTGGGAGATTTTTATGGATGAGACCTGGACATACCATGCACAATATTACATCACATTCTATTGCCATAACTTGGTCACTGACCCAAACTAATTTTAAGGGATCTAGGAAATATAGTTAAGCTATGTGCCCAGAAAAAAGGAAAAGTAACATGGATGTTGGAGAGCACAACATTCTTTGTCATCCTGTGCAGTAAATAGGTTCAGAGTATAATGAAAGACGTCTTTCTAATCTGAAACCATTGTGGTGGATTCAGAGGAACAACGGAAATAGTTTTTGAACAAGAAAGTCCTGGTTTCAGACTATAGCAATGCAAGCCACTCTACTAGCTCTGTCATTATGACAAATACTTAAAGCTCTCTAAGCTTCAAGTTCATCTGTAATGATATAGAGATTAATTGATGTAATACATGAAAAGCATCTGGCATATAAAGTTAATAATCTTTTTTTCATTCAACCAATTTTTTTCAGAATCTGCAATGTGCTAGTGCAATATGCTAAGTATCAAGAATAAAACCCATTAAAAGTATTTCTTACCTTTAGAGAATTTACAGACAAGTTGTTAGGGTATAATTATAGATAAGAAAATAGACCATTTAAAATATATTGTGATTGGTCAGCTTTTCATAACACAGGGTATCAAAATATCCAGTAAACAAATGAGAAAGTACTCACATCATTAGTTACCAGAAAAATACAACTTAAAACCACTAAAATGAGTAAAATTAAAAAGATGACCAATACTAAGTGTTGGCAAGTAGATGGAACAACCGTGAATTCCTTACCTAGCAGGGAGAGTGTAAATTGATCCCATCACATAGAAAAAAAGTTATACAGTACCTACTAAGAACAAACATATACCCCATGACCTAGCAATCTCAGTCCCAGACATAAGTCCACAGGAATGAGTGTTTATGTCTACCATGATGGACAGGAGTATCCAGATAAACCCTAAACTGAAAAGAAATCAAGTTTTCTGGGAAGAAGCCCAGTGAATGGAAATATTCGTATCTTGATATAGATACAGAATATACAGTATATGTATTTGTCAAAACTGTTAGAACTGTACACTTAAGATCTGTACATTTCAATATACGTAAATCATGCCTAAATAATAATTACCATAATAATAAAATGACTTTAAAGCAGGTGGTTCCAAATCAGCAGTTACAGGTCTCTTATACCTCGGTTGTTTTGAGATGACTCATATCTTAAGATATGCCACAGCCCCTTATGCATCTAAAGAAATTTTATTAATAACAGATTATCGCAATAATTTTTTCCACATTGTTAAAGTTGTTTTTATTAAAAAGCCATCCTCTTTTAGCTTCTTGACAATCTAGCTCTTTAATGGCCCTCTAGAACCACCATTGTGAGTTCTGCATACTACCTAGAATATATTTTAAGGCAGACCACCCAAACATACCATCAATTTTGGGTAAGAACCCAGATCACCAGTTTGAGTTACATATATATTAATCTTCATAAAAAATATAATCTTTCTCATTTTAGTGGTAAAACACACACACACACACACACACACACACACACACATACACACACACACACACCCCAAGTAGAAAATATTTTGTTGCAAATCTGACTTAAAAGAAGAGGTAATGAAAAAAATTTCCTCAAAGTCCTCTAGCATACGATTTTTTTTTTGAAAACTATGGTCTATTCCCTAATTATATGGTAAAACATGAATATAGTAAAAATGTTTCAAAATAATATCATAGAAAGATAAATTACCCAAACCCCTAATCCCAAAGACAACCATTTTAATTTGATATTATCTTCTGCCATTACATAGATAGATGATAGATAGATAAATATTATATTTTTAAAGTTATTTAGCTAAAAAGATTAGAAGATAAAGAGTAAGTATCAGCAAAAAATATAAAAATCACTCACAATTCCAGCACTCAAATGAGGTACGCATCATAGACTTGATGCCACAGAAGAACTGTTGATTTCCTTGGTTGTCCAGGTCTTACAGAAGAATGCATCCAGGGATAGAAGAATGGAATATGGAGGATCTTTGCATCTTGTTCCATCTGCAACATAAACAACTAGAATTTTTCTTTGATTTTGGCATATTATTTTCCAATTTTAGTTTCTTTTTTTCTGAGTTTTCATCTTTTGCTGTTTCTACATTTTTTGTTGCATGTATTTGTAAACATATTTTAATCAGAACTGGGAGAAGCTATCAGGGAGATTGCTTTTTAAGTCAGAAATCTAATAGTCATAGGGTGAGGAATCCCAGTGAATTACAGCAATATCTAGTATCAAACATCATAAGCATTTCTGTAGCCCAAGTAATTGAGGAAGCTAGAAAGGATTTCTGGAAAGAAAAGTCAATGTAAAAAGATTTCTAAAGGCAAAGAAAAATATGGAGAAAATTATCCTATTGTTATTACACAATAACAGATTCTACTGTTGGCCTCCTCACAGATTCCTGCATGAGGAAAGAAAATAGATTTGGTATACTCGCACAGTCTCATTGGAATTAATCTTCCTTTCTACTTAGTGACATTTGTTTCAGATCATTAGCAACTAAGAAGGCAGTGTGTAAGCTGGCAGGATAATTGAAGTAGAGATCCTTGTTTTACTGTTTCCCACTAAAAATTGAGGTCCAAATACTCAGGGATTCTAAAACAGAAAAAAGAAGTAACCTATGGGAAAAATAATGTGAGCTTTATCTAAAAAATATAATTTTAGGGGCGCCTGGGTGGCTCAGTCGTTAAGCGTCTGCCTTCGGCCCAGGTCAGATCCCAGCGTCCTGGGATCGAGCCCCGCATCGGGCTCTCTGCGCGGCAGGGGGCCTGCTTTTCCCGCTACCATTCCCTCTGCTTGTGTTCCCTCTCTCGCTGTGTTTCTCGCTGTCAAATAAATAATAAAATCTTAAAAAAAAAAAAAATATATATATATAATTTTATTTGATACAGAAAAAAATTCTTTCCCTTCCAAGAGAGGAGGTTGTTTGTTTTCTAATTGAGGTAAAATTGGTATGTAACATTAATTTCAGGCATAAACATAAAAATCTGGTATTTGTATTGTGATAATCACAGTGCATCTAGTTAACCATCTATCACCATACAATTGACCTCCTACATCCTTTTTTGCCCACTTACCAACAACTTTCTCCTCTGATAACCACCAATCTGTTCTCTGTATCTGTGAGTTTTATTTTGTTTGCTTTTTTTTTAGATTCTATATATAAGCGACATCATGGTATCCTTTCTCTGACTTTCTGTGCTTAGCACAATACTCTCAAGGTCCATCTACATCGTTCAAATGGACAGATTTCTTTTTTGTGGCTGAGTAGCATTTCATTGTATATATACTGTATATACTGTATCTTCATCAATTCATGCACTGCTGAACACTTAGGTTGTTTCCATAACTTGGCTATTATAAATAATGCTTCAATAAATGTAGGTGTACTCATATCTTTTTGACTTGGTGTTTTCATTTTCTTTGGATAAATACCCAGAAGTGGAATAACTGGATGATATGGCAGATCTATTTTTAATTTTTTGAGGAAACTCCATACTGTTTTCTATAGTGGCTGCACCAATTTACATTCCCACAACAGTGTACAAGGGTTTCCTTTTCTCCACAGGCTCTTCAACATTTGTTATTTCTTGTCTTTTTGAAAACAGCCATTCTTACATGTGTGAGATGATATCTCATTGTTGTTTTAATTTGCATTTCCTGGATACTTCATTATGTTGAACATCTTTTCATTTGTCAGTATATCATCTATATATTGTATTTAGAAAATCTGTATATCATATTCAGAAAAATGTCTGTTTAGATCCTCTACCTGTCTAATTGGGTTTTTTATGTTTTGTTTTGTTTTTTTTTTTGGTCTATTGTTTACCATTTGTTTTTGTTTTTTGTTTGTTTTGTTTTGCTTTTGCTGTTGAGTTGTTAGAGTTCTTTATATTATTTGGATATCAACCCCTTATTGGATATATGCTTTGCAAATATTTTCTCCCATTCAATAGGTTTCTTTTCATTTTATTGATGGTTTCCTTTGCTGTGCTGAAGCTTTTTAATTTGACACAGTCCTACTTATTTTACTTTTGTTGCCTTTTCTTTGACATCAGATCCAAAAATTCAATGCCAGGACTAATATCAAGGTGCTTGCTATGTTTTCTTCCAGGAGTTTCACAGTTTCAAGTCTTATAATCAAGTATTTAATCCATTTTAAATTAATTTTTGTGTATGGTGTAAGGTAGTAGTCTAATTTCTTTATGTGTGTCTGTCTAGTTATCAATATCTTTTATTAAAGAGACTATGGTCTTCTCCCCACTATATATTCCTCACTCCTATGCTATAAATTGACTGTATATGAGTTGGTTTATTTATGAACTCTCTATTCTGTTCCATTGATTTTTAGGTCTCTTTTTATACCAATACTATAATGCTTTGATTATTATAGCTCTGTAGGATAGTTTAAAAATAAGTGAGCATGAAAATCAGGGAGTGTGTTCTTTTTAAAGACTGCTTTGGCTATTTGGGGTCTTTTGTGGTTCCATACAAGTTTTAAGATTATTTGTAAACCACCTTTATGATCTTTGGTGAAATGGCACTGCAATTTTGATAGGGATTACACTGAATCTGAAGATTGTGTTTGGTAATATGGAAAATATTTTTGAAATATTTTTTGAAAATATTTTTCAGTTTTTGAAAATATTAACTCCCATGAGCATGGAATATCTTTCCTTTTATTTGTATCTTCTTCAAATTCTTTCATCAATGTCATAGTTTTCAGTGTACAGGTCTTTTACCTCCTTGGTTAAATTTATCCCTAGGTATTTTTTTCTTCTTTTTGTGCAATTGTAAATAGCATAATTTTCTCAAGCATGCTGATATTTTATTATTATTTTATAAAAATGCAAATTTCTATATATAGATTTTGGACCCCACAATTTTTACTGAATTCATTTATTGTATCAGTTTGTGTGTGTGTGTGTGTGTGTGTGTGTGTGTGTGTGTGTGTCTGTGTCTGTGTGTCTGTGTGTGTCTGTGTGTGTGTGGAGTTTTTAGGATTCTCTATGTCATCTTCAAATAGTGATGGTTTTACTTCTTCCTTACCATTTTGGATGGCTTTTGTTTTTCTGGTCCATTTGCTGTGACTAGCATTTCCAACACCATGATGAATAACAGTGGCAGGAGTGAGCGTCTTTGTCTTGTTCCTAATCAAAGAGGAAAAACTATCAGCTTTTCATTTTTGAGTGTGTTAACTGTGGGTTTGTCATATATGGCCTTCATTATGTTAAGGTTTTGGTTTTTTTTTAAAGATTTTATTTATTTGAGGGGCGCCTGGGTGGCTCACTGGGTTAAAGCCTCTGCCTTCTGCTCAGGTCATGGTTTCAGGGTCCTGGGATCGAGCCCCGCATCAGGCTCTCTGCTCAGCAGGGAGCCTGCTTCTCCCTCTCTCTCTGCCTGTCTCTCTGCCTACTTGTGATCTCTCTCTCTCTCTCTCTGTCAAATAAATAAGTAAAATCTTTAAAAAAAAAAAAAAGATTTATTTAACAGAAAAACACAGCCAGAGAGGAAGCACAAGCAGGGGAGTAGGAGAGGGAGAAGCAGGCTTCCGGCAGAGCACAGAGCCCAACTCAGGGCTTAATCCCAGGATCCTGGGATCATGATCTGAGCAAAAGGCAGTCGCTTAACAACTGGGCCACCCAGGTGCCCTGAGGGTTTGTTTCTTTTAAATCATAAATCTATGTTGAATTTTATCAAGTTCTTTTTCTGCATCTATTGACTATTTTATTACTCATTTTGTTCATATGTTTACCTCTCCGATACATTTGCTGATGTTGAACCATCCTTGCATCCCTGGAATTAATCTCACTTGATCATGGCATGTAATCCTTTAATGTATTGTTGAATTTAGTATGCTAATATTTTGTTGAAGAGTTTTGCATCTACGTTCATCAGGGGTATTATTCTTTTGTGTGTGAGACATACTTGTCTCGTTTTTATATCAGGGTAATGCTGTCCGTGCAAAAGGAATTTAGGCGCATTGCCTCCTCTTCAATTTCTTGGAACAGTTTGAGAAGGATGGGTATTAAATATTCTTTGAATGTTTAGTAGAATTCACCATTGAAGACATCTGGTCTTAAACTCTTGTTTGTATGGAGGTGGTTTTGTTTTGTTTTGTTTTGTTTTCCTAATTCAATCTCTTTACTAGTAATTGGTCACTTCAGATTTTCTATTACTTTGTGATTCAGTCTTATAAAATTGTATATTTCTAGAAATCGATCCATTTCTTCCATGTTATTCATTTTGTTGGCATATAAGTGTTCATAGTAGTCTCTTATGATCCTTTATATTTCTATGGTATTAGTTGTAACTTCTCTTTCATTCTGGTTTTATTTATTTGAGCCTTCTCTATTTCTTCATGAGTCTAGCCAATATTTTGTCAATTTTGTTTATGCTTTCAAAAAAATCTGCTTAGTTTCATTGATCTAGATCAATTGCTTTTCTAGTCTCTATTCCATTTATTTCCACTCTGATCTTTATTATTTCCTTCTTTCTAACAACTCTAGGTTTCATTTGTTCTTTTTCTAGTTTCTTTTGATGTAATATTAGATTATTTGAAATTTCTTTGTTTCTTGACATTGGCATGTAGCACTTATGAACTTCTCTCTTAGGACTGCTTTTGCTCAACACCATTCACTCTATTGATTATGGATTGTTGTATTTCCATTTTCATTTGTCTCTAGATTATTTTTTTATTTCCTCTTTGATTTCTTCACTGACCCATTGGTTTTTAGAGCATGTTGTTTAATTTTCACATATTTGTGTGCTTTGTTTCAGGTTTCTTCTTATAATTGATTTCTAGTTTCATATCATTGTGGTCAGAAAAGATGCTTGAAGCTTCAGTCTTCTTAAATTGAGATTTGTTTTTAACCCTAACATGTGATTTGTACTGGAGAATGTTCTATGTGTACTTGAGAAGAATGTGTATTCTGTTGCTCTTGGATGGATTGTTTTATATATTCCTATTAAGTCTACTTAGTCTAATGTGTCATTTGAGACTGATGTTTCCTTATTGATTTTCTGTCTGGATGATCTATCTATTGATGTAAGTGGGGGCATTAAAGTCCCCTACTGTTATTGTACTGCTATCAATTTTTCCCTTTATGTCTGTTAATATTTGCTTTACATATTCAGGTGCTCCAATGTTGAGTGCATATTTACAAATGTTATATCCTCTTGTCAAATTGACCTATCATCATGGAATGCCTTCCTTTCTCTTCTATTACAGTCCTTGTTTTAATGCGTACTTTGTCTGATGTAAGCACAGCTACACCAAACATTTTTATTTTCATTTGCATGGAATATTTTTTTCCATACCTACATGGTGTATATCTTCAGATCTCAAGTGAATCTCTTATATGCATATAGATGAATATCTTGCTTTTTTAAAAAAATCTATGCAGTCACTGTCTTTTGATTAGAGACGTTAGCTCATTCATAATTTAGTGCATTTATAATTTAGTGCATTTATATTTAAATATGTACCTATTACCATTCTGTTAATTGTTTTCTGGCTGTTTTTGTAATTCTTCACTGTTCCTGTCTTCCTTACCCTCTTTTTGTTTTGATGACTTTCTTTAGTGATATGTTTATATACATTTCTCTTTATCTTTTGTGTATTTACCAGAAGTTTTTGGTTTGTGGTTACCATGATACTTATATCTACAAATCTACTTTAAGTCAGTAACAACTTAAGTTTGATCTTTTTCTAAAGCTCAACATTTTTATTCTTCCTCTCACATTTTGTTTTTGATGTCACATTTGATACTTTTTAATCTTGTGTCTCTCTTAACTATTATTGTGATCTTTATACTACTTTTGTCTTTTAAACTTTATACTAGTTTTGTAAGTGACTAATTCACTACCTTTACTACATATTTACCTTTCCAGTGAGATTTATTCTTTCTTATGTATTTTTGTTACTAACTAGCACCCTTTCTTTTCAGCTTAAAGGAGTTCCCTTAACATTTCTTATAAGGTCAATTTAGTGGTGATGAATTCCTTTAGCTTTTACTTATCTGGAAAATTCTTTCTCCTTCTCTCCTTCAATTCTGAATGATAGCTTTACTGGGTAGAGTATTCATGGTTGTACTTTTTCTTCTTTCAGCACTTTGAATACATCATGTTATTCTCTTTTGCCTTGCAAAGCTTCTGCTGGAAAGAATCAACTAATAGTTGATTCTTGACCCCACATTCCCATCCAGTTAGTGTCAACTTATTCTGCTTTCTATAGAGAAAAATCATTGAATATATTATCTACATTCAATCTCCACTTCCTTGCCTTTAAAAAAAAAATCTGTAATCAGGCTTTTTTCCTCACTCTTAAAAAATGTCACTAAATCTGTCAGTCAGTTCAATGTCCTTATGTTATTTAACTATTATCAAGCTTTATTCTCAGTGAAATTTATTTCACAGATGACTTCCCTTTAGTTTTAGTTGCCAGTTTCTTTTTCTCTACTCTTTCCTAAATATTATCCTGCCCCAATCTTGGGTCCTTGGCCTTCCTCTCTATCTCCTTCAGTGATCTTATCATTTTCTGCATCTATATGCTGATGACACCTCATTTGTATACCCATCCAGACCTCTCCCTGATGCTGGACCCATCCCTGAGTTGATAGTAATAGTTTAGAGGTATCTAAAACATCTATTCAAGTAAAAACTTATTATTCCCACCTCAATCCCTCTAAACATTGGTTTCTTCACTATTTTCCTCATTGCAGCCACTAACATTCACTCACTTCCTAGACTCAGTCATGGCCTATGCTTTGGATGAAAGTTGTGTGCTGCTAAAATTCTAGATGGCTCCCTTCTTTTCTTTATTCTTTCTCCAATCCCAACTTTACCCACATATAATCCATCACAAAGCTCTATTGGGTTTACTTTCAAAATATATCCATGTCCTATTACTCCTGTTCACTTCTTTAAACATCGCATACTTCTAAGATACCATCTCCTTCATGGACTTTGGAAATTGACTCACACTGGTCTCCTTGCTTCTTCTCTCACCACCCTACAGTTTATTCTCTACACAGTCACTAGGGAGCTCTTTAAAACCATATATCAGATTATGTCACTTCCCCTGCAGGACTCTTCTACTGCTTTTCATCACATTTAAGAATAATAGCCCAGCTGCTTACCAAGGACTCCCTTGGCCTACACAGCTTGGCCTCTGCTACCTTCCACCCTTAATTCCTGCTTTGCTTCTTCTGATGCTTTCCACTTCAATTATGCTGGCCTCCTTGAGGGTTCTAAAACACTCTAAGCTAGTTTTTGCTTCAAGACCTTTACATCTGCTATTTCCTTCCTATGCTGTTACCTCTCTATTGAACACTGTTTTTAGTTCTTCACACTACTTGTTTCTACATATCTTCAGATCTCTGCTTAAATATCCCCTCCTCAGAAAAGCCTACTCTGACATCCATTCTAAAACAGCCTTTCAATTTCCTACACTCTCTCCCATTTTCAATTTCTTGGTAACATTCACCACACTATAAACGTATATTCTTGTATGTACATGTTTATTCAACTATTTAGATTCTGTCTTCCTTAATACAACTTAAGTGCAGGGAATTTGACTTGTTTGTCACTGGATTTCCAGTGCTCAGAATAAATCTAGGCATCTAGTAGATGCTCTGTGCATTGCTATTATATTAATGATTGAATTAAAACGTCATACATTTCTACTTTTGCATATGGTTCTTCGGATTTTTATAATTTTTTTAAATGAAAGGGAAAGATTCACTGAGGCAGAAAATACTTCTGACATAGAGATCAAGAATGATCCCTAGCTGAACAAAGGCCAATTCTACAAATAGTTGACAAACTGGTCAATTCATTTTTTAAAGTCACCTCCTCAAAGTGTAGGTTTTTGCAGTCCCTGGATCAGCCATAGAGTCAATCCAATTCAGCCTCAGAAGAGGGAAAGAGATTGAATGTTTTTAAACCTCTATTTTTTATTCTCCCAAAATGAGCAGTCTATACCTAGGGCAATTTCCAAAACAAAAACCATAAATTTATGAAAATCTATATAGTGTTAACCTTGTTGCATCCACTTTCCTGCTGTATGATTTCCTCTTCACATTCTAGTACTTAAAAAGCACTTGCCCTTGTTAGTAGAAAAACTAATGTTGAAATCTCTTCCAATCTTCATGTTTCCTGAATGCATATTAATAGAAGGGAAAGAGACCAACAGTGTCATCCGTGGCTATTCCAAATACAGCCTCATCTTCATCTTCACTTCTGAGCACTAAGTTTAAGAGCAAAATTCATCACAGAGCAAAGAGGCACATTTTAGCAGTTAAGCTTCAGGACAACTTGATCCGACCTAAATGCTTTGTAATCTCTCGTTAAACAAAAGCTTTAGCTTCGGTAATCCTCCTCTTTATCTATCCCTATGAAGCCTCCTGAGATTGAAGCTGCTGCTCATGTCATTTTTATAAACAGCATTTATCTCTGCCCACAAATAGTTTTCCAAGGGTGGTGACAGCAGGGTCAACTTAGCTCAAGTATCATGAGTCCTATCCCCTCCCTTTGGAGACACCTGTCAAGCAAAGCCTGAACGTCCTTTGCTTGTATTCTCACTGCACAGACGTCCTGTTACTGAGCATCCAGGCAGCCAAGGGCCCTAGCTCATTAAAGCATGGCTGAGAGACTACTGTCTGTCTGCACCTTCTGTTCTTGAAATTCCATGAAAGGCTTTCTATTTGTCCTGTAAAGATGCACTGTGCTTCACTGTGCCACACTGTACCCCTAGCTCCACCCAAAGTCTGGTGTCTTTGATAGGGTCCTTTGGTGGCTGTGAAATTCTTTTTCTCCTCCTGAAGGAAAACATCAAGGAAGTTCAGGTTCCATGACTCCAGACTGATGCCCTAAGGAAGGAACAGTCTAGCCAGAATTGAAATGGCTCATGCTGGCCCAGTGACTGTGAACGTTCCAACAGGCATCTTAATTTTTTTCAGGCATCTTTAATACATGCTGATAAAAGCCTCCATATACAGACCGTGAAAAGCTACAATTCAAATAAAAGCCAAAAAGTAAAAAATAATTTAAAATATATGCAGAAACATTAGAGAGACCAATGTGACTGGATGTATACACATATATACAAATACGAATACAAACACACACACACAGACTCACTGCAAGAGAGCAGCTGTCCTTCTGTCTTCTTACAAGCCCATACTCTTTTTGTAAAAGAGAAACAATCTCTGGATAAATCCTCATAGGATAAAGACCTATTTTAACTTTATCTATGACCTAGAACTCTGGACTCAGGACTCATTGACCAGAAAGTCACTATCGCTGGGAATGAAGAGAACTGGATTCTCAACAAGTAGCCTACTTTAATGAAAGGAGTATGGACATTAGAATTAAAAAGACCTAGCTTTAAATCACTCAGATTCCATTTATTAACTGTGTAACTATAAGCGAGTACCTTAAACACTGTGAGCCTCCATTTCCTCACATACATAAAGCTTTTTGGAAGGATTAAGGATGATGTGCATGAAGAGGCAAGAACAGAGTAAGATCTTAGGGAACTGTAGGTAGTTTCTACTATAGGCCAAATCTAACTCTTGTTGGATAAGACACACCATCTCTTTGGACTTCAGTATTTTCCTCAAAGAATCAAGTCTAGAGCTCAAAGATTCACAATTTAGTGGTTACACTTATGGAAGAAAGACTGATGATATAAAGAATCAGGATTTTCTTTTCTTTTTTTTTTTAGATTTTATTTATTTATTTATTTGACAGAGAGAAAGAGATCACAAGTAGGCAGAGAGGCAGGCAGAGGGAGGGGGAAGCAGGCTCCCTGCTAAGCAGATAGCCCAATGCAGGGCTCGATCCCAGGTCCCGAGACCATGACCTGAGCTGAAGGCAGAGGCCCAACAAAGAGCCACCCAGGTGCCCCAAGAATCAGGATTTTCTTGACAAAAGTTGAGAAGTCTCTTCCTTCTCCTTGGTGTGTCTTCATGGTAGATGGACAAAAGTTCTATCTCTAAATATGCACAGGTGTTAATAAAATGGAACAGGATGATGGTAAGTCCTTAGGGAAGAAAGTGTAAAATTTCCACTCTCATCTTGGCTTTGAGCTCACTTGCTCACTCTCTCTCCTTTCTTCTTTCTCATTTTCTTTCTCTCTCTGTTTCTAAATGGAGAATGGAAAATGTACTGTCTTGGGCTTACATTTCATGATTATTAATATGAACACCCTTATAAAACTATAGGCAAACTATTATTGTTAACTATGTAAACATTATTGCAATGTCTCAGTTTTTCTTGGATATATATTATGTTCAACTCTGGACTGTCCTAGAAAACAATAATTGAAATGAAGTAATATATCTGAAGTGTCCTATATAAAGAATACTGGTGAAGGGATCATACCGTCTTGCATTTGGAGAGTTTCTCAAGAGTCTTCTTTCCACACCCTATATTTGATTTGTATTAGACAATTTCATCTGTCATCCAGGACTGCCACTTACTTTCTAAAGAAGAAAATAATACAGCTGGACTCAGTGTCATCATTTTTAAAATGTGTGCATATACAAGGACTTTCTTAATCTTTTATTTACCAGGTAGGTAACAGAATTTAGATGGGATTAATCAGTACATAGTTATATATACACATACTGTTTTGAGTTGAGTAGCTGGCATTTTTCATTTGCTTTTTTCAGGTGATCGATCTATCCTTAAATAGCTTTCAAAAGACATGAAATGGTCTGGCTCAAACACTGGAGTTTTCATTTCTTCTTATATTGATTACAGTAACTACAATAACAAGCCAATATCCACAGGGTAAAACTAATCTTTCTCATGCTGGTGAACAACTGGTGAATTGCATTGACCTATTGTTCTTTAAAGATGTGAACTATGTTTAATCATCAAACATGTCCTCAAATTGCCTGATCTCCACTTGTTTTTCAGCTTGACAGGGCTCTAGTGAGTCAAAGTGGTAACGCCACACACCAAACCTTTTGTAAATGAACTACTGAAAGACAGAACTCCAACCTCAGAACAAATGTTACAGATAAGATGGAGTCTTAGCACTCATACCTGGTCATCTTTAGCATCATTCTGATTTGTACTTCTGAATGGGTCTAACAGTTTTCTGTTGTTGTGTAACAAATTACTACAAACTTAGAAGCTTAAAACAACACACATATTTATTACCACAGTTTTAGTAGGTCAGAAATTTGGGCACCTCTTAAATGAGTCCCATATTTAAGGTCCCACGGGGCTGCAGCCAGTGTGTTGTCAGCTGGATTGATTTCTCATTTAAAGGCTTGAAATTATCCATATCCAAACCTACTACCATTGTTGGAGGACTTTACTCTCCTCATGGCTGCAGGGTTGAGCACCTTGGCTTCTTACTGTTGGAGACTGGGGTTGCCCTCAGATCTTAGAACCCGCCTGCAATTCCTCAGTGGGTAGATTTTTCCTAATGGCTGCTAACTTCATGTTAACAGGTTGAGTCTCTACAACATGTTTGCTACCAAAGGTCATCTTAAATAACAATGTACTCATGGGGATGACATCCTTTACTTTTGCTATATTCTGTTGGTAAAAAAAAAAAAAAATCAAGTCACAGGTCCCATCCACAGTCAAGGAAAGGAATTATAAAAGAGCATGAAGACAAGGAGGTAGGAGGTTTGGGAGGTAGGGCTCATTCTGGAATCTGCCCAATGAAATAGGTACAAAAGGCAAAATATTGGTAAGGGCATAAAGGAGGATTCAGAGTACCAACACTTTTTGAGAAGATAAGGTTGAAGGCAGAGATGGAATGATAATGTGACCAGCCAAATAAAACTAACATCTGGGACAATTCTAAACTCCTATTTTAAAAATATTTGCTCCAGGGGAGGTGGGTTGGGAGATGGGTGAAATAGATAAAGAGGGACTAAGAGTACACTTATTGTGATTAGCATAGAGTAATATAGAGAAATGTTCAGTCATTATATACCTGAAACTAATATAATACTAATTATACTTCAATAAAAAATTAATACTATAAAAATATTTGTTCCATGTTTATATAGAGAAAAAATAAAGAGCTGTGAAGGGAAGAAAGGACAGCAGTCAAATTTAGAAACTTACTCAGTAAAATAATTCCTTGCATTTAACTGCCACCACCTCCTTTAGAAGATAGTCTAGTTACCATCTGCTATTATTCAGTTATGCTGTCCACAGCCTCACCAACCTAACCCAAAGTATCCTATAACATTGTTCCTTTTAACTACAAGTCATGCTCATCCTAAGACAAATTTTGGTATTCCATTTTCTCTCTTTCCATTCCTAAAAATACAGCGGTCTAACAGATCAACTCCCAAGTAAGCTCTTATGCTTACTAGCAGAGTTTTTAAATGTGGCAATGCAAAGGATTAGGATGGGTAACAGCCTTAACTATTACTAATTTCATTTATTTATTTATTTTAATTTGTTCAATTAGCCAGCGTAAGTTTTGCCAAACACTAACTGGAATAACTTCTAACTATTTGGTGTCTATTTCCAACTGCCTGATTTAGGTTTCTGGAAACTCGTCTTGTTAGAATTCAGATCTGGAGAATTTACTGTCCTACGGAGAAATTAGGGTGGAGTGTTAACATTGTAAATGAAACTATAGAACTTCTTATAAATACTTTCATATTTTTTGAAATAAGACAACATAGATGGAACAAAAAGGGAATACCAATTATGATCTAAATATCCTAAATTAGCAAAAAAAAAAAAAAAAGGAGGAAGGAAAGAATGAAAAAATAAATATACAATTAATATTTACTTATGATCGTTTCTTCTCAGGAGTCCCTTTGGAAATTCCCACCTTGTCCAGCAGAACTCCTGAGGTAAGAGACCTAAGTAAGGGGAGCCTCACCGCAGTCTACCACCATTTGTGCTACCTGCCTGGCCTGTGGAAGTACTGACTTGTTACCCAGATTTAGTGCCTCATTTAATTATTTTAGCTTTCTCTCCTTTAGGAGACTCATGAGGGGGGAGAAAAGCAAAAGCAAAAACAAAACAAAACAAAACAACTACCTCTTGGTTAAAACTTTATCTTTTTATCTTTTATTTTTGATTTATAAAATCTCACCCCCCCTTATTTCCAGATATATGAAAAGAAGTACCTCAAACTCACTGCAACCAAAATATTCATTATTCCCAAAAACCTAATCAAGGAAACCTTCATGACTACATTAGAACTTGAAGTAAGGATATTTGAGGCAGAAGAATTCTTCTACACCCAACCCAGACCTACCTTCTCTCTTTCCAGAGGCATTAGCTTAGTCAGGCCATCTCTTCACAGCCCAAAGTGGGGGCATACTCAAGTATGACTATTTGTTCTTACACTAGTCTCTTGCCAGGCCGCCATTTTTACTCCTCTCCATGTATCAAAATCTGGCTGCTCCTTCAGGGTTCATCTTCAGTCCCTGTGACTCATCTCTGCTCCACTGGTCACAACATGAACTATATCTTCCAGAAGATCTAAAAGAAAAAAAATCCAATGTCCAGATCCCAAGCATGCTTATTCAGTTGATCTAAAATGGAGCATCAGCATTTTTAAAGCAGTCCTCAGGTGATTCTAATGTGCAGCAAGATTTGAGGACTATTTTTACATTTAATTCCATTCAGCTTGAATCATCACATTTCCTTTTGTAGTTTAATTACATTTTCCATATTCCCATGTATAAGTATCTCAACTTAGAGTTAAAAAACTTCTTGTTCCTCCAACTATGGACCCACATTTTCTCATCCAGTCAAGAAGAGCTTTTCATCTTTAAAATAGAAAACTGACTCTGCTAGTCTTGAGGTTATATATAAGGAGGGGAAGTGTCACTTTGGGCATGAGCCTGAAAACATCCTTTACTGTTGAACAACCATTGCATACAAAGAATATCAAAGCCTCACTTCCTGGAAGAATAGGAGTTAACTGTGTCACGGGACTTGAGGGGTTCTTGGCAGAACATTTGATTTAAATATCTGTTTTACTCTTGGTGCCACACTAACAGAACTTCCGTCATTACAGATTCATGTATTTGGATAAGATTTCACATCTTTCGGAGCTTTTTATTAGTCGTAAATAATCCTAGAAGGATTCATTAAGACCTTTGTGTGAAATAGCTCACAGGGTCACTCTTGCTTGCAATAAGAGGCATATAAAATTACCACTTGTAATAGACTTTGTCTCATTCTCTATGCTGGGCTTTCCAGAAAGGCAGAGGTGTGTCTGCATTAACTATTATGTCCCCAGCACCTAATTCAGTATCTGGACAAAGCAGATTATAGTAAATGCCTTTGAATGAATGAATGAATGAATCATGAATAAAAGAATGAATGAACACACTTGAGCAAATTGGATGGCCACAATTAGTTATGAATCCTGAAAGAATAGAAAAAGAGGAAAAAAAAAGAAAAGAATTCTTGGGAGGAAAAACATTACCATGGCATAGTTTTCCTGGAGTTTGAGACTTTGCAAAACCTTACCTCATAAAGTATGTTAAAAATAATTCCCTAATAGTTCCATTTTGAGGCTGTTGACTTCTTTTGCTGGGATTTTCCCTCCACCATCTTTCTTCTTCAGTAATATTAATAAAAAGAATAGAGCTACCATTTATTGGGCTTTTACTAAGAACCAGACATTATATTAATTACTTAGGTATTTTTATTGATCCTCTCGATCACTCTATGAGGTGGGTATCTTCATTACCAATTTACAGATGAGGAAACCTAAACTTAGAGAAGATATGTAAGTTCTGATAACCAAATAGCAGATGTGGGATTTGAGTCACAATCTGTCTGATGGCATGTGGTTTCATTGGATTCTGATGCTCCTCCTCTCATCTGCTTTCCCCCACCTCAGCATATACTCTTTCTCCTTCTCTCTTTCACACGGTCACACATACACCTTAGGCATGAGGATCCACTTTACCCTGTCAGAACATATGGTAGCCTGAAAAGGTTTAAGTTGGGAGGCAACAGGCAATATTCCAACAATAGGGATCAACACAGCTTCTGAGATTGAACTTTAAATGTACTCAGTTTCTCTACAGCCAATATGCAGAGGAAAATAGGGTGAGGTCTTAATGTATTTTGCTCCACAAGAAAACAAAGTTTTTCTTCATATCAAACTTTCATCTTCCGACATTGAAAGAGGAACATATATGATATAAAAGTAAACATTCACAGCCCCTATTTCACATCAAATGCAGAAGAATCATTGACAGTCCTTACAAAGATCTCTGAAAAAAGTCAGAGGCATGATATCAGAGTGCAATTTAGTAACTCTAACTTAGATGGTATCATGCACCTAAGAGTGGTCTCATATAACAACACTTGCTGAGAAAAGGAAAAAAATTTAAGTAGGCTTCCCTGGGCAAAGGTTGCTTGAAAGTCCATGGAAAAAGTGAGATATGAGGGTCTAATATTAAAAGAGAATCCAGAATACACACTTTAAATATAATCATCTCTCAACATCACTTTGTACAAATTAGATGTATTTAAAAAAGAGCTGTCTCTCAAATAAAGATATTCTCTATACAGCAACTAAAGAATTAGTATCCTGAAGCTCTAACTTTGTATATTTCCTGAAATTTTTCATTCCATACAAGTACTTGATGAAGTAATATTCTCTTATGGCATAAACAAATTTTAACCAGTATTTTTACAAAGATAGGAAGACAAGTCCCCTCCTAAAGGGCAAGGATCAAGTTGCATGGAGTATAAAGAGCAAGTATTTTATCTTAGACTTAGGGAGAGACACCATATTCTTCCACTTTATTGAGATTGGCAAAACCTAGTCTGGAAAATTTCCAGAAGTAGTATATGGAAAGGTCACTGTGTGTGTGTGTGTGTGTGTGTGTGTGTGTGTGTGTGTGTTTGTGTGTGTGTAAACTTCCATATATATGAATGTGGGGGTGTGTATGTGTACACTTTCACATATATATATAGGAGAGATTACATTTAGATGATGATGTAGAGAAAGTCCAAGAACAGACACATAGAACTAATAAAAGGAATAGTCACTGTAACCTTGGATTTTCTGTGAGGATTCCTAGACAGCATCAGAGACAAGACTGCATTTTTGGTAAGGAAGGTTGGCACAAAGAGGATGTTCCAAGGAAAAATTCATTCTGCAGATCAATTTCATCATAGGCCAAAGCATCTCCCAGTGAGTGAGGATGAGGTGAGGACCTATATTATTTATTCAAATGTAACATGAAAGTGTATAGATCATAAAAGTTTCAGGATGTTAGATATTTGAAATGTTCATGTAGACAAAAAGCTGATTTTGTGGGA